>CM060908.1:152846675-154080246 GCA_030737815.1 Allium fistulosum | reverse complement strand
AATTTGGCACTAGCATGAGGCCCCGAACATTCGTTCATTTCCTACATCTAGTAAAATTTTGCCCACATTTATTTCCCATACCATGAATCCCACAAATTCACCTATCCCTTATGCTCAGGAACAATTACACCTAGTTGTAACCTCAAAGGTGCAAATCGAGGTGGGAGCCTCAATTGGGGCCCCCATAGAACCCATCCTAGCCACGTTCCATTCCTTCACAAATCAAATCAACCAACACTTGGAAGGGCTAGAAAAGACAATATCCACATGCACTTCTCTCGGGCCAGACTCCCTTCCACATTCCATAGCTCATCGTCATCACACGCCAACTGTGCTTGCTATGCATCAGACAAGTGAAAATGGCACTCCCAAAAATGGAAACGATGATGCTGGCCAGAAAAATAACACCAAGCTAAAAGGAAAAATTCAAGCTAATCCTTAGATCCAAACAAAGCCAGCCAATATTGACCGACACTGCTAGAAAAACAAACCCAATCTGCCCTGGATGATTAAGGTACCACTTTTGAGGGTGATTCATCATAGAGCGACCCGAGGGAGAGCAATATCTATAAACTAAAAGCTCGAGTGGAGTAGCTAGCAAAAATCTACCAATAAAGAACCGGAGAAAAAATAGGCAAGGGGTTTCTTCCCCGTTCAATGAGACCATCATTAAAATTGATTTCCCTGATAACTTCATAGCCCCTTTAGTTGCTAAGTTTGATGGAACTACCAACCCTAACAACTACCTTTGTACTTTTGAGTATTGCATGGACATCCCGAAGGTAAGAAGGAGCCCGACGTAAGTTGTTCCACGTTTACTTAGTCGGTGCAGCCTCATGACGGTTTAGGAGGGGCAGACTAGAGGAGGTCCGATCTTGGAGACAACCACCTATCGATTTTTTGAGGCAATTCAATTTGAGGAGAGAAGCTTTCCTAGATGTCATTACTATGTCGTGTGTAAAACAGGGTGAAAATGAAAGTCTGTGCAATTTCATTAAATGCTTCAAAGCCGATGCACTATGGATTGGAGTGACTAGTAAAGAAGAATTTCTAATGGCGGTGGATGCCGGGATTAGAAGAGGAACTACTATGTAGGATAAAAACAGTAGAAAGTAAATGATATGAAGGCATTCTATGAAAGGATAGCTGGCTATAAAAGAATGGAGGAAGCTGGATCTGCAGCGCAACCTCAGAGAACTTATATCCTCGGCTAGGATAAGAAAAGGAGGGTAAAAGGATACCACCCACTTGCGAAATGACAAAAGGAATTCGACTTCACCACCAAAAATCCTCTCACTCACACTCCTATGTAGATATATGAGATGACCAAGGCTGAGCTCGCATACTATGTACCAAAAAAAGGAATACAGTAGAGCAGAATCAGAGTGGAGCATACTGCCTCTTCCACAATTCCAACAGTCATCACACCGATAACTGCAGGCATTTGAAGAATGAAATAGAAAGATTAATCCAAAAAGGGTATCTGGGTAGCTTTTAGAAGGCCAACAACAAAATAGAAACAAAATCCTTACCCCCGATCCAAACAAAAACCAAGTAGGAAACTCCTCAAACCTTATAGCCTTGATTCATGGATGACCACACCTTTTTGGGGCAAGCAAAAAAGCACAAGAGAGGTATATGTACGAGGCCAAGGTACAACAAAGGACGATTTTTCATGTCAAATAGAGGACAACTATAACACCCTTAATTTTGGTTAACATCATTTAGGATATTTAATTAGAAAAATTAAATAATGTAACGTAAGGTGATAAAGGAAAATGGGATTTGATCATTTAATAGGCCGTGCCTTAAGAACTTAATTAATAAGAATGACTATAACTAAGATAACAAGGAGGAATTCATGTTTTGAGGGTAAAAATAGGAAACGACAATATTTCCTAATAGAAACCCTTACATTCATTCTCCCTCATTCATCTACTTTCATACAAATCTAAACTAAACTATGGCTAGCCATTACTAAGGAGTTCAAGAGGAAGAAAAGATAGGAAACAAGGAAAATCATAAGGGAAATCAAATTTAAACTCAAATCTCAGGTTCCTTCATCAATGAATAATGATATCCATCTCATATATGGTTGTTTTATTTTGGTTTTACGATTAAATCATAAATTTATATGTATCATTATGCTATGTTTGAACGATTGAATGTTTATACGCTAGCTCATTGATGATTTATTGGATTATTTATGAAATTTATTAGTAGGTTTAAGTGTGAAAATCTATCATATGACACCCAAATGACTCGAAATTTTGATATGATGATAGAAACATTATTTTAAAAGTGGTTTTTTAATTTAATAATTTTCCAATTAAGTATGGATGTTTCATGAATTTACTAAGGGGAGAAAATGGTTTATTTCAGGTTTTAATTATTAAAAATTATTAAATAATGTTCTTGGCCTCCAAATTTTTATATGTAAAAGAATACGATTAATTAGATTTATTGTGATTTTTGGGGATTTTCCTCATATTTTTATGATTTATTATGAATTTATTAGGCTAGAAACACTTAATGATTATAGTAAAATAATAATATAAAATTGAGGGTTTATAAAATTATTTTGAAGTTGGAAATCAAATCCATAATAGGTTTCTGAAAAGTAAATTTGTAAAGTAATTGTTAACTAGTAAGAATTTGATAGTAGAGAAGTTGTTGAAAAGATAATACTTTATATAGCAAAATAGTAGTTTTTGTAGCAATCATGGTTTTCCCATGCCGGAGTCATTGACGCCGAAGGCCTTGATGCCACAGTTATACGATGTCGACCTTAGTGAATCCATAGGATATCACTTCCAAGTGATATGGAATGAATTCATTTAGGTTGGATTCGATGTCGGCATTTATGCTTACGATGTTAATGATACCGCATATATTCCCTATACCACAATTACCTATGCTAACTTTAATGATGCCGCATGTATTCAGTTCTATCTATTTCATGTCACTTATTATGTTATCACAACTATCAATACCGGTAAGTATTAATGCCGCTAGTTTTCCATGCCGCATGTTTTCGACCTTAACATTATAAGAAGGCAGTGATGCCGCACTTTTCTTTTTAAGGCACTGATGTCGCTTGTATACTATTACATTCGACCTTGATTATAAAGGAGCAATGATGCCACCTGACTTTATTTTTTCTATTTCCTTAACTCTAAGTTTTAAGGTTTTATACTATGAAAACCAATAACGATGCCGCTTATAATTGACAACTTATATTCCTTTATAGTATGTGCTATAAATGATTTTGCCTTATAGCTACATGTTTTATAAATCAGACACTTTAATATAGTTTTGGCATAGAGGGGTGTGACAACCCATATAGGAAATATTAATGCCATACTTTACCAATGCAAATGATTTTGTTGTATATGGCTTTATAGCCAAAGGCTCTGAGAACTACAACCTCTAAGTGATTTTGAAATTCATCAATGTTAGTTTTATAAAAGCATATACATATATATATATATATATATATATATATATATATATCTTGGCATAATATTTTAGATAAAGTAAAGAGCTATATTTTCCTTGTTTTAAGTATGATTTCAAGGGTTAAATCAAATATAAAGAGTTATGTTTTCAAGAAAATAAAAAGGATTTTTCGCCCATAGTTTTACTAAAGAGATTGTTATCATTATCTATAATGACCCGGTAATTTTAACTATTTTTATAACGTAATTAACTAAAATTTTGCTCGAAAATAAACTATAAAATTTTGCAATGAAAATTCGATATTTGAGATGTGCCTATTAAAACATAGCGAATGCCAAATTTTCGTTGGAAAATATGAATGTTAGTTCTGTTGTGTAATTTCAATTCAATTTAAATTAGTTAAAATTGATGTAAATAAAATATTTTCGAAACCTGAATATTTTTACATAAGAAAAATGTTTGATATTTTCTGAGTAAGACGTCATCTTTCGTTTCATCAAATTTGGACTTCTTCAGCTCCATTTATCTTATTTTCGATGAATTTGCAACAATTTTGCAACGAATATCGACTTTTGATAGGATTGTCGTATCGTTGATATCTGTGTAACATTCTGTTCATCTCGTCGTGCTGATCTCCACAGTATATTCATTTGTGTGTTTTGGAGTCCGGTACGCGGTGAAATCCGTGGAAACGGTTAAACGTATCGGCACTCATTTTGAACTTTTGATATTCTACGACTATTCAAATCTTCAAACGGTTGAAATAAACGGTCACTAACATTTATATTTCTAGAATTTTACCTGCGTGACTTTCACTATTCTCTGGGTTCAATTTATTATTCTCTGGTACGTTTCTATTTTGCTCCAGAGGAAATAATAATAAATAAACAACTTTGCATTCTTGTTTCATGTTACTGAAGCTCGCCTCATTCGTGCTATCTCAAGCATGCTCCGCTTTTTCTCCGATCACCCATCAACCCCGCCTCCTCCTCTATTATTGCCGAGTCGCATACACCACCGTCCTTGACTACCTCTATGCGCCTCCTCCTTTCATCTTGTCTACCTCTAAAATAAATTATGGAATTTCTAGCCGAGACCAAGCAACCCATCAACAACCCCACGCCTCACTGACCATGCAATCTGCTACCTTTCCACCTTCAACCACAACCCATACCTTCCATCAAGAAACTCGCCACCACCCGACTGCTCCACCCACCCACTACTACTCTGACCCTCCGCAGCCTGCACCGACCCGAAGCCAGCATCTACCACAGCAGCCTTGCCACCCCTACATGTGCTGCATATATTTTTCTGAGTCATCCCTTCCTCTTTCAGCTGTATATATAATATGTATAGCATAGCATGGACTGAGGTATAGTAATGTGTATATATATATAAAAATTTCCGAAGCTTATATATATCTACATTGATCTGAACCCTTAGAAAAAGATGTGTATAAATGCAATATGTTTAATGTATTTATTTAAAATTTATGTGACTACTTTAATATAGATTTTGTAATAACTTTGTTTGTATAACCTGATTTCATATGTTTGTTTGTAAGTATGTATAAAAGGTGTTAAAAGGCAATATATTGTTATTAAATATTGTTTTTTAGTGTGCGTATATCTGTTTGTTCATACATAAGCTAATATAAGTATGTTTTGAACGTGTGTATATATATATGTGTGTGTGTTATAATCATTCTTATAATAAAGTATGTTTATATATACGTGTTTACATATTCATTTGCATAATGGAGGTCATGTTCATACGTATATTGTTTATTATTTTTGGAATTTTCATGTGCTGTGAAAAAAAACTACTGTCCATATAGTTGATAGCAAAAGGGGAAATACATATATTATATATTATAGAGTTTGTTTAGATTTATATTTATATCTTAAAATAGATTATGGAATAACCTTTATATGATATGTTTATTTATTTAAATTTACATTAATAATTTGGAAAATATTTTTTTTACATATATAGATATTTTGTCTAATTATATTTGAGGAATTTTGAGAAATATTAATTTCCAATTTTATATATATGTAAAGATTTTATTTTAATATGTGTTTTAGGTCGAAGGTTGATTTTCAATATATAAGGATTTTCAATTTTTTGTTTTTTTTGTGTTTCATTTTCGAATATTGAGTTTTAGAAAAAGGAAATAATAATAATAATAATAACAAAATAACATGTATATATTTTGTTTCTATCTATTTCAAGCTAGCTTCGATTTGTTTTCATTAATTCAAGTTTCTAGCTTCGTCGATGTCCGGACCCTAATCCGAATGTCGTGTTCGTATCCAGGTGCATGTCCGTATCACTATCTTTGCCATCCTTGTCTCCATAGCCTCGAAAGGTGAGTAATCACTCACGATTAACATTCTTATAGTTAGAAATTTGATTTCACTTGAAACGACAATTGAATATGATGTTAAATTTGAATTGCTAGTTATTTAATTTTTAAATATGATATGCCAATATCTGCAATTGTTTATCTGTGATATATGACACCATATCCTGTTGTGTGTATTTTATTTAATTTGTTACTGATGATATATGCTTTTGTTGATATGTTATATTTTTATCATAATGGTTCTCACTTTGCAAGTTCCCTGTTTATTTAGAATTCCCTATGGGTTGAAATGATACATACCCGAACGATCTTGTAGTATAAGGGAAAATCGTTATGGGTTGAAATGATGCATCCAAGCGATTTTCATTTATTTTGAATTTTTAGGATTGCGGGTTGAAATGATATATACCCATAGATATTTAAATTGCGGATTGAAATGATAAATATCTGTATCACTTGACCATAGGATAGAAAATTATATACGGACACCGTTCGTCTATATTTGGAAATGATTTCCAAAGTATTGATAAGAAATATATGGGTTCTAATAAATATTGATTTGTAAAATATAATATGTATAAATGTTATTTTTATATACGTCTAAATTTTTCATTTTTTTTTAAATTATATGTTTTGGAAATTTTAAAATTTTTAAGTTAGTTTTAAATTAAAATCTTTAAGATTCCTTATAATTTTATTTTTTTTAAAATATATAAAATAAGATTTAAGATAAAACACATTTAATAATAAGATTTAATTTAATAAAAATTTAATTTAATTGGTTCGTAATATGTTTAAGTATTTATATAAATTTATATTAATATCATAAAAATAGTTTTTTATAACTTTAATAAATAGAGGTTTGGAAGATAAATTAATGTTGACTTGGAATTTAAATTGGTTAATAATTGAATTTACATAAGAATTTATTTGAACTTATTGATTTTGAGATCTTGAAAAATATGATTTACAACTTGATTTGAAAAAAAAACGATTAAATGAATATTCTCAATTTTAAATAAAATTGAGATTGAATATTTAATATTGATTTAAATTTATAAATTGAGATTTTATTTAATCGTTATTAAAAGGATTAATTGAATATTTTCCAATTTGAATAAAATTAAAGTTAAATGTTGAAATATAAATGAAACTTATATTGAAATTTTTGAATATTTAAACTTTGAATCTTATTGGACTTGAAATGACAGTTCAAACCTGGATTTGAAATTGATAAAGATTGAAATGGTTTATTAAGAATTTGAATTAAATCTTTAACCTTTTAAATTTAAAGTGTTGAAGAGGAATTGATTTAAATTGAATTTCGGAATTTAAGCTGATTTGAATCGATTTGTGAAATTGGAGGAAACTATTTTATTATATATAGTATCTTTAATATATATAAACTAATTTAAAATTTAAAATTATTTTAATATATAAACTATTTTAATTTATAACTATTTCAATATATATATACTAATTTCAATATCTAAACTATTTAAGTCAAAAGTGTTATGATTTCAAAAGTGTTATGATTTCAAAGTGTTATGATTTCAAAAGTGTTATAATTTTGAAGGTGTTACGATTCTAGAAATGAATATTATTTTAAAGTGAATAATGATATTGAATTGATATGGTTTTGAAATGAATATGATATTTTGATATGAAGTATGAACTATTTGAAATAAATGACCACGGTGTGAAATAAGCGTTTGGTTGTTAAAGAGACCTGGATCGGATATTGTCGTACTCTCTACTAATACCGAAAACCAATTTAACAACTGTGTACGTGGTGAAGATTCCAGAACGAAGTAGGATGGTTTGGCGATGATTCTATATGGTATTTACGTCATGCTGACTCCCATGAGTCAGCTTGATGTGGCTAAAACAGGAGCTATGCCAGGCCAAGTGAGGTCATTCCTCATATCGGACACATTTCTTCGATACCATTCTATTGCTTTTGTGATTCGATTGGGTGCACCTTTGATTTAGGAGTGTGTCACGAGGTGGGCGGTAGTAGCTGCTATGCGTTACCACCAGTCCGGATCTGCAAACGGTATATCTACCCTGGCATTGCCTCGCCTGCCTTGTCATATGCCCTATCGCGCCTTCTACGAGTTTGTTTTGTACCGTACCTATGTGGTGTCTTATGTGTAAACAACCAGTTTGGTGGAGCGTACGACACTGTATGGACTACGGGAATATGTAAAATGTTTTAAGGGGGATATGGGTAACGCCTTAACGCTATTTTAATACTTTTACTTTACTATAGACATATTATAATAGCGTATATTACTACATAGTAGATAGTTCCACGGATCCTTAGAGGATGGAAATCCCAACTATCCTCTAAGTTACTTGTATTTCAGTTGACATTTCACTTGAGTTAAATTTATTAATATAAAAATGTTAATCCTGACTCTAGTGTTTCGTGTTTTGCTTTATGCTCGGGTCAGACTGAGTGTCATAGCATTTGCGACTCGCCTTTGGAGTTTGGAGCTTCGCTTGGAGATCCATCTATATCTATTCAGCTTTAAGTTATTCCGTTGACTCATGTGTTATATTCAAATTTTTTTCATTTGACTATGTATTGAGACTACTATATATTCGAGATTTCTGTTGTATTGGTTTTAATTCTGTTGTTTATATAGTAGCTTCATGAACTACTATTTATCTATTTCGTTGCTTATTGTTGTAATACTCTGTGTCTGTGATTCTGTGATTGATTTTAATTACTGTATATGTTGAGTTTTGCCAAATATAAATTAACAATCTGTTGTTTTGAGCAATTCAAGTCTGACATGTGCGGATGCGAATGGTTTGAAATATCGGGTCGTCACATTATCACCATTTGATAAATTATGACAAGATGAACTAACTCATAGATTAGAAACCCGGATGAGACTGGTGTAGGGTCATGTCATATACTTCAGCTGTTAGTCTCTAGTTGATATTAGTCCAAAATTCCAGTGCGTTGGGCTTTTTCAAGGGTAATACTAAAAGTATGTTTACGCACAGAAAGAAATACACAAAGACAAGATAGGTTATCAGTTAGCCTGCAAAACCATTAGGATCAATGTGACCCTAGGAATAGTAAGTTTCGTACAGGATGTCCACTTTTCTTCTAGCAGTAGGTTAAATAATTTGATAGATCTGTAGGTCCAACTCAGCCATATAGGTTAGTAGTTACCTTGAGAAAACTATGATGTAGGACAGATAGTCTATTTATTTAGATAGATTGGTCATGATTACCCATGTTGTATTCATGCATTTGATTGTTTATATTGTCTAGTTTAACCATTATGGTTGTAGGTTCTTGATTATGAAAGACATATTTTAAAGGATCTAGTAAGGGGAAAACTCATTCTGCTCAGCGGCGTTGTCTTAGTAGATATCTATTAACCGAGATGGCATATTATTTTTCACATCAAACTTTTTGTCTGACCCGAAGTTTTTCTTTTTTACCTTTAACTCTCGGGTACTCAATGAGTAGTTCGTGAGTAAAATTTCCAAGTTAGTTAGGTTGGATGAATAAAGCTTGTAGAGACGTATAGAAGGCAGATCTAGCTATGTAGGAATTTATCTATATATATACATTATCCGTTGTATTGAAATTTCATTTTGTTGGAATGTATGTAATGACAGATGTTTTAACCGTCAGTAGTTAACTCTGATCAACCAAGGGGCATCCTCATATGTCGCTCTTAGCGTATTTTGTAATAATTAAATTTTATTTGAACCTGGACATCATTTGGGATTATGTAATGAATATGGAATTTCATTTGTGAAAAGAAAACGTTTATTAATGAAATGCGTTTGGAAAAATTTCATATTCCCATGCTTCTAATCTTAGTTATACTATTAACTGATCTCATTTTGTCATTGAAAATTAATACTATGGATGATTACAACATCTGTAGCACTTAGTTTCGGGCTTAAAAATAAGGATGTTACAACTTGGTATCAGAGCATAGGTTTATGTAAAGTTTAATAGATTAAAATATTTCGAAAACATAATCCAAACGAATCAGAGAATAAGATAGGGGTATGGGATAATGTTATAGTAATGTACTTTTTTTTTGTATATAAGTATATATTTTACCGCTATTCTTCCCATCTCTCTTAGGCTGTTCTTCCGTATCTTACTAAGGTTCGAATGTATATTTAAGGGAAGTATGATATGGAGGTAGGAAATGAAAGAGTGAATCTCGGTAAAGGAAGCACCACTGCTGATGGAAATGTTAGGCCCAACACAAAGAGAATCCGGGTCGCCAACAGCTCCTAATGTGGGTGTTGAACACTACAGGTGGATATGGAAGCTATGTATCACTTCTTTATTAAAATGGTGCAAGTAGGAGCCGCTATTGGATTAGTTGGTCGAAATGCTGGAGGATAAAATCATGAAGTTCTAGTTGTCAACAACTGTGATGTCTTGAGAAGGGATTATGCTAGGCTTGGAGGAAAACCATTTATTAGAACCGAGGATGCTATCAGCGGAAAGTTTGCGGCTTCATTGTGAGAGGATTTTCGCTGATTTGGGTTTGAACGACAAGCAAACGAGGAGGTTGGCATCTAGACAGTTATAAGAAGCTACAATATACTGGTGGAATAGTGTTACTATTGGAGTATCAGAGGAAAATTTAACTTGGGCAGAGTTCAAAAGGAGGTTCAAGGAGAGATTCGTGTCAGAAATAGCCAAGTCAGCTTTACTTATGAAATTTGTTGAGTTAGTACAACGAGACATGACTGTGTTGGAGTTTGCAATATGCAACTAGATTTGAGGAGTTATCCAGGTATGGGTATGCTACGGTTGACACGATGATTAATAGAAATGAAAGTTCATTCGTGGATTAAGACTAGAGCTTACGAGGTCAACCTTGTCGCATCTCAGGGATCCATGTGATGTGGTAGTGGAGATGGCTTTGAGAAATGAAGAAATGCATGCCTTCTTTGGTGGCGACAAAGCAGTGGAGACTCGAAGTGGATAGAATCAGAAAAAGAAGTTCTTTTAAAAGAAGGTAGCTCGGAAGGACGGAGTTGCCAAGAAAGAAAAAGCAAGTATTGTATGTTACAAGTGCGAAAAGAAAGGGCATTTGCGAACGAAAGCCGCTGTGGAGATGGAAAGAAAGTTATTGGAAGGAAGAATATCAAGTGCTTCAATGGTGATTGGATATGCCATTACAAGAATCAGTGCAAGGAACCATCTTAGGTTGAGAAAGGAAACATGTTTGCTTTTGAACCAGCTACCTCGAGACCAACAGCAGTGGAGAGAGGAAAAGTTGAGATAGTAGGTGCGCTTTTGATTCATGGCATACCTGTTAAAGTACCGTTTAATACTGGTTCATCACATTCTTTTATATCTTATTGCTTAGTAGATAAGCTAAGTTTAGATCTATCATACCTAGTTTCTTCCTTAAGGGTTGCAAATTCGATAAGAGGATAAGAAACTCTTGGTTGCAACCCTTGGGATGAGATGTGACCAAGTAGAGTTTGAATTATCAGGTCACATATTTTCCCATAGTTTGCATGTGTTTGATTATGGGCTTCGAAATTATTTTGGGTATGCACTGGTTAAGTAAGTATGACACTAGGATATTTTGCCAAGATAGGGAAATATCACTAAGACACCCCAATAGTAACGATCGAATTATATACTCCGTAGAGGATTCGAATTTTGTTCTTTATTGGGTGCAATGGAGGAGAAAAAAGAGTTGAATCAAGTTTTTGTTGTTAAAGTGTTTGCAGATGTATTTGAGGCAATGACATGATTACCTTCGAGAGGAGCTATTGAGTTTCGAATAGATCTTGTACCTGGAGCTGAAACCATAAGTAGACCACCTATGAGAATGACACCTAAAGAGATGAAAGAGTTAAAGGTGCATCTAGTGGACTTGGAAGGAAAAAGTTTTATTAGACCAAGTAGTTCGCCTTGGGGAGCGGCCATGGTGTTCGTAAAGCAACCAGATGAGTCATTGAGAATATGTATCAATAATAGTAATTTGAATGAAAAGACGATAAAGAATTGATATTCGTTGCTAAGGATAGATGATTAGTTTGATCAATTGAGTAGAGCCATTGTATTTTATTAGTTGGATTTGGTGATATGGTTCCAACAATTGAGGGTAGCGAGGATATCATTTCGTTGACGGCGTCTCGAACAAGATATGGTTCGTACAAGTGGTTAGTAATGCCATTAGGTTTAATTAATGCGCCTGCTTTCTTCATAGATTTGATGAATCGAATCTTTCGAAAGCATTTGGATAGGTTCACATTAGTATTTATAGATAATATCTTGATATATTCTAGGAATGAGCAAGACCATAAGACTCACCTTAGAATAGTTCTTGAGATGTTTAGACAGCATCAACTAATGGCAAAGTTTTTTAAATGCCATTTTTGGAAGAAAGAAGTGAAGTTCCTTGGTTATGTAGTCTCATAAAAAGGGTTGTCAGTAGATCCAGCTAAGATAGAAGTTGTAGATAATTAGAAAAGACCCGAGATGGTGACTAAGATAAAGTGTTTTCCACAATTAGCTGGCTACTACCGGAGATTCATTAAGGATTTCTCTCGTATAGCAGCACCGGTGGCTAAACTAACAAGGAAGAATGTGAAGTATGTTTGGACTGATAATTGTGAAGAGGCATTCCAGAAGCTGAAACATTTATTGGCCAATGCACTTGTGTTAGTTGTCCCAGATGGTAATCAGGATTTAATGTATGTACAGATGCATGCAGAACATGATTGGGAGCTGTGTTGATGCAAAGGAGTAAGTGATTGCCTATGCTTCTCGACAGCTCAATTCGCATGAAGCTAGATATCCTACTCATGATTAAGAGTTGGCTGCTGTAATTTTTGCTTTGAAGGTGTGGAAACATTACCTTTTGGGAGAGAGATTCGAGTTGTATATGGATCACAAGTATTTATGATATGTATTCTCTTAGAAGGAGTTGAATGTGAGACAACAAGGTGGTTGAAGTTCATAGCAGCTTATGATTTTGGAATTGAGTACACACTAGGTAAAGGAAAGAAAGTAGTAGATGCACTTAGTAGGAAACATTAGAATGCAATATTGGCAATGTTAGCGGAGTAGAAAGATTTGGAAGCATTAACTACTTGTATTGTGCAGTTAAGATCGAAGCTAGTTCTAGTCAGAGTATAGCAATGTTATCTTGCTTAGAAGTTCGACCAGTATTGATTGAAAAGATTACCTCTAGCAAAGAGATGATCCATTGGTAATTGGAAGAATTAGAAGATTGGAAGGTAGAGTTGAGATTGATGATCTAAAAGATTTTAGTCTTGACCAGAGAGGATGGTTAAGGAAGAAGGGACGGTTAGGTATTCCAAATGTTAGTGACCTAAGGAGAGAGGTTCTTGGAGAATGTCATTAATCGAAGTTCGCTATACATCCGAGAGGAACTAAGATGTGTCAAGATATGAAAAGGAGTTTTTTTTGGGAGGGTATGAAATGGGATGTAGCTTACGGGTAAAGCAATGTCTAAATTGCCTATAAGTTAAAGCCGAGCATCAATAGCCAAGTGGATTACTTCTGCTTTTAGATATACCAAGTTGAAATGGGATTCTATGTTTATGGATTTCATTGACGGATTCCTAAGGTCCAGTAGGGGAAATGAAAGTATTTGGGTTATAGTGGATAGATTGACAAAGAGTGTGCATTTCATTCCCATTAAGTCGACACGGACGACACTAGTATTGGCTAAGTCATTTATGAAGAATATTGTTAGACTGCATAGGAATCCAAGTAGTATAGTAAGTGACAGAGATTCTTTATTTATTAGCAAATTCTAGAAAAGTCAGGTTTTAAGTACCAAGCTCAAGATGAGTACCACTTACCATCCATAGACCGATGGGCAAATGGAAAGAGTTAATAAAGTCTTGGTGGATTTGTTAAGAGCTTGTATACTAGACTACGGAGGATCATGGGAAGACCATCTACACTTAGTCAAATTTTTCTGTAACAACGGTTATCTGACTGGTATAACAATGACACCTTATGAAGCTTTGTATGAAAGGCCGTGCAAATCATCCATATGTTGGTTAGAGACCAAAGATAGATTAGTTCTTGGTCCAGATTTAGTAAGAGAAGCCACATATAAGATTGAGTTGATTCGAGTTAGGATGAAAGAAGCTCAGTCTAGACAGAAAAGCTGTGCGGATAAGAGATGGAAAGACCTAGATTTCTCAGTGGGAGATCATGTTTTCGTCAAAGTGTCACCAATGAAGGGTGTGGCAAGGTTTGAGAAGTCAGGGAAATTGGCACCAAGGTTTGTTGGACCATTTTCTATTATAGGAAGGATCAGGAAACTCACTTACATGATAGAGTTACCGAGCAGTTTGGCAGGAGTCCACAATATTTTTCATATTTCTCATCTTAGGAACTGTGTTCATGATCTAGAAACTACTATCACTCCAACTGCATTGGAAGATTTAGTGGTAGAACCGGATATGACTATTGTCAGACAACCAGTTCATATTGTCGCTAAGAATGAGAAGAAGCTAAGAAACTAGACAGTCAGATTAGCAAAAGTCCAGCGGAGTGACTATGAGAGAGACTGTACTTGGGAGACAGAGGATAGGATTAGAGACACTTAACCCGATTTGTTTTAATGGTATGCTTTATATCTGTGTTATGTGTTTGCTATGTACCTTATCGTAATTTCGAGGATGAATTTCTTTAAGGAGGGAGTCTGTAACACCCATAATTTTGATTAACATTATTTAGGACATTTAATTAGAAAAATAAAATAATATAATATAGGGTGATAAAGGAAAATGAGATTTGATCATTTAATAGGTTGTGCCTTAAGAAATGAATTAATTAGAATGATTATAACCAAGATAAGGAGGAACTCGTGTGGAGGGTAAAATAGGATAAGACTACATTTCCTAATACAAACCTTTACATTCTTTCTCTCTCATTCATTTACTTTCATACAAACTTAAACTAAACTAAGGCCACTCATTACTAAGAGTTCAAGAGGAAGAAAAGCTAGAAAACAAGGAAAGTTTAAGAGAAATCAAATTTAAACTCAAATCTCAAGTTCCTACATCAAATCAAGGTGAATAATGATACACATCTCATATATGGCTGTTTCATTTCTATTTTATGATTAAATCTAAAATTTATATGTATTATTATGCCATTTTTGAATGATTGAATGATTATATGCTTATTGATGATTTAATGGATTATTTATGAAATTTGTTAGTAGGTTTAAGTGTGAAAACCTATCTAATGACATCCAAATGACTTCAAATTTTGATATGATGATAGAAACATTTTTTTAGAATAGAAGTTGTTGAAAAGATAATACTTTATATAATAAAATAGCAGTTTTTATAGCAATCACGGTTTTTCCATGCGGGAGTCATTGATGCCGCAGTTATATGATGTCGACCTTAGTGAATGTACATGATATCACTCCCAGGTGATATGGAATGATTTCGTTTAGGTAGGAGTCAATGTCGTCATGCATGCTTATGATGTTAATGGTGCCACATATATTCCCTATAACGCAATTACCTATGCCGACTTTAATGACACTACATGTATTCAATTCCGCCTATTTCATGCCTCTTATTATGTTAATGAAACTATCTATACCGGCAAGTATTGATGCTGCTAGTTTTCCAAGCCGCATGTTTTCAACCATAACCTTATAAGAAGGTAGTGATGCCACACTTTTATTTAAGGCAATGATGCTGCACTTGTATACTATTACTTTCGACACTGATTATAAAGGGGAAATGATGCTGTCTGATCTTAGTTTCACCATTCCTATAATTCTAGATTTTAAGGATTTATTCTATGCAAACCAATAATGATGCGGCTTATAGTCCGCAACTTATATTTCTTTATAGTATGCGCTATAAATGATTTGGTCTTATGGCCTTATGTTTTATAAATCAGATACTTTAACATAATTTTGATATAGTGGGGTGCGACAACCCATATAGACAATTTTAATGCCACACTTTACCAATGTAAATAGTTTTATTGTATATGGCTTTATAGCCTAAGGGTTTGAGGAGCGACAACTTCTAAGCGATTTTGAAATTCATCAATGTCAATTTTATAAAAGCATATATATATATATATATATATATATCTTGGCATAATATTATGGATAAAGTAAAGGGCTATATTTTCCTTGTTTGAAATATGATTTCAAGGGTTAAATCAAATATAAAGATTTATGATTTCAAGGAAACAAACAGGGCATTTAGCCTAGAGTTTTCTTAAAGAGATTGTTATTCTTATCACCTTTAGATAAACTGTGATAGGATGAATTGACTCGGAGATTAGAAAACCATTACTTCAGCTGTTAGATCCTAGGTGTATTAGTCCAAAATTTCAGTGCGTAGGGCTTTGTCAAGGAGACTAAAAGTAGGTTTATGCATAGAAAGAAACACACAAAGACGAGCTAGATTATTGGTTGGCCTGCAAAACCATTAGGATCAATGTGACTCTAAAAATAGTAAGTTTCGAACAGACCGTATAGTTTCCTTCTAACAGCAGGTTAGAGAATTAGATATATCTCGTAGGCCCGAGTCAGCTATATATGTTGGTAGTTATCCCGAGAAAACCATGATATGGGATAGACAATCCATTTATTTAGATAGATTGGTCATGATTACCCATGTTATATGCATGAATATGATTGTTTATATTACCTGGTTTAACCATTATGGTTGTAGGTGCTTGATTATGAAAGACATTTTAAAGGATACTAGTAAGGGGGAAACCCCTTCTGTGTAACATCCCGCTTCCGGAGGCTCAAAACTAACTGCTACGGATGCTTTAGTCAACCATAGGTGTTATTTCTGAGTGACCAAAATCGGAATCTTGAAACTATTGGCAACACGGAAACACAAGAATATGAAATATTTTAAACTTCAACAAAATAGAATTTCTCCTCTTATGAATTTCAATTTAAAATTTATTTACATAATTCCAGACGTTAACCACATTCAGATCACATATACATGCACAAAATATGATAAGAGCGACATATGAAGATGTCCCCTTATGATGATCAGAGAACTAATAAATATGAACTTTACAGTACTTAGTACATCACAGTAGAAAACACAACATAGCCCCTATATAGCTAACTCTACCTCCTACACGTCTCCGGAAGCTTATTCGTCCAAAAACCTGAAACTCTCCCACTCTCAGACTACTCAAGTTAATTTTGAGTACCCGAGAGTTTGTGGAGAAACACAAACTTCAAGTAAGACAATAAGTCTGGTATGAATAATCCTCTATCGTCTCTTATCATAAATATATATCTAGTGAGACCATACCACTTAGCGGAACGGGGTCCCCTCACTATTATCCAAAACTAAACATGCAAATCATTTACTATGCTTCTGCACCCAAAATGATTAGTCTTAACATAATATGAAATAAAGCCATAAATCATATATATTGGATATCCCATCCCCCCTATTCATTAGATATCCCATCTAAAAGAAATTTATTAGATTTCCCATCTAAAATCAATTTATTAGAGTTCCCCTCTAAAACCTTTAAAATGACTATCCATCATAATTTAATAGGACTATCCATCCCAAATCCATTTAAAAAAATGCAGATTATCCATCGTACATTGATTTATAAAACTTGATATGGGCTATCCACCGCACACTCAATAGTTTTCCTAGGATGACTATGAACCCTTGGGTGCCAAATCCTGAGGCTAACCACCTCTGGCAAAACATTCTTTTCATTAGAAATTTGACGTGGGCTATCAACCGCACATTCCATGGTTTTCCTAGGTTTACCAAGAACTCAACACTTGACCAATTAAAATATCATGATCTTCATGATTATTTATAAAACTTCATGTCCCCATGATTAATTATTTTCCCCAGGTATACCACCTGTTTAACCTATTCCCATTGGTAGCCCCAATTAGGTTAAATTAAATAAAAACATAGTGATATCCCCAATGTATATTTTCGAAAGCATATTTCTGTCTGTAACCCCAAACTATGTATCGAAAACATTAAACCCACCCCGGCATCCGCAAGGTTTATTAACATTCATTTTATATAATGATCCACCTTACATATTCAAACAAAGATAAGCATTTTATGCTATAACCATTCGAAGTAACCCTTTCGAATTAGCAAAGTTTTACTTAGGAAAAGTGGGTAAAATAGCCCTTCCGAATATCCCATTTGGAAGCAAATAAGAAATGATCTTAAAACTTGGTTTAAAGAAAACCCCTTTAAAACCCCTTTGAAAGCATTAAAA
The DNA here is from genome assembly GCA_030737815.1 of Allium fistulosum. Lineage (NCBI taxonomy): Eukaryota > Viridiplantae > Streptophyta > Magnoliopsida > Asparagales > Amaryllidaceae > Allium > Allium fistulosum. The sequence goes on along the minus strand of CM060908.1, from coordinate 154,062,139 downwards.
TATCCAAAGATAGCCCCTTCGGAAGCCTTCCACCTTTTTAAAACATCCATTACCTTCGCTTAGTCAGAAGGGTGAGGGCTCACCTTTCGACTTAGTCGAAAGGTATAAGCTGTCGGCTTAACCCCTCCTTCGAATATCCCATTCGAAGGCATATAAAACATAAAGCGGAATGAAGTCAGAACCTCCCCTTCGACTTCATTCCTTTTAAAGTTCTGAGTCGAAAGCAGCCTTCGACTTCATCCCTTTGAAAGCAAACAATGGGAAGGTTTGGAAGTAACCCCTTCCTTTTCCTCTCCTACCTTTTGACTTAGTCGAAAGGTTCTAAAACATATTTTTGGAAAACATTTAAAAAAATTGTCTTGAAGGTTTTTATCTTTCGAAGATCCCTTCTTAAGTATAAAATTTAGTCTTTAATAAATGATGGAGTCGAAGGATCCACATTCGAAACCAATTAATTCGAAAGCAATTATATTTCCATTCGACAATCAAGGAAGCAGCCTCTATCCCTTCGCCTCTCTTTCTTCCGACACCATTCCTACCTTTCGACTTAGGCGAAAGGTAAATGCTTACCTTTCGACTTATACAAAAGGTACCTTTCGACTTAGTCGAAAGGGTGAAAGCGGGCTATGTAGTCGGAAGCAAGTTCTGGGCCTACGGAAGTGATGGTTCCTCTTGCTTGTCTAAATCTTATTGGTCAAGAGGCTTCCTCCTGTACTTTCGAATAATAAAAAGTACTAATTTGTCAATCTTATTCTTAAAACACTATTCTTCTTCCCCAAATAATTTTCGAAAGCAATTTCCCTTCGAATTTACCCAATTCGGAAGCCATTTTTCAGTTTAGCCCTTGGGCATAAATAATTTAATTACCTTAGTAAACTAAGGAAAAATCCCCAAAAATCACCAAAAATCCTTTAAATCATATACTTTAACATATTAAAATTTCAAAGCATATGAAGATCAATATAATTCGGAATTTAACCAAAACTGAAATAAACTATGTTAATTAGCCCATTAACATTTAAAATCACCTATGTCTTATACAAAGAATGGTTTAAATGGTTATATCCTAACCAAAATCACAAACATGGGTATAACCCATAACTGATCTAAACATAGAAAAATGAGATGATAAACATGATTATTCACCTTGATTAGTTAATTAGAGAATGGGATAAATTCCTAGCTTTAATTCTTAGCTTTATCTTCAATTTATTGCTCTTCCTGGAGCTTTTAATGGCCGACCGAAAAATAGGTGAGGAGTTATGAATGAGAAAGTAAAAGTTTATTAAGGTGGAGGAAGACATTTATACTAAGAAATGTAGCCCCATTTCCATGTTTACTCCTTAGGAAATTCCTCCTTCTTAATTTAGTTAAGTCTTATTTTAGTTCATTCATTAAGACACGGCCATTGAATTTATTAACCTCATATCCCTAATTATTCATATTATTCTATTTAATTTATCCAATTAAATATCTCAAATAATGTTAATTAAAATTCAAGGGCATTACAGACTCCCCTCTTAAAGAATTTTGTCCTCGAAATTTCAATAAGGACACAACAACAAGCATACATCCCATGCAAGGTAAGCTAGTATAACCTACCAGCCAAATTCTATATAAACCCTATATAGAACATACCATCTAAAACAGCTCAGTAAAAGTAGGCCTAATCTTGACTTCTGTCTTCCAAGTACAGTCCTTCACATTGTCGCTCCATTGAACTTTCACCAACCTAACTATCTTGTTCCTTAGCCTCTTCTCATCTTTTGCCACAACACGAACTGGTTGCCTCACAAAAGTCATATCCGGTTCCACCACTAAGTCCTCCAGTGCCATCGGATCGATAGTAGTTTCTGGATCATGAACATACTTCCTAAGATGAGAAACATGAAACACATTGTGGACCCCGGCCAAACTGCTTGGCAAATCTACTCGGTATGCGAGTCTCCCAATCCTCTCTGATATAGGAAATGGACCAACATATCTCGGTGCTAGCTTCGCGAACCGAACCACACCTTTCATCGATAATACCTTGATGAAAACTCTATCTCCAACTGAGAACTCTAGGTCCTTACGCCTTTTGTCTGCGTAACTCTTTTGCCTAGACTGAGATTCCTTCATTCTTTCCCGTATCGACTCGATCTTTTCCGTTGCCTCTCTCACCAAATCTGAACCAAGGACCAATCTGTCTCTGGTCTCTAACCAACATGCTAGTGATTTGCATGGCCTTCTATACAAGGCTTCAAAAGGTACCATTTCTATAGTAGTCTGATAACTATTATTATAGGAAAAATCCACTAAGTGCAAGCGATCTTCCCAAGAACCACTAAAATCTAGCATACAAGCCCTCAATAGATCTTCTAGTACCTTGTTGACTCTCTTAGTCTACCCAACCGTCCGAGGATGATAAGCGGTACTCATCTTGAGCTTAGCGCCTAACACACTCTGCAGGATCTTCTAGAACTCACAAGTAAACAAAGAATTTCTATCACTGACAATTCTACTAGGAATTCCATGCAGTCTAACGATGTTCTTCATGAACAACTTAGCCAAAACAGGTGCCGTCCGGGTTGACCTAACTGGAATAAAATGAGCACTCTTTATCAATCTGTCCACTATGACCCATACACTTTCATTACCCCGGTTTGACCTTGGCAACCCGTCAATAAAATCCATGGATATCGAATCTCACTTCCAAACTGGAACATCCAAAGGCTGAAGTAAACCACTTGGTTTCTGATACTCGGCTTTTACTCGCTGACAGTTCAAACACTGCTTTACCTATAAGCCAACATCCACTACACCAGAAATTTGATTTCGCCACGATTCTGGGCCGTGGCTAATTAATTTTGCCACGGTCCAAAGCCATGGCAAAATGGGCTGTGGTAAAATTTTGCCACGGCCTTGAGCCGTGGCCAATTGTAATTTAGCTACGGCTTTGAGCTGTGGTAAATTTTAATTTAGCCACGGTTTTGAGCCGTGGGAAAATTTTAATTAGCCACGGCTCAAGGCCGTGGCAATATTAAATTGAAAATATTGCAAACATAAATTAGCCACGGCTTTGAGCCGTGGCTAAATTCAGTTGGAAAAACCGCATATAAATTAGAAACCTCTACTTGAAGCATAAAGCTCCAGTTTGAACAAAATATGAGCAAGGTAATACCCACAAATACAAATTGTAATCTTCAAAGCTACGAATTTATTCAAATGTACAACAACTCATACTTAGCACAAGTACAACATCTCCAAACTAAAAACTACAGAGTTCAACATCAATTCACAACGTCGGTAGGCACCAACAATTCAAATTATAGACCCTTACTTCAAAGTTCAACATATCAGTGTTCATAACTAAAATGTAAAAACTTAGTATATATTACATGATACAAATTAACTGAATATATAGGCATGAAACCTACTTCAAAGTTCATAAATATTACATATAACTTTAGTATTTAGCAAATAGAAGCAACCCATCCATAGCAGACCCTTACTTCAGGTGACCAACCTACAAACCAAAGTTTGTGTTAGGCATGTGAATGACATTTCGACAGATGGCATAGGTTAGGCTATGATAACATAGTAAGTACATAAGCTTGAAGCCTAACTTTTTATATTTGAACCTCATAAAAAAATCTAAGGATGTGGAGCTTCAGTTGAAGTAATATTTTAGAAAACTATGACCTACGCACACAAACATTCATAGCGTGTAATTTGCATATCTGTTGATCTATGTACACAAACATTTATAGCATGTAAGATGCATGTTGGTGTAACAAAGAATGACCTCAAAAACTTAAAGTTTGTAACTTATTAAAATTTAATATTTGTTGCAACTCACTTGAGTTGCTTTTTTTTCTTAGGACTGTTTAAAGAAGTCTATGAATCTGTACCACTGGTGCATATTTCTTCAGTTCTAGTTGAGCAAATTTGGGATTTTTTTCTGCAATTTACACTCTGGTGGTGTACTAGTGGTATCATAGTAAAAGGCCTGATCTGTATTACTGGTGCATTAGCAGTATAGAGAAGAATCTGCAACTTTGGTGCATATTCTTTTTGCTGTTATTTAGAAAAGAAAATTGAATATTAAATACTTATTATTTAATACCCTTAAATCACTAATTTTTGTTTATTACAATTATACAATTGTGATTGATGTTATTAGAAGTCAGTGCAATATTTTTTGTGGTATTGTTAACTACATTTATATATTGTAGGAGCAAACTTAATACGAGCTATATGCAGTTGTTAATCACATTGGTTGTACTACCTATGATGGGCACTACCTCTGCTATGTCCGTTCCTCGTCAACTACATGGCATGAAAAGAATGACCACATTGTATGTAACCTTATACTATTTTTATTTTTTCATATAATCAAATGTAGTAACTTATTGAATTTTACGCTTTTATACACTTGCTGCATTTCAATATTTAATAATCTAAGAATGCATGAAGGAACTGACATCGACATGTAGCATGCTAGCAATGGTTTCAAAGGAAAGAGATCAAATGTGGGATAAAGAAAAGAGTTCAAAAGGGTCAGCAATGCTTCTTGATATCGAGGTCATGTTACTAAAATAGAAAATTGAAGACTTGACGAACATGTCTTGATTAAAGAAGGGTGATTTTGATACTGAATGATAGCATAGTCAACAAGTCATTTCACATTTGTAATCCTAAATCAGTAAAAGACTTTTGCCTTGAATGAGACAAAAATGTTAGTATTCCTTTTTTCTTTTTGATACACATTTTAGTTACACACATTATTATAAATGTGGTATAGCTTTTGGTTTTGTTACATTATTACCTATGACCTCACTTTTATAATGGAAAATGAAAAACTAGAGGTTTTTAAAATTTGTTTTTCAAATGTGGGGCAGTGTATTTTGAATTGAATTTACACTCACACATGAAACAAATTTCATGTATAAATATATGCACATAACCATAACTATAGTAATATGGACAGAGCCATATTTATACTCAAACACAAATAAAGAGCTAAAGTATAATAATACATACATACCTGGCTTATGCGTCTAAACAACTAATTTATCTGAAACTTCTCTACCTCTAATTTTTTCACACCTTTCACAGGCTTATGCACCTTCAATTTTGGGTCCTGTAAGTTAAAAAAACAATAATGAGCAGAAATTCATCTAGAAAAATAACATCACAATTTGTTTCTGATATCAAGTACTTGCAGGTAATTTAAAGATAAAGCTACATCAACAAAATCTAGGCATTCCTGAATAAATCAAGCTAATTTTTCAATATTGAATACATTCAAACTAAACTACTAAAGGTTTCAGCAAAGTTCGTATAAGAATTTGTATCCGCACTCAAGTAATATAATGCAAAATAAGCATAAATAATGAACTCACCATCTATCTAATAAAATATTGCCATTTAATTATTACTTGAACAAGGTTTGAAATTACATTTAAGATGACATATTTAAGATAACACTGAATATAAAATATCAGGTTCCGTTATATTCATGATGCATTGATAAAAAAGCATTAACTTCATTTTTAATATCCACCATTAAAATAACATAGTCTTATGCTTAAAAGAACACACTCCAAATTATGGCTAGTAATTAGTCGAAGTTCTCTAAATATGAATGTGATAAATTGATTAGAATAAATTAATAAAGTGCAAAGTTGTAGTTTGTTGTCTTAGTAAAGTTGGACAGGATATGATATCGATTAAAAAATACAAGTTTTTCAATGACATTCAATCCACAACATAAAAATAGATTGCGTTTAGCGCACATTCTTATTACTAATGTTGATGACTTCAGGTGAACTACTACTTCTCTGTATATGTATTGATGCATGAACTATATTGTTACATTTCCTTCCCCTATGCAACATGAATATCATTCAAATTCTCTTAACTTCTCAAATCATGATTAACTGTCACACTCATTTGGTTTCGCACATTCATTTTCCAGGTTTTTTCATTTAAGTGTAAATGCACACATTTGTAGATTATAAAGTGCTGAAGCTTCATAACCAAATAATTTGAACAAGTAAATATGCTCCTGTATTGGTTTCAATGGGATAAAACAAGGTAAAATTTAGCATAGCAATATAAAGGGAAGTAGAAAAAAAAATGAAGGAGAGAATAAAGAAGATAAAACTTAACCACTGACACTCTCAAGCTTAAGTTTAAGAATACGAGAAATGATACAGCCAAATTCATCTCGGCCAAGACTAAAGAAGGCAAGGCATACGCACGCACTATCCCATCACAATGCATGAACCCAGCCCTCTACCTACACACACTAGCACAGTGCGCACACACATATTTATACATTTTTCTTAATTAAATAATACCATTAAATACTCTTTATTAATTTAGGAAACTATGAACCATAATTATCCTCATATATATTTTCAAAGATATGCTTATTAAAATTTAATTACTCTTTATTTATTTATTTATTTATTTCATTTTGAACTATATAAAGTGTACAGAAATATTTTAAACTTAAAACTCACACAACACATATAGCATTGCATGAAATACACATATCAAATTCTAATACCCAGACTTGTGCGGGAAAACTACAAGTACTTCATTCTCTAAATATTTATATTTACACACATAGTGAGTAATGGATACCCAATATATAATCATGCAATTTCCAAGGCAACCATAATTTACAAATGAAAGCCACATCAACTTTATAAAACTCACACCTTGCATATTTAGTATAGTAGCATCTCCCACACCTTGCATATTTCTTTTCAGCCCAGTAACTATATAAAACTCACTTTTATTTATTTGTAAGTTATGTCAGACATCAGGTACAATAACATACAACTCGCAATTGTATATAGTTTTCATCTTCATAAATCCATCAATTCATGGAAAGGATATGCATTCAAACTGCCATGAAGTAGACTGACTGCAACAATTTGCATGTCATAATATCCATTATCTTTGTTTTAATTTACTTACTAGGAATTGATCAAGTTGTGAAAATGATCTTTTTAAATCATGATTTTGAATATCTAAATCTTTCTAGCTGGCATGTGATAAAATATCTCATACATCCACAAAATCATATATAACCTCCATTCTTTGCTAATAATCTTCAGGTTTTATCTATCAACCGTATAGTGTTGCATTTGGATACTTATACACACCACTACTATAAGTACACTAAGTTATAATATGAATTTAGTCATTTGCTGATACTGGAATGCATAGATAAAAAAGTTCCAGTGAACTACATATGAAAAAAAATGAGTTTCTACGATACAGAAAACTGCAACCAACATAATCTCAAACTTCAATTTAGAACAACATGGAAATAACGTATTTACATAATTTATCACATTACTAACGTAATAGAAACATAAATATCTTATTAGAGCATTAAAATTGATACAAAACAAAGCACAAATAAATATCTTAATAGAACATGAGTATGGACGCAATCACTAAAGACTAAACATGCTGCTTGAATCCTAAATTTTAGTTCAATATCAAAACAACATAATGCTTTAATTAATGCCTAATTAACTAATGGTTGAAATGAAGATGTACCGATGCCCAAGCATGGTGCCTGAACATATTCAACCTACCGCCATAACATATGTATAGAAAAATTACTAAAGACTTAGCCTGCTTCATGAATCCTGAAACTAATGCCTGAATAACATGCTGAATCAATTTATTAATATGACTGTATATCCAACTAAAGCAAAAGGAGTATTTCTTTCTCATAGCATGAACATAATGACTATTACAACCGTACAACGGTGGGAAACCGACAAAAACTTTTATACACCAAAAATATGTATTAAAAATAGCCTCAAATGATGCTCAGGTGTTTAAGGCACTAAAGTGTAGAGAGAAAATTACAAAGTTTGAATTACAACGGTAATATAAAAATGTTTCTTTTGTAGTATCCAAATATTGATTGGAGGTAGCTAGGTATAAATCCTTTAGATTTCATTCATTTTACATATATTTGAAATATAAACATGAAAAATACATTACATATCCATCATATACTTACGAAAATGGATAATATAAAAATATTTGTATCGAAGAATTCATCAGTAGGGAAACTAATGAAAATAGTCATGAACAAGATGAGCAGAGAACTTACTAAAGGAAATAACAGTTCATTCACTAGCTATAAATTATTCATGTTGCTGGTTTACAAAGCATACTTATATCTAGGTCTTTAGGATTCTACAGCTTAACAAAAGGAAAACAAAATATTATCGAAAAATAAAAAAAGGAAAAAAACAAATAATGACAACACATGAAAGTTTGCACCAATTTTTCTCGCCGGGAAGAACAGAACATTGACATAATAAAAATCAATCGAACAGTCTTAAACTTTAAACATAAAATTGATACTAAACTCATAAATAGTTGAAAGCATGACAATATCTATGGACAAAACTGGAAGAAAAATCATTTTATTTTGAACACCAAAAAATACTGAAGTAACTAAATTTACCTTGCAATCGACAAAGCAAAATGCGGAATTGAGGGAGAACTTGGAATCGACAAAGCAAAACACGGAATTGAGTGGAAACGATGAGAGCAGATGAAAACTGAGGAAAGCTGGTGACAATTGATGAAAGCTAGGGCACGGAGGTGAATAATTGAGGATGGACATACGGGGCGTTTTTTAATAAAGAGGGTGAATTGTTGAGATATACTAACATGGGTAGGGGTGAATTTTTTTGGATAACAATGGAACAGTCAATAGCCGTTCCAAAATTATCACGGTCAGTAACCATGTCAACTTATTTTCCCATGGTTCGGAACCATGGTAAAATTGCCACGGCTTAAGACCGTGGCAATTCTTCTGCATTTGGGTGTGGCAAAGTGGGCAATATGGTGTAGTGATCCCTCTTCATTCCTTCCCAGAAGAAAATTCTCTTTATATCCTGATACATCTTGGTTCCTCTAGGATGAATCATAAACTTCGATCGATGACATTCCCTCAGGACTTCCTTCCTAAGGTTCCAACATCCGGAACACATAACCGTTCCTTTTTCCTCATCCAACCCTTGCGGTCAATAATAAAATCCTTTAAGTCATCAATCTCGGTTCCAGCTTCTAACCTTCTAATCCTCTCGGCTAAAACTGGATCCTCTTTCTACCAAGTAGCAATTCGTTTGATCAGAATTGGTCAAACTTCCAAACAAAACATCATGGCGATATTCCGACTAGATCCAGCAATCGACCTCAACAGCACAATGCAAGCAGCCAGTGTTCCAAGTCTTTCCATTCCACCAACATTGCTAACACCACATTCTGATGTTTCCTGCTAAGCTCATCCACCACCTTATTTCCTTTTCCCGGTTCATACTCGATGCTAAAATCATAAGCTGCAACAAACTCTAGCCATCTTTGCTGTCTCATGTTCATCTCCTTCTAAGAGAATAAATACCATAGAGACTTATGATCCGTAAATAGCTCAAACTTTTCTCCCAAAAGAAATGCCTCCACACCTTCAATGCGAAGATTACCGCTGCCAACTCCAAATCAAGAGTAGGGTATCTCACTTCATGCGGTCTAAGCTGTCTAGAAGCATAGGCAATAACCTTTCCATTCTGCATTAGCACCTAACCCAGTACCACATGCATCGGTGTAAACTACCAACCCCTGATTCCCATCAGGAACTACTAACACGGGCGCATTGGTTAACACATGTTTCAATCTAAGGAATGCTTCCTCACATCTGTCAGACCAAAAAAAAATCACGTCCTTCCTGGTTAGCATAGTCAAGGATGCCACTATTCGTGAACAATCCTTAATGAACCTTCGGTAGTATCCTGGAAGTCCAAGAAAACATCCAATCTCACTTACCTTCTCTGGTCTTTTCCAATTGTTAACAGCTTCGATCTTATCCGGAACAACCGTTAACCTTCCTCGGAAATTTCAGGACCAAGGAATTTCACTTACTTCTTCCAGAAATGACATTTTGACAACTTCGCTTTTAGCTGATGTTGCCTCTGCGTCACCAACACTATTCTAAGATGATATGCATGAACCTTCTCATTCTTAGAATATACCAAAATGTCATCAATAAAAACCAACACGAACCTATCCAAGTGCTCTCAGAAAACCCAATTCATCAAATCCGCGAAGAAAGCTGGCGCATTAGTAAGCCCGAATAGTATAACAACCATTCGTAAGACCCATATCTTGTCCTAAACGCTGTCAAAGGAATACCGTCCACTGCCACTCTTAGCTGTTGGAAACCTGTCGCCAAATCCAACTGGGAAAACACTCTGGCTCCACTCAACTGATCGAATAAGTCGTCGATTCTCGACAAAGGATACCTATTCTTGATCGTCCACTCGTTCAACATATGATAGTCGATACACATCCTTAACAACCCATCTGTCTTCTTCACGAATACCACATCCATTCCCCAAGGCGAACTGTTTGGCCGAATGAAATTCTTTCCTTCCAATTCCACTAGCTGCACCTTCAATTCCTTCATCTTGGTTGGTGACATCCTGCTAGGTGGTCTACTTACGGGTTCAGCTCATGGTACGAGATCTATCCGAAACTCGATTGCTCTCTTCGGCGGCAAGCCCGAAACTGGTTCAAACACATCCGCAAACTCTCTTGCAACATAAACCTACTTCAACTCTGCTTTCGTTCCCATGGCACCCAATAACGCATAAGCATTTCCATTCGAACTCCTTACTGAGTAAATGATTCAATTATGGCTATTAGGGTGTTTCAATGATATTTCATCCTCTTGGCAAAATATCCTAGCATCATATCTATCTAACCAATCCATACCCAATATGACCCCGAAGCCCATGAAATCAAAAGCATATAAAATGCATGCAAACATATGACCTAACAAATCAAGTTCTAACTAGTCATATCTCATTCCCAGAGTTGCATACCCTCCTATAGGATTCGCAACCCTTAAAGGAGTAATAAGGTATAAAGGTTCCAAACAAAATCAATCTACCAAATACTGAGATATAAATGAGTGGGATGCACCGGTATCAAATAGTATCCTAACTGGAGTACTATGAATCATAAGCATACCTTCCATCACCGCATTTCCATTTTCAGCAGTCGTTGATCTAGAGGATGATGGTTCCAACGCAAAGACCTTTCCCTTTCCAGCCTTAACAGCCTCGGGACACTTGTCCTTGTAATGCCCTATCTGGCCATAGTTGTAGCACTTCACATTAGGCCCCACTGCAACTACTCTTCCGTCACCCGAGCGACACTCATTAGCATAGTGACCCTTCTTGTCACACTTGTAACAGACAATATCAGCCTTGCTCTTTTTGGCTGATTCCCCCGACTGGGCACCTTTCTTTTTGAAAAACTTCAGCTTCTTCCCCTAAAATTTTTGAACTTCAACTGGTTTCCCCTTTCCAAAAGTAGAAAGCATTTCTTCATTCCAAATAGCCATCTCAACAACTATATGCACGGATCCCGGAGGTTTGGCATGGTTGCTTTGGCAATCTCAGGATTCAACCCCCTGATAAACTTATTATTCCTCTGAATGACAGTATCAACAGTAGCATATCCGCAATGGGACAACTCTTCAAACTCTGTAGCATACTCAATGCTGATTTATACCTCTGGACTAAATCTACAAACTTCCAGAGCAATGTTGACTTGGAAACCTCTGATAGAAATCTTTTTCCGAACCTCCTTTGAAATTCTGCACAAGTCAGGTCTTCCTATGGCTCTCCCACGGTAACTCTGTTCCACCAAAACAACGTTGCTCCCTGCAATTTCCTTGAAGCAAGTCTTCTCTTTTGCATATCTGTCAAGTCAAGATCTGCAAATATCCTCTCACAATGCAATAGCCAGTTTTCCACTCCTACTGCATCCTCGGTTCCCAGAAAAGGCTTCCCTCCAAGACTAGCGTAACACCTGCTCAGTTTGGCATAATTATTTCCAACTGGAGCAACCAGATTAGCTCCTCCAGCATTCCCTACTGCCACTCCCACAGCAGCTCCAACTTGGATCATATTCACGAAGAACTGATACATTATCCCCATATCAACCGGTGGAATCTCAGCACCAACATTGGCATTTGCATCTGGGTTTACATTTGCCTGACTACCCTGGTTGCTCCTAGTATTAGGTCGAACATTTCCAGTTGCTGCGGTGCATCTTCCACCTTGATTCACTCTTCCGTTTCCTACCTACATATCTTACTTTCCTACTACCTAAAATCCAATCTTAGTAAGATACAAAAGAATGGTCTAAGAGAGTAGGGAATACATACTTAGGTATTCAAAGCAAAGTACACATACGTTACTATAACGCTTACCCAAGCCCAACCTTATTTTAGATTCATTAGATTATGCTTTAAAAATCTTTTAAGGTTTAAATTCCTTTTAAGTACATAAACCATGCTCAGATACTAACTTGTAACATCCCACTTTCGGAGGCTCAAACTAACTGCTACGGATGCTGCAGTCATCCATAGGTGTTATTTCTGAGTGACCGAAATTGGAATCTTGAATCTATTGGCAACACAGAAACACAAGAATATGAAAAATTTTAAACTTCAACAAAACAGAATATCTCATTTCTTATGAATTTCAGTTTAAGGTTTAATTACATAATCCCAGATGTTAACCACATTCATATCACATATACATGTACAAAATATGATAAGAGCGACATATGAAGATGTCGCCTTATGATGATCAGAGAACTAATAAATATGAGCTTTACAGTTCTTAGTACATCATAGTGGTAAATACAAAATAGCTCCTATATAGCTAACTCTGCTGTTTGCACAAAAAATGGACAAACACCTCAAAGTTGTATGATTTAATTGATTTTACGTTGTTCTTAGTGATTTGGGTGATTTATGCAAATATATGAAAAGCAAGGACTAAACTGTAAAAGACACGCAGATTTATAGTGGTTCAGCCAGAATGTGCCTACGTCCACTTTATATATTATTTCTCTTTTCTTGTTTAGATTACAAGTACAAAGCTTTGATACTAGTATCTGAAAGTTGTTTGAAAGTTCTCTCCGTGCTTGAGCTCTTAAACTTGTCCTCCATTGTTGTACCCCTGCCCCTCTATTTATAGAGTGAGGCTGGGGGTAGGGATCTTGGATGTATACAGCTGCTGATGGGCCTGGGCTGATACAATCTGGCCTGGCAATGTTGGTCCGGAACGCCCTGGGTCCGGTGGGATTTGGTCCGGTGGAATTTGGTCTGGTGATGGTTTTGATTCGGTGAAGGCTGGTCCGGTAGGCAGTGGAGTTGGTTGGTTCGGTGAAGGCTGGTCCGGTAGGCAGTAGAGTAGGTTGGTTCGGCAGGCAGTGAAGTAGGTTGGTTCGGTGAAGGCTGGTCCGGTAGGCAGTGGAGCAGGTTGGTCCGGTGGTGATCTTCCTCGCGCCCTGGTTCGGCAGTGGATGAGGTAGCTGGCTGGGGATGAGAGTGAAGTGGAGTTGAGTTTGATTCGGTCGTCTTTGTCCGATGGGACTTCGTCCAACATTTGCCCCCCAAAGTGGGGCACATGCCAGCATGCGTCTCACTTTGTTTTAGTTCGTTCGGTTTCAACTGCTGAACCGGTTGGTTCGGTCGCCCACGTTCGCCTATAAGTATGGGCTTCGAACCTTCGTTTACCCTCATCGTTTGAGATAGCCGAACCCCCTAAGTGCCGAATCACCTAAGCGCCGAATCACCTAGTGCCAAATCTCTTAGTGCCGAATCACTCAAGTGCCGAATCACCTAAGTGTCGAATCATCTAAGTGCCGAATCAGGTGTGTTATCTTCTACCGAGTGTGTTATTGCCGAATGGGCTTGGGAACATGACTTACCGAATGAGCATGTGGATCCTGAGTGTCGAATGAGCTATTGCCGAATGGGCTTAAGGCCGGATGGACATGAAACATTTTTTGTTTTATATTTCTACATCCTTTGCTCTAATAACGTGCCTTTTGTGTTTGCAGATAAATGTCTCACAAAGTGGAAACTAGTTCCGATAAGAAGAAATCTACGGACATAAGAGAGCCTTATGTCGTGCCCCCATTCCAGCCGAATCCAGAACGACATGGTCCCACCCCGAGATCGCTAGTGGACGGGTACGGTCCTCAAGAGCTTCTGAACTCACCTCCTGATTGCTTCCCTAGCTCCCTCAAAGACGAGCAACTTGATGTCATCTCTCGCTCTTTCGGGGTTGACAGAGCGCATATGCTATTGCCGGGGGAAGGAGTGTTGCCATATAATCCCCCCGAAGGATATTTCGCTTACAGCAGGTATCACTGTATGTGTGGTGCCATCCCGCCTCTCAATGCCTGGATAGTCTGAAGGTGGCTCCATTCCAGCTTCAGCCCAACTCCTACGACATTCTGGTGAGCCTCTTTGTTATCTTCCAAAGGAGATACGGGCGTCCTCCTTCCAACCGGGAGATCCGGTATTTGAACAACTTGAGGGGCTATAAGAAAAGGTCTCCATACATTAGTTTGGAATCAGCCGTATCTTTCAAGACGGTCCTGGACTTATACTCGAAGTTCAGCATGTTTAAGAAAGAATGGTTCTTTATCAAGGATGACTATGTTTCCATCCGTCGCTTCACTTCCGGCTGTAAGTCTTAAGCTTATTTATAATTTCCGTTCTGACTGCAATACCTCTTCCTATGTGTTTCTGTTTCTTGCTAGCGACATGTGGCTTTGCGGTCGTAGAGAGTGACCGCCTGGTTCAGATGGCTGCGGAAATAGAAGCCATCACGGGAAGGGATAGGTCGGCCTCTTATTTGATTAGGAACGCCACACTTCTAGGGCACAACTTGATCCTACCACATCAGTCTGTGGTCAAGCAGAGAGACACGGCGGAGGAGAGGGCTGCCAAAGCCACAGGAGGGGCACGACGAAGAGCGGCAAAAGGAGACCCTTCTCGGTGCATCCAGTCGTCGGGAGGAAGAAGCTCAGGAAGTCCGATGGACCCTCTCCCAGCACACATCCGGATGTTCAGGAGGAGGAGAAAGGTGAGGACGAAGGAGGTGAGGCGGAGATTGGAAGTGGTAGAGAAGGTGATGGCGACCGTCACGGGGATGATGGTGGCGAAGGACAGGGTGGTGATGGCACCAGGGCTTTGTCTTCTGGGCAAGTAGGCGAGATGCAAGAGTGGACGGATGACGCTTTCCGCCAAGCCTTCGAAGGTTTGGAGGGAACGGAGAAGTCCAAGAAAGCTGATAAAGTTGGGACCGACGTCGATTTATCTTCCGGGAGCGCTTCTACTGAGGCAACTTCTGCGGTTCAAGGTGAATTTCTCTCTATTCTTTTAGTTCTCGAATGATGGCTCAATGCATACTGGTGACACTTGATTTTTACTGTAGGAGTGGGCAAAACGGCCAAGACCTCAGATCTTCGGCACAGGCTTGAACAGTACAAACTCTTTAAAGCTTCCGCCAAGCCGAAGCCTTCTACTAACCGCCCTGGAGACATAGTCGGCTATCGTCCTCTTCTTGGAGTTATTGAAGAAGATATACAGAAGAGGAAGAGGAGTCGATCTTCGTCTGAATCTCTTCCTGGCCCTCCGGCCCCACTCCATCATATTCACGACATTACAGAGGAGGATACCGAGCTTATGCCTTCCCCCCATCCGTCTGAGAATCCGACCGTCATCCCGATAGATCATCCTGGCTTAGTACGCAATCCGTTTGCGGGTCATCCGGACCTGGACCCGGCATCTCATGACATCTCCTTTGATGAGGTTACTGGTGAGCATCTCCTCCCTCGTAATCCTATGGTACGGGTGCTTGACGAAGCTAAGTCCCTGGACCTTGATCTGCTTACTACCCGGGTCGCAACTCTGGGGGATGAGGCTAAGGCAAATATTGACCGGGTTGCTGAGGAGACCAGGAAATTGATGGGGCACCACGCCCGACTGGTCAAGGCTGGGGAAGAGATAGGAAGCGCCAACATTCGGCTACGGTTGATGGTTTCCGACCAGGTAAACAACTCGCCGACCAAGCCATCCAAATCTCCCAGCATGAGGCTGCCACCAGACAATTGAGGAAGACTATTGAAGAGGTCAGTAAGGCGGAGTTGTAGAAGATGGAGGCCGTCTGTAAGGAGCGGATTGACATGGCCATTGCCACGGTGGATGAGGTTCGGCAAGCGGACCTCGAGTGGGTAGAGGAACTATCGGGGAGACTTAAGGCCGCGGAGCTTGCTCAGGCCAAGTCGAAGGAGGAGATGGAGGTGATGAGGAGGTCCCTTCAGGCTGACCGTTTACGGTATCGATCGGAGAGGGAT
Organism: Allium fistulosum; assembly: GCA_030737815.1. Classification (NCBI taxonomy): domain Eukaryota; kingdom Viridiplantae; phylum Streptophyta; class Magnoliopsida; order Asparagales; family Amaryllidaceae; genus Allium; species Allium fistulosum. Next base: position 154,045,879 of record CM060908.1, on the reverse strand, counting down.
GCTGTTGTTGCAAAGCTGCGGGCTTCTGAGGTCCGAATGAGGGAGTTTGAGTAGAATGAGGGGATGATGGATGGGATGCTCCAGGATATGTACTTCCGTACTTGGAAGCAGGGTAAGTTGTCCTGGATGGATGATTACCCCCGGGTTATGGGTATGATCTATCTCATGGCTCTAGAGGAGGCTAAGGCTGAGGCGGATAAGGAGGGTGGTGTGGCCTTCAGGATGGATGTGGTTACCGCCCAGTTTACCAAGGAGGAGAAGGTGGCAGTGAAGGAGGGCATGCGGTTGCTTGCAGCTGAGGAGGCAGGTGTGCAAGTAGAGGATGATGATCAAGATGATCAAGGAGCAGATGCTGGTAAGTCTTCCTTTCTAGTCCTTCCGTTAGCTTGGTTGCTTATCACTAATGAATTCTTTCTCTGACCGAACAGATGGGCAACAGGACAAGGATAAGTCTCCGACGCAGCCGGCTCCTTGATTAGACTTGGATATCTTTTTGTAGACTTGACATTGTTGTATCTGTTAGTCTCAAAACAGTAACGTAACTCTTAGGTTGTAATTAGGCTACTTGTAATAAACAACACTATTCTTGACATGTAATTCTTTAACTTAAGCTGATTCTGTCGTCTTTTGAATGTTTTGCTATTTTGACATGTTGTATGAGAAATATAGCTATGCATATTCTTGTAATTAAATTGTGTTTGATGTCAAGTTCTTGTTTAAAACATAATTTTATGACTTGCAATGTTAGTGTGAGGTGTGAATAAATTATAGTCAAGTGTTTACACATGAAAGAAGGAAATACCGGCCTTTATATTTTGCTTGTAGGTGGCAGCTTTGAATGTCTTGTGTGACCGAGTATGGAATGCGGTTCAGTATCTTGTTGTGAGTATCCGCTTCCATTAGCGAATGTCTCTTGTTCTATGTCCTGTACTTCTGGGATTGTTACAGAGGATAGGAGAAAAGTTTCTTAAATAAAATTGAAATATGTGAAATAGTAAAACTTCCAATCACGGAAGACCTTCGATGTGCTTAAGTTCGTGGCAAACGGGCTTTGTGGTCACTTTCCCTAGCTGTGGGTCTTGGGGACATTTGTCACCCATCTTACGCCTCCGCGGGGAGTTAATTATTTTTTACCACAGCCGCACTTAAGACACATCGGAGCCGAGATCGCGCACAGTAACTACCCGGGCCATTATGGCCCGTAATCATGGGTATTATTCGATTTACTGTAGCCGGCTAGCGTGGGTGCCGATCGTCAACCGTGAACTGCCCCTGGCTGGCCACACCTTATGTTGGGGCTTATAGTCGATTCACAGTTGCCGGCGAGCCGAACGCCGTAATGAGCTGCCTCGACTATAGTCGGCCTTCTCGGTGGCTTATAATCGGCTCATTACAGTTGGCTTTAAGGGCCGTCGCGAGCAATGAGTTAACCCGCAGCAGAGGGATGCCGGAGCAAAAGTGTCTCATTGGCGAGGGCATAGATTCGCATAGTACTTGTTAGGTCTTGTCCAGGTGAAGTTGCACTGTGGAGTGCCTTGAATGGAAATGCTATATGCCCAGGATTTCGTTCAACAGAAAAGGATAAAGTTAACAAGCAGCCAAGATATAAAGGAACAAGTTAAAAAAGAGACAAGGTTTTTTAAAGTGGTTCGGCACGAAAATGCCTACGTCCACTGATTCTCTTTGTTAATTCACTTCATATGGGCAATACAAGTTAAGAAAAGTATCGACGGAGGTGTTGGATGTTCCATGCCCTCTGGAACACTTCTCCATCCACTGTTGACAAAATATAAGCTCCGTTGTGGAAATCTTTATGAATTACATATGGTCCATCCCAGATTGGTTCTAGTGCTCCGGGGCGAGGGAAGATTCTCTTGAGGACAAGATCCCCTTCTTGTAAGGTACGATGCTTGACTTTGGAGTTGTATTATGCTGCCACTTTTTGCTTATGGGCTGCTGCTTTGAGGACTGCATCGTTTCTTCTCTCCTCAATTAGATCCAAAGACATGTGAAGGAGTTCTTCGTTCTCTTCTGGGTTATAGTGGATCCTATGGTGGGAAGGCACGATGGTTTCAACTAGGAGCATAGCCTCCGATACGTATGCCAGAGAGAAAGGAGTATGCCCTGTTGATGTTCTGAAGGATGTGCGATAGGCCCACAGTGCCGTAGGGAGTTCATCCACCCAAGCGCCCTTTGACTTTTCGAACTTCTTTTTGATTAGAGTTTTCAGAATTTTGTTGACGGCTTCGACTTGTCCGTTTGCCTGGGGATACGCTACGGACGAGAAGCTTTTGTGAATTCCGTGCTCTTGGCACCAGTTGGCGAATTCCTCGCTGTCAAACTGAAGTCCATTGTCTGATATGATTTTGAATGGGACTCCGTACCTGCACAGAACATTTTTGATCAAGAAGTTAATAACTTTTGCTGAAGATACTTTATTTTAGGGTTCTGCTTCCATCCATTTGGTGAAATAGTCGACTGCTACTATAGCATATTTGGCCCCGCCTCGGCCCATTGGTAGTTCGCCGATTAAGTCAATTCCCCATACTGCAAAGGGCCAAGGGCTGGTCATTTGAGTAATCTCAGTTGTTGGTAGCCGCGGAATCTTAGCAAACTTCTGGCATTTGTCACATTTTCTGACGAAATCTAAGGCGTCCTTGCTTAAGGTGGGCCAGAAATATCCATATCGAAGTATCTTTTTTGCTAAAGTTTGCCCTCCGGTGTGATCCCCGCAGCTTCCTTGATGAATGTTGGATAGCATTTCCTTGGCTTCCCTTCCAGCGACACACCTTAATAGGGGGTTAGAGAATCCGCGCCGATAGAGGGTGTCCTCTTGTATTGTGTAGCGGGAAGCTTTCCTCGGGACTTTCTTGATTTCGTTACGCCCGTTGGGTAGTGTGCCACTTTGTAAGTAGTCTCGGATGGGGGTCATCCAAGTTGCTTCTTCGGTTGCAGCTATCAGATTCACTTGCTCAAAACTTGGGGTCAGTTGCTTTGAGATGGCTACCACCCCGGAAATAGCGCCGTCTCTCACGCTTGCTTGCTTCGCCAATTCGTCGGCCTCTTGGTTCTCTTCCCGAGGGATGTGTTTGACTAAGTAGTGGTCCAATCGACTGAGAAGTAACTTGGTCTTCTTTAAATATGCTATGAGTCGTTCTTCTCGAGCCTGGAATTCTCCTAGTATTTGATTAACAATAAGTTGAGAATCGCTATGAAGACACAAAGAATTCGCTCCGATTTCTAAGGCAAGTTCTAATCCAGCTATCACTGCTTCATACTCTACATCGTTGTTGGTGGCGGCGAACTCCAACCTTATAGCATAGTGCAGCTTATTTCCCCTAGAAGTGATTATTACCACACCTACCCCCGAGCCTTGTTCGTTTGACGCACCATCCACGAAGAGATTCCACTTGATGTCTTCTGCTATTTCCGATTGCTTCTTAACTTCGTTGGTAGTGAATTCTGCAATGAAATCGGCCATGGCTTGTCCTTTGATGGCGGTACGAGGGTGATAGGTGATATCATACTGACTTAGTTCAATGCACCATTTAAGTAGTCGCCCAGAAGTGTCGGGACGATGGAGTACCTGCCTCAGTGGTTGGTCGGTCAGAACTTTGATGGAATGGGACTGGAAGTAGTGACGCAGTTTCCGTGATGTGATTAGTAAACAGTATGCTAGCTTCTCAAGTTTAGTATATCTGACTTCTGCCCTCGTAAACCTCTTACTTACAAAGTATACTGGCCGCTGCGTGCGGTTGTCTTCTCTTACCAACGCAGCGCTCAGGGCGTCAGATGACACAGCAAGGTATAGGTATAATTCTTCGCCTTCGCTTGGAGTCGAGAGTACCGGTGGTTTCTGAAGGTGTTCGATCAAGTTAAGGAAAGCGGTTAAGCATTCGTCAGTCCATTCGAACTTTCCTTTGTCTTTCTTTAGAGCTTCGAAGAAGGGGACGCACTTGTCCGTTGCTTTGGAGATGAATCGGCTTAGGGCGGCCACTTTCCCATTCAGGCTTTGCATTTCCTTTCGAGTGGAAGGTATTTTGATATCTTTTAGAGCTCGGACTTGTTCAGGGTTTTCTTCAATCCCTCTGGCATGGACGATGAATCCCAAGAACTTTCTTGATGATACTCCGAAGGAGCACTTTAGAGGATTCAACTTCATTCCATACTGGCGAAGTACTTGAAACATTTTGCCTAGGTGGCTTACGTGATCGTCGGCTTTCCTTGACTTTACCAGCATGTCATCCACATACACTTCCATAGTTTGTCCTATCAGCCCTGCAAACATCTTGTTGACGAGGCGCTGGTAGGTGGCTCCTACGTTCTTAAGTCCGAAAGGCATTACCTTGTAGCAGTACAACCCCCGGTTAGTGATGAAACTAGTGTGGTCTTGATCGGGAGCATGCATGGGAATTTGGTTGTATCCTGAGTATGCGTCCATAAAAGATAAGAGTTCATGCCCGGGTGTGCTGTCTACAAGTTGATCGATTCGGGGAAGTGGGAAGCAATCTTTCGGGCAGGCGTCATTTAAGTTGGAGAAGTCAATGCATATTCGCCACTTCCCATTAGCCTTCTTTACCAGCACCGGGTTAGCGATCCACTCTGGGTAGATGGCCTCTCGTATGAAGTCATTGGCAAGTAGATTCTTTACTTCTTCGTCGAGGGATGCTGATCGTTCTGCCCCTATACTTCTCTTTCTCTGTTTTACGGGCGCCTTGGTGGGATCAATGTTTAGCACGTGGCATGCTATGTCAGGGGAGATTCCAGTCATGTCAGCATGTGACCATGCGAATACATCCAAGTTATGGCGGAGAAAGTCAATGAGCTGCTCCTTCAACTCAGCTTTTAGTTGGGACCTGATTTTCAATAGTCTACTCGAGTCATGCTTGTCTACATATATAAATTCCATAGCCTCTGCAGGCTCGGCAGTGGCCTCCTCCTCTTTGTCCCTGGGGTCTAATTCATTAAAAGGGTCGCTGGTATATCGAAGAGGAGGGGCTTTCTTTAGTTTCTATGCTTCCAAACTTTTTGTGCAGAGGGCAACCTCTACACTCTTCCCTTTATCCTTCCGGTGGTTGTTGCAAAGTTCAGTTACATAGCAGTCTCGAGCAACGTCCTGGTCTCCCTCTACTTCCCCTACCCAATTGTCCGTCGGAAATTTCATCTTTAGGCACCATGGCGCCAGGACAATTTGGAATTCAGACAAGGCTAGCCTTCCTAAGAAAGCGTTGTAGGCCGAGTGGTTTTCTATCAGCACAAATGTCTGTTTCCGTACCACGGAGCGAGGATGACTTCCAATTTCGACAAAGAGGTCCAGTTGCCCGAGTGGCATCTTCGCATCCCCAGTGAAACCGTGTAGTGGTTTATTGCAAGGAGAAACATTCTTCATTGATAGTTTCATTTTGTCGAACGCATGCTTGAATAGGATATTTATCGAGCTTCCAATGTCTACTAGAATTCGAAAAACTTCGGCTGGACCGAGCCCGGCAGAGATAACCATGGGATCCATGTGAGGGTATTGCCTTCCTTCTAGGTCACGCCTACCGAATGTGATGTCATGATTCTCTTTCCGCTTCGTGTGGCGCTCTTCTATAACAGAATTAACACAGTCTTCATTGTTTCTAAGCGTCTTTCCATATCTTTCCATCTCTGCCCAGCTTCTATCGGCGATGTGCGGTCCTCCCGAGATGGTATGGACCACTATCTTCTCTTGACTAGAGCCGCTAGTGTTGCGATTTCCTTTGCCTATCTCTGGTGAGGGTAGCCTTGGGTTCTCATTGGCAGGAGCTGGAGCCCTGTTCTGACCTCTTACATAGCGTTCCAGTCTTTTCCTTCTGATGTGTTCTTCAATCAAGTCCCGGAGATGATGGCATTCATTGGTATCATGCCCATGAGATTCGTGGAAGCGGTAGAACTTTCCAGACTTCTGTGCGTTATCTGATTCCTTCTTGTATGGTGGGCGTTTGTATCTAACTTCGTCTTGGTTGGCAAGGAAGATGTTTTCAATGGTTTCATTCAAAGGAGTGTAAGTGTCGAATCTTGGCCCTGGCCGATATAGGCGCTTTTCTCCCTTCTTGCCCCAGCGTTGTCTCTAGAATCATTTCTTCGAACTTCCCTCGCTGCAGCGGGCGTGTTGCCGTGAGCCGCCTTGTTTTGTTGCCCTAACTGCCCCTCAGTGGCAGCATCTTCAAGCCTTATATATTTCCCGGCTTCATGGAAGAAATCGGTAAAGTAGCTGGTTTTTCTTTTGTCAACCTTCTAGCAAATTTAGTATCCGGATGCACACCACTACAGAGGGCCATTAGGATAAGCTTCTCATCGGCATCTTGGACTACGACTGCTGCGGCATTGAATCGGGTTAGGTATTGCTGCAGTTTCTCTCCAGGTTTCTGTTTGATACTGGATAAGGAATAAGCGTCCTTGGGTTGTTCCACATGAATGCGGAACTGACTGATAAACCTTTCTTTCAACATTTCCCATGAGCTGATGGATCACTGGGGTAAATGACAGAACCAGGAGGTAGCTAGATCTGCTAAGAATAGTGGAAAACATTTGCACAGTACTCTCTCTGTTGCTCCACTCATGAGCATATGCTGTGTGTATCTCTGTAAGTGTACAACAGGGTCGGAGGTTCCTTTGTAGGGTTCCATTGTTGGCATTTTCCATTCTCGGGGGGTGATAGCAATTTCTATATTGCGGGCGAAAGGGCTGGTTACCCTAGCGCCTATCCCTCGATCTCTTTGATCCCGTTGGACGCACTCTTTGAACAAGCGTGCCATCCTTTCATCAGAATTTGGAGCGGATAAAAATGAGTTTGGTTCTGTTCTATGGGATTGATTCCGTCCAGATGACCTGTAGGGATGGTATAGTTTATTATTCCTGATTTTTTCCAGTGGCTGTCTTTGGTCTTCTGGGAGCATGCTAGGATCAGCTACAGCTGGACCTAGCCTTGATCTTCCCCTGTTGGGTTCTGATCTAAGCACTTCCTCGGGTCCAACTTCGGGCTGGACTCTAGCTCGGCCCCGTTCATTGGCGTTTTCGTGGTTAGGCAGTACAACCGGCTCAGCTACAGTTGACCTCCGCCCGGTACCTCCCTCGTTGGGTTCGGTTCCAAGCGTTTCCTCAGGCCTAACTTCGGGCTGTGCTCGATCTCGGCTCCTACCATGGCCGCTTCTGTTGTTAGCTCCTTCGAAGAAGGAAGATCTTTGTTGTCTCTGAGATCCTCCAGACTGTGACTCACCCCATGATTCAGTGTTGCGGTTGGACTCTTCAGCATCCCTTAAGCGTGACATGAGATGGTCCACCAAGGCTTCCTGCTGGGACGTGAAGCGGTTAGTCACTTCAGCCACAACCCTGTCTAGATCTTCTCTAGTAATTGCTGCTGGCTGTTCTGTGGCAGAGGTGGTCGGATTTGCCTGTCCTTCATTTGGTACTGCTACTGGAGGGGGACGATTTACCTGATCTGTGACCACTGGATCTGGAAGAATGCTGGTTGCGATGTTTTTTCCTTTGTTAACATCTTTCTTCTGCTTGGGAGGCATGTTTTCCAAGCAATGAACGATGATGTTAGGAAGAAGGTTAAGTGGAAGAAGCTGAAGCTTCGAGCTTCTAGTTCTCAGTGAAAGCACCAAAAATGTTTGCACAAAAAATGGACAAACACCTCAAAGTCGTATGATTTAATTGATTTTACGTTGTTCTTAGTGATTTGGGTGATTTATGCAAATATATGAAAAGCAGGGACTAAACTGTAAAAGACACGCAGATTTATAGTGGTTCAGCCAGAATGTGCCTACGTCCACTTTATATATTATTTCTCTTTTCTTGTTTAGATTACAAGTACAAAGCTTTGATACTAGTATCTGAAAGTTGTTTGAAAGTTCTCTCCGTGCTTGAGCTCTCAAACTTGTCCTCCATTGTTGTACCCCTGCCCCTCTATTTATAGAGTGAGGCTGGGGATAGGGGTCTTGGATGTATACATTTGCTGATGGGCCTGGGCTGATACAATCTGGCCTGGCAAAGTTGGTCCGGAACGCCCTGGGTCCGGTGGGATTTGGTCCGGTGGAATTTGGTCTGGTGATGGTTTTGATTCGGTGAAGGCTGGTCCGGTAGGCAGTGGAGTTGGTTGGTTCGGTGAAGGCTGGTCCGGTAGGCAGTAGAGTAGGTTGGTTCGGCAGGCAGTGAAGTAGGTTGGTTCGGTGAAGGCTGGTCCGGTAGGCAGTGGAGCAGGTTGGTCCGGTGATGATCTTCCTCGCGCCCTGGTTCGGCAGTGGATGAGGTAGCTGGCTGGGGATGAGAGTGGAGTGGAGTTGAGTTTGATTTGGTCGTCTTGGTCCGGTGGGACTTTGTCCAACATCTGCCTCCTGCATGTCTCCAGAAGCTTATTCGACCAAAAACTGAATGTCTCCCACTCTCAGACTACTCAAATTAATTTTGAGTACACGAGAGTTTGTGGAGAAATGCAAACTTCGAGTCAGACAATAAGTCTGGCATGAATAATCCCCTATCATCTCTTATCATAAATAGATATCTAGTGAGACCACGCTGCTTAGTGGAATACGTTGTCCCCTCACTAGTATCCAAAACAAAACATGCAAATCATTTACTATGCTCCTCCACTCAAAATGATTAGTCTTAACATAATGTGAAATAAAGCCATAAATCATATATATTGGATATCTCATTCCCCCATTCATTATATATCCCATCTAAAAGCAATTTATTAGATTTCCCATCTAAATCAATTTATTAGATTTCCCCTCTAAAACCTTTAAAATGACCATCCATCATAATTTAATAGGACTATCCATCCCCAATCCATTTAAAATAAATGTAGATTATCCATCATACATTGCTTTGTAAAAATTGATATGGGCTATCCATCGCACACTCCATAGTTTTCCTAGGATGACTACGAACCCTTGGGTGCCAAATCCCGAGGCTAACCACCTCTGGCAAAACATTCTTTTCTTTAGAAATTTGATGTGGGCTATCCACCGCACATTCCATGGTTTTCCTAGGTTAACCAAGAACCCAACACTTGGCCAATTAAAATATCATGATCCCCATGATTATTTATAAAACTTCATGATCCCCATGATTAATTATTTTCCCCAAGTATACTACATGTTTAACCTATTCCCATTGGTAGCCCCAATTAGGTTAAATTAAATAAAAACACATTGATAGCCCCAATGTATATTTTCGAAAGCATATTTCTGTCTATAACCCCAAACTATGTATCAAAATCATTAAACCCACTCCGGTGTCCCCATGGTTTATTAACATTCATTTTATATAAGGATACCCTTTACATATTTAAACAAAGATAAATATTTTATGATATAACCCTTCGAAGTAACCCCTACAAATTAGCAAAGTTTTACTTAGGAAAAGTGGCTAAAATAGCCCTTTCGAATATCTCATTCGGAAGCAAATCAAAAATGATCTTAAAAACTTGGTTTAAAGAAAACCCATTTAATACCCCTTCGAAAGCATTAAAACATCCAAAGATAGCCCCTTCAGAATCATTCCGCCTTTTTAAAACATCCCTACCCTTTGACTTAGTCGGAAGGGTGAGGGCTCACCTTTCGAATTAGTCGAAAGGTATAAGCTGGCGACTTAACCCTTCCTTCGAATATCCTATTCGAAGGCATATAAAACATAAAGCGGAACGAAGTCGAAAGCTCCCCTTCGACTTCGTTCCTTTCGAAGTTCTGATTCGAAAGCACCCCTTCGACTTCATCCCTTCGAAAGGAAACATCTCCTTTGAAAGCATTACTTTCGAAGGCATTAAAAACTTAACTTTTAAAACAATGGGAAGGTTCGGAAGTAACCCCTTCCTTTTCCTCTCCTATCTTTCGACTTAGTCGAAAGGTTCTAAAACATATTTTTGGAAAATATTTAAAACAATTCTCTTTAAGGTTTTTATCTGTTGAAGATCCCTTCTTGAGTATAAAATTTAGTCTTTAAAAAATGATGGAGTCGAAGGATCCCCATTCGAAACCCATTAATTCGAAAGCAATTATATTTCTGTTCGAAAGTCAAGGAAGCAGCCTCCATCCTTTCGCCTCTCTTTCTTCCGACATCATTCATACCTTTCGAATTAGGCGGAAGGTAAAATGCTTACATTTCGACTTAGATAAAAGGTACCTTTCGACTTGGTCGAAAGGGTGAAAGCAGGCTATGTAGTTGGAGTTCTGGGCCTACGGAAGTGATGGTTCCTCTTGCTTGTCTAAATCTGATTGGTCAAGAGGCTTCCTCCTGTACTTTCGAATAGTAAAAAGTACTAATTTGTCAACACTATAACAAAACAGTCATATTACAACTTTTACTTTACAACTAACACAAACCGACAGTTGTTATAGGTTATTTTTAACAACTGTTTATTTTCAGCAGTTGTAACAAATGTACTTTTAACAACTTTCTTTATGCAGCAGTTGCAATATACGTTTATAACAACTGATTTTTTTTGCCGGTTGTAAATGCTTAATTATTACAACTGTTTGTGCCAGTTGTCTAATGAACATAAACTTACCTCTTTCCACCTCAGCAAAATTTTGCACTTCCCTCCCTTCAATTTCCTTGCCGCTTAATTTATTAACTAACTACTAAAACTCACGGTCAAAATTTCATAGGCCTAAACCCTAACTCCATCGCTCGCCACCCTAGCCATCCACGAAACTAAACCCGCTCGTCGCCCTTGCCCTCCACGAAGCTAGACCGCTCACTGCCCTTGCCCAGAGCCGGCCGTTTACCAAAGCAGCCAAAGCTAGGGCACAGCCAAATCAAACGCGTAGCAAAGATCATAGAAGGAAAAAAACAAAGCTAGGGAACAGCCGCACCATCATAAAACGCATGACTCTCGAGCTGAGCAACGACGACCTAAAGATCGAAGGCCGAAGCGACGACGATGGGACTACTTGACTGGCGAACGACGACTTCTCAGCACAGCTTGGGCACATCCAAGCCGAACGACACATCACGGTGATCTATTGTTTACTAACTATTGTTGCTTGTTATTGAAAAGGTAATTGTCTCTGTCTGATTGATTTTGGATTTTGCATCTTGTGCATTCTAAGTTATGTTCTAATTTTTATGTAGTTGTTTAATGATTCGATAATAATTAATGGATTTTTTAATGGTTAGTTAATGTAAAATTTATCCATAAATAATTAAATTTGTTTTCATAGTAATTTATAGCTAAGTGTATTTTTGTAAATGTAACTAACATATACGTTACATTTCCATTTTTTACAGAGATTAAAATAATTATTTTAGGATGTAGCATTTACTCCATGTAGGACAGTATGTGTTGAAGAACCATTTATGACTAGTTATAGAAAATAGTAGTTATAAACTATTCGCCTATAAACATAACAATGGTATGAATCTTTGTATGAAATAGCTAAATTAATTAAGTTCTTTTCAGTCACCTGTCTATAATTACAAAGAAAATGTTAACAAAACTATTGACATTTATAATTCATAACTGATTGCCTGATTAATAATTTGTTTAGATAGAAGAGAGCCTTTAGTCTAAGTAGCTAATGTATTTCAAGGTACAGTTTATGGGTTAATTTGAAATCAATTAGATACAATAGGAATAAATCAGCAAACCTATTTATACTTTGAACTATTGATCAACTAACCAAAGTGAATTAAATGAATATGAAAAAGAGAAATTGGGTCCCAAGCATGAAGAATGACTGCATATTTATGCACTAGTAGATGATAGAGTCTGTGGTCACTAGTTTCTTGATGAAGTACATGTAAAGAATGGACTATTTAAAACTTACTAGTTTCTTTTGCCGTGTAGTTACTATTTTCTTTTGCATGTGCGTCCAATCGCATCCACACAAGCTATGGACAAAACATGGGTTAACCTACCAAGGTTTTGTAATTTTTGATTAGTTATTTCATACTTATAACTATTTAGGGTTGACTAAGGACAAAGCATGTAGTTTTTTATATATTAGTGTTATTAGATAGTAAGTTAGTGGGAGGAGGAATCCCTCACTCTCTTCTATATGGCTCTGCCAATGTAGATGACATTGATTTCTTAAGAGGATAAAAGTGTTTTATTGTAAAACTAAACCAATTGAATTCCCAAAAGATGCAGAAATGGGAAGCGTGTGTAAAGAATGAAACCTTGTTTGTCTGTCATTATCAGTAGTATATGCACCACACTATCAGTATGTAGTTTTTCTTTTGATTTCAGTTATTATCCTTTTTAGTTCATCTTAAGGGCATTTGTGAATCATTATGAAGATATTAGTTACAATGAAATAGTAAAACATAATGCATGTAATTATCGGAATTAGCCTGGGTATGCAGATTATATGATGACACTTAACTAAATTGTTGGACATGGACATTCTATATATTTTAACTATCTATATAGCGGATGGCACTTGGGAAATCTCATGTTAAATGAGTAACATTTAAACAACAGTAACCTTATATCAAGAATGAAATTGGGTATAGGATAAAAAAGAAAACATGACAATTTTATTAGAAAGGATTATAAAGCGAAAGAAAATGATTAATATAAGGACTATGGTGTGAAAGAAACTATATTATCATTCTTTGTTTAGTGATTAGATCTTTCTTGGAATTTGATTCTTATTGATTATGAGTTTTTTAATGGTTACTTAATCTATACTTGGAGTAATTTTATGTTCTTCCCAAACCTTATGTTCTTTATAGTAACTTTCTCACAATTCAGTGTTAATTCATGTTACTATTCTGATCATATAGAATTATAAGGATAAAAACAAAATATATAATACATCAATGTCGAAATATATCTCTATGTCACACTCCTATAATCATTTGCAGCTATAATTTCATGCAAGCCACTTCCTAATTTAAAAAAATAACTCAACACTAAAAATTACAGTAAAAATACATTGCAAAATTTTGTTTCAATAATAGTAATAGGCTTACATTTTGTTTATTTATTTACCTATTTGACTAAACTATTACATATTTTATTGACCCAACAAGTTACTTTGTGATCGCCAAGCAATTATAAGTATATAAGAATCTTTTAATATTATACATTTAGTGAATATATATTACAGGAGATTAACAGATTTGTTTCTAGAAATCACAGTCTGATATCATAGTCTTTACATATAAAAAAATCCTATAATTAGTATGATGTTAATTTTCTACATGTTATGGTATTTTTCTAGGTTGATCACTTAGTAAAAGAAGCTTGAACTTGTCGCATCCATGGGTAAGAACAAGCAACATCAAGAAGAGGTAACCATCTTGAATAATATTACCAACCGAATTTTGTCCTGGAGAAATTAAAATGATGCTCAAATCTTTTCTTTTTATTCCATTTCATTTTGCAAATCATTTACAATTTTTTTGTTACAACTTTCTTTTACATATACTTTCATTTACTGCCTTTAACCCCACACTTTCTGTCAATTTCACTTCCACTCTATGCACATAACTGTGCACATCCACTTTACTGCTGCACCCTTTACTTCTAGCCATACTACTACTGCCATCCCCACCAGTAACTGCTCATCGACCCATTCGTTATCATTGATAACATAGTTCACACTGTTCAGGAAAGATTCAAGTTGGATGACATACATCAGCATATGCTCCTTCAAATGTTGGGACTGCGATGGAAAGAGTCAAAGTCACGGCTAGTTAAAGCTATAAAAGTTGCAGCAAAGAGTCCCGATGCTTCCAACAAATTAGGCATGTTAAAACCAGATAATATTAAGAGTGCTCAAGAATGGAATGATTTTGTCAACGAGAAATTGACGAAAGAGTTTGAGGTAGTTGGTTTTATTTTGGTGGCTATTGTTGAAATTTTTTCATTTCAATTTATTATATCTAATTTTATTGAATTTCTCTTTTGTAGTCGACGAGCAATAAATACAAAATCATACGAGTAATGAATACAATTCCACACACTATGAGTCGAAAGGGGTACGCAAGACTTGCAGAAGATATGGTAAGAAAAAATAACTTATAAAATTCATTTGTTATGAGTATAAAAAATATTCATCCAATACGGTTTAGTAATTAGTTTTTAAGTTCTTTTTGCAGAAAAATGAAAGTGGTTGCTCATCGGATATTACTAGAGAGGATTTGTGGTGCAGAGGCCACATAAAGAAAAACGGAGAACCACCAAATTCTGTTGTCGGCAATTACATGGTAAGAATACATATATATTACATCTAATTATTTCTCCGTTTTCCATTTTGACTTCATTTTATCCTTTCTTTAATCCAATTTTTTTTTATTTTTTTTATTTCTAACAAGTTAAATTTGATATATTTTAATTGGCGTGTATTTTCACGATTGTCTCCAATATATGAACCTTACATGAATGTTGTGACATGCGAAAAATGGATATTTTTTAATTTGTAGACAAAGATAAAAGAGTATAAAAACACTGATTAGAGTTCTCAAGGAATGGTGTCACTAGAGGAAGATGGAGTGTCGAAGGTTTTTGGTCATGAAAATAGAGGTAGAATAAGGGGCCTAGGTTTTGGAGTTACACCAACTCAGTTTGCAGTTCACACGAGTAGTTGAAAAAAAGTACATGCATTGGAAAATGAAATTACTACCTTGCGGGCCCAAATAAAAGAGCTATCTGATTTGTTTATGGCTGTAAGTTATTTTGATTTACTATGTTAGAGTAATTGATATGCGCTTAAAAATTTATTAATGCAAGTAGCATTTTTTTTAAACAGAACATCAATGGTAAACAAAATGTAGCGGAAGAGCTAGTGACTCCTCGTGGCAATACGCCTCAGGTATTTTTTTATAAATTGAGTATAAAAGTATTATTTGAAATCATCAACTAGCATGTTAATCTTTTATTACGTTCAGTTATCACCATGCTAATGTCCATCGACACACTCCAGTGCCACTTACAATTGGAATGTCACAATATAGAAACCATAATTCCGCGATTGATTCATAGGTTTAAGATTTTGCGTTTTCTGTTGTCCGAGTGTCGGTGACTGATCCAAAAATTAAAAATAAAATTTTTTAAACTTGCATTTGGGGAGTGTGCAGGTTGAGTTGAAGTTTGAGTTTGATGAAGATTGGGTGATTCGGCAAGGCAAGTTGAACTTGCAGTTAGTGTGGAGGAAGCAGTGTGGGTGAAGATTGTCAGAAGTAGTTGTTTGTTTTGAAAGGCAGCGGGTATAATGATATTAAGTGTGGTCTCTGGTCGATGGCGATGTATGGAAATGTAGAAGTTCTTGTATGGTGATGGCTGGTATGGTGACAGAATGTTTGGAGTTTGTTTTGATGAGGTGCAGAGGTGGATGAAGTTGATGTGGCAGGCGATTATGGTGAAGCACTGATGATGGTTGATGTGTTGTATCAATTGTAATGTTAGTGAGCAATTGCAATGGTAGGGGCTGGGTGTGAAGTGTCTGTAGAAGGCATTGGTTATGAGAGGAAGCAGGGGAGCAATTGCAATGTTACTAAACCATTTTGTTACTTAAAAAAATATGATAGTAATTGTTATTATCACCATACACATCAAAAAGATGTTACAATCGTTTACAATATGCTATTATAATTTAAAAAAAATAAACTTCGACTATAATCCAGAAACTACTACTATGATTCATAAACCACTAATATAACTTTACAAATATGTTATGGATTAAATGTTTATGATTAGTATGTCTACACTGCATAATTTCACAAATCGCAAGAGAAGCTGTGTTCAGGCGATTGGGCTTCAGGTCGTTGCTGGTTGAAGGACCGATCGAAGGTGTTGGCGATTTGGATTGGGGATTTTTGTGGCTTTCGTGGCTTTGGCTTGGAGGTGATTTAAGGGTTCGGGTGTTTATGGTTGGAGATGAACTATGAAGTTGGAAGAGGGAGCGGTTGACAGTGAGCAGCAGTTTGCACTGTACGGAGAAATGATTTGTTGGAGTTGAACAGCGGTTGTATTAGTGTGTGACAGTGGCAGGAATTGTAGAAGAATAGTTAGTGGTGTCAACAGTAGGCAAGGCAAGTTGATGCTGTTTGGGTGTGATGAGGCAGTGAGTTTGTACGAGCTGCTATAGTGAGTGGCAGTTGGAGGTATGTAGCAGATGTTAGTTGCGGTCGTTGGAATGGAGGTGGTTGGCAGTTAATGTTGAAGGCAAGAGTATTGCAGATAGCAAGTGTGGATGCTGATGGCTATTTTTTGGCACGGAGATGTGATGGTGCAGGTTGGAGGAGGGTGAATGGTATGTTAAATTGATGTTGCACTTGTATGCAATGACAGTAATGGTAATTGGTTACTGGCAGAAGCTTGTTGAATATTGGTTAATGACAGATGTTTTTGTGCACAGTGTGGTATTGATTAATGGCAGAAAAGTTGAGGGGAATAGGCACTGGAAGTTGAAGGTAGTGATGTTTAGGAAGTGTGTGGATGTGATGTGTTTCTGGTGAGGACTGGGTAGTGTTTGTTTGTCTTGTCTGGTGAAGTTGTAATGAAGTGCTGCACTATGTTGTTATATGTGAAGTTTTTTGGCAAGTGATTTGCACAGCAGTGAGGGGAGGTACGAGTTGAGGATGGAGATGTGGTGAAGGCACTGGGTATGATTTGAGGCAGCTATGTTGGTTTGAAGACGATTTTTGTTTAAGTTATGGAAGTGATTAGTGTGTCTACACTGCATAATTTCACAAATCCTCAAATCAGCTTAGAGAAGATATAAATTAAATGTTTATGATTTTTGTTTACATTTTGAACTTATAAATTAAATGTTTATGATTTTGTTTGCAGTCACATCGGAGTAGCAACAACGTTTCAAATGGTGGTCATATACAAGTTCAGAATCAGTTTAGAAAGTGCAAATTATTGGGTTGGCAAAGAAATGTTGTCGCAGAAGGAACAATTGCATCTACTGATCCTACAGTTTTATTGCATCATGTACCACTTGGAGCAGATGCTTGGAAGGTTTAGATTGATTCAGTGGTGGAGCCCGAAGCTATTTTATATAGGCCTACTTCGGATATCTATACTATTGGACAAGCGGTAGGGATGACTGTTGCTTGGCATAAGGAATTTATCTCTTTTAATTAGTATGTATATGTACTCTTACTGAAATATGTTATGGATTTAGTTGTGTTTTGTATTGAACTTATGAATTCATAGATGGTGTAAACTCGAATTGTTTTCGATTTTCTTGAATGCAAATGCTTTGTGTTGTTTCAAGTAATTTGCATGATTGTGTATAATATTAACGAAATATTGGTTTTAGTTATGATATTAAGAAATTTATAGCAGCTGTGAAAAGATGATTATAGTTGTTTGTAGCAGTTGTAAAAATGTCTATTGCAACTGTTATTGTTAGTTGTATTTCATCCTTTTACAAGTGCTAAAAGCAGTTGTAAATGGTTTTCCACAGTGTAAATAAGTTTTCTACAACTAGCAGAGGCAGTTGTAAAAGACCTTTTGCAAGTGCTAAAAGCAGTTGTAACTAGTCATTTACAACTAACATGTCGCAGTTGTAAAATATGTTTCTATAACTGCTTCTGCAACTGTTCCGGCCAGTTGTAAAATAATTCGGATCTATTACAACTACGGATATAACGACTGGCGGATGCTAGTTGTCATAGACATATTACAACTGTTTTTAGCAGTTGCGAAAAGGTATTTTTGTTGTAGTGCAACCTTATTCTTAAAACACTATTCTTCTTCTCTAAATAATTTTCGAAAGCAATTTCTCTCCAAATTTAATCAATTTGGAAGCCATTTTTCAATTTAGCCCTTGGGCATAATAATTTAATTACCTTAGTAAACCACTAAGGAAAAATCACCAAAAATCACCAAAAATCCTTTAAATCATATACTTTAACATATTAAAATTTCAAAGAATATGAATATCAATATAATTCGGAATTTAACCAAAACCGAAATAAACTATGTTAATTAGCCTATTAGCATTTAAAAACACGTCTTATACAAACAAAGGTTTAAATGGTTATATCCTAACCATAATCACAAACATGAATTGGGTATAACTCATAACTGATCCAAACATAGAAAAATGAGATGATAAACATGATTATTCACCTTGATTAGTTAATTGGAGAATGGGATAATTTCCTAGCTTTAATTCCTTAGATTTATCTTCAATTTATTGCTCTTCCTGGAGCTTTTAATGGCCGACTGAAATATAAGTGAGGAGTTATAAATGAGAAAGTAAAAGTTTATAATTAAGGTGGAGGAAGAGATTTATTATAAAAAATGTAGCCTCATTTACAAGTTTACCCCTTAGGAAATTCCTCCTTCTTAATTTAGTTAAGTCTTATTTTAGTTCACTCATTAAGACACAGCCATTGGATTTATTAACCTAATCTCCCTAATTATTCACATTATTCTATTTAATTTATCCAATTAAATATCTCAAATAATGTTAATTAAAATTCAGGGGCATTACATTCTGTTTTGCGATGTGGTTTCACTAGATATCTTTTAACTGAGATGGCATACTATTATTCACACCAGATTTTTTGTCCGGCCCGAAGTTTTTGTTTTCTTCTCTTTAACTCTCAGGTACTCAATTGAGTAGTTTGAGAGTAAGGTTTCTAGGTTAATTAGGTTGGATGAATAAAGCTTCTGAAGACGTGTGTGAGGTAGATTTAGCTATGTAGGAATTTACCTATATATAAACTATCCGCTATGTTGAAATTTCATTTTGTTGGAACGTATGTAATGACATATGTTATAACTGTCTAGTAGTTAAATCTGATTAACCTGGGGGCATGTTCATATGTCGCTCTTGGCGTATTTTGTAATAACTATATTTTATCCGAACCTAGGTGCTCAGGATTATGTAATGAATATGGAATTTTATTTATGAAATAAAAAAGCATATTAGTGAAATGAGTTTGAAAAACATTTCATATTCCTATGCTTCTGATGTTAATGATACTATTAAATGATCTCATTTTTTCACCGAATATTAGTACTATGAATTACTGCAGCATCCATAGCACTTAGTTTTGAGCTCAAAATTGGGGATGTTACACTAACTCAGGAGATAGTTTTTACAGTGGCAGATGCAGTAGGAGTGACATTCCTACATCAGGACTCACTTATTGTTATGATACATATTTCAAACCGCACCTTGAAGAAAGTCTTTGTTGATTCGGGAAGTTCAGTGAATATAATATTCAAATAAGCATATGTCAAGATGAAGCTTACCATAGAAATCCTAAAGCTCATCTCTGAACTAATTTACAGGTTCTACAACACAGCAATCATCCTAATAGGATCTTCACGCCTACTTGTTATAGTTGGAACCGCCCCTTTACATAGGTCATTCTATGCAAGCTTCCTAATCATTGATCAGTCATCGCCATACAATGCCTTTTTAGAAAGACCCATGCTAACAGATTTAGGGGTCATCATCTCTCAGAACGATCTGCTTATAAAATTCAACACTCCTACTCGGGTAGGATTGGTAAGAGGTGAACAATTTTTAGCTAGGGAACTATACAATGTAACTCATAACTCTAGCAATAAAACCATTTGAAAATATTCTGCTATCTCTTCTAATATTTACGATAATAGTAATAAACAAGAAACTAAACCAATTCAAAGAAATACATCGGTACATAGCACAAAAGCTGATACTCACATAGATTATTCTACAACACAAAAATCCATAAAGAAAGTGAAAATCACATATATGCACATAAACGGTACCGATGAATATAATTCTATTTACGTGCAGCACTTCTCTGAAGAAGCCCAAAAACATGCATCCTCAGTGAACTCATAACTAGAAGAGGAAGGAAAAGCGAGATAGACCTAAGATAAAGGGCATCAAATAAAGAGTTAAAGCTGGTAGATGACCTTGAAGACGTGCAAATAGATCCAGAGGACCCTATAAAGGTACTCAAGGTAGGAAAGAACCATAGTGTAGAAGCTTGAGTTAAACTGATAGACTCTTGAAGAGATCAACAGATGTATTTTCCTGGACTCATTAAGACATGGTAGGAATCGACCCAGCCATCATCTGTCATGCACTTAACATCGATCCAAATGCCCATCTAGTTAGAAAAAAGTATAGAATATTAAATCAAGAAAGATACAATGTCCTGCACAAAGAGGTCAAGAAATTGAAGGAAATTGATTCATTAGGAAGGTATATTACCCAAAATGGATTGCTAACCCTGTGCTCGTAAAGAAAGCCAATGGAAAATGGAGAATCTGTATTGATTATACCAACCTCAATAAGGCATTCCCGAAGGATAACTTCCTTTTACCCTAAATTGATTAATTAGTAGATGCAACCAACGGACATGAATTGCTCTTATTCATGGACGCATACTCAGGATACAATCAGGTAGCAATGTTTGAGCTAGACTAAGAGCATACTTGTTTTGTGATAGACAAAGGCTTATATTATTATAAAATCATGCCATTCTGGCTAAAGAATGCCAGGGCAACCTATTAGAGGTTAGTTAATATGATGTTCTTAGAGGATTGGAAAGGATGTCAAAGTATGTATGGATAATATGTTAATCAAGTCAAAGGTAGCATCGAGTCACGTTCAAGACCTAGAGCAAACATTTGAAGTACTGAGGCAATACAATATAAAGCCGAACTCTCTAAATTGTACCTTCACTATTCAATCAGGGAAGTTTCTTAGGTACATAGTAAGTGTACATGGCATAGAAGTGAACCCCAAAAAATTGAAGGTGTAAGACAAATGTTGATGAAAAACCGATGAAGCTTGAATGGTAGAGTGAAGCACTAAGCAGATTCATATCTAAAGCAATAGACAAGTGCATCTCGTTCTTCGACCAGGTAAAGAAAGGGCGAAAGTTAAAAATGGATAGTGGAATGCAAAGCTGTATTCCAAAACCTAAAGGATCATTTGGTCAACGTTCTCATACTATTTAAACTAGTAATATGCGAGGACGTGTATGTTTATTCAGTTGTAATTGATAAAGATGTTAGTTTTGTAATGATACAAGAGGGCAAAGGGACCAAGAGGCTCATTTACTTCACAAGCAAGCGGCTACTAGGAGCAGAGCTAAACTACTCGGTTATTGAAAAGCTAGCTTGCAACCTGCTCCTTACAGCTAGGAAGTTGTGCCCTTATTTCAAAGCACATCTAATCAAAGTATACACAGATAAAACACTAAGACAAATATTGAAAAATCCGATGACATTAGGCTGCTGGTTGAAATAGGCAATGGATCTCAGCCAATATGACATCACCTATTGCTGAAGGAAAGCAATCAAAAGACAAACACTAGCAGACTTCATTGCAGAATGCATACTTCAAGATGAGTCCTAAACCGGGAAGAAGCATTCACCCTAGAGTTCTGGCTATTATTTATAGATGGAGTGTCAAATGAATAGAAGGTAGGAATTGGATATATACTAGTTACTCCAAACAAGCGAAAATTATACGGGAAAGTGCAGCATAGGTTTAAAGAAACTAGCAATGTAGCGGAATATGAAGATCTCCTCGTAGGCTTGCGAATGGCTCAAGTAATGAAGGTAACTCATATAAAAATTTATAGTAGTTCCCAATTAGTTGTAAATCAAGTGCAAGGCAATCACAAAGCAAAGGAGCTAACCCTGGCCAAATATATGGAACTTTATAAGAAATTACTAGAGCAGTTCGAACAATTTGGTTTAGAACAGGTCCCCTGTGAGAGCAACTCTTTTGCCTATTCGTTAGCTAAACTCGCGAGTACCAAAGTGGCAAATGAAATGAAAGTAGTTCCAATAGGACACCAGACAGAGCTGAGCATCATGAAAGCTAACCAAATACTAGTCCTAACCCGAGCTCAGTAAGCAATAATTCAAGGGGCCCAGGATCAAGAATTACGGGATCATTGGGAACAATCCCCAATTGGATCCCTACTTTAGCAAGAACAATTGGATAACCCCTATCAAACAATTCTTGCTAAATGGAATCTTATCCCAAAATCAAAATGAAGCTCAAAAAATAAGATACCTAGCGCTATACTACTCCGTCTTTGATGGTACATTATATAAGAAAGGGTACTCAACCCCTTGTCTTAGGTGCATTTCCAAAGAAAATGGGATATGGGTCATAAAGGAACTATGTGAGGGTTAATGCGAGGATCATTTAAAATGGTCCAAGTTAGCAAAAAAAATATTGAGGCACAGTTACTACTAGCCCAGAGCACTTCAGGATGTAAGGGAATTCGAAAGAAGATGTGACAGATGTCAACGATTTATAAGTATCCCCAAACAGCCATCCCATGAGCTTATCCCACTTACCAGTCCATGGCCATTTGACATATAGGGCATATATTTGATAGGTCCACTTCCTATGTCAAAGGAAGGGACACAGTACGCCATAGTGGCAATAGACTACTTCACCAAGTGGGTAGAGGCAGAACCTTTAGCTATGATCACTGGAAAGAAGATGGTCATTTTTGTGGTAAAAAACATAATCACCAGATTTTGGAATCCCCTACAAGATAATTTTCGACAACGACACCTAGTTTGAAAGTAAGGAGTTTGCAAAGCTTTATGAGAAGCATGACATAATTAAGGGGTTTTGCTCCATCGCACACCCATAGGAAAATGGGTAGGTTGAAACCGCAAACAAAACCATTAAGAAGTTACTTAATAAAAGACAGCAAAATGCTAAGGGAAAGTGGGCGGAAGAGCTATCTCTGGTATTACGGGCCTATGGAACCTCGACTAGATCCCTAACAAACCATACTCATTTTTCACTAACCTAAGGATATGAAGCCATGCTCCCTGTTGAAGTAGAAGTCCCATCACATAGAAGAATATTTTAAACATTAGAGAAGAACAAAAAGCTGAAGTTACCCTAGATTTCACTTAGGAAAGAAGAGATGAGGCGGCATTAGTAACTGCGACATACCGGCAAAGGATGGGAAAGAACTACAATGTCAGGCTCAAGGAGAGAAACTTCTGCAGGGGGGATCTTGTACTTTAAAGGCTAATGGCCCAGACAAAAGACCCAGCAGATAGACCACTAAGCCCAAATTGGGAAGGCCCATTAGTTATAACAGAAGTTCTCGCAAATGAAGCGCATCAACTATCAAATCCTTGACGGCAACTTAGTTCCAAAAAAATGAATTTCAAAGCACGCCTTATTTTGTATGATTTACATTACTGATGTAATAAAACATTGAAATTTATGAAAAGTAATAATATAATGAATTGGGCGTAGGGATATTAAATAGCCTTAGATGACCTCACTACACCATCGGCACCTAATATACATAAGATAGTACGCTGCTAACGTGCCGATCGATGTAGAATGATCATCTGGGTTTAAAAATGAAACAAAACACATAGAATCTGTAGTATATCTCACAGTGCATGGGATAAAATATGATATCACATATACAAAATAGAAGAGACAGTACACCAAGTTATACATCATGAAATAGAGTTTATACAACAAAAGTGAACTCATATGACAGTCTCGTAACAATACTAATACGCAGCACTACTAAGGCTCCACAGTGTTGCACAACGAAATAACCATAGAAACATATATAATATGAGATAGCACCCACTAGCTCACCCTCTGCACAGCTACTGCGTCGTACCTAGACCTACTATCTAGTGTACTCATTTAAGAGCACCCGAGATAATAAGGAGCAAAGCATAAAACCTCAAGTCATACAACTGTTGTTGGGCGTGTTCTCACCCAGAAGATATCGAGACCAAGAAGCTTGATTCATCCATCCAGGCTTGCCTAAACTCATTCGGCATTCTCATCTCACAGAGCCCATTCGGCAGTCTCGTTCCAAAGAACTCATTCGGCATCCATATCTCACAGAGCCCATTCGGCAGTCTCGTCCCAAGGAACTCATTCGGCATCCATATCTCACAGAGCCCATTCGGCAGTCTCGTCTTAAGGAACTCATTCGGCATTCTCATCTCACAGCCGGACCAACTAACGCCCCACAAACTGCCGGACCAACCTTCTCCTACCACTGCCGGACCAACCTTCTCCTACCACTACCGGACCAACCGTCTCCTAGCTGCCATCGAACCAAGCTCCTACCGGACCAAGACATTCCGAACCAACACTACCAGGCCAGATCGCGTCAGCCTAGGCCCATCAGCAGCTGTACACATCCAGGACCCCTACCCCCAGCCTCACTCTATAAATAGAGGGGCAGGGGTACAACAATGGAGACAAGTTTTGAGAGCTCAAGCACGGAGAGAACTTTCAAACAACTTTCTTTTACTTGTATCAAAGCTTTGTACTTGTAATCAAAACAAGAGAAGAGAAATAACATATAAAGTGGACGTAGGCACATTCTGGCTGAACCACTATAAATCTGCGTGTCTTTTTTTACAGTTTAGCCCCTGCTTTTCATATATTTGCATAAATCTCCAAAATCACAAAGAACAACATAAGATCTACTAAATCATACGACTTTGAGGTGTTTGTCCATTTTTTGTGCAAACATTTTTGGTGCTTTCACTGAGAACTAGAAGCTCGAAGCTTCAGCTTCATCCACTTAACAGTTTTCCTAACAGCATCGTTCGCTACTTGGAAAACATGCCTCCTAAACAGAGAAAAGATGTTAACAAAGGAAAAAACATCGCATCCAGCAGTCTTCCAGATCCAGCTGTCACGGATCAAATAAATCGTCCTCCTCCAACAGCAGTGACAAGTGAAGGACAGGCTAACCCAACCACTCCTGCCACAGAACAGCCTGCAGCAATTACTAGGGCAGACTTGGATAGAGTTGTGGTTGAAGTAACTAACCGCTTCACGTCCCAGCAGGAAGCCTTGGTGGACCATCTCATGTCACGCTTAAGGGACGCTGAAGAGTCCAACCGCAACACTGAATCATGGGGCGAGTCCCAGTCTGGAGGATCTCAGAGACAACAAAGATCTTCCTTCTTCGAAGGAGCTAACGGCAGAAGCAGCCATGGTAGGAGCCGAGACCGAGCACAGCCCAAGGTTAGGCCTGAGGAAACATTTGGTACCGAACCCAATGGGGGAGGTACCGGGCGAAGGTCAACTGTAGCTGAGCCTGTCATACCGCCTAACCACGGAAACGCCAGTGAACGGGGCCGAGATAGAGTCCAGCCCGAAGTTGGACCCGAGGAAGTGCTTAGATCAGAACCCAACAGGGGAAGATCAAGGCAAGGGCCAACTGTAGCTGACCCTAGCATGCTCCCAGAAGATCAAAGGCAGCCGCCGGAAAATGTGAGGAATGATAGACGCTACCATCCCTACAGGTCATCTGGACGGGATCAATCCCACAGAACAGAACCAAACTCCTTTCTATCTGCTCCAAATTCTGATGAAAGGATGGCACGCTTATTCAGAGAGTGCGTCCAACGGGAGCAAAGAGATCGAGGGATAGGCGCTAGGGTGACCAGCCCTTTCGCCCGCAACATCAAAATTGCTATCACCCCCCGAGAATGGAAGATGCCAACAATGGAACCTTACAAGGGAACCTCCGACCCCATCGTACACTTACAAAGATACACACAGCATATGCTCATGAGTGGAGCAACAGAGGGAGTACTGTGCAAATGCTTTCCACTATTCTTAGCAGATCTCGCTACCTCCTGGTTCTGTCATTTACCCCCGGGATCCATCAGCTCGTGGGAAATGTTGAAAGAAAACTTTATCAGTCAGTTCCGCATTCATGTGGAACAACCTAAAGATGCTTATTCCTTATCCAACATCAAACATAAACCCGGAGAAAAACTGCAACAATACCTAACCCGATTCAATGCCGCAGCGGCCGCAGTCCAAGATGCCGATGAGAAGCTTATTCTAATGGCCCTCTGTAGTGGTGTGCATCTGGACACTAAATTTGCTAGAAGATTGACAAAAGAAAAACCAGCTACCTTACCCGATTTCTTCCATGAAGCCGGGAAATATATGAGGCTCGAGGATGCTGCCGTTGAGGGGCAGTCAGGACAGCAAAATAAGGCAACTCACAGCAACGCCCCTGTTGTGGCAAGGGACGTTCGAAGAAATGATTCCAGAGACAATGCTGGGGGCAAGAAGGGAGAAAAGCTCCTATACCGGCCTGGACCGAGATTCGACACTTACACTCCTTTGAACGAGACCGTCGAAAATATCTTCCTTGCCACCCAAGGCGAAGTTAGGTACAAACGCCCACCATACAAGAAGGAATCAGATAAGGCGCAGAAGTCTGGAAAGTTTTGCCGCTTCCACGAATCGCACTGGCATGATACCAATGAATGCCATCATCTCCGGGATTTGATTGAGGAACACATCAGAAGAAAGAAACTGGAACGCTATGTAAAAGGTCAGGACAGGACCCCAGCTCCGGCCAATGAAAACCCAAGGCTACCCTCACCGGGGGCCGACAGAGGAAACCGCAACGCTAGCAGCTCTAGTCAAGAGAAGATAGTGGTCCATACCATCTCAGGGGGACCGCACATCGCAGACAGAAGCTGGAAAGAGATGGAAAGATATGGGAAGTCGCTTAGGGACAATAAAGACTGTGTCAATTCGGTTATAGAAGAGCGCCACCCGAAGCGGAAAGAAAGTAATGACATCACATTCGGTAAGCGTGACCTAGAAGGAAGGCAATACCCTCACATGGATCCCATGGTTATCACTGCCCGACTCGGTCCCGCCGAAGTTTACCGAATCCTGGTAGACACTAGAAGCTCTGTAAACATCCTGTTCAAACACGCATTCGACAAAATGAAGCTATCAATGAAGGATGTATCTCCCTGCAATACAACACTACACGGTTTCACTGGGGATGCAAAGATGCCTCTCGGGCAACTGGACCTCTTTGTTGAGATTGGAAGCCATCCCCGCTCCATTGTACGGAAGCAGACGTTCGTGCTAATAGAAAATCATTCGGCCTACAACGCTTTCTTAGGAAGGCCAGCCTTGTCTGACTTCCAAATTGTCCTAGCCCCATGGTGCCTAAAGATGAAATTTCCAACAGACAATGGAGTAGGGGAAGTGGAAGGAGACCAGGACGTTGCTCGAGACTGCTATGTGACTGAACTTCGCAACAACCATAGGAAGGATAATGGGAAGGGTGTAGAGATTGCCCTCTGCACAAAAAGTCTAGAAGCATAGCAACTAAAGAAAGCCCCTCCTCTTCGATATACCAGCGACCCTTTCAATGAATTAGACCCTAGGGACAAAGAGGAGGAGGCCACCGCCGAGCCTGCAGAGGCTATGGAGTATATATCTGTAGACAAGCACGACTCAAGTAGACTATTAAAAATTGGGTCCCAACTAAAAGCCGAATTGAAGGAACAACTCATCGATTTTCTCCACCACAACTTGGATGTATTCGCATGGTCACACGCTGACATGACCGGAATCTCCCCCGACATAGCCTGCCATGTATTAAACATTGATCCTGCCAAGGCGCATGTAAAACAAAGAAAGAGAAGTATGGGGGCAAAGCGATTGGCAGCCCTCGATGAAGAAGTAAAGAATCTACTCGCCAATGACTTCATACGAGAAGCTATCTACCCGAAATGGATCGCCAACCCGGTGCTGGTAAAGAAGGCTAATGGGAAGTGGCGAACCTGCATTGACTTTTCCAACCTAAACGACGCCTGCCCAAAGGATTGCTTCCCACTTCCCCAAATCGACCAACTTGTAGACAGCACAGCCGGGCATGAGCTCCTATCTTTATGGACGCATACTCAGGATATAACCAAATTCCTATGCATGCTCCCGACGAAGACCACACTAGTTTCATCACCGACCGGGGTTTATACTGCTATAAGGTAATGCCTTTCGGACTTAAAAATGCAGGAGCCACCTACCAGCGCCTCGTCAACAAGATGTTTGCAGGACTAATAGGACAAACTATGGGAGTGTCATCAGGAAAGTTCTTAGGGTTCATCGTCCATGCCAGAGGGATTGAAGCACACCCCGAACAAGTTCGAGCGCTAAGGGATATCAGGATATCTTCCACTTGGAAGGAAATGCAAAGTTTGAATGGAAAAGTGGCCGCCTTAAGCCGATTCATCTCCAAGGAAACGGACAAGTGCGTCCCCTTTTTCGAAGCTCTAAAGAAAGACAAAGGAAGGTTCGAATGGACTGACGAATGCTTAACCGCTTTCCTTAACTTAATCGAACATCTCCAGAAACCACCGGTACTCTCGACTCCAAGCGAAGGCGAAGAATTATACCTATACCTTGCTGTATCATCTCACGCCCTAAGCACTGCCTTGGTAAGAGAAGACAACCGCACGCAGCGGCCAGTTTACTTCGTCAGCAAGAGGTTTACTGGGGCAGAAGTCAGATATCCCAAACTTGAGAAGCTAGCATACTGCTTACTAATCACATCACGGAAACTACGTCACTACTTCCAGTCCCATTCCATCAAAGTTCTGACCGATCAACCACTGAGGCAGGTACTCCATCGTCCCGACACTTCTGGGTGACTACTTAAATGGTGCATTGAACTAAGTCAGTATGATATCACCTATCACCCTCGCACCGCCATCAAGGGGCAAGCCATGGCTGATTTCATTGCAGAATTCACTACCAACGAAGAAAAGGAGCAATTGGAAATAGCAGAAGATATCAAGTGGAATCTCTTTGTGGATGGTGCATCGAACGAACAAGGCTCGGGGGCAGGTGTGGTAATAATCACTCCCAGGGGAAACAAACTGCACTATGCTATAAGGTTGGAGTTCGCCACCACCAACAACGATGCAGAATATGAAGCAGTAATAGCCGTACTAGAACTTGCCATAGAAATCGGAGCCAATTCTTTGTGTCTTCACAGCGATTCTCAACTTATTGTTAATCAAATACTAGGAGAATTCCAAGCTCGAGAAGAACGACTCATAGCATATTTAAAGAAGACCAAGTTACTTCTCAGCCGATTGGACCGCTACTTAATCAAACACATCCCCCAGAAAGAGAACCAAGAAGCCGACGAATTGGCAAAGCAAGCAAGTATGAGAGACATCGCCATCTTCGGAGCAGTAACCATCTCAAAGCAATTGACCCCAAGTTTTGAGCAAGTGAATCTGATAGCTGCAACCGAAGAAGCAACTTGGATGACTCCCATCCGAGACTACCTACAAAGTGGCACACTACCCCACGGGCGTAACGAAGTCAAGAACATCTTGAGGAAAGCATCCCGCTATACAATACAAGAAGACATCCTCTATCGGCGCGGATTCTCTAACCCATTATTAAGGTGTGTTGCCGGGAGGGAAGCCAAGGAAATCTTATCCAACATCCATCAGGGGAGCTGCGGAGATCACACCGGAGGGCAAACATTAGCAAAAAAGATACTCCGATATGGATATTTCTGGCCCACCTTAAGCAAGGACGCCCTAGATTTCGTCAAAAAGTGTGACAGATGCCAGAAGTTTGCTAAGATTCCGCGGCTACCAACAACTGAGATTACTCAAATGACCAGCCCTTGGCCCTTCGCAATATGGGGAATTGACTTAATCGACGATCTACCAATGGGCCGAGGCGGGGCCAAATATGCTATAGTGGCAGTCGACTATTTCACCAAATGGGTGGAAGCGGAACCTCTGAATAAAGTATCTTCAGCCAAAGTTATTAACTTCTTGATCAAAAATGTTCTGTGCAGGTACGGAGTCCCACTCAAAATCATATCAGACAATGGACTTCAGTTTGACAGCGAGGAATTCGCCAACTTGTGCCGAGAGCACGGAATTCATAAAAAGCTTCTCATCCGTAGCATATCCCCAGGCAAACGGACAAGTCGAAGCAGTCAACAGAATTCTGAAAACTCTAATCAAAAAGAAGCTCGAAAAGTCAAAGGGCGCTTGGGTGGATGAACTCCCTACGGCACTGTGGGCCTACCGCACATCTTTCAGAACATCAACGGGGCACACTCCTTTCTCTTTGGCATATAGATCGGAGGCTATGCTCCCAATTGAAACCATTATGCCTTCCCACCGTAGGATCCACTATAACCCAGAAGAGAATGAAGAACTCCTCCACATGTCTTTGGATCTAGTTGAGGAGAGAAGAAATGATGCAGTCCTTAAAGCAGCAGCCCACAAGCAGAAAGTGGCAGCACAATACAACTCCAAAGTCAAGCATCGTACCTTACAAGAAGGGGACCTTGTCCTCAAGCGAATCTTCCCTCGCCCCGGAGCACTAGACCCAATCTGGGATGGACCATATGTAATTCATAAAGATCTCCACAATGGAGCTTATATTTTGTCAATAGTGGACGGAGAGGTGTTCCAGAGGGCATGGAACATCCAGCACCTCCGTCGATACTTTTCTTAACTTGTACTGCCCATATGAAGTGAGATAACAGAGAGAATCAGTGGACGTAGGCCTTTTCATGCCGAACCACTTTAAAAAACCTTGTCTCTTTTTTAACCAGTTCCTTTATATCTTGGCTGCTTGTTAACATTATCCTTTTCTGTTGAACAAAATCCTGTGCAAGTAGCATTTTCACTCGATGCACTCCACAACGCAACTTCACCTGGACAAGACCTAACAGGTACTACGCGAATCTATGCCCTCGCCAATGAGACACTTTTGCTCCGGCATCCCTCTGCTGTGGGTTAACTCATTGCTCGCGACGTCCCTTAAAGCCAATTGTAATGAGCCGATTATAAGCCACCGAGAAGGCCGACTATAGCCGAGGCAGCTCATTACGGCGTTCGGCTCGCCGGCAACTGTGAACCGACTATAAGCCCCAACATAAGGTGTGGCCAGCCAAGGGCAGTTCACAGTTGGCGATCGGCACCCACGCTAGCCGGCCACAGTAAATCGAATAATACCCACGATTACGGGCCATAATGGTCCGGGTAGTTACTGTGCGTGATCTCGGCTCCGATGTGTCTTAAGTGCGGCTGTGGTAAAAAAGAATTAACTCCCCGCGGAGGCGTAAGATGGGTGACAAATGTCTCCAAGACGCACAGCTAGGGAAAGTGACTACAAAACCCGTTTGCCATGAACTTAAGCACATCGAAGGCCTTCCGTGATTGGAAGTTTTACTTTTTCACATATTTCAATTTTACTTAAAAGGCTTTCCTCCTATCCACTACAACAATCCTTAAAGTACAGGATACAGAGTAGGAGATACTCGCCAATGGATGTAGGGACTCACAGTTGGATGGCAGGGCGTTCAACTGCGTTCCATGCTCGGTCATACAAGATATTCAAAACTGCCATCTACAATTAGAACATGAAAGGCGGTATATTCTTCTTTTGTGTACAAATACATGACTATAATTTGTTCACACCACACGCTAACATTGCAAGTCATGAAATTATGTTTTAAACCAGAACCTGACATCAAACACAATTTAATTACAAGAATATACATAGCTATATTTCTCATGCGACATGTCAAAATAGCAACAAACATTCAGAAGACGACAAAATCAGCTTAAGTTAAAGAATTACACGTCGAGAATAGAGCTATTTATTACAAGTAGCAAAATATTACAACCTAAAAGCTACTTTACTGTTTTAAGACTAACACATACAACCCTGTCAAATCCACCAAAATGAGTTTTCCCAGGTATAATCAAGGGGCCGGCTGCATTGGAGTTTTATCCTTGTCCTGTTGCCCACCTGTCCAGACAGAGAAAGGATTCATTATTGAGAAGCTACCAAGTTAATGGGGAAACTAAAAAGGGGGACTTACCAGCACCTGCTTCTTGGCCATCCTGGTCATCATCCTTTACTTGCACACCTGCCTCCTCAGCAGCAAGCAACCGCATACCCTCCTTCACCGCCACCTTCTCCTCCTTGGCAAACTGGGCAGTGACCACATCCATGCTGAAGACCACGCCACCATCTTTATCCGCATCAGCCTTAGCCTCCTCCAGAGCCCGAAGATAGATCTTAGTCATGACCCTAGGATAATCATCCATCCAGGATAGGTTGCCCTGCTTCCTGGTTCGGAAGTACATGTCTTGAAG
Organism: Allium fistulosum; assembly: GCA_030737815.1. Classification (NCBI taxonomy): domain Eukaryota; kingdom Viridiplantae; phylum Streptophyta; class Magnoliopsida; order Asparagales; family Amaryllidaceae; genus Allium; species Allium fistulosum. The sequence continues at coordinate 154,013,985 of CM060908.1, read as the reverse complement.
CATTTCGTCCACCATCCCCTCATTTTCCTCAAACTCCCTCATCCGGGCCTCGGAAGCCGATAACCTTTCAACGGCGGCATCTCTCTCCGATCGGTATCTCGAGCAGTCAGCCAGAAGGGATTTCCGCATTGCCTCCATCTCCTCCCTCAACTTGGCTTGAGCAAGCTCTGCAGCCTCAAGTTTCCCGGATAACTCCTCTATCTGCTCAAGATCCGCTTTCCGAACCTCGTCCACCGTGGCAATAGCCATGTCGATCCGTTCCTTGCAGGTAGCTTCCATTTTCCGCAGTTCGGCCCGGCTGGCCTCTTCCATGGTTTTCTTTAGTCGTCCAGAAGCAGCCTCATGTTGAGAGATCTGAATGGACTGATCAGCAAGCTGTTTGGCCTGATCCGAAACCACCAATCGTAGTCGGATGTTGGCACTCCCAATCTCCTCTCCAGCCTTAACCAGCCGGGCATGATGCCCCATCAGCTTCCTAATCTCCTCCGCCACCCGATCAATATTAGCCTTGGCCTCGTCTCCCATGGTAATTATCCGAGTAGTAAGTAAATCCAGATCTAAGGACTTAGCCTCATCAAGCACCCGTACCATGGGATTGCGGGGAAGAAGGTGCTCACCGGTAACCTCGTCAAAGGTAATATCATGGGAACTTGGATCCAGGTCAGGATGACCCGCAAATGGATTCCGAGCCAAGTCAGGACGATCAATCTGAGTGATGGTAGGATTTTCAGACGGGTGCGGAGAGAGTACGAATTCAGTATCCTCCTCCGTGATATCATGAAGAGGCTGAACTGGGGGCCGAGGACCAAGTGAAGATTCGGATAAGGGATGGCTCCTCTTTCTCTTTTGAATGCCCTCGTCAATAACCCCGAGAAGAGGACGGTTGCCGACTACATCCCCGGAACGGTGGGCCGAAGGCTTCGGCTTGGCGGAAGCTTTGGAGAGCTTGTATTGTTCAAGCCTGTGCCGAAGATCTGAGGCCTTGGCCGTTTTACCTGCTCCTGATATGAAGAAAAAGTGACACAAGCTTACATTGATCCATAATTCGAGAAAACACAGTAAATTAAAAGATAAAAGAAGAAAGGAAACACATCTGTGGTTGTACAAACCCTGGGGAGGAGTAGGATACTGAAATAAGTCCTGGATTTCATTCCAGGACGGGAGCGGGTCATAAAATATTCCTAAGTCCTTATCATAAATGGAGTCCGCAGGAGTCAAAAGTTCACCTTGAGTCGTCGGAGCCACCTTGGCTGGAATAGTCTGAGGAGGCTCGCTTGCACCAGTCCCAGCCTTGTCAGCTTTCCCGGATTTCTCTATCGAAGCCGGTTCCTCGTCTAGCCCCTCAAAAGCTTGGTGGAATGCATCATCTGTCCACTCCTGAATCTCGCCTGCTTGCCCAGGAAGCAAGGCCCCGATGCCATCACCACCATCGCCACCTTCCCGGTCACCTCCACCCTCACCTCTCTCCTCCTCTACGTCTTCCTCCCCCTGGGTAAGTGGATAATTGCTGGGGGAAGGACCGTCCGACTTCTTAAATTTCTTACCTCCGACGGTTGGAGGTTTTGTGAAAGGTTTCCTCTTGCCACTCTCTACCGTGACACCTCCATTAGCCTGAGCAGCCGCCCTCTCCTCCGCCGTTTCCCTCAGCTTGACTACTGACTGCTGTGGAAGGATCAAGTTATACTCCAGAAGGGTCGTATTTCTGATCAGGTAGGCAGCTGATCTATCTCTCCCGGGGATAGCTTCTATTTCAGCCGCCATCTAAACCAGGCGATCAGTCTCCACAACCGCAAAGCCACCTGTCGCTAGCAAAAATGAAAATGTATGAGAAGAAGCATCGCAATCAGAATGGAAATTATAAATAAAGCATCGACTTACATCCAGAAGTAAAACGCCGAATAGAAACAGAGTCGTCCCTGACGAAGAACCACTCCTTCTTGAACATGCTGAATTTGGAATACAGATCCAAGACCGGCTTGAAGGTTACAGCTGACTCCAAGCTGATGTATGGGGACCCCTTCTTATAGCCCCTCATATTATATAAGTACCGGATCTCCCAGTTGGAAGGAGCACGACCATACTTCCTCTGGAAGATGACGAAGAGGCTCACCAGTATAGCATAGGAGTTGGGTTGAAGCTGGAATGGGGCCACCTTTAGATATGTAAGGAAGCTGGCTACCCAAGCATTAAGAGGCGGAATGGCACCACACATGCAGTGGTATCTGCTGTAGGCAAAGTACCCTTCGGGAGGGTCATATGGCATAACTTCTCTCCCTGGCAATAGCATACGCACTCTATCGATTCCAAAAGAACGGGAGATGACATCAAGCTGCTCCTCCTTGAGGGAGCTGGGAAAGCAATCAGGCGGGGAGTTCAGAAGCTCTTGAGGGCCGTACCCGTCCACCAGTGATCTCGGGGCAATTCCGTGACGTTCCGGTCCTGGCTGAGCAGGGGGCACTGCGGAAGACTCTCCTTCGCCCTGGAGCTTCTTTTTATCTGATCGAGTTTCTGCTTTACGAGACATTATCTACAACACCGGAAAAACACATTGTTAGAACAGAGGATGTAAACAAGTATGTGCGTAATATGAAATTTCACTCATAGAATCAAAATACTCAAACTCCCATTGTCATTCGGTAAAGTGAATGTAAAATTTCATTCGGCATTCTCATCTGGAAATCCCATTCGGCATTCTCATTCTCCAAAGCCCATTCGGCAGTCTCGTCTCAAGGAACTCATTCGGCATTCTCAACTAAAAAATCATTCGGTACGTATGACACACACACTTCATTCGGTGAACACAAACGCAAAGCCATTCGGCGAAGGGAAATTGAGTACCTGGTTCGGCAAGCTAAAGTGGTTCGGCAGTAGGATAGAATCTGATTCGGCTATGTGACTGACTTGGCTTGGTTGTTTCGTTCGGTAGAAGGTAACGGAGGCCCTAGGCCCTTACTTATAGGCAACCATAGACGACCGGACCGGCTGATTCGGCGAAAGCATCCAAGCTAACGTCATTGGTTTTAAAACAAAGCACGGCACATGCCGGCATATGCCCTACTTTGGGGGGCAAATGTTGGGTGTGTTCTCACCCAGAAGATCTCGAGACCAAGAAGCTTGATTCATCCATCCAGGCTTGCCTAAACTCATTCGGCATTCTCATCTCACAGAGCCCATTCGGCAGTCTCGTCCCAAGGAACTCATTCGGCATCCATATCTCACAGAGCCCATTCGGCAGTCTCGTCCCAAGGAACTCATTCGGCATCCATATCTCACAGAGCCCATTCGGCAGTCTCGTCTCAAGGAACTCATTCGGCATTCTCATCTCACAGCCGGACCAACTAACGCCCCACAAACTGCCGGACCAACCTTCTCCTACCACTGCCGGACCAACCTTCTCCTACCACTACCGGACCAACCGTCTCCTAGCTTCCATCGAACCAAGCTACTACCGGACCAAGACATTCCGAACCAACACTACCAGGCCAGATCGCGTCAGCCCAGGCCCATCAGCAGCTGTACACATCCAGGACCCCTACCCCCAGCCTCACTCTATAAATAGAGGGGCAGGGGTACAACAATGGAGACAAGTTTTGAGAGCTCAAGCACGGAGAGAACTTTCAAACAACTTTCTTTTACTTGTATCAAAGCTTTGTACTTGTAATCAAAACAAGAGAAGAGAAATAACATATAAAGTGGACGTAGGCACATTCTGGCTGAACCACTATAAATCTGCGTGTCTTTTTTTACAGTTTAGCCCCTGCTTTTCATATATTTGCATAAATCTCCAAAATCACTAAGAACAACATAAGATCTACTAAATCATATGACTTTGAGGTGTTTGTCCATTTTTTGTGCAAACAACTGTCTGATGTGAGCTGTAAATGAATCTCAAATACTATACAAGTCGATATAGTAAGGAACAAAGGTATATAGATCATACCTGACCTGTCCCTACAACCAAAGAGTTAGCACATAATAACGTAATATGCTACTCTAAATGTCATAAAGGTGTAATACAACAAATTGTGATGGTGGGTGTCCAGGTATCCCTATTTTCAATACCTATCTCCAATGACTACACTAGAGTGACAGACTATGGCGAAAGAAACAAAAGCAATCATAACATCCATCAAACAATCCTCACTATCACTCATGATAACTTGTATGATCATTCTTCTACCTAGGACTAATGGAAATCCTAGTTTTCAATGTAGTTTCTTTAGTCTAAAGCTGGTACTACAACCATTCTTTCGGTCCAAGGTACATAGATCCATTCTTCTAATCCAAGGTAGCTATTCTTCACTACCTATGAGCATCCTCATTATACCCTTGCTTTGAGAACAACAAAAAACACTCCGAGTATCAACAATCCCTTAATATGCATATTAGAGCCCTTCCTTTGCTCTATCTAGCTTCCATTATCTTAGAGGAACAATTCTACATTCCTCACTCAATGACTCCTTTCTTCATCAAGCCACTGTCCTTGAGGAACCATTCTACATTCCCCATTCCCCATTCTACGACTCATTTCTACATCGAGCCGTCATCTTTGGAACCTAACTCCATCCAACGCCGAGTTACCATCCGAAGATTATAACTTTCATCATGCTATTACATTACCATCAGTCAGCATGCAAACGAGCTAACATATCTAGCACGACCTCCAGAACTCCAGAACCACCCTTTGAAAATAATATCCCCATAGGACCAATGAGAAGAACTCGGTACCGACCTCTGAACTCGGTACCGACCTTTGAAGTCGGTACCGACTTCTGTACTTGGCCAATCGATGGCCAAGTCTTCTCCCATCCTACTTCTTTCCTCTAGTACTTCATGTCTTGGTGCTTGAACCTCGAATTCTCTACTTTAAATCAAGTCGTCATGTCTTCCAAACGCCCTACTTAATATCCTAGAAACAATTCGGTGCTGCCTTCTATACTTAGCCAATCTTCAATTCAACACCATAGGCAACCTCTACAAGCCATACTCCCCTCTCCTCTAAGTCGCAACTGACATGGAGCTAGGTGGAGAAATTGGTACCGACCTCTGAAGTTGGTAGCGACTTTTGTACTTGGAGGCTGCGATTTGGAACATGAACTCTACTTATTCTCCAGAACCTGCTTCCCAAGTTTCGTCCAGTCTCGACTAGTTTTACCTCCGATTTTCCCAATTTATCAACCTATCTACCTAACAATCAAAACACTAGCAAACAACATCAAATCATAAAATACAATCATGGAATAACATTTATATTCATCCATTCATGCAACCAATACATGAGAATGTGATAATCAAACTAGTTTTGTCCTAAATCGAAGTTTTACATGAACATATGCATATAAATGATGGAAATTGCACCAACATATAGATATGAGTAAATAGATTCAAAACCCATTTCTAAAATCATTTGAAAACCTCATATTTATGGTCATAAACATATATGAACTGGTGGTTAAAGTTAGAAAACCAATTTAGATCCAAAAACATGTTAAAAACAAGCATTTTAACTATATAACAAGTATAGATGAGTGAGAGGTCAAAAAACCACTCACCAAATACCTAAAACACCAATTTTCATCCTTAGATCTGAAGTTGAAAGTAAGGAAGAAGAACCAAAATCAATATAAATGATAATCTTTAGCTCCTATATGATAATCTTCTCTCAAATCAATGATTTGGCTAAGATTAGAGAGAGAAAGGTGTGATTTTTGATGGAATTAGGATTAATGAAGGTTTGGGTCTATTTTAGGGAAGAAGGAAATGACTTAGGTCAGTTTCTACAACATCCTATTAGCACAAATCCGAAGTGGGTTAATGGGCCTAATCACAGCCTTTGTTAATTACCCATTAGAACTGGCCAGCAGCGGCCAAAACATAAAACTGCAATATCTCCCAAAAGGTAAATCCATGTTTCTATTATGACCACTCTACAGAAAGTAAAACCATCATTATGAAGCAATGGATGTGGTTTGAGACCCTAGTTCTACTCCTATCAAAAGATATAGCCCAAAACAAGATTTTTAAGGTCAAATGGTCACATAGAAATTAAAAAAAAAATCATTGATGTCGGAAATGTCCATAAGAGTCACTTCTTAAAATTTTAAAGTCATAAGACATTGTATAAATAAAATAAAAATATTTTACAATCATCCGATACGTAAAATACGGGTCGTTACACTCCACCGTTAGGAATTTCGCCCCCGAAATACTCAAATAAACACAGAAAACTAATTATTATTACCCCACGTTCCTAAAAATCATATGTATCATCAAACAAATCAAGAAAACAACCATGCAACCAAAAATATAGGTAAACCTATCCTAGCATGCGAGATACTAAACTGCCCTACATGATATTGAAGATGAAAGTAAATATGATGAATAGTGGGCCTTAGCATGTAAAGATCTAAGGGTGTGTGGCCCTCATACTCTCCTTGGTTTCCCATGTGCAATTGCTTTCAATTTTGCCCCATTGAACCTTCACTAACTCCACCGTCTTCCTCCTAATCAACTTCGTATCGTGTTCGACAATATAAACCGGCCTACGAGACCTCGAAGTTTCTGGTTCAATTTCTGTTTGCAAAAAAATGGCACAAATGCCAATAGAGGTTTTGTAGAGAAATAAATAAAGAATATTAAATGAAAATAGAGGAAACAAGCGATTAAATCAACGAAAATCAAAGTAATAACAAGAACACAACGATTTATAGGGTTTGGCGTTGTTTACCTACGTCCACCTTGAATATATAACATTATTAATCACTTTGTTAACCAAGTACAATATGATTGGATGAAAATCCTTAGTTACAATAGAGTACAAAGCAACTAGCAATGTAGAAGTCCTGAAAATGAACAATCAAGCCTGTATTTATAGAGGAAGATGATGAAATTTCTTTCTGCAAATTCGGCAGAAGGATCTCTAAAATCATATGGACCCATAAGAGGAATCGGATGGCCCAAATCCCAAGGAACTGGGATTGGTGCCAATCCTTATTTTGGAGGAATTTGGGGATGTGATCCCTATTGAAGCTTTCCCATGTTGTAGTATGCTTAGCCTCCAAGTTTCATGCTGATTAGATTAGTAGAACTTGAGTTATTACTTGATCTTTGTTGCAATATGGGTTGTTACCTGATTCTAGCCGATCCCTATTGAGGAAAGAGGGTCGATCCCTTTTGCTTCATCTTTTTGAGGTGTGATCCCTAGCATAGGCCCCCTAGGGTCCTCACATCTTGCACATAAAATTTCATATGCATTAGACTAATGGATTTTGAGATATTGATTGTTTCCCATTGACTTGCACTTGTTTGGCTGAAATATGCTCATCCCAATGATTGAGGGGAATTATAGTCGATCCCTTTTCTATGTTAAATTATATTCCAGATTTTGAACATTCTGCATTGCATATCTCTCAATTCCGTTCGACCACCTCATAAACCATCGTGCCTTGATATAAGATGTGGCATATTAAGCTGAGTATGGGTAATTCTGGCTAGACAACATCAATTATCTTAGTCAAAGTGTTTATCAGTCTATTGAAAATGTTGAAGTCTAGTTATACGGGAATCTCATTTCCTATTTAGCTAGGAGTTCTCCTTGACTCCACATGGCGGGATAGGTGATTAAAGAAAAGCATCCACGACTTAGGATTACCTTTTGCTCGGAAGCAAAGTACCCTAGAGATTATCTCACGAAGCCTATCTATCTTGGTTCTCTTTGCGAGAAACCCAATCAAATAAACCTGGCAAGAAAATGCTGTGTGTTGGGTATTAGTCTATGGTTACGGTTTCCAGTCCAGTGACTTGCTTTTCTAAATGTTCATGTAATAGTCTAAACAAATGAATAAGCTATTGGCTATTGCCCGAGTTTGGCCTGGGATAACGGAAATAGCCATAAGGTTGGTTAGAACTATCTGCTAGTTCTCTGTCTTAATAATATGGAGTAGACTCAAACCATTCTTTCTTGTAAAGGCGTACTCGCCAGGAGCAATTGTGCATGAGACGAGTGAGACATCACCGTTTGTACTTGACTTTTAGACCCCACAATCATCGCACTGGACTTACTGGCCTTGATGACAGTCAAATTTAATTTGTCCAATCATCTTGAATATAACCGGGTCAAAATGCTGGATAACAATCTCGATATCATCAAGCTGATCCGGTGTGATAGTTACACTTGAAACGTGCACAAATTTCCACAAATGAGAGATGTGAAAGACATTATGCACTCTCGCCATTCTTTGAGGTAAGTCGACTCTATAAGCAAGGTTCTCAATCCTCTCTAAAATCGAAAAAGGACCAACAAATCTCGGTGCCAACTTCCCTCTACTACCAAACTGAATGACATTCTTTAATAAAGAGATCTTGACAAATACCATATCGCCGACAGAGAACTTCAAATCTCGACGTCTGTTATAAGTGTAACTTTTCTATCTGTCTTGGGCAGCTTTCATTCGTTGCTGAATGATCTCAACCTTCTCCGATGTCTCCCTAATCATGTCTGGCCATAGAATCAGTTTCTCGCATGCTTCCCACCAATACAAAGGAGCATTGCATGGTCGACCATTAATGCCTCCATTGGTGCCATACCGATGTTGGACTGATAACTGTTGTTGTATGCAAATTCAACCAGATGTTGGTGATCACATCACGAGCCCCCAAAGTCTAATATGCAAGCCTGCAAGAGACCCTCTAAAATATGATTCACTCTCTTAGTTTGTCCATCAGTTTGAGGATGATAAGCTATGTTGAGGTGCAACTCTATACCCAACGCCTCCTGTAAGCTCTTTCAAAACCCACTAGTGAACAACTATTCTCTGTAGCTCACAATGCCCTTTGGCACTCCGTGGAATTGTACTATCCATACAGTTTGGTCGGATTGGCTGCCATTCTAATTGACTTGACAGGTATAAATCTGGCACTCTTGGTTAATCGATCGACTATGACCCAAATGTTGTCGTACCCTACTCCAGTCCTAAGCAGTCCATCAATGAAATCCATTGATACTTGTTCTCACTTCCACTTGGGAACTTCCAGCGGTTGCATCAGACCACTAGGCTTCTTTTGCTTTGCCTTAACCAATTGGTACTTCATGCATTTTAGGTAAATGCCCCAATATCTTTCTTTATCCCTTTCCAATAGTAGGTCTGCCTCATATCACGGTACATCTTCTTACTGCCAGGATGAATGGTCAATCTCGAATGGTGACACTCTCCGAGCACCTATTCCCTCAACTCGATGACATCGGGAATAAACAATCCCTCTTTCCTACGGAACCAACTGTCTCGGTTGGGTCCACGCTGTATCGCCTCTATATACACTACTCGCTCCTCTAACTTAGCCTTGATCTCCCCTAACCTGGCTTTACCCTCTAACTTATACCGATCCGCTAAGTCAAAGTAGGTCTGATGGTCCAACTAGCCATCATCTTCGGCCGTAACTCACATTGAGTTCTAAATTCATAACCAGTAATAACTCACGCGATGTCCACTCTAGGAGTATCGCTCCAAAACTATTCTGTCTTCCACTCAAAGCATCAACGACTACATTTCCCTTACGAACGCATAGGAAATGTCAAAGCCGTAGGAGGCTAAGATCTCTAACCATCGTTGCTAGCGAAGGTTAAGATCCTTCTAGGAGAAGAGATACTTCACTGATGTAGGATTAATAAACAACTCAAACCCCTTTCCTAATAGATAGAGCATCCAAATCTCTAAAGCAAAGACTACAGTTGCCAACTCCAAATCATGAGTCGGATACTTCCGCTCGTGCAGCTTCAGCTATCGACTGTCATAGACAACAACTTTTCCCTTCTGCATCCATACCCAACCTAGTCAAGTACCATGAGTGTGTGTACTATCAATTCCTCATTCCCACTCGTAATGACTAACACTGGTGCACTCTTCAACCTATCGGTCATTCTTACAAATGTGTGTCTGCCCCTCACATCCTAAATAAAATGTTTGATCCTGTTATCCCAACTTTTGGCAAAGTCGAGATACCCAAAGATTAACTGAAAATCAATGATTATTAGTCATGAACATCGATTGTGCATCACAGGTTCACCCCAGATATCGATGAATTTTGCCCGAGTCCGGATCGGACTGCAATTAATAAGACAAGCCAAGCAAGGTCAGATGAAGCAACATTCCAAATTTCGAGACAATCCGAGTTCGTATGCTCAAGTTATCGCCGATATAAAATGGAAGAGGTATGCTATGGTTCGAATCGATCAGAACCAAGCCCTAGGTTCGAATCCATCATCCCTACATCACTTCGAATCCACGAGAAGCACCCTTGCTTCGACTCCATCAGCGCATAGTACTTCGAATCCATCGAGCCACTTCGCCTCGCAACCTTCAGGTTGAACACCTTCGTATCCATCTGGGCTCGATGGTTCGAATCCAACACTCGAACCCATGAAGACCTCTCGCTTCATACCCATCAGATACTTGCTTCGAATCGATGCAAGGTTGGCGTGTTCGAATCGATTAAGTGCCTTCCTTCGAATCCATCCGGCTACGTTTTACTCTGTATCGATCAAGACACGTTGGCCATCGATACGAAGTAGGCGCCATTCGAATCCAGGGATATTTGGTGTCTTCGAATCCATCGAGTCAAGGCAGCGAAGTCTCCGGGACGACTCGATCTAACTGGCGACAAAAGCGGATCGATGCAAGGTTTGCGCTCCACGTCACCATCTTCACGTGCAGGAGGATCGATTCGAACGAATCGATTCGAGCATATCGATTCGAATGACTCCAGAATTCGAAAAACACCAACTTGAATCGATCATAACTCGAGTTCTACAAGTCCAAATGCCATGAAATTTTCACAGAAGCTTGAGCACATGTTGAAGAATGTCCACACCAAATTTCAGCTTGATTGGACAATTTCTTGATCGATTCGAACCTAGGGTCGAATCGATCCCAAAGTGGGCCCGGGACTCCAGATTTCGGCCATGTGGGCCTCCTCACGTGCCAGAACTGGTCTTCCCTCATTTTAGGCGAAATATCAGCCTCCTACACCTATAAATAGAGCCCCTGGCCATTCAGAAAAGGGGTCGGACAATTTTGAGAGCTAAGGAGCGCCCAGATTCTGCCAGATTTACTCCAGATCACCATTGCTGTCTTAGATTCAGACTTAGTTCAGCAAATCAGTTGTAATACAACATACAAAATTGTAATCTTCAAGCATCGAGCAATAAAATCATAAAAACCTTGAAGTGGACGTAGGCCGGAGATAGCCGAACCACTATAAATTGCGTGTCACTGTTCATTATTTCTCGATTGTTGCTTGCTACTTACTTAAGATCTGTGATTTGTGTGTGAATACTGTTGATTCGTATTCATACGCTGGTGCTTTCATTACACTTGGGGTTTGTGACCATTTTTGGTGCAAACACTTTGGTGCTTTCACTGAGAAGAACTAGCACCCGCTACCCCAGATTCGAAGTTCAGATTTGAAAACTCGAAGGTTTGAAGACAATGACTCGGCAAACAAGACAAAGGAAAGAGAAAGCAGGATGACGCACATGATGGTCCTGATAAACGGAAGAAATTCCGAGAGCCCAGATTCAGGCAATACACAGACTTGGTGGCAGGACTGGAACGAATTTACACCGAAACTCGGGGGCAACTCCCCTATCGAAAACCACCCAGGAGAGATCCCACGGAGCGGGAACGTAGGACTGGAAAGTACTGCCTATTCCATGAGCTGGATGGGCACACTACCGATGAATGCCGCCACTTGAAGGATGAGGTGGAAGAACATGCCAGGAGTGGTAGATTGCCGCAGTATGTCAGAGAACGTACGACGGTGGTTAGGCCTGAACACCTACCGTCTCAACCAAACAGGAACGATCCTGGATCGGGATCACGACTCGTCATCAACTGATTGTGATGGCAAGAGCCAAGTTCAAGATTTGGACTCTGGCCGATTAGTTTTCTTAGATTTGATTTCCAAAATAAAGCGGCTATCCCACTTACTCATGTACGGGAACCGGAGAGATCCCTAGGCATGCTCTGAGATGGAAATAGACCGTTCCGCCCGGAGAGGCATAATCTTGTTTTTCCTGGTGTTTGAGATTGAACATCTAGGATTTGAATTTAATAAAGAAACACTTATTAAAATAAATCTTTGACCGGAGAGTTAAAGAATAAACATTAAATATCAATATAAACATGATCGCTTTATGATCCTACCCGGAGAGGTAGGATCCGGAGTGCAAGAAGTGGGTTGCTTCGCCGGAGAGCGACAGGATCAACTCACTTAAGCATCGTTTCCTATTCACCGGAGAATGATTGGATCAGGATTCGATAAGAGCCCGGAGAGGCTATGATCGGCCCACGATTTAGGCCATGACATCGCTTAATGTTCAGATTCACTGAACCGGAGTGCAGGAGGTGAGTCGCTTCGCCGGAGAGCGACAGGATTGACTCACTTAACGTTGCTTCCCCTTCACCGGAGAGTGACAGGATGGGATCCAGCATGAGCCAGGAGAGGCTGTGATCGACCGATGATTCAGGTCATGACATCGCTTAATGTTCAGATTCACTGAACCGGAGTGCAGGAGGTGAGTCGCTTCGCCGGAGAGCGACAGGATTGACTCACTTAACGTTGCTTCCCCTTCACCGGAGAGTGACAGGATGGGATCCAGCATGAGCCCGGAGAGGCTGTGATCGACCGATGATTCAGGTCATGACGTCGCTTAATGTTCAGATACACTGAACCGGAGTGCAGGAGGTGAGTCGCTTCGCCGGAGAGCGACAGGATTGACTCACTTAACGTTGTTTCCCCTTCACCGGAGAGCGACAGGATGGGATCCAACATGAACCCGGAGAGGCTATGATCGGTCGAGAACGACCAAGACATCGCTATACGCCCTAGCTGGGGCCAGAGTGCAAGGGATAGAAAGCGACGCCGGAGTGCAACAGGATCTTTCTATTCAATCGCTAAATCTAGAATTATCTTGGCAAGGGTCCGGAGTGACCATCAATAGTATGGAGAGACCGCGGAATTTCATTCTTAACTTCCACTGGAAAAAATTGATAATAATTCGGCTTCGAACAGCCATGGACTTGATTGAAAATGCTATAAGCTACGAGTAAAACATGAACTCACTGCATCCAATTTAAGACTGATCAAAACACGCCTTTTACCAAAAAGGCATGTTTTGGGGGGCAAAATGTTATCCCAACTTTTGGCAAAGTCGAGATACCCAAAGATTAACTGAAAATCAATGATTATTAGTCATGAACATCGATTGTGCATCGCAGGTTCACCCCAGATATCGATGAATTTTGCCCGAGTCCGGATCGGACTGCAATTAATAAGACAAGCCAAGCAAGGTCAGATGAAGCAACATTCCAAATTTCGAGACAATCCGAGTTCGTATGCTCAAGTTATCGCCGATATAAAATGGAAGAGGTATGCTATGGTTCGAATCGATCAGAACCAAGCCCTAGGTTCGAATCCATCATCCCTACATCACTTCGAATCCACGAGAAGCACCCTTGCTTCGACTCCATCAGCGCATAGTACTTCGAATCCATCGAGCCACTTCGCCTCGCAACCTTCAGGTTGAACACCTTCGTATCCATCTGGGCTCGATGGTTCGAATCCAACACTCGAACCCATGAAGACCTCTCGCTTCATACCCATCAGATACTTGCTTCGAATCGATGCAAGGTTGGCGTGTTCGAATCGATTAAGTGCCTTCCTTCGAATCCATCCGGCTACGTTTTACTCTGTATCGATCAAGACACGTTGGCCATCGATACGAAGTAGGCGCCATTCGAATCCAGGGATATTTGGTGTCTTCGAATCCATCGAGTCAAGGCAGCGAAGTCTCCGGGACGACTCGATCTAACTGGCGACAAAAGCGGATCGATGCAAGGTTTGCGCTCCACGTCACCATCTTCACGTGCAGGAGGATCGATTCGAACGAATCGATTCGAGCATATCGATTCGAATGACTCCAGAATTCGAAAAACACCAACTTGAATCGATCATAACTCGAGTTCTACAAGTCCAAATGCCATGAAATTTTCACAGAAGCTTGAGCACATGTTGAAGAATGTCCACACCAAATTTCAGCTTGATTGGACAATTTCTTGATCGATTCGAACCTAGGGTCGAATCGATCCCAAAGTGGGCCCGGGACTCCAGATTTCGGCCATGTGGGCCTCCTCACGTGCCAGAACTGGTCTTCCCTCATTTTAAGCGAAATATCAGCCTCCTACACCTATAAATAGAGCCCCTGGCCATTCAGAAAAGGGGTCGGACAATTTTGAGAGCTAAGGAGCGCCCAGATTCTGCCAGATTTACTCCAGATCACCATTGCTGTCTTAGATTCAGACTTAGTTCAGCAAATCAGTTGTAATACAACATACAAAATTGTAATCTTCAAGCATCGAGCAATAAAATCATAAAAACCTTGAAGTGGACGTAGGCCGGAGATAGCCGAACCACTATAAATTGCGTGTCACTGTTCATTATTTCTCGATTGTTGCTTGCTACTTACTTAAGATCTGTGATTTGTGTGTGAATACTGTTGATTCGTATTCATACGCTGGTGCTTTCATTACACTTGGGGTTTGTGACCATTTTTGGTGCAAACAGATCCTCTCTTATCAAATAGGTTAACGGTGCTGCTACCTTAGAGAAGTCCATGGTAAGACGTATATAGCATCTTATCAATCCAAGAAAAACTCCTAATTAGTAGCACTCTTGAGCCAGTTCAAATTCTAGACTATTGTAACCTTCGCGGGATCTACAACGATGTCCTACATCAAAACACATGTCCCAAGCATCTCACTTCACTCCTCCAGATGTGATACTTCGAAGACTTCATCCTCGATTGGTGTTTTCTCAACACCTACAATACAATCATCAATTATGTCTTGTACTCCTCTTCCATCCATAAGTAGATGAAAGTATCATCAACAAGCATAAGCACGACCCTACCAAAGTGATCCCTCGAAGTACAGTCTAAGAAATTAACAAAGCATGATGACTTATTAGTTAGCTCGAATGGCATAACCAACCAATTAAGAATCAAATAGCATACAAGATGCTATGATCGAAACACTCTCTCTAGCTACTCCCAGTGAATGAAACCTCATCACTAGGTCCAACTGAAAGAACACCCTCGTGCAATAGAGCTGATCGAACAAGTCATCTATACGTGGGAGTGGATACTTATTCGTCATCTCATTTAGCTCATGGAAATAAACATACCATTCCCAAAAAACCATCCGCCTTAGTGGTGAACCCTATAGGTGAATCCCTCTCAAATATGCTCCTATGAATGGATCATCACCTCAATAGGTCATCCGCTTGCACCTTTAGTCTCCTTTGCTCTTTGGGCATCATATGCCTTAAAGGCATAACTACTGGTCTAGTACCTCTAATCAGATTGATACAGAACTCAAAGCCTATATGGTGGTAATCAGTTCACCTCATTGAATTTGTCCAGACACTCTCTAGCTACAAGCACAGATGAAAATCTATCCTTTGGAGTCTCAAGCTAATATAGAAAGCTAATCATAACCCATCCTTCGGTAACTAGCCAATCACTACCACTCGCCCCTCTATAACCCCGATCGTCACCAATAGCCTCTCACAAACATCCATGACTCAATAAGGCTAGGTCTTGACAAACCATACACAGCTAGCTGAGCCCCAACAAGGTTCATCATAGTCTAAAAGGTCACTCTACAATTTTGGGTTCCAATCCTAATCTATCTACGAATCACTAGATATGAAGGAATGTGATACCTAGACGTCGAATAAAACTGTTAACCACAAAATTCACTCAAGAGTGAAGGCATGAAAGAAAGGGCTTCCAAAATTGTAAAAAGAAAGCTCTTGAAAGTATTAAGGGGAGGCATCCAAAGGCCACTGAAAATATTCTTTATAAGGGTTTCGCAAGTGTGGAAAAGGGGTTCCATCATGATTCAAAAAAGAAGGTTCGATGGCATTAAAAAATAGCTTTCGAGGGAATCAGATGGGTGCCGTAGGAATTACGCATTTCCATAGGAAATGAAAGTTAGGGCTTCCACCATCACTACCCTTTTCGTATAGGTCGAACCTTTCAAAATGATTGGTTCCATCACTGTTTACTTCTTGCAGAAGAAAAGTCAACCAGAACCATCCTTTCGCAAGTATTAAAATTTGGACTTCCGTGATAGTTAAAAAAATTACCTCCAAAAATAATCTTCTGCAACTATCATTTTTCCATCAACGAACTCCATCTATATTAAATGTCCTTCCGCCACCATTATAACCTTTTGAACCAATCCAAACATCCTTCCGCACACGTCGAAGTAACCCACCCTAAATCTGATTCTAGATTTCAAAGGCGACGAAGGGGTCAGAAATGCTTCCACTTATATTCAAACAGCATAACGAAGTACCATGATCCATTTCCACCAAAAGAGGCACACCTTTCAAGGGTGTCGAAAGGCTCCAGAAGTATTCAAAAATAATATTGATGAAAGATCAATATCCATCAATAGCATGCTTTCGATATAGATGAAAGGGCTAATTTAAGCATGCCAAAAGACCCGATACCTACCTACAACTTCGAAACTATAAAAGATGAAGGTCAAAGGTGGAAGGATGGATGCGAAAGTTCAATGAAGAGACCTTTCGATAGCTTCGGAAGGATGGACGTGGAAGGGTCCAACCCGCATCTATAAATACGACCCTAGGGGTCTAAGTTTAGAACGATTTTTCATTCCTACATTTATTTTCCAAATCGAATTCTTGTAACCCTAAATCAAATTAGGGATAAATTATATTACTTATAATCCAGTTGTGAGAAATAAAAAAAGAGGATGCATGGACTTGATATTGATTTCTTTGAACATGATAATGATCATCTCGGCTATTAGCTTATCAAATGACCAATTGCACATGATATACACTTATATTCTTAACCCTTTATTAGCACATGCTATGCTATAGAACCTATTTGGATATCTTGACTTTAAAGCATATTATCACTACGTCCAAAGCCTTAGCAGCATTAAAGTAACGCAATGATGATAATTCAACATTATCGAGTCCATTGGATATATGACATTATCCAAAATAAGGCTCTATGGCACATTGAATCCACTCTTTACACAAATTAATATATATCGAGTTTCGAATCCATTGGAAGGGTACCGGAACTTCGAAGGGGTTCTCTTTGTAACCGTTGAATCAAGCCCTTCGGGAGGACTTCTTCAAAAGGCATTTGAATACTCTCAAATACATCTTGTCTTTTGGAGGAGATCTCCCACAGCTGTTGTATCGACACCTTCGAAGAGGTCCACTCGAATGGGTTCTTGACCTCATTTTGGTCCCTTCGAAAAGGGTAGTAAATAGGACTTCAACATTGAATTTCAGTTCTAACAATATAAAATCTTTTGAAGTCCTTCGAAAGGGATTTTCTTCTGATCCACTTTCATTCCAATGCATCTTTAGATGTTGATAATTATTGTTAATATTTTTGGCACTAGAAGAAGGGGACGAACCTCTGATCTTATTCTTTCCTTACAGACTAATTATAAAAATTTTATTGTAGGAAAATGAATAAAAAAGACTCAGTCGAATGGATGAAGAAGCGATGCACACAACAGTTCTGAAGGAAAATGTTATGCCAATCTTCAACTTAGAAGGCGCTATGCTAGGGTAACCATCAACTCCAGTGCAACCTGATGACAATGCAGCTAAGATAAAACATTTGGAGCAATGGCTATTGGAAATGCAAGAACTTCTATAAGAAGTCCTTACTCAGAAATCATCTAAAACTGCTAAGCCAACATCAGGGGATGAAGTGGTCTCCCCTAGGAGGGATCTAAAGGCTTATACATTCGAGGGCAAGAGAAAGATTGACTTAACATCATCAAAGAAGAAGGAACGTTATGCAACTAAAGCTGATCACCAAGGTAGAATGCAAGACAAATCTTTGGAGCAATTTGGATGCTCAACCTAAAAGGAATATAATCCAAATCAAAAAAACTACCATGATACTGGAGCATATTTGGAGGACATGGTAGAGAAAGCTATTAAAGACATGTTGAATGCTAAAGGGAAAAGAACTTTAGATAAGAAAGTGAATGATAATGATCGAGTAGCTCCATTCATTGACGAAATCATGTCAACAACAATTCAATCTCACATTAAGGTTCCAATTATGAAATACCATGGCACTACTAATCCCGATGACCACCTAATGGCTTTTGATAGCCAAATGGACCTTTACAATGCTTTGGGGGTAGTGCGATGCATATTATTCCCAGTAACACTTCAAGGGGCCGCTGCAAAATACCACCAATATCGAGAGAAAACTGTCTACTTATGGAAATAATTCTCCTATGAATTCTCTGCTTAATTTTGCATATGCAAAGATCCAACAATTGACAACACCGTTTTAGCAAACATCAAGCAAAGGCAAGGAGAATCGTTGGGTGATTATCTTAAACGGTTCAATATAGAGGCATTGAAGGCCAAAGACATGAATGATAGAGATAAACTATCGCAGTGCACTCGGAATTGATAGAAAGCATGCCATTTTGAAAAGAGCCCTTCTTCCACGGATGCAAAAATTTATAAGATTTTCACTTTCAAGCTGATAAATTCATTCAAATGGATGAGTTATACTATGATAAAAAGAAAGATAACCGCAAGAAGGAGATTGGAAGATTTGGATTCGATCGAGGATACAAAAGATCGAGTTGGAAAAACCCTAACACCAATTCGGTTGCTTTAAACAAGCGATTCTCTTATATCTACGCCACAACTAAAGAAAAGGTTAATTTCCCAACTTCATTAAAGGCTAAGAACTTCCCTGAGTAGAGAAAAGGTGGTGATTATTGCGGTTATCATAAGGTGAATGGCCATAAGATAGACAAGTGCCGAGTGTTAGCCAGGATTATTCAAAAGCTGATCCGTGAAGGACATCTGAAAGAGTTTGCCCAAGATAAATGGAAAGCACCATGAACTGACAATGAACCCTAATAATTACCTAGTAATACCATGAATGTTTTAGAGGATGAAGATCCATTGAATTTAAGTCCACCTTTGAATAGGATTAATGTGATTCATGGGGGATCGCA
The DNA here is from genome assembly GCA_030737815.1 of Allium fistulosum. NCBI lineage: Eukaryota > Viridiplantae > Streptophyta > Magnoliopsida > Asparagales > Amaryllidaceae > Allium > Allium fistulosum. Next base: position 153,994,879 of record CM060908.1, on the reverse strand, counting down.
TCCAGCAGGAAATAGTAAGGGAGCTAGAAACATATATATCAAGGAAGCTAGGGAAGGAATGTTCTCTGTACAAGAAGAGGCCCCGCTAAAAAACTTATGACTTAATATACAAATGCCAAATCTTATCATCACTCCACAAGAGCTAAAGAAAGGAATACATCATCACCATAATGACCCGCTTATGATAACAGCTCAAATCCGGCTTTCCATAGTATTCAAAATTTTGGTAGATACCGAAAGCGCGGTTAACATCATCATCAAGCATGCTTTTAATCAGTTGGCATTCCTGAGGATAAACTGGAGCCTAGTCTTGAACCTATTTTTGGGTTCAATAATAAGGGGTCGACATCGTCGGGCAACTAAAGCTATTGGTACAAATGGGCTTGACACCATGTTGTAGAACTTTTGAGACTGTCTTTGTGATCATCGATCAACCTTCATATTACAATGCATTCTTTGGTCGCCCTACGTTGGATGAGGTAGTTGCTTTTGTCTCATCAAAATACCTAATGGTAAAGTTTTTGATTAAAAAGGGATGAGGTACTATTCGAGGAGAACAATAGCTCCCGCGAAATGTATTTTGCAACTCTTGATCAATACAAAAAGGAGTACTCTTCTTACCATGATTCCTCTACTATTTTTCAGCCTTTGCATGATGGATTTTACATTCAACATTCAAAGAAAAAATAAAATCTAATAAAATGAATAAACATGTGCTTGAAAGGTACATCTCACATGGAGGGAAGAGGAAGAGGACCAATGCTAACTCTGTAGAAGAAGGCGAGATCATCATGGAATTAGATTGCCGAGGAGAAATGGAGAGGATAAAGCCTAAAGAGGATCTTGAAGAAGTATGTATAGACCCAACTGATTTAACCAAAATAGTTAAAGTGGGAAAAGAGTTAGAGAACAACTTGAAAGCAGACATGATTCAATTCCTAAAAGATGGCAAGGACGTATTTAAATGGATCTATTTAGATATGGTTGGGATTGACCCATCAGTTATGTGCCACGCACTAAATATTAACCCAAATGTGACTTCTATCAGGCAAAAGAAAATGCAGTTTGATAAAGTTCCGTCTGACGCCTTGAAAGAAGAGGTTAAAAGACTACTTGAAAATGGATTTATTCAGGAAGTTCTTTATCCAAAATGGCTAGCAAACCCTATGTTGGTAAAGAAGTCGAATGGTAAGTGGAGAATTTGCATTGATTACACTGATCTGAACAAAGTATGCCCGAAAAACCATTATCCACTATCCAGAATATACCAGTTAGTTGATGCGACTAGCGGACACAAGCTATTATCTCTCAGGGATGCTTATTCAGGATATACTCAAATACCCATGTTCAAGCCAGATGAACAACATACAAGCTTCATTATCGATAGGGGAACTTTCTGTTATAAAGCAATGCCTTTCGGACTAAAGAATGCATAAGCTACTAATCGAAGATTAGTCAATAGAATGTTCAACGAACATATTGGTCAAAATTTGGAGGTTTACATGGATGATATGCTAGTAAATTCCTATGAAGCCAAGAATCACCTTAAAGATCTTGAAGAAATGTTTGAAGTATTAAGAAGGTATCAAATGAAACTAAATCCTCAGAAATGTTCTTTCGGGGTTCATTCTGAAAGTTCTTAGGTTACATTGTCAGTGCACAAGGGATTGAAGCCAGTCCTGACTAGATCAAAGCTACAAAAGACATGGTTGAGCCCAAAACAAGCAAAGATGTAATGAGTTTGAACAGTAGAATTGCAGCTTCGAGCAGATTCATCTCCAATGCAACTGATAAATGACAATGTAATCAAGAAAAGAAAGAACTTTGAGAGGGGATAAGATTGTAAGAAAGCCTTCCAAGAATTAAAAAATCATTTGGAAAAGCCTCCAATATTATCCATCCTCGAGAATGAAGAGAGCTTATACTTATATATGGCAGTCTCAGAACATGCGGTTAGTTCTATTCTGATTAGACAAGAAAATGAAACTCAGCTTCCCGTTTATTATGTGAGCAGAAGATTAAAGGATGTCGAAGTTCAATACCTAGTCATAGAAAAGTTGGCATATTGTTTGATACTTACAGCATGGAAACTCAGAGCATACTCTCAAGCACATTCGATCAAAGTATTGACTAACTTTCCACTCAAGCAGGTTTTCGGTAAGCCCGAGACTTTGGGTAGGCTAGTAAAATGAGGAATTGAACTTAGCCAATATGACATAGAATTTGAGCCATGAGCAGCAATCAAAGGGCAAGCATTAGCGGACTTAATCCATGAATGTGCAGGCTTTATTAAAGAGCATTTAGAGAAAGAAAAGTATCAAAAGGCCATATGGCAACTATTTGTGGGTGGGGCATCAAATGAGCAGTGAGCCAAAGTAGGGTATGTCATAATTACACCGGATGGATACCATCTACACTAAGAAATAAAGCTAGGATTTCCTACAACAAACAACATAGTCGAATACGAATCGATGGTGGTAGGACTAACTCTAGCCTTACAACTCAAGATCCCACGAATTCACATCTTTAGCGACTCTAAACTAATGGTAAATCAAATAAAACAGATATATCGGACTAAAGACGCTAGATTATCCCTATATGTTAAGACGGTGATGAAAATGCTTACCCTATTTGCAGATTTTTCTACACACCAAGTCCCGAGAGGGAATAATTCTCAAGCAGATTCATTAGCAAAATTGGCTTGTTCAAGAGGGGTTCTAGAAACTCTTATTGTACTAGTAGGGTATCAAGTAAGTCCCAGTATCAAAGAGAAAATGCTCAAACCAGGGAAAGAACTATTGATTTTAACTAGATCCTAAGCCATGACACAAGAAAGAGAAATTAATGAAGAAATTCCATGTGAAGATCCCATTCATTCAAGAACAGACAACTGCTATGAGAACACTTGGATGACACCTATTGTAGAATATCTTACCAATGGAATACTACCACGTGAAAAAATAGAAGGTAGGAGAATCAGACATCAAGCTCCAATCTTTACTATGATGGATGTAATTCTTTATAAGAAAGGATATGCTCTTCCTTACTTAAGATGTATAAATCTTAAAGATGGGTTGAAGTTACTAAAAGAGGCACATACAGGGTTTTGTAGAGACCATTCCAACAAGATAAAATTAGCTAAGACAGTAATGAGACGAAGTTTCTTTTGGCCTCAAATGACTACTCAAGATAGAAAGCACGTGAAGAAGTGTGAAAGATACCAAAAATACATAAAGATTCCCCATTTACCACCAAGCCAATTGACCTCGATCTTCAGTCCATGGCCTTTTGATGCATAGGGAATCGATTGATTGTACCATTGCCAATTTCTAAAGGAGGAGCAAAATATGTTGTAGTTGCTATTGATTATTTTACCAAATGGGTAGAAGCAGAACTGCTTCCTAAAATCACTTCTGGGAAAGTACTTAGATTTTTTATTAAAAACATCATCACTAGATTCGAGATCCCATACAAGGTTATATCTTATAATGGAACGCAATTTGAAAGTGAAGAGTTGTTTTGATTTTTCCATAAGAATGGGATCATCAATAGTTTTTCTTCCATAGCACATCCAAAGGCTAATGGAGCCGTCGAAGCAGCCAATAAGACTACTAAGACCATCTTGGAAAAACGACTGAATAAGGCCAAAGAAAATTGGGTGGAAGAATTACCACTCGTACTGTGGGTATATCATGCATCCACAAAAACTACTACATGTCATACCCCTTACTCTCTAATATATGGGTGCAAAGCAATGTTACCAGTTGAAATACCTTCACATCGAATAATTGCATACGCATTCAATCCAAACCAAGAGTTGAAGAAAGAGTCATTGGATTTCATACATGAACTAAGAGATGAAGAAGCTATTCGAACTACAGAGTATCAAAGAAGAATATGAAAATACTACAACTCGAAAGTAAAGACAAGGTCATTTCAAGAAGAAGATTTAGTGCTCCAAAGAGTGATAGAAAACACTAAAAATCCTGCAGACGGACGGTGAGGACCAAACTAGGAGGGTCATCTAATTGTGTGCAAAGTAATTCCTCCGGGAGCTTACAAATTATGTCTACCAGATGGAAATATGGTTCCTAGGACATGGAATGTGGAACATTTGTGACTATATTTTCTAACATTGGATGAATAAAGCGCTCTATCCTAAGAAAATCTACATGGTCAGGAGTAGAATTCTCCTTAAACTTGGAAATTACCTTAAATGGTCATAAGCCTTTGTCCACGCCAAGATGGCCAGGTCAAAGCACCTCCTAGAGGTAGGTCAGAGTAAGCCTTTAGCCACATCAGAAATGGCCAGACTAAAGCATCTACAAACCCTTGACCACGCTTATGTGGCCAGGTCAAGGTACTTCCTAGAGGGAAGATGGAGTAAGCCCTTGAACGCGCCACGCTATGGCCAGTTCAAGGCACCGACCAACCTTCAGGCCCACCTATAAGGCCTGACCGAAGCACCTCCTGGAGGGAGGAGGAGTAAGCCCTTGATCCCACCACGCTATGTCCTAGTCAAGGAACCAGGCAAGCTTTCAGTCCTACCTATAACGCCTTGCTGGAGCGCCTATTGGCGGGAGGTCAGCTAAGTCCTTGGGTCCTGCTTTTGGATAACCTAACAAAGCGCCCCGAACAACAACAGACTAAGACGTTCAAGCCCGAGGAGTGGCATACAAAGCATTACTAATACGCGAAGGCTAAAGGATGGTGCATATCGAAAGAATCAGATACTTGGAACCAGGAAGATAACACAAAGTAAAAGATTCAAACAATCAAAGTCTAGAGAGTGGTGCAGAACAAAAGGCTCAAATGAGAATTTCTGAACTTCCATTATTCAAATAATGTTATCTAAACTTTCCTTCTTTTCTTATTACTAGAAACAGATTTCTGGTCTTCTGTTATTTCTAGACAATAATTCCCAGACTACTTTCATTATTAGATATGAATTTATGGCCTTCGGCTAATTTTCAGAAGATAATTTCTGGACTTCACTTATCAATACCCGAATCTGGGTTTCGAGTCTTCTATTATGAATTCATGGTCTTCCACTATATCTAGAAAATGATTTCTGGACATCACTTATCAATACCTGAATCTGGGTTTCAGGCTTCTACTATTGATTTCTAGACTTCACTTATTAATGCCATAATATAGGTTTCGGGTCTTCTGTTATTATAGATCTCTAGTCTTCTACTAATTTCTAAATAATAATGTCTTGGTCTCCCTTACCAATACCCATATCTGGGTCTTAGGTCTTCTACTATTAACTTCTGAACTACACTTACCAATACCCGAATCTGGGTTTCAGGTCTTCTATTTTTTCCAAATGAGGATTTTTGGACTTCTACTATTTATCCCCAAATGAGGATTCCTAGTCTTCTATGACTTATTTCCAGATAATGATTTTTTGTTTTCTATCATTACCGGACGATTATTCTTGGTCTTCTATCAGTTATTTCCAGAAGAGGATTTCTAAATTTTTACTATAAATGGAAGATTTGGATTTGTGGGCCACCATTATTAATTCCATAATTAGATTTCTAGCCTTCTATTAATATAACCAAAGATGAATTTCTGGTCTTCTCTCATCATTACAAAGTCGAATTTCAGGGCTTCTATTATTGTCAGACAAGAATTAAAAGTCTTTAACTGTTACCAACCTTGGATTTCTCATCACTTATTATCTTCAGTCAAGGATCTATTAATTTCCATTAGCCTAGATATAGATTTATGGAATTGCATTATCAGGAATTCTAACACTGTCTCCAATACTATGGACAGACTACTGAACATATTCTTACATAAATTTCAAATTAATAAGAAATGTTGTCTACTTTGTACTTTGTAGGAAACCAAGATTCAGAAGGAAGACCGTTGAGGATGAAATGATGCAAAAGAGAATTCTTGATTTTTTTCCTTAGAAACAAATGCTTCTTCATATGGGGGAGGCAAAATGTTAACCACAAATTCAACTTAAGAGTGAAGGCATGAAAGAAAGGGCTTCCAGAATCGTAAAAAGAAAGCTTCTGAAAGTATCAAGGGGAGGCATCCAAAGGCCTAAAAAAATATTCTTCGTAGGGGTTTCGCAAGTGTTGAAAAGGGGTTCCATCATGATTCAAAAAGAGGGTTTCGAAGGCATTAAAAAATAGCTTCCGAGGGAATCAGATGGGTGCCACAAGCATTACGCACTTCTACAAGAAATGAAAGTCAAAGTTTCCACCAACACTAACCCTTTCGCATAGGTTGAACCTTTCAAAATGATTGGTTACATCACTGTTTACTTTTCGTAGAAGAAAAGTCAACCAGAACCACCCTTCCGTAAGTATTAAAAGTTGGGCTTCCATGATAGTTAAAGAACTACCATCGAAAACAATCTTCTGCAACCATCATTTGTCCACCAATGAACTCCATCTAAATTAAATAGTCATTCCGCCACCATTATGACCTTTTGAACCAATCCAAACATCCTTCCACACACGTCCAAGTAACCCACCCTAACTCCGATTCTGGGTTTCAAAGGTGACGAAGGGGTCAGAAATGCTTCCGCTTATACTCAAATAGCACAATGAAGTACCATGATTCATTTTCCACAAAAAGAAGAACACCTTTCGATAGTGTCGAAAGGCTCCAGAAGTATTTGAAAACGATATTGATGAATATCAGATCAATATCCATCAATAACATGCTTTCAATAGAGATGAAAGGACAAATTTAAGCATGCCAGAAGACCCGATACCTACCTATAACTTCGAAACCATGAAAGCGGAAGGTCGAAGGTGGAAGGATGCATGTAAAAGGTCGGTGAAGAGACCTTTTGACAATTTCGGAAGGATGGACGCAGAAGGGTCCAACCCGCATCTATAAATACGACCCTAGGGTTTTAAGTTTGAAACCGATTTTTCATTCCTACATTTTCTTTGGCAAATGGAATTCTTGTAACCCTGAATCATACTGGGGACAAATTCTATTACTTGTAATCCATTTGTGAGAAATAAAAAGAGAGGATGCATGGACTTGATATTGATTTCGAACATGAGAATGATCATCTCGGCCATTAGCTTGTCTAATGACCAATTGCATATGATATACACTTATCTTCTTAACCCTTTATTAGCACATGCTTTGATATAGAACCTATTTGTATATCTTGACTTTACAACATATTATAATTACATCCAAATCCTTAGCGGCATTAAAGTAACGGAATGATGATAATTCAACATTATTGAGTCCATTGGACATATTACATTTATCCAAAACAAGGCTCTATGGCACATTGAATCCACTCTTTACCCAAATTAATATATATCGAGTTTTGAATCCATTCGAAGGGTACCGGACCTTCGAAGAGGTTCTCTTTGTAACCGTTGAATCAAGCCCTCTAGGAGGACTTCTTTGAAAAGGTTTTGAATACTCTCAAATACATCTTGGCTTTCGAAGGAAATCACCCCATAGCTGCTGTATCGACACCTTCGAAGGGTTCCACTCGAATGGGTTCTTAACCTCATTTTGATCATTTTGAAATGGGTAGTAAATAGGACTGCAACATTAAATTTCAGTTCTAACAATACAAACCCTTTCGAAGTCCTTCGAAAGGGATCTTCATCTGATTGACTTTCATTCCAATGCATCTTTGGATGTTGATGATTATATTGTTAATAAAAACATGTATGGAAATGCCATAATTAGAAAGAATATCCTAGATGATGATGCCCTCCCATCTCTTCCATCGATGGAGCACTTGGTGAAATCACTTTTAACACATATGCCTCCATTATCTGCTCATGTTCAACTAATTTGGGATAGTCCTGCTACACTAGGTACTGGCTCTCAAGTCATAAAGCCTTCTCAATCAATTTCTCGAAGCTCTGGTCAATATGACTAATCAATTGCTTCCTAAGATAATCACTCAACCCAATAATAAATTCTTCATCCATTCTGAGTGGAGTATCCATAAAAGATAGATTATACTTCGATATCGCATCGACTTTGGTCACATACTTCGATACATACATATTGCCTCCCTTCAACTTGGCGAACTTCCTAACCAACATCGACTTTTGAAAAGTCGAGACAAACTTTCTTCGAAGTGAACTATGAACTAGACCGAAGTAAATGGTCCTTAGGAATCGATGTTATAAGGGCACTCCGCCAGTTCTTCGTTCATCCCTGGAGTTATCTAGAGGTCAACTGCTACCTCACGGTGTCATCTATTTCCAAGCCATGAAGACCCTTTCGCAAATATCCATCCCATCTTGCACCTTAATAGCCGATTCTGTTCTAAGGAACAGTCTACCTTCCTAGACCCATGAAGTCTCTATACAGCAAGGAAAAGTCAGCTCTAGGTGTTTGCACTTGAGCAACACAATCATTAGGAGTGACTAGGGCATTCTAGATTAATGTCTCACATCATCCCTAGGAACATACTCTATCAATCAGGGTTAGCGGCCCCTGATCTTGCCTACTTCTCCGACCTAGAGATTAAGTCAATAGCTGTATTTGGCGTATGCCAGATCATTCCCAATCTACAACAAGAATGATCAATAGCTCATAAAGAAAAATGCATCCATAGTGCTCATGTGCGAAATAGAAGTTATATACTATATATACTACTATATGGTTTTGAAAATCAAAATATATAACAAATACGCATTCTCTCTTATATAAGTATACTCTCGATCTAGCCTAAGGTGATAACTCCTACCCTATTTCTATTGGATCATGGTGGTTAATCATGCAACTTAAGCTCTGATACCAAATTAGACGACCGCATTACACCATCGCACCAAATATACATAAGATAGTGTGCTGCTGACGTGCCGATTGATATAGAACGATCATTTGGGTTAAAAAATTTAAAAAAAAACACCACAGAATCTGTAGTATATCACACAGCGCATGGGATAAAATATAATATCACCAATATAAAACAGAAGAGACAGTAATAACTAAGTGATTCATATATCAGAATACAGATACACGAAGTTATACATCATAAAATAGAGTTTATACATCAAAAGTAAACTTATATGACTGTCCCATAATAATACTAATAAGCAGCACTGTTAAGGCCCTATAGTCTTGCATACTGGAATAAGCATAGAAATCCATATATAATACAAGATAGCTCCCTCCAGCTCATCCTCTGCATAGCTACTGCATCGCATCTAGACCTTGTATCTAGTCTACTCTTTTAAGTGCACCCGAGATAATAAGAGGCAAAGCATAAAACCTTGAGTCAGACAACAGCCTGGTATGAGCAGTAAATGAATCTCAAATACTATACAAGTCGACATAGTAAGGAACAAAGATATATTGATCATACCTGACATGTCCCTGCAACCAAAGAGTTAACACATAATAACATAATATGCTACTCTAAGTGTCATAAAGGTGTACTACAACAAAGTGTTATGACGGGTGTCTAGGTATCCCTATCTCCAATACCTATCTCCAATGACAACACTAGAGTGATAGACTATGGGGAAAGAAACCAAAGCAACCATAATATCCATCAAATAATCCTCATAATCACTCAATGTACTTTGGATATATGATAACTCATATGACCATTCATTTGCCAAGGACTAATGCAAATCCCAGTTTTCAATGTACTCTCTTTAGCCTAAAGCTTGTACTAGACCCATTGTTCTAGTCTAGGGTACATGGATCCATTCTTCTGATTCAAGGTGGCCATTCTTCACTACCCATGAGCGTCCTCATGGTACCCTTGCTTTGAGCACAACATAAAACACTTCGAGTATCAACGATCCCTTAGTACGCGTATCTAAGCCCTTCCTTTGCTCTATCAAGCTTCCATTAACTTGGAAGAGCCAATCCACATTCCCCTACTCAACGACTCCTTCCTTCATCGAGCCATTGTCCTTAAGGAACCATTCTATATTCCCCATTCTACGACTCCTTTCTACATCAAGCCATCATCATTGAAACCTAACTCCATTCAACGTCGAGTTACCATCCAAAGACTCTAACTTTCATCATGTTGTTACATTGCCATTAGTGAACATGTGAACGAGCTAACATATCCACCAAGACCTCTAGAACTCCAGAACCACCCTCTAGAAATTCCATCCCCATAGGTCCAACAAGGAGAACTCGGTACCGATTTCCGTACTTGGCCAACAGATGGCCAAGTCTTCTCCTATCCTACTTTTTGCTTCAAGTACTTTATGTCTTGGTGCTTAAACCCCAACTTCTCTGTTCTAAATCAAGTCGTCACGTCTTCCAAACACTCTACTTTGTATTCTAGAAACAAGTCAGTGCTACCTTCTATGCTTAGCCAATCTTCAATCCAACACCATAGGCAATCTCTACAAGCCATACTCCCTTTATCCTTCAAGCCACAGCTGACATGGAGCTATGTGGAGAACTGGGTACCGACCTCTGAAGTTGGTACCGACTTCTGTACTTGGAGAATTAGAGGCTACGATTTGGAGCACAACTCTTCTCATGCTCCAGAACTTGCTTCCTAAGTTTCGTCCAGTTTCGACCAGTTTTGCCTTTGATTTGCCCGATTTCTCAACCTATCTACCTAAAATCCAAAATACTAGCAACAAAATCAAATCACAATATACAATCATGGAATAACATTCATATTCATCCATTCATAAAACCAATGCATGAGAATGTGATAATCAAACTAGTTTTATCCTAAATCCAAGTTTTACATGAACATATGCATATAAACGATGGAAATTGCACTAGCATATGGATATGATTAAATAGATTCAAAACTCATTTATAAAATCATTTGATAACCTCATATTTCTGGTCATTAACATATATGAACAAGTGGTTAAAGTTAGAAAACCATTTTAGACCCAAAAACATGTTAAAAACATGTTAAGAACTATATCAAGTATAGGTGAGTGAGAGGCCAAGAACCACTCACCAAATATCTAAAATACCAAATTTCCTCCTTAGATCTATATGACAGCATGGAAGAAGAATCCAAATCAATAGAAATGATAATCTCTAGCTCTTATATGTTGATCTCCTCTCTAATCAATGATTTGGCTAAGATTAGTAAGAGAAATGTGTCATTTTTGATGGATTTAGGGTTGATGGAGGTTTGGATCTGTTTTGGAGAAGAAGGAAATGACCTAGGTTAGTTCCTACAACCTCTTATTAGCATAAATCCCGAAGTGGGTTAATGGGCCTAAGCACGGGCTTAGTTGATTACCCATTAAAATTGGCCAGTAGCAGCCAAAACTTAAAATAAAGATATCTCCCAAATGGTAGTTTTGTTTTTCTATTATGCCCACTCTACGGAAAAGGAAACCATCAATCTGAAGCAATTGATGTAGTTTGAGACTCTAATTCGAATCCTATCAAATGTTATGGCCCAAAAAAGATTTTTAGGGTCAAAATGGTGACATGGAAATTCGACAGAAAATCATAGATGTGGAAAATGTCCCTAAGAGTTACTTCCCAAAATCTAGAGTCATACAAGCTTATATGAATAAAATAAAATACTTTACGATCTTTTGATACATAAAATACGATTCGGTACACGGTCCTAACTGGTATAAAATCCTCTTTGTGTTAATCTTTTTGACATAGCAAAATAATTGAACTAGATGTAGGGATATTAGATGGCCTGTATTAGTACAAAAAAACTTTCTATGTTAATTTTGTTAACATAGTCATGTTGGACGTATGGTATTGGACGGCCCAACCAGCTATAAAAATGAAGCTGCACCTAACACAGTCCGGCTTTCTCAGCCAAACTGATCTTTAGGATATTAGACGACCCAAACCAATATAAATACCCCTCTATGTTAATTCTGTTAAAATAGCCACACTGGCATAAGGATATTAGACAACCTAAACTAGTCATAAAAACCATGAGCACGAATGTGAGCCTACCTCCAAACAAGGGGCGGATCATGCCAAGCATGTATCAAAAGACGCATGTCAAAAGCTCAGTTTAGGATTTATGAGCTGCACAGGAAGCTAATCTAGAAAATGACAAGGAAAAACAACACGTTGAACGTACTGCAACTTACAGATCATGTATGATTCCAAAAACTGCTTAAAGCTCGCCAAGTAAACATCAGAAACTAAGGTTTATTCAAGTTTACTTAACTCTACCCATACTCATTAAATATCCACACACAATTATATGTTCTACACATTTGCATGCACTTTGCAAAAAAAAAATGTTTGGGGAACGCTGGTCAGAGGCGGGGCCCACTAATGGGGACAGACCTTCAGGGATCATAACAAGCGTCAACCCAAGGGTCCATTAGCTCTTCTACGGCCACCTCGAAGCTTGCGTCATTGCATAGGAAGCTCAGGTCCAGCGCAGGGTAAGAATGGCTGATGACGTTCTTAGAGCGATGCGAGAAAACCTGTCACATTTTCTCTTAGCTTTCTCTTGTTTAAATTTTTCTAAGAAGAAGGCTAATATGCACCAAACTTCGTTTAAGGGATCCTCAAGCGCATAAATCTTAAGTATGGCTTTCCACCGCATGCCCTCTAAGTCTCCATCAACCGAGCCTTGGCCTGTTTGATATTTCTGATAAAACCGCCAAAATATGGTCTATGGGCCTCAGTTCTCCACCCACTCCTTTGCATGAGGGCAGGGGATAAAATCAAATTAGGCCCTCTACCAACATGTTAAAATTAAAATGGAGCACGTATCATTAACTACATCGTCAAAATGTCAAATTCAACAAAACCATATATGTACACCTTAATTTGAATGCTAGCCGGACAACCGGAATAAAAAGGAAACTTGCGAAACATTAATCAATTAATAACAAAGATAATAAGTGCAAAGATCGAGACAGATTTACCTAAAAAGCGAAGAAGGCGATGTAATAATGATTTAGGGCATTAACCAATTAGAGAATGACATGTGCGTAAGAGCACCAAATGCGTAACGGCTACCAAGACATTATCCCTTTAGTGAAAAGAAAGAAAGCAGTAGAAGGAAATGATGGGATGCATAGGGACAATGAAGACAAGTCTGCACCGATTTGCGACCACCGCAAACTTGGAAGGCAAGTGTTACAACCATATTTCCCCAATCCTGTTGAAGGCAATATGATGTAAGCACCAAGATAAAAACGAGATGCCCTTGCAATAAAAGATGGGCTATAAAGAAGAATGGCAAAGAATGAAGCGAACTCAAGAAAATACTATGCTAAAAAATTGTAAGAAAACAATAAAGATTCAAACCGCATTGCTTCCCATAATCCCGATGTTACATTATGATACTGAGCCCAAAACTGGACACGGTCATAGGTGTAGTAGATGGTTTACAACTATAATACATGGAACTATAACGTAACCAAAATCCACTACGCCATAGATGGCCTATTGCAACGAAATTACAAGGTGTTGCTAGCTACAATGTAACGATAGCTATGCTGATTTTTGTCTATTGCAACATTCACTTCAATGTGTTAGCATTGATATCAACAAAATGTTGCAGTAGCTATAAATATATTCAAATTAAAAAAATTAACAAAATTTTACACCTCAGCGATCCACACCATCATTTAAAACAAAATCTCGACCATCAATCCACACCATCAATCCACACCTTAGCAATTTCCATTTCCCGCTTTACTTTTCTTTCTCGTTCCTCTCTGTGTGAAAATTAGGGCACGCGATTTTTCTTTCTCGTTCCTCTTTGTGAAAACTAGGGCATACGATTCCAGTTGCTTTAATGCTCTGATTGATCGAATCTAGTGTGAGAAACGTTCCTGGTAGCTTGCTCCTTCGTTCTCCTTGATTGATTGCTCGAATTGCTTTGACTTCATCGTCGGGTGCGATGTGATATTATTTGGTATGTTTTCTGCCTTCTGGTTTACTTGATTATTCTCGATTTTGGTTACACTCGCACGCTTTTGCCGATGATGAATTGGGATTTATTTGTAGGCTTTATTTACTATAATCTCGAATTTAATCTTTCTGTTGGACTTTGAGAAATCTGGTATGTTGGATTGCGATGATGTATTGGTATGTTGGATTTTGGTTCACTGGCTTGATTTTGCTTTGCCGATGATGAATTGCAATGTGATATTATTTGGTATGTTGGATTTTGGTTCACTGGCTTGTTTTTGATTTCTGATCTGAGCTTGTTAGCTCCTTTCTGCTGCATTTGTTAAACCAGAACTTGAACCTTTATTAAACTTGTTCACTTAACTTTGTACCTTGCTGCATTTGTTAAACCAGAACTTGAAGTATTTGTATTCTGATGTCCTCTTGAAAACTGCTTCACTTGAAAACTTCTGCATTTTTGAAAATCAGAACTTTGAAAGTGATCTTTGGTTTTCTAAAACTGTTGACTAATCTGAACATTGAGTTTTGATTTCCACGATATATACAAACATGTGTGTTGAGCTTTGTTGGTTTTGCTTGGTCTGGACTGAACTGGTACCATGCTAAACTTGTTCTTTAACATGAACTGATGCTCCAAGTCCTCTGTATATCATATTACTGCCTATGTTTCTCTTGTACATGCCTGATGCATTCACTGTTTTTGCTTGATGGGCTGCCTATGTGTACTGCTGTGTTTCTTGCACTGGCATGTCTACATTTTGATGAACCTGGTTCTTGTTTGTTTTGTTGGTTGCTTGGCCCTGAGTTGAATCCAGTCGATGACTCGGGTTTGACCTTGTGCCGTGTCCATTTTTTTTGGCTTGTCTACATATCTGGCTGCACTTGAGTATGAACTTGCACTTGAATATGAACTTGCACTTGTCCGTGCAAATATTTGGTCCCTGTCAAAAAAAAATATGAAAAGAAACAACCCAAATACCTGAGGCAAATAATATAACAAAAATATTTTCATTTTCTGTTCGAGTTAAATATTATTTTCCAGATTACTGCTTTTGAATTATATGTGACAGGTATTGAAGACTGGACAGCGGCATACAAGCTTGAAGACAGAGTCAAATCAAAGAAGGCTCGATGTTCCGAAATCGGATGAATCGGGCGGTGCCCACTTGTTCGATCCCCGCCGGGACTGCGGTGCCCCGGACCCCCGCCGGCGCTGCGCCCGGACCCGCTACTCGGCTCGCCTTCGGCTCGGCACTCGGCTCGTCATATATTTGTCAGTGTCGGTGTCTGTATAAATTGAAACTGCATATGTAATGAGTGAACTGAGTGATGTAGTGAGGAATATCTGTATATGTGAATATCAGTGTTATTTATCATTGAATTGTAAAATAGTGGAGTCAGGAATTTGTACTATTTTAAATGTTGAAATAAAATATTTATTTAAATAAATTACTGTTTGAATATCAAATTCTATGCAATAGCATTTTATTAAATAAATATTTATTTCTATTAAAAAATCAAATATGCTCTACATTGTGGGCCCCACAATTCAGAAAGTTAATATCTATAGCAACATTTTGGAATGTTGGTACAGACACCTATGGATGTTGCTATAGACCCAAAAGGGTTCTATTGCAACAATATTTCTTATGTTGCCTTAGATAGTCAAAATGTTGCCTTTGAGGTCTGCGGCAACGCGGCAAAATGCATCACTGAGAAAGTGTTGCCTTTGCCCTTTTTTAGCCTACAGCAACATTTTTTGGCACTTATTGCATCACTTCTTGGGTGTTGCAGTATGCAATCTATGGCGTAGTGATCCCAAATAACAATAAAACATTAATGTTGTGTTGCGACATTAGAAGTTGTATAAATGGCATCAAACAATTGCACACTTCACTTAAAAATAAGATGTACGCAATCAATGAAATACCACACTCATGAGCCAGTATATATGGATAGTAGAACTGCACTAACAATCTTGCATTAAAGGAAAAGAGGGATGTGTTGTCCCCCTTTTCTGACACTAGAAAATAGTTAAATGGCACAATGCACCACCATCATAAGCGCATCGCTATCGAAACATAAGCACAAATAGAAGGACTGCGCTACACTGAAAGGGCTGAATAAATCCCAATATAATTCCTAAAGCATGTTCATTACT
Source organism: Allium fistulosum (assembly GCA_030737815.1). NCBI lineage: Eukaryota > Viridiplantae > Streptophyta > Magnoliopsida > Asparagales > Amaryllidaceae > Allium > Allium fistulosum. Next base: position 153,978,900 of record CM060908.1, on the reverse strand, counting down.
AGTACCTCCAAAAATGAATCTGCACTGCACTCATTAGGGGTAACCTAAGCAGTACCACACAAAGTCAAAAGCAATCCAAGGGCTGCACATAGGACCACTCAAATAGTTCACCTATGCAGATCCACACCCATGAATAAATAGCAGAGATATAAGTCTCCCTCATCAATAGCCCACTCAGTCCATCTCTAAGTGAAGTCCATCACCCACGAATAAATGGTGGGCCGATCACCCTAAACAACCTTGTAAGCATCATCGATGCAGGGCAGATCAAAGGAGCAACCATCTTTTGAGGAAAAATAATAAAAGCAACGCAGTTCACCTCGAAGAAATAAAGGATAGCAGCTTTCCGTACTAAGATTCATAAAAGGAAGTAATGCTTGGTTATTCACCTTTCGAAGAGACGGAGTATGGAGCTCATTCAAATTTGGAACCTCGCGCATCAAATTAAAACTTTTCGACTTCAATTTCATATCTCCTACTAAAACCGAAAATTCAAATCACGATATCCTGCCAATAACATGCCAAAAATTCATGCACACTAAATAAACAACATAGATAGATGACGTGTAGCATGATCCAAGGGCAGAAATTAGAACATCGGAAGAAGGAGCATGGTAAACCACTTGCATCTTGATACTATAAGTAGAAAAAGCACTTAAGCAAGAAAGGGATCTTTTCCCGGTCTGATATTTTATGGTTCAAAAAGAAAAATCATTTTGTTCTCTACTATTGAAATTTTTCCTAAGGAATATAAAGAAGAAAGTGATGTCTCCCCCGTGGATGTAGGATTCCTTATTATTCGAACCATGTAAATTTCTATGTGTATTTTACTTTTCTACATTTTTGTTTATTTTCATTTATATTACAATGTTAGATTTTGTTCAGTCTTCACTTAAATTAAAGTACTAGTTCAATTTGACATTTTAACAAACAATTAAAGTGCAGCTAATTAATTATGTAAGCTTCCAATGGCATAATTACTACCTAAAGGAAAAGTTAATATTACTTAAACTTGTTGGTACTAAATCCTCAAAGTATATTACTAAAAGTTACTTCACGTTCATTCAGGTGCGCTGAGACAAAAAATCTTACTAATAATGCTCATAAATAATAGATGGAGATCCTCAAGCTTCATTATTCAACTCAATAATTCAGAAGATGATCTAAGCCTCTTTGTTTGTGTTTGATAAATAATTAAGAATCCCATAGGTTCACATCCTTGTTTTTACCTATAAAGAAACTTGAATTTTCGATTAGTGGATCAATGGAATTTCCAATGCAAATAGTCAACATACATTCTCAGTTCCTAATACAAGAGGAATTAGAATTCTATAATAAACACTTACTTGGTATGCTTGTGATTTATATAAGTAATGTATAATTTCACAATTTCGCTATTACAACCTTACGAAATTCTATAGCAAACACTTACTTGGTATGCTTGTGATTTATATAAGTAATGTATAATTTCACAATTTCGCTATTGCAACCTTATCTTTTATCGAAGGCGTTTTATTACGATATTTTTTATATTATTGCTCGAAGTAAGTAATTAGTTTTACCATTCATTAATTTAAAATTTATCTAACTTCCTTGCTTTATTTTATGTATCAATTCATATTCGATTACTTTGAATTATTTAAACTTTTAAATTCTCAAATTTCAAAATTTATCGTTATATGATTTTTTTGAAATTTAACTTGCAATTTCTCTCAAATACGGATAGGTATGAGCGAACGGTCTTCGTCCTTGTTTATATTTTCCCGATTTCTTTTGCATGATAATTATTTCATCAAAAGCTACTACTACTACTTGGGTTTTCGCAAACAAATATGGCCGTTGATTTGTAACTTTCAATCGGCTAACCTATCATTTAATTGATTGTATGGGCTAGAGGATCCTGTCAAATGTAACTGATTTACCCTGGTTGATTGTCTTTATTCATCAGAAATTGGTTCAAAAACCCAAAAAAAACTTGCAATATTTAATTTTTTATTCATTATCTACGACTTATAAGCCACCATGTTGCTACCGCGAGATAGAAGGGAGGTAGAGCTTCATGCTGGTGCTGGTCACAGAATTTTTAAGGTCATGATGATTGAGAATTTGGCCTTTTCTCATCTTTAATTTTCTGATGATAACCCTAAATAGAACATCAATTTTCATGGTAGGGTATTTGGATTCTAGGTAGGCAGATCATGAAGTTTTGGTTCATGAGGGGTTATTCTCCTTATTGATGATATTTCTAGACTCAAGCGTTCAGGCGATTAGCTACAATCGATCAAAGTAGTTGTCATAGGTGAACTTCAGCCTTTATATATATAAACATTTGATCCCCACTACTTAAAAAAATTAATGTAGAATAACCAATCAAGATGCAAGGAGCTCTCACAAACGATGGGTAATGCCATCGTGATTAATCACGATGATAATCTTCGCATCGAAAATTCTTGGCTTGAAAGTTGCTGCTGTGATTGCTAACTGATGAGAATCATCATTCATGGGTAATCAAATATATTAATATAATCATCGAAGGTCATTAGAGCCTTCATGTCTCATTTGTGTATCATCGTGTATCACTACGTATCACTGTGAGTTTATGTATATCATCGTGAATTGTTTAATACCAAGCCATTTTGATTTGATAAATTGGAGTGGTCATGGAAATCATAGCTATTATCACGAATGTGGTAGGGGAGTCATCGTGACCTATTAAATTTGAGAGGTCATGAGTTGAAATCCAAGCTATCGTGATGAATGTGGGAGGAGAGCCATACTTTACCTGCAAGTAATAAATCACGATGGTTTGCTATAAAACTATAAAATTCTAAAACATTTAAAATTCATATCTTCTTCAATAATAGCTCTATTTAATAAATTCTTTGCCTAATGCCATTACAAAAATATGAATTGTATTTTAAAATTATTTCTAAATTTTTTTACTTTTTGGAATTAGGGGTATTTGGGTCATGTTTTTTTAAATCCAAGCACCGTGAGTTTAACTCTTGATGAAAGCACTAAAATTTTAAACCAAGTTCTAGCCCAACATTGAAATTTTTTGGAACATTAAAATTCAAATAGAATTTCGAATATGTCCATAATCAAAGTAATATAGATCAAAATGTCCAAAATGTTTAGCGTAACGAAGGTTTAAGTCATTCTTTTTTCATACACAATAAAACTCGGGAATATATGCAGTTATTCTTTATTTAATGGTCAGTATATGACAAAATCTCAAGCCATCCTCTTTTGTTCTAATTCAAAGATCATGAATGAAGTCAATTCACAAATTTATATTTCTAAATGTCCTTATGTTTGAATCCATCTTCTTCTTACTTCTTAGTTTGCCATTAAAGAAGGTCTCATGCTCTTAAGGGAGCTTTGGAATGTTAAGCCCCAAATTATGAATTTTGTTAAGAGTGAGAGAGATAAGAGAGGAGCCTATTCTTAGGTGGGCGTGGGTCTCTATTTATAAAGATTGGAGAGTCTTATCACTTGCTCAGATTGGTTGATCGAAGTTGACGTTGATCGATGACTTGGCGAGATGGAAGGTCTTGATGGTGCCACTTGTCATCACCTCAATACTATATTGGTTCATGTGGATCGCTATCTTGGCCGAGGTACCAACGAAGGTGACATGGTTGTATAAGAGTGCTTTGAAGCTTTATTACATATGTTCCTTTCATATTAATATACTACTTCTTTATATGGGCTATTGCTAGCATTTACCATTATGTGGTGGCTTTTAACTCCTACTTGCAATGGCTTAAATAATCAACTCACTACTACTTTAAATTGTCATCTCACAATAGTTTGATGGCTTGAATAATGGCTTGATAGCTTGATTAATTAACTCACGACAGTGTTGATGGCTTTAATAAATAGTTTACAAAGGTTTTAGGAATTCATCACGATAGCTATATGGAACTTTCCACGATGGCTTTGAGAGATTCTTCATGATGACTATTTTAATAGCTTATTTTATGACGACTTCGATGCCTCTTTTTCTAATGACTCTAGGGAATAGTTTACGATGGCTCTAGCATCTTACTTTATGATGGCTTGTAATTAACATATGCGAAGGCTTATAGCATCAATCTATGATGGCTTAGTACATCAACCTATGATATGCATCTTTTTACGATGGCTTTGATTAGCACAACATGATGGATTTGATTAACACACGATTCAGAAGAATATTTCATGATGGCCTCAATTTTTCATACCATGAGGATTTCATAACAATACTTCACGATGGCTTCAACTTTTCTTATCACGATGGCTTTACAATAATGCCTTCAAACTTTCTTATCACGATGGCTTCCTAGAAATACTTCGCAATCGTTTCAACACATTCAAAGTTATCATATATGGCTCTTGTAAGGCCTTCCTTATTAGTCCACTAGGGCTTTCATCATTATCCCACGATGACTCTTATGTTTATTAATTTATTCTTGAAATTTTTAGTGTAACACCAATCATATAAGTTAAATTTAAACAATATAGTTACCCTACAAGCCTAATAACTATAAGCATGCATATCAAACATCAAACATGCACACATAAGCATAAAATAAAATCCACGCCTATCCTAGCATGCATGGTACTAAGAGCTAACACCACATTCTAATGATTTATACTAAGAGCATCTGCTACCTTATTTCCCTTCCCAGGAGTATACACTATACTGAAATCATAAGCAGCCAAAAACTTCAGCCACCTCTGTTGTCTCATATTCAACTCCTTTTGAGAGAATAAATATCTTAAAGACCTATGATCAGTATACAACTAAAATCGCTCTCCTAAGAGATAATGCCTCCAAATCTTCAAGGCAAACATCACCGCAGCAAACACTAAGTCATGAGTAGGATATCTTACTTCGTGCGATTTAAGCTGTCTGGATGTGTAGGCAATAACTTTACCTTTCTGCATCAATACTTCTCCCAATCTAGTTCCACAAGCATCAGTGTATACTACTAACCCTTGGATTCCATCTGGAACTATTCACACTAGTTTATTGATCAACAAATACTTTAACTTAAGGAAACCTTCCTCACATTTGTGGACCAAACAAACTTCACATCTTTCCTGGTCAACTTAGTCAAAGGTGCTGCTATCCACGAGAAATCCTTATTGAATCTCCGGTAATAGCCAACAAGTCCAAGAAAACTCCTAATCTCGGTTACCATCTCTGGTCTCTTCAAATTATTGACAGCTTCGATCTTAACTAGATTAACCGACAAACCCTCCTCTGAAACCACATGACCAAGAAACTAAACCTCTTTCTTCCAAAAATGGCACTTGGAAAACTACGCCTTTAGCTGATTCTGCCTCATCATTTCAAGCACCACTCTACGATGAATCTCATGCTCTCATTCATCTTTCGATTACACTAAAATGTCATCTATTAATACCAACACGAACCTATCCAAGTGCTCTCGGAAAACCCGGTTCATCAAATCTACGAAGAAAGGAGGTGCATTTGTCAATCCAAAAGGCATCACTAACCACTCATACAAACCATACCTTGTTCGAAATGATGTCAAAGGAACGCTGTCCTCCGCCACTCTCAACTGATGGAACCCTGTCGCCAAATCCAATTGGGAAAACACCTTGGCTCCACTCAACTAATAAAACAGATCATATATCGGCAGAGGGTACCTATTCTTGATCATCCTTTCATTTAACTTACGATAGTCGATGCACATCCTTAATGACCCATCTGATTTCTTTACAAATACCGCGGTCGCTCCCCAAGGCGAACTGCTTGGTCTAATAAAATTTCTTCCCTCAAGATCCACTAGCTGCACCTTTAATTCCTTTCATCTCTGTCAGTGTCATCCTGCTAGGTGGTCTACTCATAGGTTCAGCTCCCGGTATAAGATCTATTCGAAACTCAACTGCTCGTTTTGGTGGTAATCCCGTAACCAGCTCAAAAACATCTGCAAATTCCCTTGCCACCAAACCTGACTTAGCTCTTCTCCTGCCTCCATGGCACTTAACAAAGCCCAAACACTCCTACTGGAATTTTCCACTGAGAAGATGATTCAGTTTTGACTATCTGGTTGTCTCAATGATATATTCCTATCTTAGGAAAATATCTAAGCCTCATACTTACCAAACAATCCATATCCAAAATGATTCTGAAATCTATGAAATCAAAAACATTTAGACTGCATGCAAACTTACGACCTAACAAATCTAGTTCTAACTGGTCAGATCTCATCCCTAGAATTTCATACCCTCCTATTGGATACGCAACCCTTAAGGAAGTAACAAGGTAAGTGGGTTCTATGCATAACCTATCAACCAAATAATATGATATAAACGAGTGTGATGCACCGGTATCAAATAGTACCCTAACTGGTATACTCTGAATCAGAAGCCTACCTTCCATCACAGTTTTCCCTTTCTCTGCTGCAGTAGGCCTAGAAGAAGATTGTGGTCCAATAGAAAAAACCTTCCCTCTGTCCGCCCTGACTGGCTCTGGACACTGGTTCTTGTAAAGTTCAACTTGGTCGCAGTTGAAGCATTTCACATTCTTCTTCTCTACAGGCTTCTTCCCTTTGCATGTTCTGCATTAATGAGCATAATGTCCTTTTTTATAACACTTGAAGCACACTAAAGCAGCGTTCGTCTTCCTGGCAGCATCCCCTCTCTGGGCTCCCTTCTTCTTAAAGAATTTCCTCTTCTTTCCCTGAGGACCCTGGGATTCAACTAGCTTCTCCCTAGCAGATACACTGATATAAATGAGTGTGGTGCACCGGTATCAAATAGTACCTAACTGGTATACTCTGAATCAAAAGCGTACCTTCCATCACGGTTTTCCCTTTCTCTGCTGCAGTAGGCCTACAAGAAGATGGTGGTTCAATAGCAAAAGACTTCCTTCTGTCCGCCCTAATTGGCTCTGGACACTGGTTTTTATAATGCCAAACTTGGTCGCAGTTGAAGCATTTCACATTCTTCTTCTCTACAGGCTTCTTCTCTTTTCCTGTTCTGCATTCATGAGCATAATGACCTTTCTTATCACACTTGAAGCACACTAAATCAGCCTTCTCCTTCTTGGCAGCATCCCCTTTCTGGACTCCCTTCTTCTTAAAGAATTTCCTCTCCTTTCCCTGAGGACCTTGGGATTCAACTGGCTTCTCCCTAACAGATACTATAAGAATTTCATCATGGCGAATGACCATCTCCACCACCACATGACAAGGTTCTCTGAAATGAGTCATGGTCATTCTAGCTAGCTCAGGCCTCAGTCCTCGAATGAACCTCTCATTCCTTCTTATGTCAGTGTCTATAGTGGCATATCCATATCGAGACAGCTCATCAAACTTAGTAGCATATTCGATTACTGACATATCTCCCTAGACTAAATCCATAAACTTCCTCACAAATGCCGACTTAGCAACCTAAGATAAAAACATCTACTCAAACCTCCTTCTGAAATCTGCCCATGTTAGCTCTTCCTTCGGAACTCCAGCTGTCATACTATTCCACTAGTGAATTGCTACCCCTTGCAACTGCTTAGATGCTAGCCTTCTCTTCTCCCCATCATCCAAGCCTAGATCAGTCAAAATACTCTCACAGCTTAGTAGCCAATTCTCGACTGCAACTACAACCTCCGTTCCAAAAACAGCTTTCCCCCAGACTGGTGCAGTCTCTGCTCAGCTTAGCATAATTATATCCAGTTGGAGCTACAAGATTAGTTCCTACAATATTACTAACAGCTCCGGCTTGCAAAAGATTAGCTAATAACTGATACCCCATCCCTGCATCCACTGGAGGATTTCCAGCACCTAAATTGGCTTCAGCATTTGAGTTAACATTAGCCTGTCAACCTTGGTTCCTCCTGGTATTAGGTCGAGCATTTCTGTTGGTTGTGGTGCTTCCTTCCGTTTCCTGCTTTCATATCCTATTTCTCATAAATCTGCATACGAGCCTTAGTAAGATAGAGAAGAACGGTCTAAGAGAGATGGGAACACGTACTTAGATATATACATATATATCAAATACAAGTACATTACTATAGCGTTATCCCAAACCCCGATCATATTTATAATTTATTGGATTATGTTTCAAAAGCTTTTAGGTTTTACTTTTCTTTTAAATTTTCATAAACCCATGCTCTCGTTCTATTCATAACCTATCAACCAAATACTCTGATATAAATGAGTTTGATGCACTGGTATCAAATAGTACCTAACTGGTATACTCTGAATCAAAAGCGTACCTTCCATCACGGTTTTCCCTTTCTCTACTGCAGTAGGCCTAGAAGAAGATGGTGGTTCAATAGCAAAAACCTTCCTTCTGTCCGCACTGATTGGCTCTGGACACTGGTTCTTATAATGCCCAACTTGGTCGCAGTTGAAGCATTTCATATTCTGCTTCTCTGCAGGCGTCTTCCCTTTGCCTGTTCTGCATTCGTGAGCATAATGACCTTTCTTATCACACTTGAAGCACACTAAATCAGCCTTCGCCTTCTTGGCAGCATCCCCTTTCTGGACTACCTTCTTCTTAAAGAATTTCCTCTTCTTTCCCTGAGGACCCTGGGATTCAACTGGCTTCTACCTAACAGATACAACGAGTATTTCTTCATGACGAATGCCCATCTCCACCACCACATGACAAGGTTCTCTGATATGAGTCATGGTGATTCTAGCTAGCTTAGGCCTCAGTCCTCGAATGAACCTCTCATTCCTTCTTATGTTAGTGTCTATAGTGGCATATCCATATCGAGACAGCTCATCAAACTTAGCAGCGTACTCGATTACTGACATATCTCCCTGGACTAAATCCATAAACTTCCTTACAAATGCCGACTTAGCAACCTAATATAAAAACATCTGCTCAAACCTCCTTCTGAAATCTACCAATGTTAGCTCTTCCTCCGGAACTCCGGCTGTCACACTATTCCACCAATGAATTGCTACCTCTTGCAACTGCCTAAAGGCTAGCCTTCTTTTCTCCCCATCATCCAAGCCTAGATCAGTAAAAATACTCTCACAGCTTAGTAGCCAATTCTCGACTTCAACTGCAACCTCCGTTCCCAAAAACGGCTTTCCCCCCAAACTGGTGTAATCTCTGCTCAGCCTAGCATAATTATATCCAGTTGGAGCTACAAGATTAGCTCCTTCAATATAACTAACAGCTCCGGCTTGCAAAAGATTAGCTAACAACTGATACCCCATCCCCGCATCCACTGGAGAATTTCCAACACCTAAATTGGCTTCAGCATTTGGGTTAGCATTATCCTGTCGACCTTGGTTGTTCCTGGTATTAGTTCGAGCATTTCTGTTGGTTGTGGTGCTTTTTTCCGTTTCCTGCTTTCATATCCTATTTCTCATAAATCTGCATACGAGCCTTAGTAAGTTACAGAAGAACGGTCTAAGATAGATGGGAACACGTACTTAGATATGTACCTATATATCAAATACATGTACGTTAACCCAAACCCCGATCATATTTCTAATTTATCGGATTATGTTTCAAAATCTTTTAGGTTTTACTTTTCTTTTAAAGTTTCATAAACCCATGCTCTGGTACTAACTTGTAACATCTCCCTATTTGGAGGCCCAAAACTAACGGCTACGGATGCTACAGCCATACATAGTTATTATTCCTCGGCGACCAGATACGGCGAAGTTAGATACATTGATACAAAAATCATAAGAATACAAATTTTTTTTAACAAATTAAAAACACCAGTCCACATTCCATTCAAAACCTTTCATGTTCATTACATAATCCCAAAAACATTAACTGCGTTCAGAATAATATAATTACTACACAAACGGCAAGAACAACATATGAAGATGCCACTTGGTTGATAAGAGTATATAGTAAGGCTAATAAGTCGGCCTTTAAATCCAAAATACATAGCGGAAAAAGATAACTCTAAATAACTAACTGCCTCATGCACGCCTCTGAAAGCTTTATTCGTCTAAGAGGAGAACCTAAAAACCCTAAAGTTTAAACTACTCAAAATCAATTAAGTACCCGAGAGTTTAAGGGGAAAACAAAAACTTCGAGTCAGACATAAAGCCTGATATGAATAATAATCTAACATCTCAAGCATTTAGATATCTAGTGAGACCGCACCACTTAGCGGAATGGGTTTTCCCCTCACTAGTATCCTAAAACCACTTTTTAAAACCATATACCGTGCTCCTGCATCCACAATGGTTAAAACATAGCATTTCAAAAAATTATGATGATATGCATACATAAAAACATCTGGGATTTCCCATCCCTAGTTTAATTAACTCCCTGTCATATTTTTAATTTTTAGAGTCACTATTAACCTATTAGTTTTCATGGGATCACTAAGAAACTATAGGCCCCTGCCGGTTAACTTATTTAATTCATGAGTTCCCCTGAACCTATTGGTGATTTCAATAACTTAGCTCTTATCCTAGTTTTCATGGGTTGACTAGGAACCTGTGGATTACTCCAGTAACTCCCTTCATAGCCTAGATTTCATGGGTTGACTAGGAACCTACTGATGTCCCCAATAACTTCTTTCTTATCTTAGTTTTCATGGGTTGAATACGAACCTTTAAACTGACGTCAATAGTTAATCCGGATACAGTTTTCATGGGTTCACTACAAACCAATTGGCCCCTGCCAACCGTTCTTAATATATATAGTTTTCATGGGTTTACTGTGAACCTGTTGGGTGCCCCTAATAACTTCCTAATCATAATTTTCATGGGATTACTATGAACCTATCTCCTAGATAACTTCAAAGTTTAGGCATCCTATATTCTTGTCTCCCCGACTTCCTGAAAGCAATTCTACTCATTCAGGAGTTTGATCAGTTTATATTCACTACTTGGTTAACCTAGCAGGTCCTTCTACCCCTTTATCCCCAATATACAGTTATGGGTCATTTATCATGTGAATAAAGTTATATTTGAAGAAGCAAAAATAATAACTAAGCAATACCATTCATGTGGGTTTAAGATCCTTGAAATACTCTTCATATAAACATAGTTAATCCCTTTAACCTTTACTATTATCAAGGAAATACTTCTTCAAATTTATATACTTAAATCACTTCAAAACTCCTTTAGTTAGCCATGGGTTTTACCCTTAAAATGGGTTTGGGTTTAAAAAGCCTTTCGATGCCTTTAAAACCTTACTTTCGACTTCATAGGATGACCTCCTTCGAAAGCACTAAAATATATTTTCAAAACAATAGGCTCTTGCCATTTGAATACTTTAAAACTTATTTTTCAAAAACTTTTGATTGTATTAAAGCATTAACCTTTAACCTTGGAAGCATAGCTTCAAAACCAAGTGAAAGTGCCCCTTTCGAAACCATTGGAAGTTTACCTTCCGAAACCATTAGAGGTTACCCCTCTGAAACCATTGAAAGTCCCCCTTTCAAAATCATTGGGTTTAAAACATCATTTTGGGTCAAAGTGAACATATGCGAAAGCATCTCTTTGGAAACCATTCTTTATTTCATAAAAGTATTTGGGGAAAACTTGATGGTGACGAAACCATCCTTTCGAAAGCATTAAACATCTGGGTGAAATAATTGAAGGTTGGCTTCGAAACCCCTTCCGAAACCATTGCCTTCGAAACCCCTAACCCCTTTCGAAAGTAGTAGTAAGTGGCTTATATTTATAAAAAATAGTACATTTTGACAGCATTGATGTCTTCAATACCATCGAAAGTCATCTAATCACGGAAGGGTTTCGACTTGGTCGAAACTAACCCTTCTGAAAGCATTACTTCAAAAAATTAGTAACTTCTTCGAAAGCTACTTACTTTAAAAACAAAGGTGGCAGTTCTCCTTCGAAAGCTTCTTTTGAAATACCCTTTCGTAGTCCTTTGGATTCGACTGCTTCGAAACCCTTTAGTAAACAGGCAAGCGCTTTTCTTTTAAAAACAAAACAAAGGTATCGACACCTTCAGAAGTTGTGTTTCGACACTCTTCCTTCCGCCTTTCTCCAACCCACTACATATTAACTAAGTGATACCATGTGTTGGTTTCATGGTAGAGGGTTTTGATTAGGTTGGAAGCGGAAGCTCTGGGTCAAAAGCTCCTTCCAAAGGAGGCGGAACCCACTTTTCTGAGCAAAAGGCTGTTTTTACTAAATAAAGTAAACTTTTTGTAACAAACTTGCCCACTTGTAAACACTTGATTGGCTATCATAAACTTTCAAATAATTTGGCTAATAATTGCTGCATTTTCTCAGATCTAAAACCAATTAACAATTAACACATAAGCCCTTCCAAGTAATAAAGCAATTAAGTCATTTAGGTCCTCCTTTCAAAATAATTTAATTTCCATACTAATCACTTAGTAAAAATTCCCAAAATTTCAAAAATTCACTTTAATCATGTTGCCTAATATATCAAAATTTCAGACCCAAATTCTTAATATAATTTTCGAAATAAATTTATAAACCCAAATAACCCTATTTTCCTTTGAAAATTCATAACTAATTCTCCATGGCTTAGAAAATTATAAAAATTGAAACCTAACTCCAAAATCATGTTTCTCATAACATATAATTTTTCCATGGAATTTAAAAATCATTTACCCTCGGTTTTTCCTTAAAACTGTGCATATTTCTTTTTAGACAATCTTGTTTAAACTAAAAAAATCATAAATCAAGCATATCATCCTCCAATATATCATAAAAAAATGAATTTTCCCTTAAATACGAAACATATGATTATAAAACCAAAAATAGAGATGTAGTGATTATTATTCACCTTAGTTTGGATAAGGAAATTGGAGACTGATTAAGATTGATTTCTTCTAGCTTGATCATAACCTTTTACTATGATTTCTCTTCTTATCTTCTTCCTAACGGCCGGCTCCTTCTGTTCTTATGTTTATAATATTTTCTTATGTTAAAAATGAACGTGTATGGATAAGAGAAAATAGTATAAGGGTGGGAACATCGGCGGTAATTTACTCTAAGGCCCTTATGATAAAATTAGTTAACACTTAACATTTTAAGCTTATTAATTTTAAATAAGCACGGCCACTAATATTCATTTACCAATCTCAATCCCCTTATCACTTTATATTATTCTATTTAATTTATTCTAATTAAATCTCCTGAATAATGTTATAAAAAATTAAGGGTGTTACAGCCTCCCCTCCTTAAAAAATTTCGTCCTCGAAATTCAGTAAGGACTAACTAGCTAACATAGCAATCATCTGTAACATCTCTTAACATCCATACTTGCCTACCGGACTAGCAACTAATATATATAAATCTTATACAGACATACAATCAAAGCAGATTAGGATAAGCATCTCGAATCCTATCCTCTGTCTCCCAAGTACAGTCCTTCTCATTGTCGCTCCACTGAACTTTCACCAACTTGACTGTCTTGGTCCTTAATCTTTTCTCATCTCTCGCTACAACTCGAACTGGTTGTATAACTAAAGTAAAATCAGGCTCTACTAACAAGTCCTTCAACTCTGTCTAAGGAAAAGCAGACTCTGGATCATGCACATACTTGCGAAGGTGAGACACATGGATTACATTATAGACATCTGCCAAACTGCTTGGCAACTCTACTCTGTATGCGAGCTTTCTAATCCTTTCTAAAATATGGAATGGACCAACATATCTTGGGGCTAATTTTCCTGAATTCCCAAACCGTACCACACCCTCCATCGGTGATACCTTAATGAAAAATGGGTCTCCCACTTAGAACTTTAGGTCTTTACGCCTCTTATCTGCGTAACTCTTTTGCCTGGATTGAGCTTCCTTCATCCGACCTCGGATTAATTCAATCTTTTCCGACACCTCCTTAACCAAATATGGACCTAAGACCAATCTGTCTCCAATCTCCAACCAACATGTGGGTGATTTGCATGGCCTTCCATACAAAGCTTCAAAAGGTGCCATTCCTATGCTGGTATGATAACTATTATTATAGGAAAAATCAAACAAATGTAGGTGATCCTCCCAAGATCCTCCAAAGTCCAATACACAAGCTCTCAATAAATCCTCGAGTACGTTGTTGACTCTCTCTGTCTGCCTATCCGTCTATGGCTGATAAGCTGTACTCATCTTGAGCTTGGTACCCAAAACCTCTTGTAGACTCTTCTAAAATTCGCTAGTGAATAATGCATCTTTGTCACTGACTATTCTACAAGGAATCCCATGAAGTCTAACTATGTTCTTTGTGAACAACCTTGCCAAAACAGGTGCCGTCCTACTTGACTTGACTGGAATGAAATGGGCACTCTTGGTCAGCCTGTCTACTATAACCCATATGCTTTCATTTCCCCTATTCGACCTTGGCAACTCGTCTATAAAATCCATGGATATCGAATCCCATTTCCAAACTGGAATCTCTAAATGCTGAAGCAATCCACTCGGCTTCTGATGTTCGGCCTTCACTTGTTGAAAGTTCACGCACTGCCTAACCTACAAGCCGACTTCCCTCTTCATGCCTTCCCAATAGAAGCTCCTCCTCATAGCTTGATACATCTAGGTCCCTCCAGGATGAATCGTAAACTTGGATCGATGACATTCCTCAAGAACTTCCCTCCTTAAGTTTCTACATTAGGAACACATAATTGTCCCTTCATTCTCAATCATCCCCTTTGGTCAAGACTATAATCCTTTAGGTCATTAATCTCTGACCCTACCTCAAGCCTTCTAATCCTCTTGACTATAAGTGGATCTTCTCTCTGCTTAGAAGCTATCCTTTCGATCAACACCGGTCGAACTTCTAAACAAGACAACAAGGCAGTCACCTGACTAGAACTAGCAGTAGATCTTAACTGCACACCGTAACTGGCTAAAGATTCTAGATCCTTCCATTCTGCCAACATAGCTAACACCACATTTTGATGTTTTCTACTAAGAGCATCTTCTACCTTATTTCCCTTCCCAGAATTATACTCTATACCGAAATCATAAGCAACCAAAAACTCCAGCCACATCTACTGTCTCATATTTAACTCCTTCTGAGAGAATAAATATCTTAAAGACTTATGATCGGTATAGTCCTCAAATCTCTCTCCTAAGAGATAATGCCTCCAAATCTTCAAGGCAAAAATCACCGCAGCCAAATCTAAGTCATGAGTAGGATATCTTACTTGGTGCGGTCTAAGCTGTTTGGATGCGTAGGTAATAAATTTACCTCTCTACATCAATACTACTTCCAATCCAATTCCACATGCATCAATGTATACTACTAACCCTTAGTTTCCATCTGGAACTACTAACACTGGTGCATTGGTCAACAAATGATTTAACTTAAGGAACCCTTCCTCACATTTGTCGGACCAAACAAACTTCGCATATTTCCTGGTCAACTTAGTCAACGGTGCTGCTATCTGCGAGAAATCCTTAATGAATCTCCTGTAATAGCCAGCATGTCCAAGAAAACTCCTAATCTCGGTTACCATCTCTGGTGTCTTCCAATTATTGATAGTTTCGATCTTAACTGGAACGACCGACAAACCCTCCTCTGAAACCATGTGACCAAGAAACTTAACCTCTTTCTTTCAAAAATGACACTTTGAAAACATCGCCTTTAGCAGATTCTGCCTTAGCGTTTCAAGCACCACTTTGAGATGAATCTCCTGCTTTCTTTCATCTTTCGAGTACACTAAAATGTCATCTATGAATACCAACACGAACCTATCCAAGCGCTCTCGGAAAACCCGGTTCATCAAATCTACGAAGAAAGCATGTGCATTTGTCAATCCAAAAGGCATCACTAACTACTCATACGAACCATTCCTAGTTCAAACTGTTGTCAAAGGAATGCTATCCTGCGCCACTCTCAACTAATGGAACCTCGTCGCCAAATCCAATTGGAAAATACCTTGGCTCCACTCAACTGATCAAACAGATCATTTATCCTCGGCAGAGGGTATCTATTCTTGATCATCCTTTCATTTAACTTACGACAGTCGATGCACATCTTAATGACCCATCTGATTTCTTTACGAATATCGTGGCCGCTTCCCAAGGTGAACTGCTTGGTATAATAAAATTTCTTCCCTCAAGAACCACTAGCTGCACCTTCAGTTCCTTCAACTCTGTTGGTGTCATCCTGCTAGGTGGTTTGCTTACAGGTTCAGCTCCTAGTACAAGATCTATTCGAAACTCCACAGCTCATTTCGGTGGTAATCCCGTAACCGACTCAAAGACATCTGCAAATTCCTTTGCCACCCCAACCTTGCTTAGCTCTTCTCCTACCTCCTTGATACTTAACAAAGCCCAAATACTCGTACTGGAATTTTCCATTGAGAAGATGATTCGGTTTGACTATCTGGGTGTCTCAATGATATTTCCCTATCCTGGCAAAATATCATAACCTCATACTTACCCAACCAATCCAAACAAAAATGATCCTAAAGTCTTCGAAATCAAAAACATATAGACTGCATGCAAACTTATGACCTAACAAATCAAGTTCTAACTTGTCACATATCATCCCTAGAGTTGCATACCCACCTATTGGATTCCCAACTCTTAAGGAAGTAACAAGGTAAGTAGGTTCTATGCATAACCTATCAACCAAATACTCTGATATAAATGAGGGTGATGCACCGGTATCAAATAGTACCTAACTGGTATACACTGAATCAAAAGTGTACCTTCCATCACAGTTTTCCCTTTCTCTATTGTAGTAGGCCTAAAAGAAGATGGTAGTTCAATAGCAAAAACCTTCCCTCTGTCCGCCCTGATCGGCTCTGGACATTGGTTCTTATAATGCCCAACTTGGTCGTAGATGAAGCATTTCACATTCTTCTTCTCTACAGGCTTCTTCCCTTTGCCTGTTCTGCATTCATGAGCATAATGACCTTTCTTATCACACTTGAAGCACACTAAATCAGCCTTCGTCTTCTTGGCAGCTTCCCCTTTCTGGACCCCCTTCTTCTTAAAGAATTTCCTCTTCTTTCCCTAAGGACCCTGGGATTCAACTGGCTTCTCCCTAGCAGATACAACAAGCATTTCTTCATGGAAAATGACCATCTCCACCACCACATGACAAGGTTCTCTGATATGAGTCATGGTCATTCTAGCTAGCTCAGGCCTTTGTCCTCGAATGAAACTTTCATTCCTTCTTATGTCAGTGCCTATAGTGGTATATCCATATCGAGACAGCTCATCAAACTTAGTAGCGTGCTCGATTACTGACATATCTCCCTGGACTAAATCCATAAACTTCATCACCAATGCCAACATAGAAACCCAAGATAAAAACCTCTGCTCAAACCTCCTTCTGAAATCAGCCTATGTCAGCTAATTCCTCCGAAACTCCGGCCGTCACACTATTCCACCAGTGAAGTGCTACCCTTTGCAACTACCTAGAGGCTTGCCTTCTCTTCTCCCCATCATTCAAGCCGAGATTAGTAAAAACCCTCTCACTGCTCAATAGCCAATTCTAAACTTCTACTGCATCCTTCGTTCCCAAAACCGGCTTTCCACGCAGACTGGTGTGTCTCTGCTCAGCCTAGCATAATTATATCCAGTTGGAGCTACAAGATTAGCTCCTCTAACATTATTAGTAGCTCAGGCTTGCAAAAGATTAGCTAACAACTGATACCCCATCCCCGCATCCACTGGAGAATTTCCAGCACCTAAATTTACTTCAGCATTTGGGTTAGCATTAGCCTATCCACCTTGGTGCCTCCTGGTATTAGGTCAAGCATTTTCCTTGGTTATGTTGCTTCCTCCACCTAGATTTCTGCTTCCGTTTCCTGCTTCCATATCCACTTTCTCGTAAATTTGCATACGAGCCTTAGTAAGATATAGAAGAACGGGCTAAGAGAGAGGGGAACATGTACTTAAATATATACATATATATCAAATACAGGTACGTTACTATAGCCTTAACCCAAACCCCGATCATATTTATAATTTATCGGATTATGTTTCAAAATATTTTAGGTTTTACTTTCTTTTAAAGTTTCATAAACCTATGCTCTAATACTATGGTAGCATCCCCTATTTGGAGGCCCAAAACTAACGGCTACGGATGCTGCTGCCATCCATAGTTTTTAATCCTCGGCGACTAGATACAGCGAATTAGATACATTGATACACAGATCACAAGAATACGAAATTTTTTTAATAGATTAAAAACACCATTCCACATTCCATTCAAAACCTTTCATATTCATTACATAATCCCAAAAACGTTAACTGTAGGAAATGCGGATTACAGATCTTAAGGCAGAATTAACACTAGAGGGGGTTGAATAGTGTTTAATTAATTTTATGAATCTTTTTGAAATTTTTTCAAATTAAACCCAAACAGATGCAATTCCCAAACACAGAGACAATCACAGAACCAGACATAGGTGCAAATAGTAAATAAAAGCAGTAAAGGAAAGAACACACCAAAATTTTATACTGTTTCGGAGTTACCTTACATCCAGTCCGACACAATTTCTTGTGTAGATTTCTTTCCAAATATAATGTCGATATTACAACCTCAATTTCAAGGCCATGAGATACACCCTCCTGTCTCTGATTCTAGGGCAAACTCTCTTGTTTTAATCAGTCTACAAGATCACCTAATTGATTTACGTTCTACAATCACACCAAATTGATTTACGGGCCACAATCACACCGTTTCCAATCACACTTTGATAGAAACAGACTCGATACACTTTGATCTTTTGATCTTTGATTACAAATGATCCTATAACTCTGAATAGCATAGAGATCTTTGAGAGAGATTAGCAGAGAATCAAACTAGAGATGATCGAGTTTGATTCACTTAGGATTTCAGCAGAGTTTTGTTAAGAGTGTTTGAAAATAAGAATAGAAGAGAAAGAGGAGAGAAAACGAAGAAATCTTAAGTGAAAATTCGTTGAAAACTACTGGTATATATGGGAGAATGACGGTCATGTCCATTTGTGAAAGGTTATGACGAATAGACACTTCTTTTGAAAATTTGAATTTTAAAATCTACGGCTACCATGTCGACATAGGGGGTATAGGCATGTCGACATCCCCTAGTATTTTTTGAAAATTGATTTTTTTTTAAAAGAGATTTTCTTTCTAAAGTTTGTCGAAACAATCTTAGAACTTTGTAAACTATTTTGAATATACTTTATGATTATAAAAACCTTTAGAAAGTGATCTTACGAAATATAAAAGGAATAAAAACTAAATATATAAATATTTTGAGATTAAAGCTAAAACATTAAAACCAGGAGATAGTTTAAAAACAAGAAATGATTTTGAAATTAATACGATTAAAAATAGTTTTTGAAATAAGGCTAAAATATTTAAACTGAGAGAGATGTCTTTTTAAAAAGATAGTTTTAAAAAAAATCTAAAAAGAAGTCATTTTGAAAATTTTGTGGATTCCATTCCACTAGAGAAGGTTGTGGGTTCCATCCCACTAAAGATGTCATGGGTTCCATCCCACTATTAAAGCGAGAAGGTGGATTCCATTCTACAATTAAAATCCGAATAAAGATTTTAGTGCTATTATGAAGTTTTAACATAAATCTAGACTCTATTACTTATCTTGATATCTTGAACTCTTGAACTCTTGAACTCTTGATAATCTTGATACTCATTAGTCTTCAGTCTTGATTTCTACAATCTTGAATTTGTCAGCCTTGAATCTCTATACTGTACAGTCTTCATTCTCAGTACCCGCATATAGATATCCTGCATATACATGTATATCCAGACAAAGATATTACTATTTATATTTTATAACAAGTCATAAGGTTGTTGCCATCAAAACCATCATCTCAGAAACTAACAATCTTCTCCTTTTTGATGATGACAACCTATGTTTATAAAATATACTCCACCAAACTCTGATTCTACTCAAACTCCCCCTTATTCCAATAACTCCCCCTTAATCTACTAACTCCCCCTTAATCTATGCCTATCTAACAACCTAACTATCCTATTAATTCTTCCCCTTTGTCATCAACTAAAACTAAGCCTAAACTACATAACTCTCCCTTAAACTAATACTATGGAACTAAATGCTAATAACGAAGTATAATAAGCGAAACATAAATCTAATTTTATTATACATGATGTTACATTAAACACACACACACACATATATGAAACATAGACACAAATATATACAAATACACAAAATATAAAAACTTTAATATAATAACAATCTAACGAGAGTCCTTGACAATTGGTGACTTGTTAATCGAACAATTAGGATAATGGAGACAAAAGTTTCCATGTTGTTGGACCAAATTACCATTTTTGTAAAACAGACTTCTTCAATGTAAACAACATTATCATCCTCGTCCATTTGCACTTCTTCATCTTCTTCTTCGTCGTCCTCTAATGGATTATGAATACGTATGTTAGAGGAATCATCTTCAATCACAATAGGGTATGCATGATTATCCATTAGAAATTTTTGCAAATTTCTAAGAATCTTGCCTTGTTTCTCTTGTTCCTTTTCCATCCTTATTTGCATGACTTGTAATTCAGTCAGCATTTGCATAATTTCCTCGATCTTCATTACTCGAGCCAATGTAGTACGTTGGAATGGACCAGAATTATGAGAAGGGAAGGAAATGGTTGCATTTTGGTTTGGGATGCCATTACTTTGTATTTTTAGAAGTTTATTACAGAGAAAATGAAGCGAGAAGACAGATGAATTCGAAATATTGTGGTTATAAACCGCTAAACTGATTTTAGAGGGAAAATCAAAATTTTAAATCTGATCGTTGTATGTCAACATGGGGGTAAGGGCATGTCGACATCTCTTTGAAAATTTTGAAAATTTTACTTTTCTCTATTTATTTAAATATATATGTTACTATATCTATATTCTATATCTCAGTTATAGAACAAATACCTAGTTCTCTTATAATTTAGTTAAGGTTGATTGATTCAAGGGTTTGGTTAGAATATCAACTATTTGATTCTCAGTGCTGATAAATTCAAGAGAAATAATCTCTTTACTTATATTAATAACTGAGAAAAAGATGTCTGATATCAATATGTTTTGTTTTGGCATGATGAGTAGGATTTTTGGATAAATTTATTGCACTTGTATTGTCATAATAAATCGGTGATTTTGAAATATTTAATCCAAAATCCTTTAGGGTCTGTTGCAAATAGATTACTTGAGAACAAGCCAAAGCAGCAGAGATATATTCTGCTTAAGTTGTTGATAGTGAGATAGTATTTTGCTTTTTACTAAACCAGGTGTAACAACCTGAGATTTAGCTTCAATTTATAATCGTCATTTAACGATTAAATTAATGGTTAATTGCTGTTTGGAATTTTTAATCCAGTAAAATTCTTTAGTAAAAATTGTTAAATGTTGAGTGGGCTTTACATTTTGAATCGTGGCCCATATTTGTTGGTGTCGAGATAATATCAGAGGCAAACCGATCCCCTTTCTTTCATTCTTCATTCAAACCCTAAACAAAAACGAGAACGAACGAAATAAACATGGCGGCTTCATCTTCGTTCTCTCAGATCTGAGATTTAGGGCTTGTTCGAAGTGCCATTTTTAATTTGATCGAATCAGTGAGTATTCGCGTGGAGCTTCGTCGATCGTTCATCCACTTGAGTGCGTTCGGCTGCTTCAATTCGTCGAAGGGGGTTTCGTGCTTGGCTTCGACCGACTTAGTGATGCCACAGCTTCAACTCGGAGCTGTTCGATCCTCGAATTCATGCTAAGGGAAACTAAGGTGAGTGACTTATATTCACTCACATCTAATACGACTTGAGTATTATGCCTCGACAGTTTGATTTCGTTTTGACATTGATTTTGAGATGTTCGTTTCCGTGGATAACCACTGTTCGTTTTTGGGTTCGACTTTGGCACTGTCTTGTTTAATGTCGGCTTTAACGTGAATTTTGTTTCAGTGTTTAAGGGATATTGAGTTGCATTCACTGTCCTTACTGCTAGTTCATTAGTCATCACGGTTTCGAAATGATTTTTCCGATGTTGATTTCTTTGGTTATCATGATTTTGATTTCTGGTATTTTGATTTCGTGAATTTTCTTATGACCTCGGCCTTGACTTGGAACTTCATTAACCGGTACATTTGTTGTTGCTTGATCTCGTGCTGTCGAGCTTCGTTCGAACTTGCTACCACTGTTTTGATACTCTGTCATTTTTGTGACTTCATTCAATTGAAGTGATTTCGAGACTTTGACATGTCTATTTAAAACTGCTGCCTGATTTTGTTATAACAGTGACATGCTTTGAAATTTTCTCTATTTCTTTTGAACTTGCTGTGCCACTTGCTGATGCTGCCACTGTTTCATTGGGTACAGATATGAATGTCTATACTTGTATTTAATATTGACCCTAGTTCGCTAGTGCTCCCCTTGACTGGTTTACACATGCGTTGCCTTCATACTTTATTCTTGAACTTGATAGTTGGACCAGAAGAGTTTTATACTCTGTATTGTCTAGATTTCGTTTGAATACTCCTTCCACTAGCCTGGTTTTATGTGTGGTTAGTGATTCTGTAGCTTGTGAGTTGTATTCACTTGTGTTGAGTCATTTTGCTTGACTGTTGCATCATTTTGATGATAAGGCTTCTCTGTTGACATGTGCTTTGCTCTTGATTCGGCCACGACACTGTCTTGGTTCGAACTGCTGCAGTTAGTCCATTGTTGTTTCACTGTTTCACATGTACACCCTGTTCATGTCATTTTGATATCTGGTCGATACTTGCAGTTCACTGAACTGTTGTATCACTTATGCTTTCCATTATCATGAGTTCATATTGTAGTGTCCTTAAGTCTGGGCACGTGTGCTTCATGTAGTCTTCACTTTTGCCTCTTGACTTCATGTAGCATTTCCTGTTATCTGTTGCAGTCATGTGTACATTACTCTGATTGGTTGTGCACTGACTTAAGTTGAGTCTTTTTCATACTGCTGGTTCATAGTTGTTGCCAGTTGACACTGTGTACATTATTGAGTATCTACGTTCGAACTTGACATTTTTGACTTAGCCATTTGTGAGTTTGGTGCTTTGTTCATTTGAGTCATGTTAGCTCTATATTAAACCTGATTTCAGGGATCACCTCTATTTTATGTACTTGAGGCTGTAGCATCATATGTACACATATGTTGTTCACTTGATCCTTTGCTTTTCACTGATCTATTTGTTATCACTTGCCCTTGTGCACTCGTGTAGCTGATTGCACCTATGAGGTACTGCTTGCATTCCTGTATATGGTAGCAGTGATCGAACTGTTAGCCTTTGGTTAGTAATTTCTGATTCATTATGGACTTTGCGGTTTGTTTGGATCCTCTGATTCATTGATGAAGTTGATGCCAGTTTCCTCTGTTTGAGCTCGAGTCTGATACATTGCATTGATGCATTGTATTCATTTGCATTTGGTCAATTGTATTCATTTGTTGTGTGCTGTAGTGCCATATCTTTGGTGCTTTCATCTTCTCTCTACTCTTGTAGTTTGTACCACTACCTGTTCACAGTGATGTTAACACTGCTGCACTTCCCTGACCTGTTGCAGTGTAACCTTCATGCGAGCCTTTGTGCTTTGCATTTGAGTTGAGTTGCCTTTTGTTTCCAGAAGTTTGATTGATCAAATTCTGCTGTCTTCATTTAGTTGTACCACTGCCTTGTGCACTTGGTCATTTGAGTTGAGTTGCTTTGCCGTTGTGTTGAGTCCATGACTTGACCGCTGCAGTTTCGATCTTCTGTCATAACTGGGTCTGCACTTGGATATTGTGTAGCTAGTCTGGATCATATATGTTTACTTGAGACTGTTGTACTTGTACATTGATTTGTACATTGAGTTGAATCCAGCTTAAACGCTCGGTTTGACCTTGTGCTAGCATTGAGATTTTATTTGAATTGCATGAGAGTTGAACCTGATTTTTCTTGGGTTTGACCTTGCGCTCGTTTGTGAACCTTCATTTGGCTTTTGTGTATTTCATCACTGTGCTGGCGAGGCAGTGCACGCGTGCGTGTACTGCACTACAGCCAAATTAGAATTGGCGTTTAATTGATATTTCAATTGTTTGAACTGTTTTGTTTATTCAATTCAATACGTTTTGAAATTGTAATTTGATTTGTTTTGATTTGATTCTTCTGTTGTTGTCTAATTATCCATTTGATAATTAGATTATGAGTTTCTAATTATTTCTTAATAATTAGATTTTGTTGTTAATTGCCGTTTAGGCAATTCTGATGTTTTCTAAATTGTCTTCATTGATGATCTTTTCATTTATCTTTGTTGATGATTTGAATCTGCTGATTTGTTGTTTAACACTGTTAAGTGTTATATTTACCATTATCCGATTTCTTTATTAAAGGATCGGATAGGCGAGGTTTATCTTGACTGTCGTCTAATATGTTATTTATTATTATTGCTTCCGTGCATTAATAACTGATTTTGAATTAGACTGACCCGTGTATTATCTTCTTTTGAATGTAATACTCGGGTCAGACCCGAGTTATTTCAGGTTGTAGATATCTTGCTTTGGGTTGCTGATTGAGCTTTGAAGACTTTTCATATCTTTTGAAGTGGTCTTTGTCTTTTTGGAGTAGTCGTGTCATAGTATAGGTTGATATGTATTCATGTATATTAGTTGATAATGTACTTGTATATATAACTTCCAGAGTCGACAGTTGTAGTTGTATCATATGTATTGTGTCAAATGTATTGTAACTGACATCAGTTATATATATATGAGACTTTTGTTATCTGTGTTCCGCATCTTTTTGTATCTGTGTTAGTGTTATATATATTGTCCTAAACTATTATGAACCATCATAGTTCGTTTTATATTGGAATTGGGTATGTCGATGGGAGTAAATAAATAAGAGATGAAAAATGAAAAATATATACCACTCCTATCGAGGTAACCAATACTAGTGTAAGGCCAACTACGGATGGCCGCTCCTATCCGGCCTTATTCTTCATAATAACAGACAGTATTTCTTTTAATACTCTTTGTTATTGTGAGCATAGAGGTGGGGCGTTACACCAGGAAACCAGAAAATGTCCTAAAAAGTGACAAGTTCCACTTGTACTTTTTTGGTCTGATTTACAACCAGCGTAGTCAGCATCACAATATGAGATCAAATAAAATGAATCATTTTTAGGGTAAAATAGGCCATAGTCTAAAGTGTGTTTAACATATCTTAGGCTACGTTTAACAGCTTTTTTGGGTTGAGATTGTTATCTTGCACAGAGACAGACACTATGCATGATATCAGGCCTACTCGCAGTTATATAGAGTAGCGATCCAATCATTCCCCTATATAGTTTTTGATCAACATCTTTTAACATGTCTTCTTTATTCAAGGCTTCATTGTTTGACATAGGAGTGGATTTTCCACTCGTAGTGGTCATACCAAACTTACTAACTAGATCCTAGCATACTTTTCTTGACTAATGAAAATACCACTATCTAATTGTTTTATTTGCAATCCTAAAAAGAAAGTATGTTCACCCACATGACTCATCTCAAACTCTTTTTTCATTATTTCAGAAAACTCTTTGTTTATTTCATTGTTTGTTGATCCAAAAATGATATCATCTACATAATCTATACTAATTGGATATAATTTTTGTTTCTTTTAATAAAAAGAGTATTATCTACTCTACCAATTTCAAAATTTGATTGTAATAGGTAAGATCATAGTCTGTCATACCAGGCTCTAGGAGCTTGTTTCAGACCATATAAAGCTTTCTTTAATTTGTAAACATGATTTGGAAACTTTTCTTCTTCAAAAAGTGAAGGTTGTTCAACATAAAATCCTCTTTAACAAAACAATTTAAAAAGGCACTTTTGACATCCATTTGAAATAATTTGAAATTGTTGTGGTTTGTGAAAGCAAGTAGAATTCTAATGGCTTCTAATCTTACTACGGGTGCAAAGATTTTATCAAAATCTATTCCTTCTTCTTAACAATAACCTTACGTAACTAACCGAGCTTTATTTCTAACGACCTCATCTTGTTCATTCATTTTATTTTTATAAACCCATTTAGTTCCTATTATAGTTTTGTCCTTAAGTCTAGGAACAAGTTCCCATACATCATTTTTAGTGAATTGATTCAGTTCTTCTTGCATAGCAAGAATCCCCGAATAATCAGATGATGCTTCCTTTGGATTTTTGGGTTCAATAGTTGATATAAAAGCTACATTACTCATCTTGTTTAGTTTATTTCTAGTTCTAACAATAGATTCAATATTTCCTAGTATATTTTCTATAGGATGATCTTTTTAAAGCAAGATCCTTTTATTAGGATGAACAGTTTCGCAATTTGTTTCATTTGATTCATTATTTAAAGTAACAAAATCATCTTCATCATTTATTTGGACAAAATCTTTGAAATTTTCATCAAAAGATACATGCATTGTTTCTTCAATGGTGTTAGTTTTTAAATTGAAAACTCTGTATGCTTTACTTCTATTAGAATATTCAATAAAGATTCCTTTGTTGGATTTAGGATCAAATTTATCCAAATTGTCCTTTGTATTTAGAATAAAGCATTTACTTCCAAAACCTTTAAAATAAGATATCTTTGGTTTCCTATTGAAAAGAAGTTCATATGGTGTTTTATTAGTTAGAGGTTTAATTAAAATCCTATTCAAAATGTTAGCACCAAAATTGATCACTAACACCCGAAGAAAGGTTTGTGTAGAGAGATTAATGAAGAAGGTAAATTAAAACTGATGAATAACACAGTTCAATGCAATAATAACTGTAAAAAACAAGAACACCAAATTTATAGTGGTTCGGCGCAACTGCCTACATCCACTTTGAGTTTTAATCTTTATTGCTTTTCCGAATAATTGAATACAGATACAATCCGTAGACAAACCACTTGAATACAAGTTTGAATCGAAAATAGGAGAGTATAAAAAATGCTAGAGTTTCCCTAGAGTTCTCCCCCAAAAGAAGGTCCCTTCAACTATGCCACTGCCCATCTATTTATAGACGAAGATAGGCTGGACTCCCTACGTAAGCCCAAGAACAAGGTACGTCGGCCCAAAGAAAGCAACTTGCATTCACCGAGCCGTGCATACATGCTGAACCATATCAATTGCATCAAACCCTTATATCTCCAGTCTCTTCTTGGCCAGAATCTTGTCTAGTGCTAACTATAACTTCTGCAACTGTCGCTTTGTAGCCGGGCTAAGTAGTCGGGTAACATTTGCCCGCCAAAGTACGTCTTGTTGCAAACATGACGTGCTTTGAATCGAAGCAAGAGTCTATAGAAAGAAATCAATCATGTTTCCTGAATAGTCATTATCCTTCAATTTTATCCTCCCAAAGTGTCGTATCCTTCTTCGATCGCCATGACGCTTGGTCGATTCCCAATTGTATAAATTCAGGATTGTAGTTCATCAGTGGTCATCTGTATCCGATTCTATAGGACTATTAGGCTTCGGCTATCTAATCCAGTCTTTTCTTAATAACCTTAAGTGAAAATTCAATTTCTGTTGATTTCAAGAAGTCGATTTTTTTTTGAATATACACGTGCATGTTCAGGTACATGTTCTTGCCATTGGCTCCTAGATGTGTTTTATATATTTGTGAGTCATCACCAATTCCTTCTAGTTTAATTGGAATTCGATTGCAATTCCTTGTTTATATATATATATAGAAATATTAGTTGTGATTAGCCACTCGATGAGAGGGGACTTCAAGTTCTATGTAGATGATGGCCTCGGAGCCGTAAGTAGGGCGAATGGAGTATGGCCAGTCGCGAACTCTCGGGTAGTTCTACGATCCCATAAAGCTATTGGGAGCTCATTCACCCATTTACCTATAGCCTTTTCAAAACCTCTCTTCGGAATAGACTTTATGATTTTGTTCACAGCTTTAACTTGTCCATTTGCTTGAGGGCGAGCAAATACTGCAAATCTCTTTTCAAAATGATGCCGATGGTAGAAGTTTTCAAATTTAGCGTTTTTAAATTGAGCTTCATGATCGGTTATACCGGTTTGTGGAAGGTCATAATGACAGTGACGTACTGGACAATGAAGTTGATTATTTTCTAAGTCTTGGTATTGGTTAAAAATTCTGCATATGTCCATTTGGTGAAGTAATCAACCGCTACGATGATGTATTTCGCACCACCTTTAGGATTGGCAAGAAGATGACGATGTCAATGCCTCTAAGTGCCAAATGGCTATGGATTAGCCATTTGAGTAATTTCCATTAGCGGGGCTCTCGAAATTTTGGCAAACATCTTGCACTCGTCACATTGTCTAGCATGATCAGTTGCATCTCGATTGACAGTTGGCCAGTAATACCCATAACGGAGTATTTTCTTTGTCAGGGTTTGCCCTTTGGTGTGATCGCTGCATTTTTCTTCATGAACTTCTCTGAAGACTTGTTTGATTTCATCATGGGTGATTCATAGAGGCATAGGAATGGATAAACTCCTTTCTACACATGACTTCTTCTTAGATGATTTGGAGTGGAGCTTTGAGGAGGATCTGTCATTTTCCATTCCTCCGTTCAGTAAGAACTCCTCATTGTAGATAGTCTTTGATAGGAGTCGACCATGACCCCTTTTCTGGCTCTGTCTCCAAGATCTAATCGATCTCCATCCGTCAATACTTGGAATATTAAGTATTTCAACCGAAACAAAGTATGTCCGTTGCATGTCCCTGAAACTGGCCAACCTGGCTAGTGACTTGACTCTTTTCATTTCGTTCGTTGAGGATGTGTGTAATGATGTAATATGTGAAGTTGGCTAGTAGCTCTTGGGATTGACCGAGATAAGGAGCAAGACAATGCCCCCTGGAAAGATTAACTTCCTAACTTTGCAGGCTACCAATTAGGAATCACAAAAGAATTGTAAAGTTTCCACTCCAAGTTCTCTAGCAAACTTGAGGCTGGCGGTCGAGGCTTCATACTAAGCATCATTTTTTGTTACACGGGAACCGAGTTTTAGGATGTAGCAGATCGATCGTTCCTCAGGAGTCATTAACACGACTCCTGTGCCAATAACACTGATCACTGGATGCTCCATCCGTGTACATTTTCCATCTGTTGGTTGGTTCTCCACTACTTTTCGAGTAGTCATCTGATGTAGTGAATTCAGATATGAGGTCTACTAATTTCCATACTTGGATAGCCCTTTGAGGGAAATAAGTGATATCGAATTGGCTTAGTTCGATATTCTATTTAAGTAGTCTTTCAAACGTCTCAGGTCGTTGTATGATGCTAGCTTTTGTAGCTTCGGGTCGATATTCAACGCATGGCTCGCGATAGTCAGTGAAATCACAAATGCATGTCAGAATGGGTCCAAGGGAACATATCATCATTTATTCTGAGAAAGCCAACTAATTCTTTTACCATCATTGCACTAAGCTGTAATCTGATATTCAGCACCCGGAAAGGGTCGCCATGGCTGGCTGTAATGTTGATTGTCAGCTTAGCAGGTGCAATCTTGGATTCTTTGAGTTTAGATATAACTATTTTACGTAACATTCAAAGTGAAATATGGTTGGGATGGTCAATGTTGATGGTTACTTTGGTCAAATCCTAGAGTCTTGTCATAAGTTATTAAGTCTGATAATGAAGGACTCTGAATGCTCTGATCGATTATGTGCAAATGGCCAAAGAATAGGCTTAGAAGCACGTTGAAGAAAATGTCGAGTAGGGGTCAGCCTTGAGTTGCATGATGCTGCATAGTTGGATCTTGCTTTGAGTTTAGAGTTGCTTGTATATTCGAGTAACGCTCTTTCCATTGAACGCATTCATGACCTTTTATTCGTCCTTCGGGTCGATAGTCAGTTTCCAACGAGCTTAGGCATCGATTTAATGATTCTATCGCTAGGCATCCTTCCGGTCGTAGCCTTGAATAGTTGTAAACACTATATATAAGTTTCAATATTGAGCTATCGCAGCCAGTCTTTGGATGATCCCGCTTCTGCTCCCAATCTCGGGTTGATAAATGTACTATGTGGACGGTTGAGTCTCATCCTAGCTACGTTTATACTCCCACCTAAACTCCAAAGACATAGAGTCGATCGGTGAATAATCGGTTCACACTCATCCTCCTTCTCGCTCGTGCCCCCAAGTCCGGGGCATATACCGATAAGTAGGAAGGCCAACCATGCCCACTTTAGCTTTACTCTCTTTCCCGTTGAATAGTGGGATCATGTCAGTTGATGGGAGGCTGAGTCTTGCCTTTCCTGGATTGTATAATGGTTTTTCATTCCAAGGGGAATACTTCGATGCCTCCTCAGTTCATGGGCGTAAGTTGGGTACTGGACGGTTAGCTACGTCCACTTTAGTTCATGTTCTGTAGCCAGATCTCGGGGTATAGTTGGCTCAAGTGCAGTCGGGTTATGCTCATCCAGTTTCATATTCCTCTTGACGGATCGAAGGAGGGTGCTGAAGAATTAATGACCAAGTCTTCGTGGTTTACTCTCCTTTCCACACTCTGGTGGTCATAGTTTTTCAAGGGACATTCGGGTCACATTCGTATGTGCTTGGTGCGGATCGATATTGACCCTCGATTTGAGGTATGATATAGTCGGTCGCCCGTAGCTTTAGATGTTATTTCGATTGGTTCTGTATTGAGGCCTCCTTGTAGCCGTTGCCTTAAGTTGTAAAGAACTCCAAGCTAGAGCTATAATGAGCTGTCGTATTTAGCGTTCAGTGATTTGTACTCCTGCCTCCAGCATTGATTTGGCCAAACCACAAGTCAGATGGTCGAACTCCATCCTTAGCGAGTTAATATTTTTCCTATCGATTTCCGGCTGAAGTTTGCGGAATAGAGAACGGTCGGAATCCACTCATCTATTTATCGGTGTTTATAAGCAACTCTACATTCTAGTGAATTAGAGTTATTCTTCCCTCGGTCGACTCGCGCCCAATTTGTGTTCATGCGTTGGTCCACACTCTAGGGACTTAGAGATTTGTCGAATGGTTTATGCTCTATTCCACAGTTTAGGACATAGAGATTTTCATCAAGTCATTTATACTCTAGGTCGTGCTCCGGGGACTCATAGTACTCTAGTCCGCTTCAGGAACTTAGAGATTTTTCTCAAGTCATTTATACTCTAGTGCGCGCTCTGGGGACTCAGAGTACTCTAGTCCGCTTCAAGGAATTAGAGATTTTTCTGAAGTCATTTATACTCTAGTCCGCGCTTTGGGGACTCAGAGTACTCTAGTCCGCTTCAGGGACTTAGAGATTTTTCTGAAGTCGTTTATACTCCAGTCCACGCTCTGGGGACTCAGAGTACTCTAGTCCGCTTCAGGGACTTAGAGATTTTTCTCAAGTTGTTTATACTCTAGTCCGCGCTCTGGGGACTCAGAGTACTCTAGTCTGCTTCAGGGACTTAGAGATTTTTATGAAGTCGTTTATACTCTAGTCCGCGCTCTGGGGACTCAGAGTACTCTAGTCCGCTTCAGGGACATAGAGATTTTTCTGAAGTCGTTTATACTCTAGTCCGCGCTCTAGGGACTCAGAGTACTCTAGTCCGCTTCAGGAACATAGAGATTTTTCTGAAGTCGTTTATACTCTAGTCCGCGCTCTGGGGACTCAGAGTACTCTAGTCCGCTTCAGGAACTTAGAGATTTTTATGAAGTCGTTTATACTCTAGTTCGCGCTCTGGGGACTCAGAGTACTCTAGTCTGCTTTAGGGACTTAGAGATTTTTCTCAAGTCGTTTATACTCTAGTCCGCGCTTTGGGGACTCAGAGTACTCTAGTCCGCTTCAGGGACATAGAGAATTTTTTGAAGTCGTTTATACTCTAGTCCGCGCCTTGGGGACTCAGAGTACACTAGTCCGCTTCAGGGACTTAGAGATTTTTCTCAAGTCATTTATACTCTAGTCCGCGCTCTTGGGACTCAGAGTACTCTAGTCCACTTCAGGGACTTAGAGATTTTTATGAAGTCGTTTATACTCTAGTCCACACTCTGGGGACTCTGAGAACTCTAGTCCGCTTCAGGGAATTAGAGATTTTTCTAAAGTCATTTATACTCTAGTCCGCGCTTTGGGGACTCAGAGTACTCTAATCCGCTTCAGGGACTTAGAGATTTTTCTGAAGTCGTTTATACTCTAGTCCGCGCTCTGGGGACTCAGAGTACCCTAGTCCACTTCAGGGACTTAGAGATTTTTATGAAGTCGTTTATACTCTAGTCCGCACTCTGGGGACTCAGAGTACTCTAGTCCGCTTTAGGGACTTAGAGATTTTTCTGAAGTCGTTTATACTCTAGTCCGCGCTCTGGGGACTCAAAGTACTCTAGTCCGCTTCAGGGACTTAGAGATTTTTCTCAAGTTGTTTATACTCTAGTCCGCGCTCTGGGCACTCAAAGTACTCTAGTCTGCTTCAGGGACTTAGAGATTTTTATGAAGTCGTTTATACTCTAGTCCGCGCTCTAGGGACTCAGAGTACTCTAGTCCGCTTCAGAGACATAGAGATTTTTCTGAAGTCGTTTATACTCTAGTCCGTGCTCTAGGGACTCAGAGTACTCTAGTCCGCTTCAGGAACATAGAGATTTTTCTGAAGTCGTTTATACTCTAGTCCGCGCTCTGGGGACTCAGATTACTCTAATCTGCTTCAAGGACTTAAAGATTTTTATGAAGTCGTTTATACTCTAGTCCGCGCTCTAGGGACTCAGAGTACTCTAGTCCGCTTCAGGGACATAGAGAATTTTTTGAAGTCGTTTATAATCTAGTCCGCGCTCTTGGGACTCAGAGTACTCTAGTCCGCTTCAGGGACTTAGAGATTTTTCTCAAGTCATTTATACTCTAGTCCGCGCTCTGGGGACTCAGAGTACTCTAGTCCGCTTCAGGGACTTAGAGATTTTTATGAAGTCGCTTATACTCTTGTCCACACTCTGGGGACTCAGAGTACTCTAGTCCGCTTCAGGGAATTAGAGATTTTTCTAAAGTCGTTTATACTCTAGTCCGCGCTCTGGGTACTCAGAGTACTCTAATCCGCTTCAGGGACTTAGAGATTTTTCTGAAGTCGTTTATACTCTAGTCCGCGCTCTGGGAACTCAGAGTACTCTAGTCCGCTTCAGGGACTTAGAGATTTTTATGAAGTCGTTTATACTCTAGTCCGCGCTCTGGGGACTCAGAGTACTCTAGTCCGCTTTAGGGACTTAGAGATTTTTCTCAAGTCGTTTATACTCTAGTCCGTGCTCTGGGGACTCAGAGTACTCTAGTCCGCTTCAAGGACTTAGAGATTTTTGTGGAGAGCAGCTGTATTTCCACCCGTTTGATTTGTATTTCATTTACCGTATCGAGGCTAATGTTGTCGAATGAACGATCAAACCACATTTGCTCATGGAATGGGACTCTGCCCCCAGCATAAAGGATGAAACTGTAAAATGGACGGTCGATTCTCGTCCCCTTGGTGATTATAGCTCTTCTAATCAAGTCAAGGAAGGTGGTATATGATAGATGGTTGGATCACATCCATGCTGGGGTTGGATAATCAAGTCTCGCACAATTTGCTTCGTATCTCTTTCCATAAAACGAGGATGATGGATTACTGGGTAGACAAAGTAAGTTGCATATGTTTCACGGTGCAGTCGCGTCCATGTATTGAGAACGATGGTTAACGAGTAGGCAGTCTATCACAGTTACTTCAAGTCGGGCTTTCAAACGACCTTTTGTGTTCAGGGTAGGATTTGATGTGTAGATGATCAAATCACGTCCGCTTTAGTTAGATCCCCGCATCGCTGAGCTCCATGAGAGGCATACGTATTTTATCCAACTTTGCTTTATGACCCGAGGATTGGATGATCGGGCCACATTCATTCCAAGCCTTATTTAGGTCTCCAAGGCAAATGTGGAGGTCGATGAATGGATGGTCGGTCATGTTGGCTTTGTGTTGGGCTCTGACCGTGATGAGATTTTCAATCTCTAGTCCTTGGTCCCAAATCAAAGGCACATGGTTGATGATGAGCGATCGAATCATGCTCGTCTTGATGAAACTCCACAAATCCGATTAAGGTTTGCGTGGATTGGTTGGCGTCCAACTCTGAGTACTGTTTCACCTGCATCGTTTTGGAAGAAGTTTAGTTTAAGTCAGTCATAATTTAAAGCACAATTGAAATTGAAATAGAAATAATCCGAAGAAGATTGGTATAAATCTCGTTGACAAGTGGAGCATCATTGTGTGCTTTTCAACTTTGCCCCTAGCCCCTTCTAGCGGGATGTTGACTACCAACGGTTCAATTATTAAATAGGGTTCTTTATTAATGGGCATCTGCAGTTCCTAGCTCGCCCTTCTAGAAGGGTTGCACGTACTATTGAAGCTTTCCTTTCCGAAAAAGCTTTTCGATCACACCTCGGAGGTGTTTGTAGTCGCCAGTGTTATGATCAGTGTGCATCTTGGAATATACAACATTCCCCTGATTTTCTTTGGACTTTGGTGGACTCACTCGAGGTTGGTTTTCAGTACCACTCTACGTCGTGAACTTCCAAGTAGAGGCTATCGATTGAATCTACCAAAGAGCATATGAGTCAAATTTTGAGATCTTGTTTTTGTCTACTAGAATCAGTGTCCTTAGTCGATGGGCCTACATTGTTATTTTTCCTAGTCTGCTCCACTCCTTCTCACTTTGGTTCTGATTCATTTTGAAAAACAAATGATCCATAGTCGTAGGAGGCTCTTCAGCTAAATAGCTGCCAAAATATATCTGGAGGACGACTCTCCTCAAACACGATCAGTATGATATCCTTGTTAGTATTTGGAATAAATTGCTTAGAGCCAAACATTGGTTTGCTTGGAGTCACTAAATTCGAAGTGCTGGGTCAGCGAAGAATGGTGCTTGGAGTCATCTTGGCGTTTGCTAGAGTCATTTCATCTATGTTCTCCAACCTTTGGGAGTACCGTTTGAATAGCGGTTGCTTGTCTGTTCCCTTGATGTCGTTCATAAGCTGCCGCTAGATCCTCTATGCCCTGGTCGATCATGGGATGTTAGGGGAGTAGATAGAATGTTCCTTTATTAAGTTGAGTTTTGAATTCACTATCCGTAGGCACTGCGCTACGGCAAGGGTTCGGAAATTTTTGTTTAGCCTCTTTTTTGGAAATTTGGGTCGTACCCGATTTTTTTTTTTATGGGGACCAGTCGGATTGTTTTTTTTTGAGAGAGAGATCGGTATACGGTGCATGGATCGATCGGCATACTCTCGCTCGGCATACACTGGGTCGCTCGGCATAGTCCCGCTCGGCATACACTGGGTCGCTCGGCATAGTCCCGCTCGGCATACACTGGGTCGCTCGGCATACTCCCGCTCGGCATACACTGGGTCGTTCGGCATGGTCCCGCTCGTTATACACTGGGTCGTTCGGCATACTCCCGCTCGACATACACTGGGTCGCTCGGCATAGTCCCGCTCGACATATACTGGGTCGCTCGGCATACTCCCGCTTGGCATACACTGGGTCACTCGGCATAGTCCTGCTCGGCATACACTGGGTTCCTCGGCATACTCCCGCTCGGCATACACTGGGTCGCTCAGCATACTCTCGCTCGGCATACACTGGGTCGCTCGGCATACTCCCTCTCGTCATACACTGGGTCGCTCGGCATAGTCACGCTCGGCATACACTCGGTCGCTCGGCATAGTCACGCTCGGCATACACTCGGTCGCTCGGCATAGAGTTGGAGTGGCTCGGCCTGGAGTTGGAGTGGCTCGGCATGGAGCTAGAGTGTCTCGGCCTGGAGTGGCTCGGCATGGAGCTGGTGTGGCTCGGCCTGGAGTGGCTCAGCCTTCATTCAACTTGAGTGCAAACTTCAAAATCCAATCCCCAGATCTTGCGTACATCAGTGAATTCAATCCTTTCACATGAACATGAACACTTGATTAACTCTAAACAAGAAAACTAGCATAATCAAATCTTCCAAAAATAGGGGCAGTAGAATTAGTTTCTCTAACTACAGCTATCAGCTTCCTTTAGATTTCTTTCAAATCTGAGTAGAATAGGATGTTTGCTGGTAAACAACTGGATCTATCTCGTGAATATGGAAATCCACTAGTAGACGATGAGATCCAATCAAGCTGAGAATTCATCTCTTAGTGAAAGCACCAAAATGTTAGCACCAAAATTGGTCACTAACACCCGAAGAAAGGTTTGTGTAGAGAGATTAATGAAGAAGGTAAATTAAAACTGATGAATAACACAGTTCAATGCAATAATAACTGTAAAAAACAAGAACACCAAATTTATAGTGGTTCGGCGCAACTGCCTACATCCACTTTGAGTTTTAATCTTTATTGCTTTTCCGAATAATTGAATACAGATACAATCCGTAGACAAACCACTTGAATACAAGTTTGAATCGAAAATAGGAGAGTATAAAAAATGCTAGAGTTTCCCTAGAGTTCTCCCCTAAAAGAAGGTCCCTTCAACTGTGCCACTGCCCATCTATTTATAGACGAAGATAGGCTGGACTCCCTACGTAAGCCCAAGAACAAGGTATGTCGGCCCAAAGAAAGCAACTTGCATTCACCGAGCCGTGCATACATGCTGAACCATATCAATTGCATCAAACCCTTATATCTCCGGTCTCTTCTTGGCCAGAATCTTGTCTAGTGCTAACTATAACTTTTGCAACTGTCGCTTTGTAGCCGGACCAAGTAGCCGGGTAACACTTATCCTTTTCAAATTTATTTTGTAACCCTGGTCACATAGTTGACTTATGCTAAGTAAGTTGTGTTTTAGATTCCTAACTAACAGAATATCGAAATAGTAGGAGTTTTAGCGTTACCGACATTGCCGATGCCAATCACATATCCTTTTGAATTGTCTCCAAAGTTGACCAGTCCTCCATCTTCATAAATTATGTCATTAAGTATCTCTGGATCACCAGTCATGTGTCTTGAACATCCACTATCAAGTATCCATTTGTGTGTCTTGATTTGCACCATTTGTCCATTGACTGTTGATTCTTCAAAAGCCATATAACACATTTGTTCCTGCACAACACACAAATTCGGTAGATAACATGATTTTCTATAATAACAATATGCAGACTTATGAGACAATGATAATTTGGACAGTTTTGAACTAGTGTTAACAAAATCTCCAAAAATTGCCATACTAAACTTTTTCAAAATTAAGTTTATGATAACTTTGAAAACCAATGCTCTGATACCAAATATAGGAAATGCATATTACAGATCTTAAAGCAAAATTAACACTAGAGGGGGGGTGAATAATGTTTAATTAATTTTATGAATATTTTTGAAATATTTTCAAATTAAACCCAAACAGATGCAATTCACAAACACAGAGACAATCACAGAACCAGACACAGTTGCAAATAGTAAATAAAAGTAGTAAAGGATAGAACTCACCGGAATTTTATACTGGTTCGGAGTTACCCTACATCCAGTCCCACACAATTTCTTGTGCAGATTTCTTTTCAAATATAATGTCGATATTACAACCTCGATTTCAAGGCCACGAGATACACCCTCCTGTCTCCAAGTCCAGGGCAAACTCTCTTGATTTAACCAGGCTACAAGTTCACCTAATTGATTTACGGGATACAATCACACCCAATTGATTTACGGGCCACAATCACACGGTTCCAATCACACTTTACTAGAGAGAGACTCAATAAACTTCGACCTATCGATCTTTGATCACAAATGATCCTATAACTCTGAATAGCACTGAGATCTTTGAGAGAGAGTGGCAGATAATCAAACTAGAGACGACCGAGTTTGATTCACTTAGGATTTCTGTAACGACCCGTATTTTACGGATCGAAACATCGTAAAACAGTCGTCATTAAGTCGCAATTTTGATTAGTAGTCCTGAGTCTAAGTCTTAGGTCGTGTAGTAGTTAGGTCGTAGTTGGCGGCCTAAGAAGGTTTGGAGCGACCTAGGCATTGGGATAAGTCGTGGGAAGTAAGGTCGTATGGGGTGGCTTAGGTCGAGTGACGACTTAAGGAAATGACCGACCTAGTGGAGTGGAGCGACTTAAGAGTTAGGTCATTTGGTGGCTTAGGTCGTGGGATAGGATTAGGTCGGAGGAGCGACCTATAGGAGTTAGCGAGTTAAGGAATGAATTGGCTTAAGGGATTAGTGACCTAAGAGTCAGCGAGTTAACAACCCAGTATTTAGCGAGTTAGCGACCTAAAAGGGTAAGCAAGTTAGCGACCTAAGGAAGTTGAGTCGTGACCGAGTTAAGTGTTAGGTCGTAAGGAGTTAGGTCGCGTCTCAGTTAAGTCGTAGGTCGCGGGGAAGCGCGCATATGCTAAGTCGTTAGGTCGTATAAGCGCGCGTGTGTTAGGTCGCTAAGAGATAGGTCGTGGCTTCTGCTAAGTCGTAAGTCGCAGAATAGATAAGTCGTGGGGTTTTTAGGTCGCAAGGTCTTATAAGTCGTAGGTCGAAGGGTTGTTAGGTCGTGCGCGTATGCTATGTGTTAAGTCGCGAGCGACTTAGGAGTTAGGCTGTTAAGTCGTAAGTCGTGGATAGGTGAGTCCGGTAGGTCGTATGAATGCGCTGGATTGTTGAGTGTTAGGTCGTAAGTCGTAGTGACTTTGGTTGTTAAGTCGGAGGTTGTTAGGTCGTAGGTTCTTAGGTCGTGGACGACCTAATTCCGAGTGTACGACTTAAGGAGAATTTCAGCTATAAATACTCGTCCATTTCCTCACTTTTTGGGATCCGGATCTCGAAGCGACGAAGTGCTGCCATTTTGAGAGCTCGACTTCTACACTTCTTCACTTCTTTTCTCCACTCTAATCTAGTGATTCCTTCCATCCAAGTTGAAGATCAAATTGAAGATTCAAGAGCTTATCTACATCCATCGAAGATAGATTTCATCGTTTGAAGCGGATTAGTGATAGATAGAGCTAGATCCTTCGCTGTCCAGATCTGAAGCATATTGATTTGGGGTTATTTAGGTGATTTGGTGAGTGGTGATTATCTCTCACACGGATCCAAAGGAGTATATCGGATCGTTGGTTCGATTTGATGTTAAAACAGTGATTTCCATGCATTTTCCTAATCCTAAGTATAGATCCATATAGATTCATTGTTCATGATGATTTGGCATCCATTTTACTACATGTTAACCTATGCAAGTTCATTCATCAAGATTATAGAGATATTGCTCATGTTTTCATGCTTGTTAGACTTTCGACTCTTTAATTACGAAATTGCCATTATTATTATAATTGTCTATTTAGATCGTATTTGAATGCTTGTTTACTTGGATTAATGTTTGACTTGATTGATTGCTATGAATTAGATGAATTGATGATTTGATTTAGACCGAAGATGATTTAAAAGCTAAGAGAAAGGCTCTTGGATTGGGAAAGCTGCTTGTGGCATATGTGGCGGATGTGGAAGCTCATATGGATAGATTCGATGATGATGTTGAGATGAAGCTTTGCTATGATGATGATGAGGCAAAGTATGATATGAGATAGTCTTGGTCTAATCTAGACGGGATCATTCCAAGCAGATTGATAACTCGGTGATATGGTTCGAGTTTGAGGATAATGGTTGCTCGAGATGCGCTTGAGCTAGTATGAAAATAGTCGTCGAGGAAGATGACTAGAAGGCTGAGATCTCATCGTTGTTGAAGGTTCTAGCATGCTCAAAGCAAGAGTACGTTGGGCAGATTCGATAGTCCCTGAAGGCTACTGATTGGTAGTCAAGTACTCTGGGCAGATTCGATAGTCCTAGGCACGGGTCACGATGACGTGCAGAGTTATGTCTAGAACCGGGGTTTCCATTAGCCCTTGACGGACGGATGAAAGAATGAGTCGATCATTCAATTAACGGTGATATCAAAGCAATGATAACAGTGATAGCCAGAGTCATGGATGTTTGGTTGTATCGTCATTCGGTCTCAAGAGCAGTATTTTCTGGGTGCTTATCTGATCTTGGTTTAGGCCTTGGGGGTTTTTGCTTGGAAAACATCGCCCTTGACTCGAGTGATAATTACTTTACTTTAAATTGTATGCTCTGCTATGTTTGCTTCTACTTAGTGTGTGTCTGGGGGCTATCACTGTAGAAAGAGGTGGAGTGGGAGGGTTGTATTCCTATTCCTTTTCCTTTATGCTCTTTTGGTATGTTGTTAGTTAATTTACCGCTCACTAAGACTGTGTCTGACTCAAGGCTTTATGTTTTAACTCTTATTGCCTTGGGTTGTTCGTCCATTTTGGGACGGGCAGACTAGGTAGCAGGTGACAGGTGTTGTTCTTGCTTTCCATGGTGTTGATATCGAAGGCGAGCTGGAGGGTTGCATATTATCTTCTTATTATATGTACTGGATGTTCCGCTGTTTGTATATTCTCTGAGTGTTATGTAGTGAGGCTTGATGTATTGACTATTCAGATGCTTGTATTCAACTATTATGAAGTTTTATTGATGAGATTCTATTCTGTGAAGCTTCACTATGTATATGTTCTATTGTATTTTGTCCATGCGTTGTGAGTAATACGATAGATTCTGTTGTTTTAATCTACCTTGGCAATCGTCCATGGTCGCCTGGCACACTTTACAGCGTACTATCTCTAGATTCGGTGCAGGGGTCATGCGCGGTCGTCACATTAGGTATCAAAGCATTGGTTAATCGATTTTACCCAACGCTCGTTGACGTAACTACGTATGAGAGGCGTAATTGTATTTTGATGGATGATTACTATATAT
This sequence comes from Allium fistulosum, assembly GCA_030737815.1. NCBI lineage: Eukaryota > Viridiplantae > Streptophyta > Magnoliopsida > Asparagales > Amaryllidaceae > Allium > Allium fistulosum. The sequence goes on along the minus strand of CM060908.1, from coordinate 153,938,341 downwards.
AATATAGTAGCTTAGTAGAGTTTGAGTCCTTTATGCAGTTGTTTCTCATGATGGACTGACCATTCCTTTTTATAGATATTAAGGATGAGTCGAAGAGGGAGACCAGCTGCTAGGGAAGGCCGTGCTGCTGAGGGGACTACTGACTATGCAGCTATGTTCGAAGCTATGATGACTTCGATCATGAGAAGGATACCAGTTCCGGGGACAGCAGTTGATGTTGGAATTCAGGTTCAGGCTCCAAGACCGGTGGATTTTGCTAAGTTGTGTAAAGACTATACTGCTCTTAGGGGAAAGGTTTTTTGGGAACAGAATCAACTATTGAGGTCCAAAGATGGATAGATGCTTGTAGAAGGATCTTTGGTGACTTGGGAATTGAGGATGCAACTAAGAGGAAGTTGGCATCAAGACAGCTTCAAGGGAGAGCCTCTAATTGGTGGAATTCTATTACCATCAATACTCCGGAGGAAGAGATTACTTGGGAGCAATTCCAAACCAGATTTGAAGCTAAGTTCATTTCTACAGCTCAGAAGTCTGTTCTATTTAAGAAGTTTGTGGAGCTCAAGCAGGGAGGAAGACCAGTTCAAGCTTTGTCCAAGTATGCCCGGTCATATATTGAATCTTCGTATCAGAAGAATGAGAAGTTTGTGACAGGCTTGGATAGTTATCTAGGGAGACAATTGGTGGATCATTTGGACGATTTATTTGAGAAGCTTGTGGAGAAAGCTCTCAGGCATGAGAGTCTTTTTCCTAAAGAGGGATCTATTGTTGCTGTAACCAGGGGGAGTCTAAACCATAGCAGGGTGGAAACAAGAAGAGGAAGCAGCAGCAGCAAAAGGGAAGGGATGGCCAGAAGAAGTCGAAGGGTGAAGTGACCTGCTACAATTGTCAGCAGAAGGGCCATTTTTCTAGGGATTGTAAGAATCCGAAGGTGCCAGTTAAGTGCCACAACTGCGAAAAGCTGGGGCATTTTAAGAAGAATTGTCCAGAACCGAGAAGGGACAAGCAGATTGTGCAAGCTTATGCTTTGGGGGCTGTTCCATCGTCTTCGGAAGCTCCTACCGCTGAAGAGAAAGGAAAGAGTGTAGTGATTCAAGGTACTCTTTTCTTATGTGGTGTTCCAGTTAGAGTGCTATTTGATACTAGGGCGTCGCATTCGTTTGTTTGTAGTGAACTTGTAGGCCGGTTGGGTCTAGAACCGGATATTGTTTATAAGCCATTGGTTGTGACTAATCCAGTCGGGGGTTCGTCTTGTTTGTGTATGTTATGCCGTGGTCTGATTGTATCGAGTCTTGATTGCTCTTTTGTTTGTGATTGCTTTGTTCTGAACTTTGCGGGGTTCGGAATTATTTTGGGTATGGACTGGCTTAGGAAATATGCGGCAAAGGTTGATTGTGAGAGGTTGGAGGTGACAGTCGAGAATGTGGAGAGGCGAAAGATTGTGATACGATGTAAGCATGAAGAAGGCGTCTTCATGAGCTTCATGTATTCGCTGGTTGTTCCACGGGATGGACTGTCATCGGTGTCAATCGCGAATGGATTCGAGGATGTCTTTGACTAGGTCAAAGGGTTACCGCCGCATAGAGAGATCGAGTTTCGTATAGATCTAGTTGAAGGAGCCAGACCTATTGTGATGCCTCTTAGGCGGATGGCGCCTAGGGAACAGCATGAGTTGAAGGTGCAGGTTGATGATCTTTTGCAGAAAGGATTCATTCGGCGTAGTGTGTCCGAATGGGGTGCACCAGTTGTGTTCACAACCAAAGCGGATGGATCGTTGAGGTTGTGCGTGGATTATCGTGAGCTGAATAAGGTGACTAATAAGAACAAGTATCCATTGCCGAGAATAGATGACTTGTTTGATCAGCTTCACGAAGCTAAGGTGTTTTCTCAGATGGATTTGGCAACAGGATTTCACCAGTTGAGAGTGGCTAAGGATAGTGTGCCAAAGACTGCTTTTAGGACACCATCTGGTTTCTTTGAGTGGCTGGTGATGCCGTTTGGATTGACCAATGCACCAGCATATTTTGTGGATCTTATGAATAGAGTGTTCAGAGATCAGTTGAGTAAGTTCGTGCTAGTGTTCGTGGATGATATTCTGATTTATTCCAAAACTGAAGAAGAGCACGAGACGCACTTGCGTATTGTTTTGGAAATCTTGCGGAAACATCAGCTGAAGGCTAAGTTTTCGAAGTGTCACTTCTGGAAGAGTGAAGTGAGGTTCTTAGGTCATGTGATTTCTAGAAATGGAATAGCGGTTGATCCCGCTAAGGTGGCAGCAATCCAGGATTGGGTTAGACCTAAGAATGCATCAGATGTGAGAAGTTTTCTTGGTTTAGCAGGATATTATCGACGGTTTATCAAAGACTTCTCCAAGGTGGCTGCACTGTTAACAGGATTGACGAAGAAGAACCAAGTGTTCAGATGGGAAGATAAGTGTGAGCAAGCTTTCAGAGTTCTGAAAGAGCGATTGACAAGTGCTCCTGTTCTGATTATTCCAAGTGGGAATGATGAGATGGTGGTTTATACCGATGCATGTGGTACTGGACTTGGAGCAGTGCTGATGCAGAAGGATAAAGTTGTTGCGTATGCAAGTCGACAACTGAAGCCGCATGAAAGGAATTACCCGACTCATGATTTGGAATTAGCGGCGATTGTATTTGCTCTGAAGTTGTGGAGGCATTATCTATTGGGAGTTCGATTCAAGTTGTTTACAGATCATAAGTCGTTGAAGTATCTTTTCTCCAAAAAGGATTTGAATCTTCGGCAGCAACGATGGTTAGAGTTTTTGGCATCATATGATTTTGGTATAGCTTATACTCCGGGAAAAGGTAACGCAGTAGCAGAAGCGTTAAGTCGAAGACATGCAGGATTGGGAGCCATGTTTTTAGAATGGAAGAATCTCGAGTATTTAGCTGGATTTGACTTCAGACCAAGATGCGAATTGGAACCTGAGATGTTGGCAAACTTATCGATAAGACCGACTCTTGTGGAAAGAATTGGCGAGAGTCAAAAGCGAGATGATAAGCTTGTCAAGATTATCTGTGTTTTGGAATCTGGATTGGAACCAGAAAAGGATAAAGAATTCGAGGTCGATAGAGAAGGTTGGCTTCGAAAGCAAGGACGACTAGTTGTTCCTGATATAGATGAATTGAGAAGTGAAGTTCTAAAGGAAAGTCATCACTCGAAGCTAACAATTCATCCTGGTGGAAATAAGATGTATCGGGATATAAAGAGAACCTACTACTGGGAAGGTATGAAGAAGGATGTTGGAAATTTTATTTCCAAGTGCATGAACTGCCAGTTGCTAAAAGCCGAACAGAAGAAGCCAAGTGGATTGCTTCAACCATTAGAAGTTCCTACATGGAAGTGGGAGCAAATATCGATGGATTTTATTGATGGTCTACCTAGAACAAGGACGGGAAATGAAGGGATTTGGGTCATCGTAGATCATCTGACTAAGAGTGCAAGATTCATTCATGTTCGATCGACTAGGACTGCTTCAAAGTTGGCAGAGTTGTATGTTAAGTGGATAGTTCGATTCCATGGTATTCTGAAGAGTATAGTGAGCGATCGAGATCCATTGTTCACTAGTGGATTTTGGAAGAGTTTCCAGGAAGTTTTGGGAATCGAGTTTTGTTTGAGTACAGCTTATCACCCTCAAACAGATGGTCAGACCGAGAGAGTCAACCGAGTTTTGGAAGATCTCCTCAGAGCTTGTGTTTTGGATTTCGGAGGATCATGGGAAGATCACCTTCATTTGGTGGAGTTTTCATACAACAACAGTTACCAGTCAAGCATTGGTATGGCACCGTATGAGGCATTGTATGGAAGACCGTGTAACTCTCCGACATGTTGGTTAGAGATAGGAGAAAAGCTGATGCTTGGGCCAGAGATGATTTGACAGACTTCAGATTGCATAGAGATCATTCGGCAACGAATGAAGGCAGCCCAAGACCGTCAGAAAAGTTATGCCGATAAGCGTCGTAAGGATTTGGAATTCAACGTTGGTGATATGGTTTTTGTGATGATATATCCACTGAAGAATGTTATTCGATTCGGGGAGAAAGGAAAATTGGCTCCGTGATTTGTTGGACCATTCCCGATCATCGAGCGAATTGGAAAGCTCGCCTACAGATTGGAATTACCAGAAAAGATGTCGAGTGTGCACAATGTTTTTCACGTATCGTATCTACGGAAGTATGTGCACGACTCGAATATAGTGGTTTCTGCTGATAGTTGTGAAGATTTCGAAGTTGATCCAGTCGATAGAAGACCTCGTAAGCCGCTTCGTGTTGTGGAAACCGACACGAAACAACTTAGGAGGAAGATAGTTAAGTTGCTCAAGATACAATGGAGTGACGATGATAACGACTGTACATGGGAGGTGGAAGAGAGGATGAAAGCAGCTCATCCCGAACTCTTCAAGGTATGGCCCTAAGGTGTCGTGTCATCTAACGACATTGTAACTTTCTCTAAGTTTTAGAATTCTGCATGCTAAGCTAGAATTGGATGCATGGTTTGTTGATTGCTATGGATGGTAGGCATGCAGAATAGTCTTTGATTGCTCTGTTTGTTTGGAATTTCGGGGGCGAAATTCCTAAGAGGGAGAGAATGTAACGACCCGTATTTTATGGATCGAAACATCGTAAAACAGTCGTCATTAAGTCGCAATTTTGATTAGTAGTCCTGAGTCTAAGTCTTAGGTCGTGTAGTAGTTAGGTTGTAGTTGGCGACCTAAGAAGGTTTGGAGCGACCTAGGCATTGGGATAAGTCATGGGAAGTTAGGTCGTATGGGGTGGCTTAGGTCGAGTGAACGACTTAAGGAAATGACCGACCTAGTGGAGTGGAGCGACTTAAGAGTTAGGTCGTATGGTGGCTTAGGTCGTGGGATAGGATTAGGTCGGAGGAGCGACCTATAGGAGTTAGCGAGTTAAGGAATGAAGTGGCTTAAGGGATTAGTGATCTAAGAGTCAGCGAGTTAACAAGCCAGTATTTAGCGAGTTAGCGACCTAAAAGGGTAAGCAAGTTAGCGACCTAAGGAAGTTGAGTCGTGACCGAGTTAAGTGTTAGGTCGTAAGGAGTTAGGTCGCGTCTCAGTTAAGTCGTAGGTCACGGGGAAGCGCGCATATGCTAAGTCGTTAGGTCGTATAAGCGCGCGTGTGTTAGGTCGCTAAGAGATAGGTCATGGCTTCTGCTAAGTCGTAAGTCGCAGAATAGATAAGTCGTGGGGGTTTTTAGGTCGTAAGGTCTTATAAGTCGTAGGTCGAAGGGTTGTTAGGTCGCGCGCGTATGCTATGTGTTAAGTCGCGAGCGACTTAGGAGTTAGGCTGTTAAGTCGTAAGTCGTGGATAGGTGAGTCTGGTAGGCCGTATGAATGCGTTGGACTGCTGAGTGTTAGGTCGTAAGTCGGCGTGACTTTGGTTGTTAAGTCGGAGGTTGTTAGGTCGTAGGTTCTTAGGTCGTGGACGACCTAACTCCGAGTGTACGACTTAAGGAGAATTTCAGCTATAAATACTCGTCCATTTCCTCACTTTTTGGGATCCGGATCTCGAAGCGACGAAGTGCTGCCATTTTGAGAGCTCGACTTCTACACTTCTTCACTTCTTTTCTCCACTCTAATCTAGTGATTCCTTCCATCCAAGTTGAAGATCAAATTGAAGATTCAAGAGCTTATCTACATCCATCGAAGATAGATTTCATCGTTTGAAGCGGATTAGTGATAGATCGAGCTAGATCCTTCGCTGTCCAGATCTGAAGCATATTGATTTGGGGTTGTTTAGGTGATTTGGTGAGTGGTGATTATCTCTCACACGGATCCAAAGGAGTATATCGGATCGTTGGTTCGATTTGATGTTAAAATAGTGATTTCCATGCATTTTCCTAATCCTAAGTATAGATCCATATAGATTCATTGTTCATGATGATTTGGCATCCATTTTACTACATGTTAACCTATGCAAGTTCATTCATCAAGATTATAGAGATATTGCTCATGTTTTCATGCTTGTTAGACTTTCGACTCTTTAATTACGAAATTGCCATTATTGTTATAATTGTCTATTTAGATCGTATTTGAATGCTTGTTTACTTGGATTAATGTTTGACTTGATTGATTGCTATGAATTAGATGAATTGATGATTTGATTTAGACCGAAGATGATTCAAAAGCTAAGAGAAAGGCTCTTGGATTGGGAAAGCTGCTTGTGGCATATGTGGCGGATGTGGAAGCTCATATAGATAGATTCGATGATGATGTTGAGATGAAGCTTTGCTATGATGATGATGAGGCGAAGTATGATATGAGATAGTCTTGGTCTAATAAAGACGGGATCATTCCAAGCAGATTGATAACTCGGTGATATGGTTCGAGTTTGAGGATAATGGTTGCTCGAGATGCGCTTGAGCTAGTATGAAATTAGTCGTCGAGGAGGATGACTAGAAGGCTGAGATCTCATCGTTGTTGAAGGTTCTAGCATGCTCAAAGCAAGAGTACGTTGGGCAGATTCGATAGTCCCTGAAGGCTACTGATTGGTAGTCAAGTACTCTGGACAGATTCGATAGTCCTAGGCACGGGTCACGATGACGTGCGGAGTTATGTCTAGAACCGGGGTTTCCATTAGCCCTTGACGGACGGATGAAAGAATGAGACGGTCATTCAATTAACGGTGATATCAAAGCAATGATAACAGTGATAGCCAGAGTCATGGATGTTTGGTTGTATCGTCATTTGGTCTCAAGAGCGGTATTTTCTGGGTGCTTATCTGATCTTGGTTTAGGTCTTGGGGGTTTGTGCTTGGAAAACATCGCCCTTGACTCGAGTGATAATTACTTTACTTTAAATTGTATTCTCTGCTATGTTTGCTTCTACTTAGTGTGTGTCTGGGGGATATCACTGTAGAAAGAGGTGGAGTGGGAGGGTTGTATTCCTATTCCTTTTCCTTTATGCTCTTTTGGTATGTTGTTAGTTAATTTACCGCTCACTAAGACTGTGTCTGACTCAAGGCTTTATGTTTTAACTCTTATTGCCTTGGGCTGTTCGTCCATTTTGGGACGGGCAGACTAGGTAGCAGGTGACAGGTGTTGTTCTTGCTTTCCACGGTGTTGATATCGAAGGCGAGCTGGAAGGTTGCATATTATCTTCTTATTATATGTACTGGATGTTCCGCTGTTTGTATATTCTCTGAGTGTTATGTAGTGAGGCTTGATGTATTGACTATTCAGATGCTTGTATTCAACTATTATGAAGTTTTATTGATGAGATTCTATTCTGTGAAGCTTCACTCTATATATGTTCTATTGTATTTTGTCCGTGCGCTATGAGTAATACGATAGATTCTGTTGTTTTAATCTACCTTGGCAATCGTCCATGGTCGCCTGGCACACTTTACAGCGCACTATCTCTAGATTCGGTGCAGGGGTCATGGGCGGTCGTCACATTTGGTATCAGAGCATTGGTTAATCGATTTTACCCAACGCTCGTTGACGTAACTACGTATGAGAGGCGTAATTGTATTTTGATGGATGATTACTGTATATAATATAGTAGCTTAGTAGAGTTTGAGTCCTTTATGCAGTTGTTTCTCATGATGGACTGACCATTCCTTTTCATAGATATTAAGGATGAGTCGAAGAGGGAGACCAGCTGCTAGGGAAGGCCGTGCTGCTGAGGGGACTACTGACTATGCAGCTATGTTCGAAGCTATGATGACTTCGATCATGAGAAGGATACCAGTTCCGGGGACAGCAGTTGATGTTGGAATTCAGGTTCAGGCTCCAAGACCGGTGGATTTTGCTAAGTTGTGTAAAGACTATACTGCTCTTGGGGGAAAGGTTTTCTTGGGAACAGAATCAACTATTGAGGTCCAAAGATGGATAGATGCTTGTAGAAGGATCTTTGGTGACTTGGGAATTGAGGATGCAACTAAGAGGAAGTTGGCATCAAGACAGCTTCAAGGGAGAGCCTCTGATTGGTGGAATTCTATTACCATCAATACTTCGGAGGAAGAGATTACTTGGGAGCAATTCCAAACCAGATTTGAAGTTAAGTTCATTTCTACAGCTCAGAAGTCTGTTCTATTTAAGAAGTTTGTGGAGCTCAAGCAGGGAGGAAGACCAGTTCTTGAGTATGTTTCTGAGTTTGAAGCTTTGTCCAAGTATGCCCGGTCATATATTGAATCTTCGTATCAGAAGAATGAGAAGTTTGTGACAGGCTTGGATAGTTATCTAGGGAGACAATTGGTGGATCATTTGGACGATTCATTTGAGAAGCTTGTGGAGAAAGCTCTCAGGCATGAGAGTCTGTTTCTAAAGAGGGATCTGTTGTTGCTGTAACCAGGGGGAGTCTAAACCACAGCAGGGTGGAAACAAGAAGAGGAAGCAGTAGCAGCAAAAGGGAAGGGAAGGGATGGCCAGAAGAAGCCGAAGGGCAAAGTGACCTGCTACAATTGTCTGCAGAAGGGCCATTTCTCTAGGGATTGTAAGAATCCGAAGGTGCCAGTTAAGTGCCACAACTGCGACAAGCTGGGGCATTTTAAGAAGAATTGTCCAGAACCAAGAAGGGACAAGCAGATTGTGCAAGCTTATGCTTTGGGGGCTGTTCCATCGTCTTCGGAAGCTCATACCGCTGAAGAGAAAGGAAAGAGTGTAGTGATTCAAGGTACTCTTTTCTTATGTGGTGTTCCAGTTAGAGTGCTATTTGATACTGGGGCGTCGCATTCATTTGTTTGTAGTGAACTTGTAGGCCGGTTGGGTCTAGAACCGGATATTGTTGATAGGCCATTGGTTGTGACTAATCCAGTCGGGGGTTCGTCTTGTTTGTGTATGTTATGCCGTGGTCTGATTGTATCGAGTCATGATTGCTCTTTTGTTTGTGATTGCTTTGTTCTGAACTTTGCGGGGTTCGAAATTATTTTGGGTATGGACTGGCTTAGGAAATATGCGGCAAAGGTTGATTGTGAGAGGTTGGAGGTGACAGTCGAGAATGTGGAGAAGCGAAAGATTGTGATACGATGTAAGCATGAAGAAGGCGTCTTCATGAGCTTCATGTATTCGCTGGTTGTTCCACGGGATGGACTGTCATCGGTGTCAATCGCGAATGGATTCGAGGTTGTCTTTGACGAGGTCAAAGGGTTACCGCCGCATAGAGAGATCGAGTTTCGTATAGATCTAGTTGAAGGAGCCAGACCTGTTGTGATGCCTCTTAGGCGGATGGCGCCTAGGGAACAGCATGAGTTGAAGGTGCAGGTTGATGATCTTTTGCAGAAAGGATTCATTCGGCGTAGTGTGTCCGAATGGGGTGCACCAGTTGTGTTCGCAACCAAAGCGGATGGATCGTTGAGGTTGTGCGTGGATTATCGTGAGCTGAATAAGGTGACTAAGAAGAACAAGTATCCATTGCCGAGAATAGATGACTTGTTTGATCAGCTTCACGAAGCTAAGGTGTTTTCTCAGATGGATTTGGCAACAGGATTTCACTAGTTGAGAGTGGCTAAGGATAGTGTGCCGAAGACTGCTTTTATATTTCTTGACAAAGATATTAATATTTATATTTTATAACAAGTCCTAAGGTTGTTGTCATCAAAACCATCATCTCAGGAACTAACATTAACCACGTTCAGAAAAATATAATTATTACACATACGCTAAGAGCAACATATGAAGATGCCCCATTGGTTGATTAGAGTATATAGTAAGGCTAATATGTCTGCATTTACATCCAAAATATATAGCGAAACAAGATAACTCTAAATAACTAACTGCCTCCTGCACGCCTCTGGAAGCTTTACTCGTTTAAGAAGAGAACCTGAAAACCCTTAAACTCAAACTACTCATCAATTGAGTACCCGAGAGTTTAAGGGGAAAATAAAAACTTCGAGTTAGACATAAAGCCTGGTATGAATAATAATCTGACATCTCAAACATTTAGATATCTAGTGAGACCACGCCGCTTAGCGGAACGGGTTTTCCCCTCACTAGTGTCCTAAAACCCCTTTTTAAAACCATATACTGTGCTCCTGCATCCACAATGATTAAAACATAGCATTTCAAAATATTATGATGATATGCATGCATAAAAACATCTTGTATTTTCCATCCCTGGTTTAATTGAATCTCTATCATATTTATAGTTTCTAGGGTCACTATTAGCTTATTAGTTTATATGGGATCACAAAGAACCTATAGGCCCCTGCCAGTTAACTTAATTAATTCATGGGTTTCCCTGAACCTATTGGTGATTTCAATAACTCAGCTCTTATCCTAGTTTTCATGGGTTGACTAGGAACCTATGGATTACTCCAGTAACTCCCTTCATCGCCTAGTTTTCATCGGTTGACTAGGAACCTACTGATGTCCCTAATAACTTCTTTCTTATCCTAGTTTTCATGGATTGACTAGGAACCTTTTGATTGATGTCAATACTTAATCCGAATACAGTTTTCATGGGTTCACTACAAACCAATTGGCCCCTGCCAACCATCCTTAATATATATATATAGTTTTCATGGGTTTACTATGAACCTGTTGGGTGCCCCTAATAACTTCCTAATCATAGTTTTCATAGGTTTACTATGAACCTATCCCCCGGACAACTTCAAAGTTTAGGCATCCTATATTTTGGTCTCGTTGACTTCTTGGATGCAATTCTACTCATTCAGAAGTTTGATATGTTTATATTCACTACTGGGTTAACCTAGTTGGTTCTTCTACCCTTTTATCCCCAATATACAGTTATGGGTCATTTATCATGTGAACAAATTTATATTTGAAGAAGCAAAGATAATAACCAAGCAATACCATTCTTATGGGTTTAAAGTCCTTGAAATACTCTTCATATAAACATGGTTAATCCCTTTAACTTATACTTTTATCAAGGAAATACTTCTTCAAATTTATATATTTAAATCTCTTCAAAACTCCTTTAGTTAGCCATGGGTTTTACCTTTAAAATGAGTTTGGGTTTAAAAAGCCTTTCGACGCCTTCGAAACCTTGCTTTCGACATCATAGGATGACCTCCTTCGAAAGCATTAAAATATATTTTCAAAACAATAGGCTCCTGCCTTTTGAATACTTTAAAACTTATTTTTCAAAACCTTTCGATTGTATTAAAGCATTAACCTTTAACTTTAGAAGCATAGCTTCGAAACCAAGTGAAAGTGCCCCTTTCGAAACCATTGGAAGTTTACCTTCTGAAACCATTGGAGGTTACCCCTCCAAAACCATTGAAAGTCCCCCTTTCGAAATCGTTGGGTTTAAAACATCATTTTGGGTCAAAGTGAACATACGCGAAAACATCTCTTTCAAAACCATTCGTTATTTCATAAAAGTATTTGGGGAAAACTTAATTGTTTCGAACCATCCTTTCGAAAGCATTAAACATCTGGGTGAAATAATTGAAGGTTGGCTTCGATACCCCTAACCCCTTTCGAAAGCAGTAGGAAGATGCTTATATTTATAAAAACAAACAGCACCTTTTGACAGCATCGATATCTTCAATACCATCGAAAGGCATCTAATCGTGGAAGGGTTTCGACTTAGTCAAAACACCCCTTCCGTAAGCATCACTTTAAAAACTTAGTAACTTCTTCGGAAGCTACTTACTTTAAAAACAAAGGCGGCAGTTCTCCTTCGAAAGCTTCTTTTGAAATACCCTTTCACGACTCTTTGGATTCGACTGCTTCAAAACCCTTTATTAAACATGCAAGCGCTTTTCTTTTAAAAAAACAAAGGTATCGACACCTTCGGAAGTTTTGTTTCGACACTCTTCTTTCCACCTTTCTCCAATCCACTACGTACTAACTAAGTGATACAATGTGTATTGGTTTCGTGGTAGAGGGTTTCGACTAGGTCGGAGGCGGAAGCTTTGAGTCAAAAGCTCCTTCCAAAGGAGGCGGAACCCACTTTTCTGAGCAAAAGGCTATTTTTACTAAATAAAGTAAACTTTTTGTAACAAACTTGCTCACCTGTAAACACTTGATTGGCTATCATAAACTTTCAAATAATTTGGCTAATATTTGCCCCATTTTCTCAGATCTAAAACCAATTAACAATTAACACATAAGCCCTTCCAAGTAATAAAGCAATTAAATCATTTAGGTCCTCCTTTCAAAATAGTTTAATTTCCATACTAAATCACTTAGTAAAAATCCCCAAAATTTCAAAAATTCATTTTAATCATGTTACATAATATATCAAAATTTCAGACCCAAATTCTTAATATAATTTTCAAAATAAATTTATAAACCCAAATAACCCTATTTTCCTTTGAAAAATCATAAGAAATTCTCTATGGCTTGGAAAATTATAAAAATTGAAACCCAACTCCAAAATCATGTTTCTCATAACATATAATTTTTCCATAGCATTTAAAAATCATTTAACCTAGGTTTTGCCCTAAAACCGTGCATATTTCTTTTTGAACAATCTTGCTTAAACTAAACAAATCATAAATCAAGCATATCATCATCCGACATATCATAAAAATGAATTTTCCCTTAAATATGAAAACATATGATTATAAAACCAAAAATAGAGATGTAGTGGTTATTATTCACCTTAGTTTGGATAGGAAAATTGGAGATTGATTAAGATTGATTTCTTCTAGCTTGATCCTAAGCATTTACTTTGATTTCTCTTCTTATCTTCCTCCTAATGGCCGACTCCTTCTCTTCTTATGTTTATAATATTTGCTTATGTTAAAAATGAACATGTATGGATAAGAGAAAATAGTGCAAGGGTGGGATCATGGGCGACAATTTACTCTATGGCCCTTATGATAAAATTAGTTTAACACTTAACCATTTTAAGCTTATTCATTTTAAATAAGCACGGCCACTATTATTCATTTACAAATCTCAATCCCCTTATCACTTTCATTTTTCAATTTAATTTATTCTAATTAAATCTTCTGAATAATGTTATAAAAAATTAGGGTTGTTACAGCATCTGTGTCCACCTCTTAATGGCAATGTAATGCATGCCTCTTATCGTACTACGCCAAGATCCATCAATAACACAGTATCATGTCCGCACCGCCATGCATACCAAGGAACTCCCATTAGTGTCAGGCTACATACTTCTCCAGGCATCATCCTCAGTGTGCGCTTACACCCTAGAACCTAGTGCGAGTGCAATTTTCGATAGAATCGTCCCGGTCGAAAATCGATCTCGCTGAATAACTAGTGTATATGCCTTGTTATCCACGTACACATCTATCCAATCCTGCAATGCTCAAAAATCATAAACATATGGAACTAATTTCCATACTCAACTATCATTCATATATATATATAAACTTATAAACTTGGCCGATAAACCGAGGTTCAGTCACGTCGGTAATACGTTAACCGGTCGACCGCTGGTCATTGGAGCGGTCGATCACTTGTTGTCGATCTACTCACTAATTGTTTTATTTTTTTAGGGTTTAATTTGTTCGTTCTCTTCTCTATTAATTTCAAACTACTGATTACAATAACTATTAGTTATATTAACACTATTTTGTCAATCTATAATCTTCGATGTTTTTGTTTCAATTTCTAACAGTTTCATAAGCATGGTTATTATCAAAACGAATTAAACCGGGTATAGAATTAATAGGGTACTGATATATCAGTCTATAGTCAATTCAATAAAAAGGGTATTCAACCTAAACCGATTTTTATCCAACAGATTTACTTTATCCAGATTTAGATTAGAAAAAAATCATATTCAAATAGGTTAAATTCTTATTTAATTTCCTACCTATTCAATTATTAGATAAAAAATATTTCTTATTTTACCTAAACCAGTTTCGATCAAATAGGATTTTAGTGAACTAAATTACATATAAATCTCTATATTAATTATGAATCGAATCACATCTGGAATGGTATTCCCTCTTCAATATGCTAGGAATCACCTCTACTTGGTATAGACATTCCTTGATTTAGTTTGAGTCCTCCTTCTTTAATCTTTTGAATTTGATTTTTGTTTTTTTGAAGAATTTTTTATTGAAGAGAAAGAGAGTACAGATTTTAGAGAGATAGAGTTTTGTTATGCTCTGATTTAATTAGGGTTCTAATAGCAACTTAGGGTTCTATTTATTGTGGTAGGAAGTAACCAGAACCATACGAAAATTCCGAGCTGTGCGGCCAACCCAAACCCTAACCTGAAAATGATGACCGGTTGACCGCTTGGTTTGGAGCGGTTGATCGTTAATGGTCGACTGGTCCAACTAATGGTGTCGACCGATGGAGCTTCCTTATTAAAACATTTATTTCCTAATTTATTTATTTAATTATTTTTGATTTCAAACTTTCGAACGTTAATAACTTTTTCATAATTACCCAGATTACAAAACATTATATATGAAATTAACTAGAAAATCGCTACGAACGCAATTATGCAAGTTTCATATCTAAATTCGAACATTTGTGAGAATTCCATTTTTACCCTTGTTATTTTTAAATTTAATTATTTTATTAAACTTCCGGTTAATTTTTATGGGGTATTACATTGTTCCATCCTTAAAAGGATTTCATCCCCGAAATCTCCATTGATGAATAAAATGCAACTCATACGTATGAAAGTTAATACTTAGAACCATCTCCTCATTCATAAACCATTAGCAATCATTTTCCTTAGTTCAATTTCTAATGCAATATGTACATAGAGATATGGAATGTATATGAACCTATACTAATGCAAAAATTAGGCGGTCTCCTGATCTAGTTGACCTCCTAAAATGCAAGTGCTTATGTCATATATCTAAATGTATGCAACATCCTAAGTAAATATACCGATAATTCTACATGAATGCGCAACCATTCAATCCATATGCATATAACTCAATAAAATAAAACAAGTGATGGTGTGAAAGTATGATAACTTGGGAATATATTTGCTTAAGTATGAAAACGTCAACCAAATAAATACAACCATCAGCAACCATCATCCAAAACATGTCCTAATGACACATTCACAACTAGCCCTAGTGTCTAATGATCCCCACCTATGGGATATACTAAGCTAGAAAGAAAAAAAGTAAGTAGCTTGTACTTATTAAATTAAAATAGAAACGTACTGGAAAAGAGTTCTGAATGGTAGCACAGATCTTCTCCTCTGGGTCCCATGTACTCTCTGCTAGATCATCTCCCAACTGGACCTTATCAAGCTTGATAACTTTATTATGGAGTCGCTTTGTACCATGCTCAAGAATACGAGTAGGTGCACGATGAACAAGTGATTCCCTCTCTACCTCCACCTCCTCTAGCTAATTCGGCTCGACTACAACAGATGTATCATGTAGACACTTCCACAAGTTTGAGATATGGAAAATGTCGCGTACTTCTGGTAGCTTCTCAAGAAGCTTCACCTATAAGCTAACTTTCCTACTTTACCAGTGATCGGAAAATGCGCTACAAACTTTGATGCTAACATGCCCAAACTACCAAATCTCATGACATGCCTTAAGCGGTGAGACCTTCACAAAAACCATGCCACCCACTGCGAACTTCAACTTCGTGCATCTCCTATCAGCATAAGACTTCTGCCTATCCTACATGGTTTTCATCCTACTACGAATTAAGTATACCTTCTCTGATGTCTTCTTCACCATATCCAATCCAAGAATAATCCTATCCATGGTGTCCCACCAACAAGACAGTGATCTACAAGGCCTTCCGTATAACGCCTTAAATGGTGTCATCCCAATACTGGTCTGATAGCTGTTATTATAGGTAAACTCGACTAATGGAAAGTGATCATCCCAAGAGCCTCCAAAATCCAAGATACACATCCGAAGCAAGTCTCCAACACTCGGTTCATCCTCTCCATCCATCTGTGGATGATAAGCGATACTCTACCGAAACTCAATGCCTAAAGCCTCCTATAGACTTCTCCAAAACTCATTAATGAAAAGTAGATCTTGGTTGCTAATGATTCTAGTTAGAACTCCACATAACCTAAATATCTCCCTTATGTAGAGTGTAAACAAAGACTCAGCAATACTCGTACTCCTAACAGGAACAAAATGAGCGCATTTGGTTATTTGGTCGACCATGACCCAAGTACTATCATCCCCCCTCCTACATCTAGGTAGTCCATCAATGAAAT
Source organism: Allium fistulosum (assembly GCA_030737815.1). Classification (NCBI taxonomy): domain Eukaryota; kingdom Viridiplantae; phylum Streptophyta; class Magnoliopsida; order Asparagales; family Amaryllidaceae; genus Allium; species Allium fistulosum. The sequence continues at coordinate 153,922,254 of CM060908.1, read as the reverse complement.
CCATAGAAACAGTCTCTCACTTCCACTATGGAATATCAAATAGATGCCACAATCCTCCCGACTTCTTCTGCTTTGCCTTTACCCTCTAGCAAGTCATACATTGGGCAACATACTCTGCCACACGCCTCTTCATGCTAGGCTAGTAAAAGTCTCTCTTCATATCAAGGTATATTTTTCTCCACCAGGATGAATGGTCATCCTGGAACGATGAAACTCGATAAGTACCATGTCAATCAAATCTACAATGAGAGGAACACATAACCTACCATCCCTTCATAACCACTCATTTGTGTCAATGTTATAGCGCCTCAAATGACTCGACTTCTTCGTCTTCTAAGCTTCTTAAAAATATCCACTAACTCCTTATCCTACTTCTGACTTGACCCAATGCGATCCATGAATGTAGGCTGCACATCCAAAGTTTATACTAATACCAAATTGATGTTTGACGATTGTCAAAAATCGAACGTAGAGATAAACTCCAAGTGCTTCCACTCTAAGAACATAAGACTCAACACTGCATGCTTCCTACTAAAGGCATCTACTACAATATTGCCTTTATGTGGAGTATAGGAGATATTGAAATCATACCATGATAAAAGCTCCAACCACCTGCCTCAGATTCAAATCCAGTTGGGAGTATAAATACTTCAGAGAATTATGAACCGTATACAGCTTAAACAACTCTCCTAATAAATAGTGTCTCCATGACTTGAGTGCATAAACAATAGCTGCCAACTCAATATCACGAGCAAGATAGTTTCACTCAATGACTTTCAACTATCGACTAGCATAGTGCACCACTCTCACTTCTTGCATCAAGACTGCCCCTAACCCTGTATCGTAAGCGTCGGTATAAACTGTGAATGCCTTCGTACCATCAGGCAATAATAGAACTGGTGCACTAGTCAATACCTCCTTCAGCTTGATAAAAGAATTCTCACACTTCGAGTCCCATGAAAAACCAAATTCTTCTTAGTAAGGTGGGTCAGAGGGACAGAGATTTTAGCGAAGTCCTTAATGAAATTCGTATAGTAGCTTGCTAAATTAAGGAAAATCCTCACTTCTGTGGCATTCTTCGACACATGGCAGTCCTGTACTATAGCAACTCCACTCTTAGAGATAACGTGTCTCAAAAAATGTAGCTCCTCACACCAAAAGTTACATTTGGAAAACTTCGCCTTCAACTTAAGCCTATGTAGTGTATTGAGCACCTCTTCTAAATGCAACATGACGTCCTCCTCGCTTTTTGAGTAGACTAATATGCCATCCACAAATACCATCATGAACTTATTAAGCAACCCTCTAAAAATTGACTCATCAGATCAGCAAAATAGGTAGGTTAATTGGTCAGTCCAAAAGGCAAGGTTAACCACTCATAAAGCTCATCGACTATATAAAAAACAGTCTTCTAAATACTATCCTTGGCCATATGCAAATAATGGAATCTAAGAGACAAGTCAAGCTGAGAGAACACCTTCGCTTTAATCAACTAATAAAAGAGATCATCTATGAGTGGTAATGGTAAAAAATTTCTTTGTTATCTTATTCAGATCACGATAATCGATGCAAAGCCTCAAAGAACCATCTGTCTTGGTAGCAAAGACAACTGGTGCTCCCCATTTGAATACTTCTCCCAATGAAGCCCTTCTCCAACAATTTTTCATTCACTTGTTTATTTAGCTTGCATCTCTCTTTAGGAACCATATGCCTCAAGGGTAAGGCAACGAGTCTGGCATTCTCCACAAGATAAATCTGAAAGCCAATCTATCTCTAAGGTGGAAGACCGCTGACCTTGGAAAAGACACCTTGATAGTCTCTAACTACTGGCACATAATCTAACTCATCATGTGATAGATCTTAAAATATAGGTAACTTAACATAACCGAACCTCTGGGATTACATTAAACCTCTAGACTGCATCTACTACAAGTACCCAAATAAACAACCTTCCTATCATAATCTAAGATTGCCTCATATATGGTTACCTGGTTCATGCCCAAAATCAACCCAAACCTAGAAAATCCTAAGACAAAAGCATCACAATCGAACTCGAACCCCAAAATAAACAATTTCAAACCCTTACATATCATAGATAAATAAGCCGATCCTTCAACAGGGTTTGATACAACTATATGGTTAGTTACTATGCTAGTGTCTCAGTGCAACACATCCACAAGTCTACTTAAGATAAAAGAGTGTGATGCTCCAGTGTAAAAAAAAGAACGAATAGGTAAATCAGATAAAGTCAACACACCATCAACAACGACCTTCTTCCCTATGTTCGCTACTAGAGGTGCACTCGAACTGGGAACAACATCCAATGCGTAAACTGAAACCACTTGGGTAGAGGCCTTTTGTGGTGCCAGACACTCCCTCCTCTTATGCCCGAATTGGTTGCAGTTGTAACATTTATCCTTTGAGATGTCTGTCCTACACTCTTTTGTGAAATGTCCCTTCTTATCACATCTACTACACTACAACTCCTGCTGTTTAATCTTTCCTTTGGCCCCCCTTCTCGCCCTTGCTCTGATTCTGCTATGGTGTCTTTCCTCTTATGTTCTTTGGCTCATTCTTACTTCTTCCTTGGAAATGATGTTCATCAAGGCCATCTTCACCAAACGCTTGAAAGTCGCACCGATAGGAATATGACTAAGAAACAAAAAGGTTGATTCAGCCCCTATGCAAACTTCAGAGCTTTCTTGCGAAGGGTATTCATCATCTCTATACTAAACCTAGCCAACTCATTAGTTGATTCACATATTCCTTCATGGACATCTCTCCTTTCTGTAGATATATTAACTTCTCTAACTGTACTCCTTGCTTTGCTATGGAAAGAAACTTCATCCCAAAGTGCTTCCTAAACTATTCCAAAGTAATCTTTCCCTCATAAATCTCTGCCACTACCATGTCCTGCCAATTTAAAGCCTCTTCCTTTAAGTACTAGTGGTAAGCTATCTCCTAATGTCATCTCAAAGACACATCAATCCAAAAATCCTATCACAAGTGCGGATCCATGCCCATGATTCCGCATATGACTTGGTGTAACAACCCTAGATTTTGCATATATTTTAATTTTGACTTTATTTTAATTTTAAATTATTTAAACTTGTTCTATTTCAAACATTTCATTTTTAAAATAAAACTTAATTATTAGGTGAATTATAATTTCAAAATGGTGTAATTTGGATATTTTACTGAAAAATGGATTTCTAGCCAAACTGGTCAAACTTTGACTTTTAACTTTTAAATTTAAATATTAAAATTCTTAAATTTTATCTTTTATTAAGAAAATAGATTTAATAACTTGAATACAGCTTTTCGTTTCGTTGGAAACGGAGTTAAATTGTAGAAGTTATGTAATTTTCAATTTTGTGTATAAACTGTTTATTTTGCAATATTATTTATTTTAAATCATATAAATTATATTTTTATTGTCATATTTTGTTTTAATATGTGTTAATAGGTTATTTAATGTCTTTTAATATTTTTAAAATGATAATATAATTTTTCTAAAGTATACTTGAATTTATTTCAATTTATAAAGCCTAGTTTCCATTTTTTTGCTATTTTCTTCATTAAATTATATTTAATTTAATTTTATTTATTTATTTTTGTGAATTTATTTTTATTGTGTGTTCTTATCTTTATTTATAAATATTTTTCAAGTACATAAAGATTGTCTAAAGTTCATTTGAATTGTTTCAAATTTATAAAGCCTAGTTATGTATATATTGCCATTTTCTTTATTTATTTGATTTTTATTTAAATTTATTTATTTTCTTTTCTTATTTATTTTATTTTCTGAGTTTATTTATCTTTATTATCAGCCTTTTTATGTATTTATAAAATTAAAATGAATTTGTGGAAATTTGAAAAGACTTGAAACTCTTAGATTTCCAAAGTCTTTTCCTCTTCCGACCTTTCATTTTCCCAACTCCTCTCTTTATTGATTTTGGCCGTATACTTCAATTCTCTTCAGCCTCATCTTCATTTTCACGTGAATTACACTTCCTCAAACATTCCTCAACAAAAAATATACGGCCATCTCCTTGTTATTCAAAAATTTGGTAAAAAACATCTTTTCTTTTCATGTTTTCTTTGTTTTCTTTTGTGATTTGCACTTGCCTTCTTCATCTCTATTGGATCGGCCTCCTTCCTCCTCCACCTTGGCCACCTCCACCACCACCCCCTCTGAACAACAGCACCTCCAGCACCTTCCCATGCCATATCCGAGCCCCTATGTGATGAAACTCCACCAAAGTTGCACAAACATCACCTATATGCATACAAGCCGAGCCATCCACCTTCCATCACCTCTCTCCACCACATGGCTGACCATATATCACCACCACCTCCTGTTCCAGACCTGACACATCATGCCACATCACCACCTGACCCCCTGAGCCATGGCCATGCCCCTCCATGCCTTGCCCGAGCCTTGTAGTGGCCTTGAACTCATGCTTTTGCCTTGTATTGGTAGTTTCTACATCACCAAATGTTGCACCACTTTCTCTAGGTTAGGCCGACCCATACACCACCACCACCAGCCTTTTCCTGACCCATACACCTCTACCACACCTGTAGTTGACCACCTGAAGACTGTCCGTGACTTGGAGTGCCTTGGCCGTGACCTTTAGTTCCTTGAAAACAGTGCGTGTTGCCTTGTAGTTGTTGTTTCGTGCTCACAAACCTTTGCTCCATCATTTTCCCATGCTATGACCGACCTTTAGGAACACAAACCTGATCTAAAACCATGATGTAGCCGTGCCATTTCAGATCATAACTGAAGCATAGATGGTAGAAAGCAAGTGCAAACACTTTGGCTTTGTTTTATGCATCCAATTCTAGCATTGTTAATGGTATCTTGTGTTGAAACTTATATATTGTTTTATTGTTTGTTCAAATGTATCCAAGGAGATTCATCTTTGGCTCTCTCACTCAAATCATATTCGAGTTGTCGTGCCTTCGTAGTCTTTGTATTGTGTGCTTTGGTGGCTATCTCCAGCTTTTAACAAGTGAGTAATTCTCACCAGACAATGTGTACTTATATAACTAGTAAACTGACACCATTTGAATCTGTAAAATTATATCATCCTGTTGTAACTGTTATATTATGATCATATAATGTTTACCCCTGTTATTACATATGTTATATCATCTATTACTGTTATCTCATGCTATTCTGTTTATTTATATCAGTTTATCACACTGCAAGTTCCTTGTAGATTAGAATCACTATGGGTTGAAATGATACATACCCGAACGGACTTTAGAATAAGGAAAAATCGTTATGGGCTGAAATGATAGGCCTGAACGGTTTTTATTTATTTATTTATATTACTTGGGATTGCGGGTTTGAAATGATAAAACCCGGTTTTTCTTTGTAAACTGCGGATTGAAATGATACATATCCGTATCACTTGACCTAGGCTAGAAAATTATATACAGACCCGTGGTTTATATATTTTTCTGAAATTTTTAAAATACTTTTTTTAATGTAAGTATTATGGTATTTTGATTTAAATTTCATTAAAATGATTTCTATAAAGTATTTGTGATTTTCTACAAATTAAATAAGTGAATTAAGTAAATGGTGAAGTAGAATTTGAAATATAAGTTAATTTTGGAATTTATGATTTTGTTTATAAATGGAATTTCTGTAAAGTAAGAAAATATGACAAATTTGATTTAAAGATGAATTTAATGATTTTTATTAAGTAATAATAATGTTTTAAAGGTGTTAATGATTTTGTATAAATTAAAATATGGAATAAATGAACATTTAAGCTGAATTTGGAAATATAACTTAAATTGAATTTTGTGAAATTTGTTTAAAAGTGAAATTTTAATTAAGTAAAATAAATGGAAATAAGCTATATCTTTGGAAATTTAAAACTTAGTTGTTAAGTTAATAATTCAATTAAAGAAATGAAAATTTAATTGTTATTAAATTTGGTATGGAAATTTGACTTTATAAAATCATAGAAATAAAGGTATTTAAATGATTGTGTTAAATGTGAAATATATGATTTTATAAGTTAAAATGATTTATATTAAAAGTTAATTATTTGTGGAATTGTAAATAAAACTCTGAATACGATTTAACAGCATTTTGAAATGTAATGTAAAGGATATTACAGCATTTTGTAAATGTTGTAGTGTTTTAAATGAACTAAAAGGTTAATTTGAAATAAAGGCTATTATAGCACTTTGTAAGTGCTATAGTGGTTAAACTTAACATGTAAGTTAATTGAAACTTAAAAGAAATCTATTACAGCATTTAACGTTGTCTTTTGTTAATTAACTGTTTTAAACTATAACTTTACGTAGCATTTTATAAGTGCTACGGAAACTATATTTTGTTGTTTTAAATTAATTTTAATGAAAAATAATCTCTGGAAAATGATATAATTTTGGGAAATTAAATGTTAAATTTCTAAAGATAATGAAGAGATATTTAAGTGGAAGAATTTGATTTCTAATGTGAGTTTAAAATGGTATTTAAATTTAATAAAATGAATGGATTTAAATGGTATTTAAATGAATAAAAATGAATGGTGTTTTGAATAATATTTTGATATTGTGAAATGAGTTTGAAATGATACTTGATTTCTGACTTATTTAATTTATTTGATAAATGAATATTTGAAGTATATATTAATTGAGTTTATTTAAATGATATTGGATTTATGAAATGTGGGAGATTTAAAGTTTTGAAATATACTAAAGATTGAATATTGTATTTTGTGGATTTAATCTATATTGGGAATTGATAAGATTTGAAACGGTTTGTTGGTAAACTGTAATTGAATTGAAATTTGATGGTTTGAATTTAATAAGTTTGTAAATGTATAGAATTAAAAGATGATTTTAAATATATGATTTCGAAATGCTGTGATTTTCAAAGTATAATGATTTCAAATGTTTTGTTTCAAAAGAGTTATAACTTTGAAAGTATAGACTATCTGAAAGGTGAATATATGTTTGAAATGGAAATGATGTTGTTTTGAAATGAACATAGTTTTGAAATAAAATGATTTTGGTTTCGAAGTATAACTATCAAAGGTATGATATTTTGATATATAAAAATGATTTGAAATAAAGTTTGAAAAGATATAATATTTTGATGTATTAAAATGATTTGAAAAGAAGTTTGAAAGGATACGATATTTTAGAATATTGAAATGATTTGGAAATGATAAATCTTTATTTTGATAAAGACATGATTTTGAAATGATATCTTATTTTGAAGTAAAGTATTGTTTTTAAAAGTTATAACCACGGGTTATAATAACGATTGGTTGGCAAAGAGACCGGGATCGGATATGGACATACTCTCTGTCGATACCGAAAACCACTTTGACAACCGTGTACGCGGTGGAGATTCCAGAATGAAGTAGGATGGTGGCGACGTTCTTAAGGTATGTTACGTGGACCCAACTCCCGTGAGTTGGCATAAGGTGGCTAAAACAGGAGCGATTGACGGACCAAGGAGGTAGCACCTCTTATCGGACACACTTCTTCGATACCATTCTATTACTTGTGATTGATTTGGTGGCCACCCTTGATTTGGGAGTGTTGTTCGAGGTGGGCGGTAGTGGCTGCTATGCGTCACCACTAGTCCGGATGCGTAATTGGTATATCTACCCTGGCATTGCCTAGTTGTGCCGTGTCACCTACCATATCGAGCTTTACTACGATTATGATTTTAAGATCCGACCGCGTTAAGGTTCTCCATCCCCTTAACGCTATTTTCTATATGATTATACTTTACTGATTAGACATTATTATAATAGCGAATATTACTACATAGTAGATAGTTTAACGGATCCTTAAAGAATGGGCGGTCCCAAGCATTCTTTAAGTTACTTGTACCTTATTACAGTTCACTTGAGTTGGTTTATATTATATAAGTATATATTGTCCTGACTCGAGTGTTTGTGTTTTGCTTTACGCTCGGGTCAGCCTGAGTATTCACAGATTTGGATTTCCACCTTCTGGAGATTTGAATCGCTGGAGATTATCTTCTAGTCTTGTTCTATCGACTTCAGTTAGGTTGCTCTGTTCAGCTTGTACTTGGTTATCTTATTTATACTTCCGTTGTACTCTATTTCTTCTATTGTATCTTATGTACTCTGATATATTTATATAGTAGCTTCATGAACTACTATTTCTTTTACTTCCGCTGCATTATTTTACTCTGTGTCTGTGATCTGTGATTATATTTATTTACTGTATATTCTGAGATTTGCCAAATTTTAATTACAACGCGGTATTTTGAGCAATTCAACTCCGGCATGAGTGTCTACCTATACACTTATAATGGATGCGAATGGTTGAAAATATCGGGTCGTTACAGTTGGTATCAGAGCTTTGGCTTTGAGGTAAAACTCAGCATATAGAGTAGATTTATTTACAGAATCACTTTCGTTCGAGTTTGAATCTTTTCCTCTTGATTCGAATTTCCTTTTAATTTTTGGAACGTTCCCTGCGGTTCCAAAATTCATTCTTGTCCCTCACTATTCATCTTCTTTTGATTCTGGAGTATCCCATAACTCCGCTTCGAATGAGCTTTATAGTGAATTGGTGGTCTCGCCAATATTCTAATGACTTGTAAAAGGGGGAAAACTCCTTTACAAATTTGCATCGATTCACCAGAGATTTATATTTATCCTTGGTTTAGATGCTAATATCTTTTGTTATTCCAAACTCTATCTCTTGAGATCGGATGTAGATTTACCCCAGGAAAATCCACATTTGCTCTTATTCATTAAGTCACGGTTGACCCGGTTAAGGTTGCCCGCGATTTATCTAAGCTTATCCATCTTCCTATTTTGTTATTAAATCATCTTGTCTTTGTTTCCAAAATATCTCCAAACATTTTTAATTGTACTAGTAAATCTATGTTTTGTTTTATATATTATGTTGTTTGAGTTGTTGATGTTGATTTGGGCTTCCGATCGATTCGTCTGATCAACGCTATCGATAGGATTTCTAAAACACTTTGACAGAACAAACTGACACAATATTATTTTAAAATTTTGGTTAATGAAATAAATTTTGATATAAGTAAATATTATGGAACTTAATAAATTGATTTAAATTGATTATTTAAAATGATAATACTTGATTTATCATTCTATAAATGAATTTATAAATAGCTGTTTATAAAGTTGATTTGGGAACTGAAATGAATTTAAATCAAGAATTTGAGAATTTAATTTCCGATGGTTTCAAACTTTGTGTTTAAAGATTTAAAAGGATATATTATTTAAAGTATTTTTGAATAGAATTTGTTTCCAAAGAATTTTAAAGTTTAAAAAAAATCAGTGCTCTTCTCTTTGTCGCTGGAAAATAATTTCGGTGATGACTGCAGCATCATCGACTTTCATTTTCGAGTTTCAAAGTGAAGAAACCATTCTGTAGTTTTGCTACAGCTTTGTTTTGGGAAACTTGATTGATATGAATTTCTAAAAGATGATTTGATTTATAATATATATAGATATATGATTTAAAATTTGATTTGACAAATTTTGTGCATACATTTATTTATCTCTAAATGGTTTGAAAAGAATCGGAAATTTTATTCTTAAATTCTATCTTAAATAATAACTTCAAGTATAAAAAGAAAATCAAAATTTTGAATAAATATTCAAGCCTGAAATGATTGAATTAGAATGTTTATAGTGTATATTAATTTTAGAAAGTTTATTTGTATAATTCTCAATTGCATTCCAATATAACTTACCTTAATTTTTAGAAGTTAATAATGTAATTGGATAATATACAATATAAAAAGATTTTTATAAATAAAATTTAAGTGGTTATAATAAATATTATACACTTAAATTTTAGTTATAAAAAGAATAACAGAGGTAAATAGACTAAAAGGTTAATTGAATAATTTACAATATAAATGATGTTAAGGGAATTAGGAATAAATTAAAATGGTTATAATAAGTGTAAGTATATTTAACATAGGTGATAAAATATTGAAAGCGATAAATTTAATTATAATTAGGAATAGAGAAGAATTAAATTTATTAAGTACATTATGAGTATAATAATGATTTTTCCAATCCATGATTTCTAAAATTGTTAGTTTAAGAAAATTGGATGATAAGATAATGTAATTAGAGGTAGTTAAGATTTATTTAACTTGTGTAAAATTAATTATCCGTTTAAGCTGAAACCATGGAAATTTCAAACCTATTATCTTATTTTGTTTTCAAACTGTCTTTTGGTTATTCTTATTTTCCTCATCTTGCTACAGACTGGTATAGGCATCTTTTTATAATCTTTCTGTTAAGAAATCTTTCTATAATCTTTAATAATCTTTGGTACTTATTTTAATCTGAGCATTGCTTGCCATCCACCTTGTTAAACTTACCTATAACAATAGTTGTCAGGTATAATCTCAATCTCCTTGTCATCTTGTCTTAATCTTATTTCACTCTATTTTTTCTGTGCTTTCCCGTACTTCATTCCTTTTCGGGGACGAAAAGTTTTGAGTGGGGGAGAGTGTAACAACCCTAGATTTTGCATATATTTTAATTTTGACTTTATTTTAATTTTAAATTATTTAAACTTGTTCTATTTCAAACATTTCATTTTTAAAATAAAACTTAATTATTAGGTGAATTATAATTTCAAAATGGTGTAATTTGGATATTTTACTGAAAAATGGATTTCTAGTCAAACTGGTCAAACTTTGACTTTTAACTTTTAAATTTAAATATTAAAATTCTTAAATTTTATCTTTTATTATGAAAATAGATTTAATAACTTGAATACAGCTTTTCGTTTCGTTGGAAACGGAGTTAAATTGTAGAAGTTATGTAATTTTCAATTTTGTGTATAAACTGTTTATTTTGCAATATTATTTATTTTAAATCATATAAATTATATTTTTATTGTCATATTTTGTTTTAATATGTGTTAATAGGTTATTTAATGTCTTTTAATATTTTTAAAATGATAATATAATTTTTCTAAAGTATACTTGAATTTATTTCAATTTATAAAGCCTAGTTTCCATTTTTTTGCTATTTTCTTCATTAAATTATATTTAATTTAATTTTATTTATTTATTTTTGTGAATTTATTTTTATTGTGTGTTCTTATCTTTATTTATAAATATTTTTCAAGTACATAAAGATTGTCTAAAGTTCATTTGAATTGTTTCAAATTTATAAAGCCTAGTTATGTATATATTGCCATTTTCTTTATTTATTTGATTTTTATTTAAATTTATTTATTTTCTTTTCTTATTTATTTTATTTTCTGAGTTTATTTATCTTTATTATCAGCCTTTTTATGTATTTATAAAATTAAAATGAATTTGTGGAAATTTGAAAAGACTTGAAACTCTTAGATTTCCAAAGTCTTTTCCTCTTCCGACCTTTCATTTTCCCAACTCCTCTCTTTATTGATTTTGGCCGTATACTTCAATTCTCTTCAGCCTCATCTTCATTTTCACGTGAATTACACTTCCTCAAACATTCCTCAACAAAAAATATACGGCCATCTCCTTGTTATTCAAAAATTTGGTAAAAAACATCTTTTCTTTTCATGTTTTCTTTGTTTTCTTTTGTGATTTGCACTTGCCTTCTTCATCTCTATTGGATCGGCCTCCTTCCTCCTCCACCTTGGCCACCTCCACCACCACCCCCTCTGAACAACAGCACCTCCAGCACCTTCCCATGCCATAGCCGAGCCCCTATGTGATGAAACTCCACCAAAGTTGCACAAACACCACCTATATGCATACAAGCCGAGCCATCCACCTTCCATCACCTCTCTCCACCACATGGCTGACCATATATCACCACCACCTCCTGTTCCAGACCTGACACATCATGCCACATCACCACCTGACCCCCTGAGCCATGGCCATGCCCCTCCATGCCTTGCCCGAGCCTTGTAGTGGCCTTGAACTCATGCTTTTGCCTTGTATTGGTAGTTTCTACATCACCAAATGTTGCACCACTTTCTCTAGGTTAGGCCGACCCATACACCACCACCACCAGCCTTTTCCTGACCCATACACCTCTACCACACCTGTAGTTGACCACCTGAAGACTGTCCGTGACTTGGAGTGCCTTGGCCGTGACCTTTAGTTCCTTGAAAACAGTGCGTGTTGCCTTGTAGTTGTTGTTTCGTGCTCACAAACCTTTGCTCCATCATTTTCCCATGCTATGACCGACCTTTAGGAACACAAACCTGATCTAAAACCATGATGTAGCCGTGCCATTTCAGATCATAACTGAAGCATAGATGGTAGAAAGCAAGTGCAAACACTTTGGCTTTGTTTTATGCATCCAATTCTAGCATTGTTAATGGTATCTTGTGTTGAAACTTATATATTGTTTTATTGTTTGTTCAAATGTATCCAAGGAGATTCATCTTTGGCTCTCTCACTCAAATCATATTCGAGTTGTCGTGCCTTCGTAGTCTTTGTATTGTGTGCTTTGGTGGCTATCTCCAGCTTTTAACAAGTGAGTAATTCTCACCAGACAATGTGTACTTATATAACTAGTAAACTGACACCATTTGAATCTGTAAAATTATATCATCCTGTTGTAACTGTTATATTATGATCATATAATGTTTACCCCTGTTATTACATATGTTATATCATCTATTACTGTTATCTCATGCTATTCTGTTTATTTATATCAGTTTATCACACTGCAAGTTCCTTGTAGATTAGAATCACTATGGGTTGAAATGATACATACCCGAACGGACTTTAGAATAAGGAAAAATCGTTATGGGCTGAAATGATAGGCCTGAACGGTTTTTATTTATTTATTTATATTACTTGGGATTGCGGGTTTGAAATGATAAAACCCGGTTTTTCTTTGTAAACTGCGGATTGAAATGATACATATCCGTATCACTTGACCTAGGCTAGAAAATTATATACAGACCCGTGGTTTATATATTTTTCTGAAATTTTTAAAATACTTTTTTTAATGTAAGTATTATGGTATTTTGATTTAAATTTCATTAAAATGATTTCTATAAAGTATTTGTGATTTTCTACAAATTAAATAAGTGAATTAAGTAAATGGTGAAGTAGAATTTGAAATATAAGTTAATTTTGGAATTTATGATTTTGTTTATAAATGGAATTTCTATAAAGTAAGAAAATATGACAAATTTGATTTAAAGATGAATTTAATGATTTTTATTAAGTAATAATAATGTTTTAAAGGTGTTAATGATTTTGTATAAATTAAAATATGGAATAAATGAACATTTAAGCTGAATTTGGAAATATAACTTAAATTGAATTTTGTGAAATTTGTTTAAAAGTGAAATTTTAATTAAGTAAAATAAATGGAAATAAGCTATATCTTTGGAAATTTAAAACTTAGTTGTTAAGTTAATAATTCAATTAAAGAAATGAAAATTTAATTGTTATTAAATTTGGTATGGAAATTTGACTTTATAAAATCATAGAAATAAAGGTATTTAAATGATTGTGTTAAATGTGAAATATATGATTTTATAAGTTAAAATGATTTATATTAAAAGTTAATTATTTGTGGAATTGTAAATAAAACTCTGAATACGATTTAACAGCATTTTGAAATGTAATGTAAAGGATATTACAGCATTTTGTAAATGTTGTAGTGTTTTAAATGAACTAAAAGGTTAATTTGAAATAAAGGCTATTATAGCACTTTGTAAGTGCTATAGTGGTTAAACTTAACATGTAAGTTAATTGAAACTTAAAAGAAATCTATTACAGCATTTAACGTTGTCTTTTGTTAATTAACTGTTTTAAACTATAACTTTACGTAGCATTTTATAAGTGCTACGGAAACTATATTTTGTTGTTTTAAATTAATTTTAATGAAAAATAATCTCTGGAAAATGATATAATTTTGGGAAATTAAATGTTAAATTTCTAAAGATAATGAAGAGATATTTAAGTGGAAGAATTTGATTTCTAATGTGAGTTTAAAATGGTATTTAAATTTAATAAAATGAATGGATTTAAATGGTATTTAAATGAATAAAAATGAATGGTGTTTTGAATAATATTTTGATATTGTGAAATGAGTTTGAAATGATACTTGATTTCTGACTTATTTAATTTATTTGATAAATGAATATTTGAAGTATATATTAATTGAGTTTATTTAAATGATATTGGATTTATGAAATGTGGGAGATTTAAAGTTTTGAAATATACTAAAGATTGAATATTGTATTTTGTGGATTTAATCTATATTGGGAATTGATAAGATTTGAAACGGTTTGTTGGTAAACTGTAATTGAATTGAAATTTGATGGTTTGAATTTAATAAGTTTGTAAATGTATAGAATTAAAAGATGATTTTAAATATATGATTTCGAAATGCTGTGATTTTCAAAGTATAATGATTTCAAATGTTTTGTTTCAAAAGAGTTATAACTTTGAAAGTATAGACTATCTGAAAGGTGAATATATGTTTGAAATGGAAATGATGTTGTTTTGAAATGAACATAGTTTTGAAATAAAATGATTTTGGTTTCGAAGTATAACTATCAAAGGTATGATATTTTGATATATAAAAATGATTTGAAATAAAGTTTGAAAAGATATAATATTTTGATGTATTAAAATGATTTGAAAAGAAGTTTGAAAGGATACGATATTTTAGAATATTGAAATGATTTGGAAATGATAAATCTTTATTTTGATAAAGACATGATTTTGAAATGATATCTTATTTTGAAGTAAAGTATTGTTTTTAAAAGTTATAACCACGGGTTATAATAACGATTGGTTGGCAAAGAGACCGGGATCGGATATGGACATACTCTCTGTCGATACCGAAAACCACTTTGACAACCGTGTACGCGGTGGAGATTCCAGAATGAAGTAGGATGGTGGCGACGTTCTTAAGGTATGTTATGTGGACCCAACTCCCGTGAGTTGGCATAAGGTGGCTAAAACATGAGCGATTGACGGACCAAGGAGGTAGCACCTCTTATCGGACACACTTCTTCGATACCATTCTATTACTTGTGATTGATTTGGTGGCCACCCTTGATTTGGGAGTGTTGTTCGAGGTGGGCGGTAGTGGCTGCTATGCGTCACCACTAGTCCGGATGCGTAATTGGTATATCTACCCTGGCATTGCCTAGTTGTGCCGTGTCACCTACCATATCGAGCTTTACTACGATTATGATTTTAAGATCCGACCGCGTTAAGGTTCTCCATCCCCTTAACGCTATTTTCTATATGATTATACTTTACTGATTAGACATTATTATAATAGCGAATATTACTACATAGTAGATAGTTTAACGGATCCTTAAAGAATGGGCGGTCCCAAGCATTCTTTAAGTTACTTGTACCTTATTACAGTTCACTTGAGTTGGTTTATATTATATAAGTATATATTGTCCTGACTCGAGTGTTTGTGTTTTGCTTTACGCTCGGGTCAGCCTGAGTATTCACAGATTTGGATTTCCACCTTCTGGAGATTTGAATCGCTGGAGATTATCTGCTAGTCTTGTTCTATCGACTTCAGTTAGGTTGCTCTGTTCAGCTTGTACTTGGTTATCTTATTTATACTTCCGTTGTACTCTATTTCTTCTATTGTATCTTATGTACTCTGATATATTTATATAGTAGCTTCATGAACTACTATTTCTTTTACTTCCGCTGCATTATTTTACTCTGTGTCTGTGATCTGTGATTATATTTATTTACTGTATATTCTGAGATTTGCCAAATTTTAATTACAACGCGGTATTTTGAGCAATTCAACTCCGGCATGAGTGTCTACCTATACACTTATAATGGATGCGAATGGTTGAAAATATCGGGTCGTTACACTTGGTCCCCCCACACAGCTTTCTTCCAAGACTCGTAAACTCCTTACGTAGCTTGGGAAATTCAAAGGCAGGTGGATGGGTAGGACCTACACTTGGCGCTTGCTCTATGGTTCCCCTATTAGAGTTAAGCTCAGCTTGTTCTCTCGCTTGTCGATACTATGAAACCAAATCATGACGTTTAAGCTTGGAATCTCAGTTGGATCACCTGAGCCACAATCAATAGGATTGTTCTCCTCTCTATTAGTGATTTAGGAATGATTAGCAACTTTTCCAAAGATTGTACTGGCAAGAATAATGGAAAACATTTTCATATTATATTTATATATAAATCCTTTGAAAATCTTTATATTTGTATATACGTAGATACACACGCATTCTCTTTAAAAACCCTTTTGAAAAAAAATTTGAAAACCTTTTTGCAAAACCTTTTTTTCAAAACTTTTCAAGTACGTTCTCTCAATACGCACCTAATGCTTAAGGAATTTTAAACTAGGCTCTGATACCAAGTGCAACAACACGCACCTCCCAAAGCACCAATCTAAAGGTTAGGGTGAGTTTCGGGCTTGTGTCGATGCCAAGAAGTACAAGCTACGGTTTGTTAAACATTATAGAGACTAAAGATTTAAGGATAAAATCTAAGACATTCTACACTTTCGGTTCTCACAGCGTAAGGCAGGAAAATATAAATACAGAAAATGGTCATCTTATAAAATATCCAGAAAACACAGTCATAAAACATGCGTAGTCATATTCCAGAGTTTACAGAAATATAGCATAAAGTCTGATAAATACTAAGTATGATAAATAGTTACATGTAGAGTAATGTAAAATAATAACAAGCAACTCCAATGCCAAGCTCACCTCTCCACGTACTAATCCTTGGTCCTATCGCCTATTGCCCTGTCCTCCTGTAGTGGGGAAAAATAAAGGAAAGGAATGGTCCAACAGAAGTCTGGTAAATGAGTTACATCATTAATATATGGTGACCCCATGCAATTTACTTCATTAATACTCTATGTGACCTAGGGTGTTCTACTTGTGTTTTTAAATTACTTACCAAGGTAGGTTTCATTAACCTAGGGAAATAATTCTAAATACACATACACTAACATCTTGTGATGGCTTATACTTAGGATCGAACAACTAATCAAATCTTAAAATAACTATGGATCGGCTAATAGCAATTGGAATTACTCCAACATACACTACGCCAAAGATGACCTTCTGCAACATTTTTGCAAGGTGTTGCCAGCTAAAATGTTGCGATAGATATAAAATTTTGGTCCTACTGCAACGTTGTATTTATGGTGTTACCTTAGCCTTAAAAATGTGTTGCTCTAGCTAAACAAGTGTAACACGATGCAACATTTTTATATAGTGTTGCTATAGATGTAGTCAAATTAAAAAATTAATAAAATTAGCAATCCGCATGAATACGATCCAACGGTCTACATTTAATCTGATTGTTAAAATGGATCACCGCTACAATTTGCCCTAAATTTTCGTTTTCCCTCTTTACTTTTCATATCATTTCGTTCTCACCCCCAATTTCCAAATCCCTAATTTCCAAATCATATTTTCGTTACTTTTTTTTTCTTCCAAAAATCCCTAATTCCCAAATCCTACCAACCGCAGCCCCCAACAAAACTCCACTACCCAACCGCCGTTTTTACGGCCTGATTCCAATGGTCATCGAGCACATATCCCATGGCGAGCATGCTTATGATATCTTTTCCCGGCTTCTCAAACAGCGCGTCATCTGCCTTAACGGACCCATCGAGGATAATACGTCGACGATAGTTGTGGCTCAGCTATTGTTCCACGAATCTGAGAATCCATCTAAGCCGCTTTCTCTTTATATCAATTCACCTGGTGGTTCCGTGACGGTAGGGTTGGCAATTTACGATACTATGCAGTATATTCGATGTCCCGTCTCTACTCTCTATGTTGGCCAGGTGATGTTTTGTTATATTTATGGAAAAGTTGTGAACTTTAACATTGGATTTACATTTACCGACGAATAGTCTTACATGTTTTTGTTGATTGGTAAATGTGGTGATATGCTAGTTCAGTACAAGTTGCCACTTTGTCCTCCTCTTGGCTTATGACTAATTATGTGAACATACTGCTGCTATGATTAGCTCTTTGATTACATTCAGTTCCAATCTCAGTATAGATTGCATGTGCTTATGCTAGAAAGTAGTCAACTAGATTGCAGGCTGCAATTTTATATCCTGATTCAAAATGTACCAACTGTTGTTAAAGGCTGTAGGGGATGTAAGTTGCAGCAGTTTGGGGAGTGGATATTGGCAGTGTAGAGGTTGAAGTTTGGTAGTGTTCAAGTAGAAGGAGTTGCTGTCTAGTAGGAAGTTTGGATGAGTGAACTATGGTTTGGATGAGGCGGTGATTATCGGTGATGGAGGATGGTATGCCGATGCTGCTTCCAGGCGGTGTTGTTGATGATGTAATTTGATGAGGCAGTGAGTGGATGTTTTGTGAAAGAGGTTGGGAGTGTGGTCAGTGTTTGGTAGATGGTCAGTGTTTCAGGCAATCGTGTTTCAGGTAAGTGGTAGATGTGCAGTAGTTCCGATGGGTGATGAAGTTGCTGAGGATGGGGTTTGCGGGTTTGCTAAGTTCAGTCTTCATTTGTGCATCATTTTACGTCATTTCAAAGAAGGCTCGATCTTCCGAAATCGGATGATCCCCGCCAGGACTGCGGGGCCCCGGACCCCTACCGGCGCTGCGCCCGGACCCGCTACTCGGCTCATCATATATTTGTCAGTGTCGGTGTCTATATATTGAAACTGCATATGTAATGAGTGAACTGAGTGATGTAGTGAGGAATATCTGTATATGTGAATATTAGTGTTATATATCATTGAATTGTAAAATAGCGGAGTCAGGAATTTGTACTATTTTAAATGTTGAAATAAAATATTTATTTAAATAAATTACTATTTGAATATCAAATTCTTTGCAATAGCATTTTATTAAATAAATATTTAATTCTATTAAAAAATCAAATATGCTCTACATTGTGGGCCCCACAACTTCAGAAAGTTAATATCTATAGCAACATTTTTGGAATGTTGCTACAGATACCTATGGGTGTTGCCATAGACCCAAATAGGGTTCTATTGCAACAATATTACTTATGTTGCCTTAGATAGTCAAAATGTTGCCTTTGAGGTCATAGGCAACGGCAAAAATTGCATCACCCTACAAGTGTTGCCATAGACCTATGGCAACATTTTTCGGGCCTGAGCCAACATTTTTTTTGTGTTGCAGAAGGCCATTTATGGCGTCGTGATACGATTACCTACAATATCAATTTTGGGATTACATTTCCAAAGTATGACTACACATATAATATTTACGCTTTGTAGGGGAGCCTGCAATACTGACTCATGCCAAAGAAATCTCAAAGTCATTGCATCCATGTCCCTGTAACGACCCGTAAATTTTAACTGTTTTAATAACGTAATTAGTTGAATTTTGTGAAATTTTAAACGATAAAATTTTGAAATAAAAATTTGATATTTGGAATGCGTCTAGTTAAACATAGCAACTGGTAAATTTTTATCTGAAAATATGAAGTTTATTTTCGTGCGTAAATTTATTCAATTTAATCAGTTAGGAATTGATGAAAATAAAATGTTTTCGAAACCCAAATATTTTTATATAGAAAAATTCTAAATCATCTTCTGAGCAAGACGTTACTTTTCGTTTTTCCAAATTTGGACTTCTTTGGCTCCATCGATCTTATTTTTCTGCGTTTTTCTTGCATTTTTCGATAATAGAAAATTCGAATTTTTATAACTAAATCGTACCACCGATATCTATATACCGTTTTGATCGTCTCATTGTGCTGATCTTCGCAGTATATTTATTTCTGTGAATTGGAGTCCGGTTCACTGCGGAATCCGCGAAAAACGGTAATCGTATCGGTACCGGTTTTGTGACTTTTGGTTTTGTGACCTTTTGAATCTTCTGTCAATTCATTTTCCACCGTACAAAATCAAAAGCCACTAGCCATCATTATTTTCAGAATTTGCGGAGGCTTTTGCTTTTCTACACTGGTTCCAACATATATTGGTTCTAGCCCTTCTTTCATTCCCCATTACTTTTTCTCTGTTCACTCTTTCCATTTCCCCATTACTTTTTCACCTATACATTTCTTTTCTCTTCCACACCCACCCATGCTCGCGCGATCTTCCTCATCCACGGCAGCCAATGCCTCCCCTCTGTTCGTATCCATCCCGCATCTCCTCACCTTGAACGGCACTTATTCACGACCCTCCCTCTGGCCGAATATTCCACACAACTTCTCCTCCCCAGATCTCATCATCACCTCATCCAACACCCTGAACTCCCTGAGCTCCACCGAGACCTCTTTTCCATCCACTCTCCCTCCTCCCATCGAGACAGCTAGCGCATACCCTCCGCTTCCCTAATCTGAAGCACGCGGTCTCCTTTATACATATATCGTAAGTTATATATATATTATTTAGATATGCAAGCTTCTATGTTTTAGTCCATTGGTTTATATTTCACTTTCACAGTTTCAAAATATGCAAATATACATATGATCTGGTTTTAATATTTTAGAATAAAGGTATTTCATTGATGTAAATATATATATGTTAATGAGCATGTCTAATTTGTTGGGTTTAATATCTTAGTTTATATAAGTTCTGTTTTCTAAAAGTCTATATAATATGTTTAACACAGCAGCCTCGTTCGTGATATTTTTGCATATATAATTTCATATCTTAAGTATAGATAAGTTTAAGCCTGCATGTATATATATATAACCTATAGTTTATATATGAAAACTTATGAAAGCATAATTGTTTGAATAGCTTATTTATATATATAATAGTAGCTTATATAGATGTTTATATTTATATTTCTTGTGTTGGTGGGTTGCTGTAAAGAATCTAGTAATAGATACTTTTAAATTATATGAGTAGGCTGATCTTTACAATTGTTATAGATTTGTATATATATATAGTATTAGTAAAAGTATGTAAGTTTTATAAACTATATATGATATTGTTATGTATGTTAGCATTTACTAGTATTATCTATTACCTGTTAGTATAAATTATATTATATTTATATTTATATTTATATTTTAAGTTTTACTTTCTGTTAAAGTAGCTGAATATGTATATTTTGAGGCTGCTTCCAATTGAAAAGTAATTTGCATATTTTGTGAAAACTATATATATATACACTTTGATTTGGTATATATGTGCTTAACTAGGAATATTGATCTGAAAAGGTATATTTTATATTTTAGGAAAAAAATTGGTTAGAGAAAGTTATTATTATATATATAGTAGTTCCTATATTTGCACCTGAGTTCTGTTTTATATATCAATTATATAGATATATTTGTGTACTGTATATGTATGTTTGATGTAACAGTTTTATTTTATAATATATGTCATTATTTTGAAATATATATATGGCATTTTGAAAGGAATAAAATATAATCTTAGTAAATTCATTTATATATATATCTATATATATATATATATAATTTAATATGTGTTTGAAATTTAAAAAAAGAATGATTTTTGTAAATAGTATGTATATAGTAATACATATAAGTTCATTCATACCATTTATCTTCATCGATGCCGTTCTGATTTGATTTCGTTAATTCCTAATTATCAGCTATGTTCGTCGTGCCTGTTCTCCATCGAATCTTGCCCATCTTGCCTTGCTTTGGGATTCGTAACTCGTTTGTCAAATATCTCTAGCCTCGAAAGGTGAACAATCACTCACGATTAACATTCTTTTATTTATTATATTTGATTTCAATTGAAACGACAATTGAAATATGCTGCTGTTAGTTAATTACACTGTTATATATGCTATTATCTGTATCCGTTCACCTGTGACATCTGACACCATTATCTGTTATATATACAATGATAATCCAGTTTGGTTGTTAAATGATTGATTATTTGATGTTGACATTGGACGTTAAATTGTAAATGTTGTAAGTGATAAATAATTTGAAATTGACGTAGGTTAGTTAGATTTTATATATGTGATAAATTTAATTTGATGACATTTGCATAATATGACCTCTTTAAATGTTTAAATAAATTGACACGTACGAATATGGTTAATCACACCTTGAACCATTTAAATGTATGTTGTATAGATTGGTGTAGTATGAAATTTAATAATGAATATCAAGTGGAGAACCGTATAAATATTAGTGTAATAATCTTTAATCTACATGAAATGATAGTGTGGATTCTAGAAATAATTATATTAATTTACACAAATAACAATGTGAATTAATTCGATTATTTCGGGATTATTTGAATTAATTATTGGATTGTTGTTATTGATTGTTGTTATTGCTTGTTTATTTACTTTGACACCATCCCAGTTATCACACTGCAAGTTCCCTTTGCTATGCTTTGATTTTTGAATTGAAATGGAATCGGGTTGAAATGATAAATACCCAAATTTAACTATGACTTAGGATAGAGAATTAAATAAAACCCGGTTGGTCAATGATTTGATTTAAAAATAAAATAAAGATTTTATTTGAATAAATGATAAGTTTCTGAAATAAAGTTGGAATTTGGAATTTAAATAAAGTAAATGTTAATATTTAATAATCTGAATCAAAATATTAACATAGTAGTTGTTGAAAGAACGTTGTTTTAAATTTAATGAATAATTGAGTTTTGAAATTGTAAATAATTAAGTTTTTGAAATTATTTAATAATTAAATAAAATTGAATTCTTTAATAAGTGAAATTGAACTTCTTGAATAAGTGAAATTTGGTTTCTTTATTAATTGAGTTTTTAAAATTTGTAACTAAGTAAATGAATAAGTGAAATTGAATTTCTTTAACAAGAAATAAAATGTGATTTATTGAATTAATGTAAGACTTGTAATTTAAAGAGTTGATTTGACGAGTCTAATATCATTCAATTTGAAGTTTTGATATAATGAAGTTGAACTTAAGTAATTGATTTAATGAATTGGAAATTTAATAAAAATTGTTTTGAATGATAAATTAACTTAACGAATATTGAATGAAACCGATCAATGAATTTAAATTGATTTGAATGTTAAAATAAATTAATTTAAATGATTTCGGAAGGAAACGTATATACGAATTTAAATGAATATTGGAATGGTTTTAAATAAAAATTGAAATTGTATTATAAGATTTTGAAATGGTAATTTGGAAGTTTGAAACGTAAATTTTGAAAATTGGTTTAGAAAGACAAATGAAATATTGGTTTATAAAATTCTAATTGAAATTGAATTTGATTTGGCTTGAAATATATTAAGCGACCAATTGGTGAAATAATTTTGAATGTTATTAAAGAGAACGGAATCGGTTAGGGACATACTCACTATTTAAACCGAAAACCACTTTAATAACTATACGCGGAGTGTGATCCAGAATGAAGTGGTTGGAATGATGTACGTGATGACAGAAGAAAGAGAACGATAATGGATAGCCTTGACACATGTGTCAAATTGGAAATGACTAAAACAGGAGCTGTGCCGGGCCAAATGGGGTCAGCTACCTCGAGCGAACACACTTCTTCGAAAACTACTCATTACTTGTTATCGATTGGTGCACCCTTGATTTTGGGAGTGTTGTTTCGCGCCGTTGCGATCGCTGCGACGATGCGTTCTCACCAGTCCGGATCAGGAGAACGGTAGTTTCACTACCTTGGGTATTGCCTCATGTGCCTTGTCATACTTGTATCCCTATATACGCGACCACTATGATTTATTTTGTGTTATACCTATGGAGTACTCCCTGATAGCCCACTAGTTTACGGTGGAGTTTACAGTGCTGTATAGACTATAACGCTTATATAAAATGTGTTAAGGGGGATAATGGTAACGCCTTAACACTATTTTGATATTTTATATTACTAATAGGGATTATCTACTTATCGTACACTACTACATAGTAGATAGTTTAATGGATCCTTAAAGGATGGTTATTCCAAACATCCTTTGAGTTACTTGTATTTCAGTTGCTATTTCACTTGAGTTGGATTTATTGTTATAAGAATGTTAATCCTGACTCGAGTGTTTAGTGTTTTCTTTACGCTCGGGTCAGACTGAGTGTACCAGTATTCGAGACTCACCTTTGGAGTTGGAGCTTCGCTTGGAGATCCAGTTATCTTTCCTGTTTCAGATATCCAGTTTATTCTAGTGATGTATTCTGATATTGTATTTGATTATTGTATCTGAGACATCTGTTGTACCTTATTTAACTTTGATATGTATATAGTAGCTTCATGAACTACTATCTTTTGTTTCCGCTGCATTTATTACTCTGTGTCTGTGATCTGTGATTATTTTATTTACTGTATATGTTCAGTTTTGCCAAATTTAAATTAACAATTAGGTATTTTGAATTATTCAAGTCCGACATGTGCGGATGCGAATGGTCCAAAATAGCGGGTCGTTACAGTCCCCCTCTCAATGGTAACGTAACGCCTCTTATCACACCGCATCGGGATCCATCAACAACTTAGTATTACGTACATGCCACAATGCATACCAGGGAACTCCCAATAGAGTCAGGCTACACACTTTCCCTGGCATCATTTTTGGTGTACACATATACCATAGAACTTCATATGAGTGCAATTTGCGATAGAATTTCCCCATTCAAATATCGACCCTGTTGAATAAATAGTGTCTAGGCCGCATTGTCCGTGCACACATCTATCCAGTCTTGCAACGTCCAAAAATAATAAACCTAGGGAACTAATTTCCCAACTTATACTAACATTCATGTATAATAATACACATATATATAAATAAACTTATAAACTTGGGCCTTAGGCCGAGGTTTAATCTCATTCGTAACACGTTAACCGATCGAATGTTGGTCATTGAAGTGATCAATTGCTTATTGTCGGTAGGATTTAGTGAGCCTATCACTCGGTCATAGTCGTCTTTCTAGGGTTTAATTAGTTCATTCTCTTATATGTTAGTTTCAAACCACTGATTATAGTAACTGATTATAGTAACTGTTAATTATAATAAACTTTATTTTGTCAATCTACAATCTTCGATGCTTTCAATTTTAATTTGTAACAATTTCATAAGCATGGTTGTTATCAAAGTGAATCAAATCAGGTGTAGAATTAATAGAGTATTGATATATCAATCTATATCCAATTTGACAAAAAGGGTATTAAACCTAAACCAATTTTTATCCAACATATTTACTTAATCCTTATCTAGATTAGACAAGAATCACATTCAAATATGTTAAATTCTTATTCAACTTCCAGTCTATTTCGATTATAAGATTGATTTTACCTAAACCAATTTCAGATCAAATAAGATATCAATAAACTAAATTAAATATAAATGTCCATATTAATTATGAACCCACTCGCCCTTGGAAAGTTATCCCCACTTCTATACACTTAGATTTACCCCTGCTTCGTATAGAACTTCTCTTGATTTAATTTGATTCCTCCTTCTTCAATTTTTGAATTTGAATTTTGTTTTGTTTTGGAGAAATTTTTATATAAAGAGAAAGAGAATTCATATTTTAGAGAGATGGATTTTTGTTATGCTCTAATTTAATTAGGGTTCTGATATCAGCTTAGGGTTTTATTTATAGGGGTAGGAAGCATCCAAAAACATTCGATCAAATATTATGAAATCCGAGAGGTTTGGCCATCTCAAACCCCAACTTGAAAGTGATGACCGGTGGACTGCTTGGTTTGGAGCGGTCGGCCGCTAGTGGTTAACCGATCCAACAAGTGGTGTCGACCGATGGAGCTTTCCTTATTAAAATATTCATTTCTAATTTATTTATTTAATTATTTTCGATTCAAAATTTTTTAAACGTTAATAACCTTTTTATACTAGCTTCGATTACAAAACATTATATATGAACATTATCCAGAAAATCGCTACGAACACAACGGTGCAAGTTTCATAGCCAATTTCGGAAGTTTGTGAAGATTCCATTTTTACCCTTATTATATTTAAATTTAATTTTTTTATTAAACTCCTGGTTAATTTTTACATGGTGTTACATGTATGTCATGACATCCTTCTTCATTACCTTCCCTATAAAATATCTACTTCATATCATGATACATTTTATTGCCTTTAGGATATATAGTCAATATTAAATGATGGCGCTCATGTAGCACCTCATCCGTCAATCCTTTAACGTCATGTACAAACAACCACCATCCTTACGCAGCCAATCTTCACAGTCGAGTCCGTATTGCTTCATCTCTTCAAACTTCACTTCACCCTTAATCCTAGCACCGATCTCTACCATTCTAGCATCAATCCTTTGACTAGCACTGACTCGCTATTTCAGAGTAGGTTTGATGGCCAAGCTCGTGAACATATTTAGCTCTAGCTTGCATCGAGGTTGGAAGTCATAACCAACAATATACTAAAGCAAATTCCACTTTAAGAACATTGCTCCCCAAACCAACATGCCTTCGACTCAGAGCATCTGAGACTGCATATCCTTTACTGGGCATAAACAAAACGTATATGTTGTAGGAGGCCAAGTACTCTAACCATCACCGGTGACAAAGGTTAAGATCCTTTTGTGAGAAGAGGTATTTCAACAATTTATGGTCAGTGAATAGCCCAAACCTCTCCACTAATAGATAGTGCCTCCAAATCTTCAAGGCAAACACTATCACCACCAACTCCAAATCGTGGGTTGGGTACTTCCTCTCATGTGATTTTAGCTATCGACTAGCATACACGACAACCTTACCCCTCTATAGTAATACTGCTTCCAATCTAATACCACAAGAATCCATGTATACCATTAACTTTTTATTCCTGCTTGGAATGCCTTGTCGCATTCGTTAGCCTTTACTTAGGACTCATGAATAATTCTCACACCTCGTGCCATAATCAAAATTCTATTTCTTCTTAGTCAAGTTGGTTAATGGTGCTGCTACCTTAGGGAAGTCCTTAATGAATCGTTTACGATATTATGCTAATCTAAGGAAACTACTCACATTTGTAAGGCTCTTGGGTCGATCCCAATCCTGGATTGCTGCAATTTTGGAAGGATATACAATAATACCCTGCTCAGAAACAACATGTCCCAAAAATCGCACTTCTCTCCTCCAGAAGTGACATTTAGGAAACTTCACCTTTAATCAGTGTTTCCTCAACACCTATAGCAAAATTCTAAAGTGCGTCTTATGCTCCTCTTCCTTCCATAAGTAGATGAGAATATCACCGATGAAAAAAGTACAAACTTATTTAGTCGATCCTTGAAAAGATGATTCATGAGATCAATAAATTATGCCAGTGCATTGGTCATCCAAATGACATAACCAACCACTTATTTAATCTAGACAACGTATGAAACACTGTATTCAACATACACTCACTAGCCATGCTTAGGTGGTGAAACTCCATTGCAAAGTCCAACTAAGAAAATACCCTCGAATGATGAGGCTGATCGAATAAGTCATCAATATGTTAGAGTGGATACTTGTTCTTCTTCGTCACTTTGTTCAGCTTATGGTAATCTACACACAACCTCAAAGAGTTGTCCTTCTTAGTGGTGAATGGTGTTAACCACTTGAATGAAGTTATTTGAATGAATCCCTTTCTCAATAGGTCATTCAGTTGCATCTTTAGTTCACTCTGCACTTTGTGTGACATATGCCTCAAAGGCATAACTACTGGTTTGAAATCCTTCAGCAAATCTACGTGGAACTCTATCTTTATTTGTCATAGTAATCTAGTCACCTTCTCGAGTAAGTTCAGATACTCCTAGCTGTAGGCACCGATAACAACTCATCATGTGGGATCTTGAGTGAATAAAAAAGATAACCATCACCTCATCCTCTGTTAGGTAGTCTAACTCCGACCTCCACCCATCGTTAATCCCTATCATCACCAAAGGCCTTTCGCGATCTACTAGTACTTTGTACCTCTTTGGCCAGTCCATTCCCAATATAACATCAAACACCATGAAAATCAAAACAAAGCAATCACAAACAAAAGTACATCCTTGATTCGGTAAAGTTACATCATGACAAACAATGCATAAGCTAGTCAAACCTCCTACTGGTTTTGGACAATCAAGGGTCTGTCAACTAAGTTGGGTCTTAGTCTCAATCCACCTTACAAGTCACTAGATATAAAGGAATATGAAGCCCTGGTATCAAATAAAACACATATAAGAACATCATAAATGGAACGCATAACTTGGATAATGACACTCCTTTCCTTCTCTTTACTGATGGAGAAATCGATGAAGTTAGAATAGTGTTAAGAGAAAATGCCTTCACCATTTGCTTTTGTTTTGCTAGCTCAGGATAATCATTTTGGATATGCCAAACTTGTAATTATAACACTTCTTTTCTTATTCAGATGGCTTTTTTCACCACAACTATAGCTAGTAGGGTCCCACATGCCCTTCTTTTGGCTCTCCTTATTATGACACTACTTATTATTATTATTCCATTTCCTCTTGCCCCTTCGACCCACTTGTGGTTTTTCTCGTCTTTAGGAACAATTGTTATTAGCTTTAGGTACAAGCTCTCGTGCTTCAAATCCATCTCGACTTTTTTTTGAAGGTCTCGTCAATATGGCCAATAAATATTTCACCTAGATAGTCATTTAAAAACCAATAATATACGTCTCATTTTTCTTTAATGGAGTGTCGATGAAGGATATCCTACATTTTAACAAAGTGTCGAACTCAGTCACATACTCTGAAACAAACAAGTCGCCTTATTTCGTGTCAAAAAATTTCCCGAACGATACCATATTCTGAGCCGCCGATTTGAAATTTCCTCAAACCTAGTGTTGAAAAGATCTAAAGTGAACCGAACATTGGAAGTTATAGCTCGAAGATTGTTCCACTAATTCATTGCCCTTCCTTGGAGTTTTCTTGAAGCCGACCAACTTCCTCTTTAAAGCATCATCCAACTCCAAGTCATCAAAGATCCTTTTGCAGATGTCCAACAAATCCGGCACTTTCCATAGCTGATTCTATTCCTTGGAATGGTTTGCCACCAAGGCTAGAATATTCCTTATTTAGTTTGTCAAAGCTAGCTCTGGGTACTTGCACGTGAGCACCACAATCAATAGCCACAACTAGAGTAGCTCATTGGGCATTTTGCAACATGTTCCTTATCAGCTCAGTGAACATGGTCTGCATATCTGGGTAAGTTGCCTAAAGCTCGTCCCTTCTTTAACTCCGTAGTTGAAGTTTCCTGCATATTTCTTATGTATAGGCTCATTCTTGCAATATGTAATAAGAATGATCAGTATCTTAGAAAAGAAAGCTACATCAATGGTACTTGTGTGTTCAATGTAACTTATACTCCATATACTACCATATAGTTTTGAAAACCAAAATATATAACATGCCCGCTCTCTCATATATCACTCGATTCATCCTAGAGTAATAGCTTCTTCCCTATCACTAATGGATCTAGGTATCACTTGGGCTAACTATGCAACCTAGCTCTAATACCAAACACGTTGACCGCCATTCACCTCTGGTACCCATATAACCTAGAGTGTACACTTTGATGGCACCTCGGCTAATGTAAGATGATTATAAAGGGTTGTATAGTAACAATTATCTAAAATAAACATATCTGCTATCTCATAGTGCAAAGATAAAATATAAATATCAATACAGATATAAAATAGCTGAGACAGTAATAACGAAAATGAATCATATAAGTAGAGGGCAACAGGTTCACCATAGTTACATACACTGATCACATGGTTTGTACATCAAATAATAAACCCAAATGTATTATCTTTAATAATAAATAAGCTTTAACAAATTTCCACAGAGCCGCACAGTAGAATATAAGCAATAGTAATCCTAAATATAAAAATGAAAGTGTAGCCTCATGCCAATCCATCTTCACAACTCCATATGTTATCCCATACTTGCTATCTAGTCTACTCATTTAAGAGTGCCCAAGATAATAAGAAGCAAATCATAAAAACTTAAGTCAAACTACAGTCTAGTATGAGCGATCTACAATCTTAAAATAATATACCGGCCAATATAGTAAAATATATGACATAGGGTATGGAGAATCATACTTGACTTGTCCCTACATCTAATGGGTTAGCACATAACAGTGTATGCTAACCTACTATCATCATATGGGTATAAGACAAGTAAAAATACAGTATTGAGTGTCTAGGCATTTAAGTCAATAATTCCTACATCATGTGACATCTCCAGCATAACAGAGCAAACATATCATTCATAGAAACCATCAAACAATCCTTACATCACTCGCTCAAGTGCGCTGGATACATGACAAATCTTATGGCTACATTAAATGGCCAGAGACTACTCAATGTATCAGTTTCTCAGTGCTTGAATCTATGACATGTCATATGGCTAGGAACTAGACTCAACATAAAAAAGTTTAGTGTAAGACATATCACGTCAAAAGATCCAGGATCAACACCAAAAATTCTAGGTAAGCATCCACATATACCCCTGCTTTATGAACATACTCGAAACCTCTAAGTTACCAACAATCCCTTAGCACACATAACACCATATTTTTGTATCATTCATCTCTATAGTAGGACACATCAACGTTCCACCCACAAGTTCACACCAACGAACTTGTCCTTATGTATCATCATCACAACTCCCATCATCAAGTTGTCGTCATCCGGAACCTCTCTAGACACAAACCATAAATCATAGAGTCATCATCACTAAGTCTCGAGGTCTCCTCATGGACTTCCTGGGTAAGTCCTAAAGTAATTAGACCAATTTGCTAGGTAAGATCGAAGTCACCAAGTCAAAACATCTCATCGTCACTTCACATGCCAAAAATACCCATTGTAGAGCCATAACTTTCAAAAAAACATTAGGCGAACGCACTAACCACCGTGACATGTTTCCCTAGGCCCCTTTTGAAACCCCAAATTTTTTGCCAACTTCATTTATGGTCGTCACTGACCAATCGGGCCAACACTTAGCCGATTTTGGCCAAGTGTTGAGGCACTTAAAACATCATTCATTGCCAGCTAATGCCCAAAGGCATCCATGTGTTTCAACTTACCAAGCCCGAAGCCACATAGCTCTAGCCTTGAAGCTTTAATATGTTCATTACAAACCGTTCGAGGTGGGGAAAAAAGCTTATCCTTAAAATCCCAGAGCTAAGCCCTAAGTCCATCCTCTATATCTCTGAACTCCAACCCAAAAGGCTAGAAGTGATATACACGGATCACTCTACTACCTACCCCCAACCACACCTTTATGTGACCATCACTCTACTATTTTCAAACCCAAACTTCATGCGACCAAAAGTGTACCTTCTCCAGGCCTTAACGAACAACCTATTTTAATCACATCACATTTTGGACAACTTAGTCCATCAATTCTCTCAAATGCCAACTGATCGTCAATTACACTCAAACGAATCACAAAAACAACCAAAAAACTATATACAAGCAATTTACAACATACATGCATCATTTTAAGCAATACAATCAAGATCCAAACATTTACAATATTCTAAACTATCCAAAATGAAAAATGACGATCGATATGATCAAATGGTCAAAAATGAATTAAAATAACATTCCTTTTTTAATATATTTTAAGAACAATGTTAGGTTTAGATTTATCATTTTAACATTCGAAATCATTTTACGAACATCATTTTTAACTATATAGACAAGTATTATAAAGTGAGAAGGATGAACCACTTACCTAGATATAAAAATACACAAATACACAAGCAATATCCAAGACAAATAGTAATTCCATGTATTCCAATGCACCCCAAGTAGTAAATTGTGAATATTTTACCAATCCCCTTACTAATCTCTTGATTTTCTAATTAAAGTATGGATTTTGGTTGCTTTTCGCTAAGAATTTAATTAATGGAGGTTTTAAACTATTTTTGGAATGTGGAATAATGAATGGAGGCTATCTCATTACCCTATTGGGAACAAGTCCCGAAATGGGTTATTAAGCCTAATATGAGCCTCACTAATTACCCACCAGTATGTCCAAAATCTATCTAACATCAAATGACCATATCTCCAAAACAGTAAGTCCAAAAGGCTATTATGACCACTCTACAAAATGGGAAATCATAATATCTTTCATTTAGAAGTAATTTCATATCGTAATTTTGCTCCTATGAATAGTTATAGGCCTTATAAATTTTTGGATTCAAAACCATCCAGTAAATTTTTTAATGGTCAAACATGTC
Source organism: Allium fistulosum (assembly GCA_030737815.1). NCBI lineage: Eukaryota > Viridiplantae > Streptophyta > Magnoliopsida > Asparagales > Amaryllidaceae > Allium > Allium fistulosum. The sequence goes on along the minus strand of CM060908.1, from coordinate 153,890,157 downwards.
AATACTCAATATTTCTCAAAGTTATAGACTCATATTACCCAATTTAGATTTTAAAATAATATTTATGATCCTTTAATATGTAAAATATTGTCATTATACATGTATTATACTTAGGCCATCAAGAAATGTTAGGCAAGTGAATAATCTCATTTGGTTTGTTGAGCTAACTTAGAGTCAAGATCGACATTAGGGCGAATACCATGATTATGAGTAATATATGATATAAGCGATAAAGAGTTATCCATTGATATTGAGGTTATGACTTAGGGTTTTGAGGAATATAAAAATATAGACAAAGCTTTATTAGGAAAAAAATTGATTGCATTTAACCTTACTAATACTATTATGAATGCATGCTATACAAAATTAAAATTATCTACTCCGATAAATTTGTGCAACTAATCGAATTGATAAAATTGTTTATCGATTTAAATATACTAATGAACTACATCAAGATTGGCAAAGAAATATAAAGTACTCTAATAAATCTTTTGATATGTAGTCATTCAAGACTCGGACAAGTGCCCAATTATACAACTAGTAAATATATTCGTACATTGGTCACTTAAGTGTTTATTTTCTTGAGACTATGTACTGTCTTTTATGTGTTTTGAGCTCCAACTTGTAAGAATATGGATATTTGATCCATATTAGAGCATGTACAAAAGGTTGTATGGTGAATGGTCATGCTCATGTTATACAAGATCTTGATGAAAATGTTTCACTCAAAATAAGCAATTAAACAATCATGCAAAAAAATTTGTTTAATACGATTGAATACAATGACGATCTTATTGCATTAAAAGTAGCATAAACCAAGAAATACTAAATAGATCTAAAAAAACGATCCCTTAAATGTTAGTTTGTTTAGTTTACTTACATGTAAATTATATGATATCCTTAAATGTTAAAAATGTCCTTATACACTTTTGTAAAGAGTTCAGTGCAATCTTGTAATAAGGGTATCATTTTGAATGGTTCGACTATTTAAAGAGAAAGAAATTGTCTTAAAATGGACGTATCATAGGCATAGTTAGTATAAAGAGAGTAAATGGTCACCTTTACTTCATGAAAAGACATTATAAATGAGAATTGTATGAAATACTTGTAGATAGTGATAAGGAATAAAAAACATGATTTCTATTCCTAACGTATAGAAAATTGTTTTCTATGAGAGTTATTTCTTTAAGATCAAGATATAAGATCTAAAACTCTCATTGTAAACTAATTAAAGTGGATGAATAAATTTGCACATAATATGTGATTGAGTGGAGCTTTGTATTTCATGCATTGTTATTGTAATGGTCGAAATAATAAGAGCAAACCATATGACACTTATTAGTGAATGCATCAAGTTATGAAAGACTCCTTTCATTTTCATACCAAACATTATTTATGAAATAATAAATATTTTCAGTACCGACTAAAAGGAGATATGGTTTTATTTAATATGAATACTATGAATATTTGTGACATAAATCTATTACAATAATGGTATTTGTTTTCGTAATAATATTGATTCATTAGCTATAGAAAATACAGAAGTATTTAAAATTTTAACAATTATTTTGGGTTATGGATTAAGCCATATCCATGAGAAATGATTCTTGAATCCTATGATTGTGAATCATATGGTAAAGCTGAATTTATCTTAAATACTTAAGGGCAAAGCACCCCTTCATTGATAGTGGAAAAAGAGTTGATGAACTCTTCGGATTAATATATAAAGATATATATATATATACAGTCCATAGTCTAACAATACCAAAATGATTCCAGTTACATCGTTAATTCACTAATGAATTATCATATATATGAACATGTGTATCCAATACATAAGTAGTATGTTTATGATAAATTCATAGAATATAAAAACAAAAGTAGAAAATATAACATGCGAAGAAAATAAAACAATTCGATTTGAACGAATATGTGAGTATATTGGAAAAGAGTTCCAAATGTTATTAAAAACGAATATGATTCAATCCCAAAGTCACTCCTCCGTATAATACATAATGATATAAGGAGTAATCAGACTTTATTGGACAAAGTTCGATTGATTATGAGTAAAGTTGACTTAACTTAATTCTATAAGGATGTGTACTAAAGAGTAACTACATATGTTAAATTTAATTTCGTCTAAAGCATAGTTTATGAGATAATATAAGATATTTAAGAAACCTCAGTCTTAATTAGTTTAAGATGAGTAGCTCTCTAATTTATGTTATGAACGTAAGTTTCATAGACTCAAAATTAAATCAGTTTTATGTATGTATAAAGACTGTTCAAAAAATATTTTTGAATGTTTGTTCCATTTTATTGAGAAACATTTGTTGTTTCAAAAAACACTACCTTTACGGTGAACTGATTTCTTTTAGACGTTAGTGGTAGCATAATAAACTTGGATACGATCTAAAGGCTTGGACATAGATACATAAGATAAAATAAAGTTAACTAAGCTTAAAATAGAAATTTTTTATTAGAATGCCTGAAAAAGTTCTCGGACTCAAGAGAAACTGTGATTTTCTTATCAATGGTAAGAAGAAAAATTGTTAGCAACAAAGATTTCCTTAGTTGTTTATAACCCATGAAGAGTATAGACTCTTTAATATAGTGCAATGCTTTAAATATGCAATTGATTCCATGTACATTATCAAAATATGATTTTGATAGTTGTACCCAAAAGGATATGATCCATCAACGGCTAGTGTGTCTTCAAGAAGATCAATGAAGTGGAATCATATAAAGCGATGTTGATAGGAAATGGATTAATCGATTTAAAATTTTGAAATCGGTGAAGTAATTACGTTAATCAACATTCTTAAGTCCTTTCGGATTCTACACTCAATTACCACATAATTTGATTTTAATTTTTGGCACACTAATGTTGAAACAAAACATCTAAATAGCGATTTAGAAGTGACTATTTGTACATAACCATCAAAATGACTCAAGTCGGTAGGAACAATAATATGATTTGTATCTTTTAAATATGATCCAAGAACGGATACAACAATAACATCACATAAGCATTAGATTTGAATGGGTATTTTATAGAAATATCAAATAGTTTGTTTTTTAGTCAAAATGCACAGAAAGCACGTGTCTGTAAGAAAGAATTTTAAAACGTATTAAAATTTTCTAAAAGCATAAGTAAACAGCATATAACTGATTGTTAACGATGTACCCGTGCTAAACTAGTTTTGGTTTGGTTGTTTAATTATTTATATAGGATTTGAAAATGACATCCTTTATAATCAGTATAAAAGGATGTTAGGAATGTCTCAAACAACATGCTTGGACACCATATTAAAATGTTTAATATGGAACATTTGAGATGGATTCCTAATTCACTAATAATAGGAATTATCATATATGATATTTTGTCTAATATATCATAATTCACTTATGTACCTTGTATGTTAATAAGTGATTATGTCTAATATATCATAGGTTTATCATACATACGTACCTTAATTGTCTAATATATCATAAGTGATATCATACATAGTATTTCAATCCTAAATTCATGTTCAATCTTAGTTAAGAAGCTTTAAATTTGAACTGTTTCAAATGAGAAGTTGTACCGATTCAACCAAAAGGCTCGATACATTGCCTTGAATAGCGCCACAATAAAAGCTAATAAATGTAAATATATAACTAATATATGGTTGAATCCAAAATGTTGAAAATCCCATAGCATTGTTTTTGACAACAGTCCCGCGATACATGCAATGTAACCTAAGGCTTACAAGGAGGCAAGAATCATACTCTAAAAGTTCCACAGGATAATGCTAGTTTATCAATGATGGAGAGATGTTTATTGACAGAGTACATTGATTGACAAGTTACATAATAAACCAATATAGCATATTTGTTTACAAAGGGACTAATTCGATTTATTCTGAATCAGTTAGTGATATAACAATAGTTCGATTAAGAACTATTCAACAGAGAATTCGTCTCCTCCATTGTTATAAGGTCAATATTACAATCAACTATAGTTAACTCGAAGTCAAGATCTCTGGCCAGAGTAGAACGGTTAGTAATAAATAATATTATTAAACCAAGAACTTTGTTTATGGAATGATCATGTTGGATATGGATAATATTAGAGTTTAGACCAATACTAGACTCCATATGTCCTAAGATGATATAGTGTTGACAAAGAGAACACGTGTAAATTATTGTCATTATTGGTACCACTTAAGATAATGTAAAATATGATTCTATCGAAAAGATCTGCAAGTGATAAATTCAAAAAAACTGTCATATCAATTGTAAAGGTGATATGTGAATGTTAAGTGTGCAAAAATAATCGCTGACTGAATCCACACCTCCGAGTCACATAACCATACTTGTGAATTATTCAAAATACCACATGATTTAATTAGTTTATAAAGTTTTATAAATTATTTAAATTAAATAATATTTGAGAAATATTAATAATTATTGTGTTTGACGTTTGATGTACTCTTACTAAATGGGGTAGCTCTTAGAAATTTTCCTTGCACTATTAGTAATTATTTGGATGTGTATATGAAAGTTATATATGCATGTATCGATATATATATTTAAACATGATTTAAACATAATTAATTACTTAATAGGCTTTGAGTTTTTCTTATCCATTTAGAGAAGTATGGCTGGCCATAAAAGGATGAAAATAGTTTGGATGCTAGATTTATATTTAATTGTAATTGAAGAGGAAGGTTTTAAAGAGAGGAATGGGAAAATTTTTATTCTCTCTATAAATACAAAACCTTCCATATTAATTCAATTTAAATTTTCTTTTCTTATGATCCTCTCTTTATGGATGCTATCTTTATGCTCCCCTCATCCTTGATTGGACCCATTTTTACGAAAATAACTTCAAATAAAACATAAACAAAGTGGTTCATTCGATTTTAGCAAGATTGAGTAGCAATTCAATTAATCTAGGAGGTTATTCATATATCAAGATGTCACAAAGTGTTGGATCTATTGAGGTACATCTTCATACCTTGTTTTGAATATGTCACCAACCCCGATGTATATATTTGTATTGCCAAACACATGTTTATATGATTTTATTCAGTAATTGAAATTTAATCGCAAGCTTTTGGTTTGTTTTAAATTATAAATTATTTCAATTACAAATAAACAAAACATACAAACATACATATATATAATTGACCATAATATTTATGTAAGTTTAGATTTAAATTTATTTTATTTAAAATTAGTCTTAATGAAAAATTAAACTAATTTATTTATATGCATATATTACATAGATTTCAACTATTTGATGTTTAGATTTAATTCAAAGAATTGAAGTTAAATATGAATACTAATACAAAATTTATATGGTTGGAACAATTTTAGTTATGACATTATTTAAAGTGACCTTGTTTATATATTTATGTGATATTGCAAATATAAATTTTTTTAATGCAAAAACAGTCTTTAATTAAGGATAATTACAAAATCATATTTTCAACTAGAGATTGGATTTAGATTTAATTAGGAGTTTGTAAAAGATGAAGTTGGAAGGTCCTTTCCATTTCTTCCTTAAATATCAAATCTTCCACATGCAATTAAAGATATCCAATTTAACTATATAAAATTATTTTTTAAAGCCGTGTATATATAAATAAATTGATGGTGATGCATAATATATATATGTGCATGCATGTGTTTATGTGTGTGTCTAAACTATGTGTTTATATAGTACTATTAATATGTGTATACAAACCTTATACATACATACCTACATATATACATGCATGCATATATATATATATATAATAGTATATTTAAAATATGTATATAATTAGGCATTCATATTTTTGATATGAATATAAATTTATGTAAGTATAATATATATGTATATAAAATTAATAAAATCCCAATACCTATATGTATCAATATAGTTATATACATGCCCATATATTATGTTATCATGTTGGTGTATACATATATTAGATATATTTAAAATAATCATTAAACAAATTTAATCGATATGATTAACTAAACAATGTATAATATTTTAAAATAAAATATTATTTTATTTTATCATATGGATTTGATCTAATACTGATTAATAGATTTCACAGACTTGTTATGATCCAAAATTGGAATTTTTTTTGAAATTTATCCATCTCGCCCGCTGCCAAAATGGGACTGTTCCAACAATATATATATACACCTATTTATTTATTAATATACATTATAATTTAAAAAAACATATATATTTTCCAAATAAAAGAATGTTATATGTATAAATATAAACATATATTTATGTATGTTGCTATGATATTTAATGGGAGAAATATATCATGTATGTATATATGCAAATAAGTTATATGTGTGTGTGTGTGTTATTCGGCATTTTGACCCGGCTATATCCGAAATGACTGGACAAGTTAAACTCGACAGTCATCAAGGTCAGTAGCCCAGAGCGATGATTGTGGGGTCCAAAAATCATGCATAGATGATAATATGAAGAAGTAGCGAAGCAGAAGCATGAAAGCTCATTACTCCACGAAGATGGATCGGGTACGATCCATATTCAACACTGTGGATCGTATCGTATCGATTCCACAGTTCAATTCAACAATGATCGATTGATATCTCAGATCCTACAAATCCATTACACATGAAACTTTTGGAGCAATATGTGCGGACCCTAGGTGTGATATCCTGGAATTTTTGGGCAATAATAATGTAATAATCTTCTTTATAAATTAATTAAAAAAATCTAATTATTTAATTTGGCTAATTTATTCTTTTTCAAACAAATAAAATGTGTATTTGTTTATATATATAAGTAGATTTTAAAAGAGAATTTGGATTTGAAATTCAAATATAAACATCTTAGAGAATAAATTGGATTTAATAATATATATATGATTTTATTTAGTATATAATTAGTTTTATATTAGTTTCTTTAAGGATTTTGTAAATATAGATTTAAGAAAATTTATAAATACATGCATTTAACAAGTGTAAGCTAAGTATAACATGCAATAACAAGTGGAAAATTGTTTTCTTTAAATTGAAATATATTAATAATGTTGAGAGAATAGGCTGTGTTCAGTTCAAACATTTTCATATTCATTTCTCAATCTCTTCTTCTGAACTAAAACAAAGGAAAATCAAACTGTTTTAACCTGATATAAGGCAAGCAAATTCAAATTCAACTCAAACATAAGTAGACTCAAATCAACAAATCAAGTTATAATTCAAAATCAACCATCAGCTTCGAAATCAAGTTCCAGGAAATAAGCTCTGCTCTCTGTCTTCAAAATTCAAGTGAGTAAACATTCTTCTTAAAAAGCTTAAAACTGTGTTTATATTTGGTGCATGAGTTAAATCTGTAAAGTAAAGTTGGAAATATGTTTGGCATGAATGTTTTTTTTTTCTAGAAAAATAGATGAACATCTATGTGTAGTATGAACATGCCTGTATATGTAAATATGTTGGCCTCTGTTAAGTTACAAGGCACTAATTCATTTAAATAAATTCCATTCTCCTCGTATAATCATTATTAGGCTATGATCATTAAAGTAAACTTGATTGTAAGAACTTAAATTTATTTTTAGAAATGGGTTTAAGTGTATATGTTAAGTAATTAGTTCAAAATTAATAAATAACAGTAAAAATTGTATATAAGTCGAAAATCAATGATTACGATTTCATGTTTGGATTTCATGAAGTGATTCGTGATAGAAAACTATGATTTTTGATAGTGGTTTCTAGATTTTTAGGCTTGGAATTGTCGAGTTTTCTCGAGTTGAACGGAATTCGTATTTTCATCAATTCCGACGAACGTAGGAGGGGGTGGTCATCGTTCTTTGTGTTGGAGGTAGCGGGTGGCCTGGTGATGTTAGGAAAAATGGTGAGGGGATTGTAAGATAGCCGTGGTGGCCAGGCAGCTTCGAACTACGGTTCGATTGCAGTTTTGGGTCGATGGGTTTTTCGAGGCGATTTCTTTGTCGTGGAGAGGCAAGAGGTGATCGCGAGGTGTGGGAATATCGCGTGGGTCTATCACGTTGCTCTGGTCAGAGAGGCGTGGATTCTAGTGGTGGGGTTCATCGTCGGCAAGGAGTTTTTGTCGATGGGTTGGTTCCAGGCATCGTTTTTTTGGTTCGATTTCGATTTGAAGGTGAGATCGTCAAATCAGGGGATCGAGTGGGTCGGCGAGTTCGACGATGACTTGTGGGTGGTCTTGGCGAGGTGTCGGAGTTGATCAGACTGACGTGCACGTGCATGCGTACACGTTCATGTCTGATGACATTGAGATCGTGAAGATGAAGCTTGTACTCGGGTTTTACTCGAGGATGTTTGGATTTTTCTCGAAGCAGGTGAGGAACGGGAGTGAATCGAAGTTGGCTCGGGTTTTAAAATGTGAAAGTAAATTTTGATTTTTAAAATATAAGGTATGATCTAGTTTCAAGGTTTTAAATGTTAAATGTTTAGAAATTAATTTGTTTAAAGTAATTAGAGGATAATGAATGAATGTAATTAATTAAAGTATTAATTAATTTAAAGGATAAATTAATTAGGGTAATTAATTAAAGTGATTAATTAAGGGTAATTAATTAAAGTTATTAATTAAGGATGATTAAATAAGGTAATTAATTAAAAGATGGTTAATTTATTAAAGGTTAATTACCTAATGTAATTAATTAATGATAATTACTTAAAGGAAGTAATTAAAGGATAATTACTTAATGTCATTAAATAAGGTGGGTAATTAATGGACAATTACTAAATGTGATTTATTAAATGATAATTACTTAATGTAAGTAATTAAAGGATTAATTTGTTAAGGGTTAATTAATTAAAGGTTAATTTATTGAGGATAATTAACAAATGGAATAATTACTTAATGAAAGTAATTATGGATAATTAATTTAGATGGATAATTAAAGGATCGTTAATTAATTAATGGTTTGTAATTAATTAATGTTAATGAAGCAGGAATTAAAAGTAATTAATTTAATTAAATTAATTAGGAATTGTATAACTAATTAACCTTGCTTATGGATGATTAAATTATATTGAATTCCTTGGATTATTTGATATATCTGATATGTGATTGTGATGTTCTGTGATATGAGATGCTTTGGATGAATTGTGATAATGTAAGTTATCTATCTGTGATAGAATTGCCATGTGAATATGATATCCTGAATATAAATTGAATTGTTTAAACTTAAAACAACTTGTCTTAAAAAGATGGTATTGAATTCGAAGAGACCAGGATTGGATATCAGCGATATCCGGAACCACTTCGATTAGAAATCTATAATTCTTTATAGATTTGATTATGGAATCAAATGGGCTGGAATGGAATAAATTAAGTAACTGGACCATTGAAATTAAGAAATGGTACTTAGATATTATTTTATGAAATAAGTGTTTGACTATAACAAGATAAGAACTCGTAGTGAGGTACGAGTTACCCTGGTTTCAAAGAAGCTTTACAACCTTAGTATTTCAATTTATATGGGTTTACTCACGCTGGTTTCTAGCTTGACTCGGGTGTTACTTTATTGTAATGCTCGGGTCAGACCGAGTATTACAGATTTCCAGGTTAGGACGTTCTGGAGCTCAGGTGGCGAGCTGGATGGCAGGAACATATGGAGTATATTCCGCTTTATATTTGAGATCGTATTGATAGTAGTCAGGGACAAGTTGTTATAACTGTCCAATTTATTTGTGAATGGTTGTACTCTGATGTATTGTATATGAATTGGCAAGTACATCTTTTCTTTGTATAAATGCTATTATTTGATATTATATTTTGATTCGCTGCGAATGTGAGATTCTATGTTTTTTTTCTGTTTCTTCTTCTACCTCTTTTCTTCTTTTTCCTAACTATCTGGAATTTTCGGGATTGAAAATTATGGGTCATTACACTAGGGAGCCTACCCTAGGGATCGCATCTCAAAAGGATGAAGAAAGAGGGATCGACCCTCTTCCCTCCATAGGGATCAGCTAGAATGAGGAGACAACTCATTTTGCACCAAAGATCGAGAATTAACTCAGGTTCTACTCATCCAATTGATATCAAACTTAAAGTAAAAGCCTACTACAACATATGGAGCAACCCCTAGGGATCTCATTCTAATTGGAGGAAGTTGGAGGAATTGGCATAACTCCCTTTGGAGGGATCGGCATAAATCAAAATTCAAGCAACACTACTTCAGGAAAAATGTGATATCTCACAAACTATGTGTCAGAATTGCACGAAATTTAGGGAGCAAGCAGCTAATATCATGGGCCACCCCACATAGGGATCGTAGCACATTTGGACACACTAATAGGGATCGGTACCGATCCCTACTGTGGTCCCCGATGGCCCTGGAAATTTTTGAGTGGCCTCGTCTTGATCTCCTGACCCTTCTACCAAAATTTTAGTCCGATCCGTGCACGTCTTCCCCTATAAACACAGTAGGCATAGCGTTAGAAAAGGCATCCTTCTTTTTTCTCAAAAGGCTCTTCCATTTTTATTCTTTATTCTTTTACTAATGGATCCTAACTGATCTAAACATTCTTGTAATCATAATCAAGTGCAAGATTATTAAAAATATGAAGTGGATGCAGGCCAAGATTGCTGAACCACTATCAAAATCTATGTGTTCATTTATGATATTTTCTCTATTTTAATTTCATTCTTCATTTAATATCTACTAGATTCTATTGGGTGTTGATGCCTATTTTAACGTTCAACATTTTGGTGCTTTCACTGAGAACTGAATACTCAGCATGATTGGATCTCATCGTATACTTATGGATTCCCATATTCGTGAGATATATCCATCGTTCTATCGATAAACTTCCTATTCTACTCAGATTTGGAGGAAATCTTAAGGAAGTTGATAGCCATGGTTAGAAGAATTAAAACAACTTCCCATGGGGCTGAAAGAAATGATGATGCTTATGTTCTTGTTTGGAGTTGTTTATGTGTTCATGTCCATTTGGAAGGGATCAGATTCACTTATGTATGCAAGTTCTTGGAATCAAATGCTAAAGTTTACAATCAAGTTAGATAAAGGCCGATCCCTCTCTCAAGGCCAAAATGGTCGATCCTTCCCTCAAGGCCATCATGACCGATCCCTCCTTCTTGGGGTCTAGCATCGATCCCTTCATGACCGACCCCTAAATACATGCTTAATACCGATCCCTCCAAAGACATCAATACCGATCCCTCCGAAACAGCTATACTGATCCCTTTAACATATATGTATACCGATCCCTCTAGTGTATATACTGATGCCTCTATAAGGCATATATACTGATCCCTCTACAAGGTATATATATTGTTCCTCTCCAAGGTGTATATACCGATCATTCTCCAAGGTATGTATATCGATCCCTCTGTAAAGTATATATATCAATCCCTCTGCAAGGTCTATATACTAATCCCTATACCACCGATCCTTTCATATTACCGATCCCTCCATACTTCGTATGATCGATCCTTCTCACAAAACATTCAATATCGAAAGGATCACGTATGTCATGACCAATTGGTCTACCCACTACCGATCCCTATGTCGCGTTCATCCAGAACCAAACCCTTGTTCAACCGATCCCTGCAGCACACTCAACTACAACTGATCCTTTACCATAGCAATTCAGTCGATCCCTATATGGATCGGGTACGATCCCTATATGGATTGGGAACGATCCATATTTTAAAGATGGTGCGTTCTATCCACTTTCCCTTACATCCTATGACTGACCGGGGCATAGGAGAACAAGTGGCAGCTGTTGAATTTCAACCGAGGAATGGACAAGGAACTGCTACTCAAATGGTACAACCAAATGCTGGAGAACCAAGATGATATAACATGAACTAGGATCGGTTACTGGATTAGGTTTCTAAGGTAGATGAAGACTGCTCTCTACTGACTAGCTTTCAAATGCCTGACTTGCCAGCTATGATACGATGGCTTGTGTGACGATCGCTCTACGTTGCTTATTATGCCATTTCAAAGTATAACTATCCATCATCAAAGTCGAACCTAAAGTAGTCACCCATTCCACTCAAAGAGAACCCAGGAAGTTCTGGCCCATGGTCAAACTTGGGTAAAACCAAGATTTTCTCTAAGAAAACACTAGTATGACTCCAAGCACCATCTGACACCAACCCAACACTTCAAATTTAGCAACTCCAAGTGAACCAGGGACTGACTCTAAGAAAATAGCAAATTTTCTTGGGTCGAACTCTAAGTAAATTATCACAATCTTTCACACGTTGGACAATCATACATATAACATTCACAAGCACTACAAACAGCCATAACTTGAAAACGGGCTGGACTAACAACGACTGGAGTGTTTCCCCCAATCGAGGCCCATTCACTGAATCCATTCAATATATAGAATATCCGAAGAGATTTAATATGCCAGCCATGCCGGCGTATTCTAGAACACAAACCCACAAGAGTATCTCGTGAAATATGAAGGGCACATAAACTTCGCCAGAGCGATGAGCACAATCAAATGCTGATTCTTTCCCATATTCCTCGGGGGAGTATCAATCGATCATGTGATTTATGCGATCACCGCCCAGGTCCATCTCCTCGTTTAATCAACTGGTTAAGGATTTCACCGAGCAATTCAGAATGCATGCAACTCGCCCCAACGATGCGATGTTGTTATCCAACTTAGCCCAAGCGCCAGGCGTGCTGCTCAAAGACTTTTGGTAGAGATTTAACACCTCTATCGCTAAAGTGTGAAATCCTAGCATGAATATCATACTGATGGCATTGATAAAGAGAATCGACCTTGAGACACACTTTAGCAATTGGTTACCTGGAGAGCCTCATATGTTCTTGAATCATTTCTGTTACAAAGTGAACCGGAACCTAATCAAGGAGGAGGTAGAGTAAACTAGGAGAAGGAACGATGCAGGCCCATTAGCTGAAGAAAGTCAAAGCGAGGCAATATTAACGCCTTGGATGAGGACTCAAATTCTAGGAGACAACCCGAAATCCCAAAATCCGACTCATATACTCCTTTGAACGATTCAGTCAAAAAAGTCTACTTGGAGACTCATGATTCGAAGCATTACTGGAAACCAGCCTCGGGAGAGTCCATCGAAACCTAGAAGAAATCTAGGAAATGTTGTATATTTCAAGATACACATGATCATAACACCAGCGATTATAGACACCTCTGGGATGTGGTCAGAAAGCAGATCCGAGAAGGAAAGCTTCAACAATATGTGCAAGCCCCACAGAATGGCGGGCAGAGAACATCCGACCCTTGCCAATAATGACCTTTGATTATCAATTGGACCACCTACGGTCGACTTCCAACTGAGGAGGGCTAAGGAAAAGTGGAATAGCGAGCATTCGACTCTGCTTCACTTATCAATAAGATTTATTTCATTTTCAATTATGTTGTGAGCTACGACCAACTTGAACTAAACTACTTCCAAACGATGCAGGTGACCAAGTAATTAGATTTGGGTGCCAATCAAGCTCTAAGGACCATGATTGGACCTTTGGAGGATCATTAAAAAGAGCATGATTCAATCGCTCACCAGCTACTATATTCCCCTAACTTGGGTGTAAGGACTCGAAATGGAAAGTGAGTGTGACTCGACCAACCACTTCCTACTCCATGCTTCAATTCTGACAAAATATCTATGCCTTACTCAGATCCTAACAAGGTCAGAATCTAATAAAAAGTGGACACGATTGTTCGTCGTCTCTTCAACCTTCACGCCTGACTTGAAGACTAGAGAAACACTTGGAGTGGATGCAACACGACCATCCACTCCCAGCTCATACTTGAAGTTCACCAAAATACTTATGCCTCTCCCGAAGCTCAGCACGATCGAGGTCCAACTAAAGTGGACGTTATTTGACCGTCTATACATTAACTCCTACCCTAGACACAGGGAACAGTCTGGAAGCTCGACTTAAAGTAGGCATGACTAACTGCCTACTCATCAACCACCGCCCTCAACACGTGGACACAACTGCAGCTTGAGGTGGATGTGACTTGATCGTCCACCCGAAAACTCTCTCTCGACTTGTTGGGAGGAGTACTAAGCAAATTGGATGAGACCTTACCGTCCAACAAATGCATGGATGTGATTTAGCCATCCATCACTTACTCCCTTCTCAACTTTACTAGAGGAACAACAATCACCAAGTGGACGTGAATCGACTGTCCATTTGTCAAGTTTTTCCATTGATGCTGGGGGTAGAATTCCATCCCATGGATGAATGTGGTTCGACCGTTTATTCGACAATTCTCTCCTCGACCCGACAATTGGAGTATAAATCAAAAATAGGTGTGACTGACCACCCATTGACTAAATCTGGTCCCCATAGCGTGGACTAGAGTATAAACACCAAATGGGTGTGAATGACCACCCATCGACCAATTCTGGTCCATAAAGTGTGGACTGAAGTTTAAACACCAAAGAGATAGACGCGGTACGACCGTCCATCGACCAACTCTGGTCCCTAGAGCACGAATTGGAATATAAACACAAAAGAGATGGATGTGGTACGACCGTCCATCGACCAACTCTGGTCCCCAGAGCGCGGACTGGAGTAGAAACATCAAATGGGTGTGTCTAGCCACCCATTGACCAACTTTGGTCCCCAAAGTGCGGACTGGAGTATAAACACCAAAGGGATGGATGCGGTACGACAGTCCATCGACCAACTCTGGTCCTAGAGTGCGGACTGGAGTATAAACACTAGATGGGTGTGACTAACAACCCATCGACCAACTCTGGTCCCTAGAATGCGGACTGGAGTAAAAACACCAAAGAGATGGATGTGGTACGACCGTCCACTGATCAACTCTGGTCCCCTTAGCGTGGATTGGAGTATGAACACTAGATGGATGTGACTGACTACCCATCGACAAACTCTGGTCCCAAGAGTGCAAACTGGAGTATAAACACCAAAGAGGTGGATGCAGTATGACCGTCCATCAACCAACTCAGATCCCCAGAGCGCGGATTGGAGTATAAACACCAGATGGGTGTGACTGACCACCCATCAACAAACTCTTCTCCCAATAGTGTGTAATGGAGTATAAACACCAAAGAGATGGATTCGGTACGACCATCCACCAACCAACTCTGGTCCCCAGAGCGCGGACTGGAGTATAAACACCAAATGGGTGTGACTGACCACCCATCGACCAACTTTGGTTCCTAGAGCGCAGACTAGAGTATAAACATCAAATGGGTGTGACTGACCACTCATTATAAAATTTTAGTCCCCAGAGGGTGGACCGGAGTATAAACACAAATTGGGTGCGGTTCGACCACTTGCCAACAAACTCTTATCCCTAGAGTGCGGATATGAGTATACAAAAATAGATGAGTGCGGTTCAGCCACTTAATATTTTATAAACCCCAACCTGAACTCAACAAGAGGAGTATAAACTCACTACGGATGGAATTTGACTGTCCAAGAACTAATTTTGCCAACCCAAGAATAGGAACGAGAGTACAAACTACTACAAACTGAGTACGACATCTTACTATAGCTCCAGCGGGGTGATCTTTACAACTTAAGGCGACGACTGCAAGGAGGTATCAATACAAAAGCAATTGGAATGAGATTCGAAGTTATGCATGACCAACAATATCATACCATCAGATTGAGGGTTAACATCGATCGGCACCAACCACAAATGGATGTGACCCAAACATCCACACTCGATGGTACAAAGGTCCTCTGAAAATTTCACAACGATCCAATATAATGTGATAGATCGCTAGCGATCCATGTACTTGGGGATTTTTGAGCTTCTTCCTTTGGGTTGCACTCCCTGTCTTATGTAGGTGCTCTCCATGTAATTTCTTAGCTAGTTTCCTTGTTTTGATGATGATTTATGCATAGATTGGATTGAACTATGTCTAGAATCTGATGGATCTTCACTTCTCGAACTAAGTTGCTTGAAAGGATATGAAACTTAGGAAATGTACTTAGAAGATATTGATTCATGATGTAAGGGCTTGAATGACCCATAAAGCTACATTATGGATCGCTAGCGATCCATCCCTTTAGTGGATTTTTGGGTGATTCTTCTTAAATGCTTTCGGATTGTTCTTTTGGATGCCTTGTTCAAGTTTCAAGTCATTCTGGCATAGTCCCTAAGTTCTAACTCCTATTGAATTCTGTTGGGTTAAAAAGCCAGTTAACATTTGCCCCTAGAGTATGCTTTCGTTGGAAACAAAGTGTGCCCTGGAACTAGTCGTCCTTGAATTCCTATTCCATAAAATCCAGTTGATCGAATTAGGTTTACCGTGAAGTGCTGTTTTTGACTTTTCAATTTTTATTGGGTTCGGGATGTGGATCATCATTATTTATGGAAAGTGTTCACGAATAGCAAGGGGTTGAGTTTGAAAGTTTGAGCAAAAAATAATGTGAGATGATGGATCGCTAGCAATCTAATTACTTTGATTTTTTTTTTGCTAAAACCTTTCCTGTTCACTACTATCTCCAAGCCGACCCTTCTTACTTTTCCTCACTTCCTCTTGTGAACTAAACCAACCACGACCTAACCAGCCTTTGCAGTAGCCGCCGTTGATCTCTACCGCTAAGACCTACTGCCACCGACCTCAGCTGCCACTACCGTCACCCCGAGCCAAAACATAGCACTAGAATCGTCGCTTGCTTGGGTCGCTGCCGATCTTGTAGACCGCTAACCCTAGCTTGGATCGCCACGAACCGGAAGTCGAACCCATTTGCCTTCGATCCGAGGTAGGTGATGACATGGTTATCGTATTGGGTGTGGTTGTCTATGAATTTGGGGTGATCGAGGAGAATGGTGAATGAAGCGGGCTAATTGCGATTTATTGGAGATAGATAGTATTCGTGTCTTGCACTTGACCCAATCTACTATCTTCGTCCAATAAATTAAAATTGATTAGCTCATAGCCTCGATGGTTCCAACAAAGCGGTTTACTATGGACATGATCATCCTGGATTAGTCTTACTATGGCATGCTTGGTGTACTTGAGAATAGAATGAGCTTGCCATGTCACTTTGACAGATCCATTATCGATCAACGACCAATAATAGGTAATTGTAGGAGGAGTAACTTCAATGAATGATATGAAAAGCTTTTTCCTTTTTCGGTTGCGAGTGAACTATCTACACAGAACAGAGCATTCATAGTGTTTAGGACACCGAGCCTAGCTCACATAGATAACACACTGCACTTGCCCCAATCAATGCTTGGAATCCGATGAGTTGGCACAAGTCAACGTCTCTCCGAAATTCAGGCGTTAAACATACGGGGATTTCTAGTTAAAAATAGGGTTACCTAACCATGTTGGATACAAGTTCTGTTTTATAGGGTAAAGCGTCCATTATCTCGATGTAAATCTAGTTGAGGAAGCCTGGTACTCTCGGAAGTAGAATCAACATCAGTTATACCTTCGCAAACAATTCCAGCAGCGCTTACTTCTTCGGCACTACAGGATCAATATGGTCAATTGGTGCCGATTGGTTTGATCGTCGATCGAACTCCACCGAACTTTAGAGTTTTACTTAGCCCTTTGGATGGAGCTTCTACTGGTATTCTGCTATAGTTCTGCACAATATTTGTTTACAGCATGGTATTTCGGATGACGATTTGTGCCTTCCATTGAAAAATGAGTTTGCACACATGCCACCTTCGGGGTACACCACCTGCAATCTATACATGTGCTTGAATGGTGCAGTGCCCCTATTCAACCATTTCTTAAGAGACACTCTTCTTAATTTAGGAATAGCCCCATTTTAGATTTATCCCAATGGTTATGCAATTTTGACTTGTATTCATATTTTGTTTATGTGAACATTCAACCATGCCCTAAGCTTCAACGAATTGAGATACTTCCTTTCATTCAAGAAGAGAGTGAAATGTCTGTCTCTTATGATTATGAGGCTCAAAGAAATCGCAAAATCATGTTGCAACTCCAAAGCAACTTATCCCATTCAAGACCCATTATTTCATCGTTAGATGTTCTGAAGGGTTTAATTGTCTTTGGAGCATAGGGGTATTTTTTTCTCTTCTCTCATTGAGACTTATTATGATGGTGCAGGGTTTTAATAAACTGAATGCTTCTTACAATTATTCTGAGGCCAAATAAATATCGGCACTAGACTATGTCTTCTGTACTCTAAAGGTCATAGATGCTAGAGAGATCGGTCAAACTTTTGCTGACGGAAAAGAATTTGAATCGGTACGAATTGTTACATCCCAGGAGGTCTTCCATCGCTATTGAGGTTCCATTCCCTACCCGTTCTAGGATTAGAACATGCTCCACTTCTTCATCACACAATTCCGAAGAGAGCGGTCTACAAGAAGATGATGGTCCTTCTGGTGGATCAACTGAGGAAATTCATGGAGAAAATGGCATTACAATCGGAGCAGTTTTTCGGAACAGGCTGCCCCCGATCCTGAAGGAAGGGGAAAAAGGAGTTTAAACAACGAGAAGGCAAGGCTGCTTTAATCGTAGAAAAAGAGGAATGCGAAATTAAGAGCGGAAGTGCATTTGACCCCTCCTCTAGCGATAAGCAATTTGATGTGCGTTCCAGTGAAGGAGATCTCGAATCATGTGATGAAACTGAATGAGTCATATTCTCCTAAATCCACCTCTTTAAGAGGTCATTGTTTAAGATGCTCCCCAACAACTGAAGGACTTCATGGTTCTCTGCCTAAGGAAACTGATATCGACTTGTGACTTGAGCAACATTTATATGGACATTGCAAAACTCATGGGAGATGATTTTGAGTCTAAGGGATTGTCTCCTCACCCGAGTCATGATGTTTCCAGAATTAGACTGACTCCTACCGTAGCTGCTTCCCGACCCGGTTTGTGAAGTCCTTTTAAGGCACCTACAATACATTACATACTTCACTAGGGTCACCTACACTTATATATTCATTATTTGAGCTCATTTTCTACCGCTAAAGTTACTTAATTTTTTATATATTAGGTACTATGGGAGGTCGTGGACTTTATGAAGATCTTGAACAATTTACAGATGCAGAACGTGGGTCAAAACGAACTTCAAGCCCCCACCTGCCTCGAGAAACCGGGGAAGAATGGAGGAGGAGAAAAGATTGGGAAGCTGAAGCTCATCGTTGGGATGACAGGGACCAAGGCAGAGTTTATAAGGGTGGCTCTGAGTAGATGAAGAGTCCCGATGATCAGGAAGAGCTATCTAAAAATTTGAAAGTAGATCGTGATCCTCATCCTTCCGAGCACCATACATTTGTCCCGACTCGGGTTTCTATCGGAATTGATGTTCCTCTTATACTATTCAAGTCGCTTCATCAACCCAGACTCCGTCAACTCATGTTGTACCTGCTTCTGGTTTTTCATGCCATCGTAGGAGGCCGGCTTATATTCTCCTACCTGGTCCACCTAAACTTGAAGTCGCATTCCCTAGTTGGTTTTTAAAGGGAGTTAAATTCGATCGTGTCCTGCGTTCAATTCGTATGGATTCTTAAGTACCTTATATCCAGGCGATTCAGAGCGACTTGGATCAAGCTAAAGGATGGAAGAAATTATGTAAGCAGCTTGTAGACACAAATCGTAACAACTACCAAGAGATTCTTTCTTTCGAGTCGAAAAGAGATGATTACAAAAGGATGCTGATAGAACATGATGCCAGAATTGATCAATTGACAAAAGAGAGAGATGGTGCCATTCGAGATTGTAAGAGCAAAGCTAGTTTGCTAAAGGAATTGAAGGAGGCTCATGCAAAAATTAAAATCATGTTCAGAGATGAAATCAAGAAAGCCCATGCTGATGAAGTCAACCTAAAAAGGAGCTTGAAACTCGAGATGAGATCATCGAGACTCAAAAGAAAACCATTGCTGGTCATGACGAAATTGTCGAAGCTCATAAGAAAACAATTGTTAATTATGCGGGAATGGTGGACTCCCAAGATAAGACATCTCCAACCAGGCTCAAGTGATTGCTTTTCTTCGAGAAAAAGTTGCACAATTCGACGTTGAAAAGACCAAAGTCAAAGTTAAGAAAGCCGCTGTGACGGTGAACTACTTGGAGCTGCAAAATACCTTTGAAATGATAATGGCGAAGATGGATAACACTATCTTGAACGTCTACGTCAGCTCCCTGTTGCATCAGGGCATCTGGGCCCCAAATTCCCACGTACTCTTGCTGTAGTTTGGAAAGAAATCCTATCCCGTTTCCAAGAAGACGGGGATGTGTACACTGAAAAAGAGCTGCAGGATGCCTATTTGAACGAAGAATCAAAGAGGGCTTTGGTAGAGGGATGAGAGATTATTTGTGTTGAAAGGGAGCGAGAAGCCGCCGATGCTGGCACAACTGCAGCTGCTAAAGCACTATCAGAGCCTTTCAGTTTTAGGCCTGACGAATCATTCAAAAAAATTCCCGATCAGACAGAAATCATTCGGGCTTCGACCGGTACTACTTTGTTATCCGTTCCTTCAGCCCCTATCTCCGAAACCTTGGGAAGTCCTAAAAATTCGCCTAAGATTGTACAACCATCTAAAGAAGGAAACAGTGGGAGGTACGAGGTTGAGATTCATATCCACACTTCTGATGCAGGTAACTTTCTTGTTTCTTTCGAGTTTGAGGACTTCCAGCTCATGTCGCAAGAAAAAGATGAACTGAATGCTTTTCTTTTTGATCTTATAGGTCCATCTTCTTTGCCTGTCGAACCGCCAATTTGTCCGGTCCCAGGCCTACTACTATCTCAACGGCTTCAATGCTTGTTTCTTTAGTTGCATCGATCACTACGCCCGTGTCTGGCTCACAATCAGGGCTGAAATATATGAAGATTGTTGCGTTGCATGGCATATATGACCCATCCGTATCACTAGAGGCCAATTTAACAACAGCAAACACCCAAGAGCAGACAGACCAAGCTAGCCAGCTAGGTAAAACTGAGCAGCAGATGGTGGCAATTAAAAAGGAGAAGGTAGAAGAGAGAAAGTCTTCAAGGAGCTCCTACAAGTCCCGCAAGCACAGGACCAAGAGGAGTCTTCCGAGGTGACTAAAGAACAAGAAGGAGACATGGGCATGAAGACTAAATTTGATATCTCTACCAGCGATACGACTCCCGATGAGGGTGCTGAAGGGAAGAAGAAACTTCAGACCAATGGCGGGAAAGGAAGTGGTGGCAAGAAGCATTAACGAGCTCAAGTGACAGTGGAGCCAGATTTTGTAGTATTTTGATTTGTTCGACATGTATTTTGTACAAATGTTGAGTCTGCACTTATTACTTTTTTGTCATAGCATCTATACTTTTCTTTTTATTGGCCGATATTGTGTGGATATGGCCCCCGCATTTTGACTTTGTGCAGAAAATGTTATGAGAAATGAAAAGATTAATGTTTCCACTTCTGTTATAGAAGTTCTTTTTTTATTTATCACATAATTAGCTTGTTTCTATACCACTTATGTGTGTACATGACGCAATTGCTTGCTTTACAATTTCTACACTTCATATTGCCATGTCGTGTTTTGTGGTATACGATTCCTTTATTTCCGTGATTTCACGCATTATGTATGCATTTTTTCAGTTTTACAACTAGATCTGTTGTGATTTCCATAATTCTTTGTTCGGCGTAACAAGAGTGTGGAGTAGTTTTCCTTTCAACTAAGTGTTGGTGTGTGTATGCCCCTTACTTCATAGGGTTGTTTACTCCGAACACTCGATAAATGACTAGTTGATCCAAGTGATTCCTCTGATGTCTATACCCAAATTTACTTTGCGGTTCCTATCGTCGTAAACTTATGACTCGAATTTCAACGATTGGAATTCTTTATCGATTTCTACTTTTGTGACATTGCTGGACTCACGTCGATTCTTTTTGATAGTGGGAGTTAATCCTTGCTAGTCCTGCAATAGACAAGTTTCCGGTGTTGTCAGGCCAATACAGGTACTTAGAAAATCTTAACGGTTTTCTGATGATGTCGGAGCAACATCAAGTAGTGCTTTGCGTGGCTTATGAAATGTGTGGCTTTTGAGAGTGCATGGCTTATGAATTGCATGGATTTTGAGAGTGCACGGCTTATGAAATGCGCGACCTTTGAGAGTGTGCGGCTTATGAAATGCGTGGTTTTTGAGTTTGAGTCGATTTACTTTGTCAACTTGGCGAGTAGGCGGAGCGTACTTAAGTGTGGTTTCACTTCCCCAAGTAGCTTGTGAATTGAGTTGGTTCACTTTCGTCCACCCGACGAGTAATTTATATAAATACGGTTTTATTGGTTTAAGAAACTAAAGAGATTTCATTGATAAAATGGAAAGTAGAGCAAATTTTGCCTATTTACAATGCCCCTAGTGTAGTCGGGCGGCTTAAGTGCGAAAATAGGAAATACATATATAAAAGCTAAATAAACCAATGCTAGAGCGAGTCGTTGTTCCAAGCATGGAGAATTTGAATTCCCTCAACTGTAGTTAGGTTGTAAGTGCAATCTCTAAGATTTTGTTGATTGAGTAAGGCCTTTCCCAGTTCGGTCCGAATGTTCCTGTACTTGGATAGATCCATTTCAGGACAAGATTTCCTGCTTCAAAAGTATGGTTGCAGACCTTAGAGTTGAAGTGTCGTGTTACCCTTTTCTGGTGAGACGTGGTTCTTAACTCGGTTTCCTCCCATTTCTCTTCAATAAGATCAAGTGACTCAAGCAGGAGCTGCTCGTTTTCTTTTTGATTAAAGGGTCGTTTCTGATGGGAGGGAACTTCTAATTTGACCAGGATCATGCTTCGGATCCATATGGTAGGGCGAATGGTGAATGCCCAATTGCTGACTTGTGCGTCGTCCAGTAAGCCCATAGTGCAAGTGGGAGCTCATCAACCCAATTTCCTCTAGTTTTTGTCAGTCGTTTCTTGATGGGGGACTTGATGATTTTGCTCATTGCCTTAACTTACCCATTTGCTTGAGGATGTGCCACTGCAGAGAAACTCTTTTCGATGCAGAAATGCTTGCAAAAGTCCTTGAATTCAGCGCTTTTGAATTAAGTTTCGTTATCTGTGATGATTTTCTATGGCACTCCAAACATACAAATAATATTTTTTAGTGAAAAAGCTAATTACTTTCTTAGTGTAATAGTAGCCAGCGGCTATGCTTCGATCCATTTGTGAAGTAATCAATAGAAACAATAGCATATTTGGCTCCCCCTTTAGCTATTGGGAGCACACCGATCTGGTCAATTCCCCATACCGCGAACGGCTATGGGCCAACCATTGGCGTAAGTTCTATAGATGGAGTTATCTGTATTTTGGCAAATATTTAGCATATTTTTTCTTAAGAAACAGTGTTTGTAGATCTAAAATAAGAGAAAAAAGATAATGATTTCAGATCTATGAAATAAATAAATATTTCTTTTTTGAATGAAATTGTTGGTGTAGATTTGAATTGCTAGAAAAAATGATACAACATTGGGTTGTTTAGTCCCACATTGTGAAATAATTTTAACCCGTTGCTCGTAGACATGTATATAAAGTAGGCTATGTAATATGAATTGTGTGCTTCCTTTCATTGTGATTAATTGGTGTAGTTGGATTTATTAGCTTGGAAGGATAAATTCCAATAATCTAATTATTCTTTTGGTTGGTTGTACCATTTCTGTTACCGATCTTGATGTTTCTGTCCATCAGTGTTGTTGGATTTATCAGCTTGGAAGGATAAATTTCAATAATCTGATGTCAGAGTTTTTTCTACGCATCAGTGTCGCCAAATTTATCAACTTGGAAGGATAGATTCTAGCAATCTGATATCAGAGCATTAGGGTTGGTGTATAGAATGGTGTTGCAAAATATGAAAGGAGAAGGACAATTTCTTTCTTTATAGAAACGCCAATTTAGATCTGAAAAGAGAGATTATTTCCTTTTCTCATAGAAACAATTATTTCTGATCTTGAACAAGATAGTTTTTTTTAAAACAATGAATTTGATATGGAAAAGAAAATGAGATTGTTTCTTTTTCTCATAGAAACAATTATTTCAGACCTTGAATAAAAAAGATAGTTTTTTCCTTTTTAGAACAATGATTGTAGATTTAAAAGATTAATGTTATATTCTTTTTTTTAAATAAAAGATGATTCAGAGCTGAAGAAGGAAAAGAACGTTTTTTTTATGAAAACAATGATGGTAAATCTGAAAAGAGAAACAGATTTCTGATCAACAAAGATTGGGAAGAGAGTTTCACATGACAAGAAATTATAATCTCTAGTATGAAAATTAGAAACAATAGCGTTTCTAATTTAAACCAGTAGTTTAAGGCTAAAAAAATAAACTTCAAACTCCAAAAGAGAGTGGTTTAAAGTTTCAAAGTAAAAAAGAGAAATAAGAAAGAGAGAATTTTCCTTCTAAAAAAGGAAGTTCATTTCTCAATGAAAGCACCAAAAATGTTTACACAAAAAATGGGCAGACACCTCCAAGTCATAGTAGTAGAGCTGCGAATACTGTTTTCAGTATAGAGCTATTGTTTGATGAATTTTAGTTGTGGACGATTGAGATAGAAAATCAAGAATGTGAAATAAAGAATAAGTAAAGGACTTAAATGTAAAAAGACACAGATTTTATAGTGGTTCGGCCTGAATGTGCCTACAACCACCGTTCCTCTTTTATTATCTCTTTCATTTCTGATTACAAGTACAAGCTTTGAATATGAGTAAACATGCTATTGGAACTAAGAGTTTTCCCTCTCAAAGTTGTCTGCCATTGTTGATGAGAGCTTCACTCTTTTCCAACCTCCTTTTTTATAATGCCATGTGCCTGGTATTTATAGAGTGAGGTTATGATAGGAGTGGCAGCTGAGTACAGAGCCTATGAGATTTGGTTCAACCTTCCTTCATGTGAGATTTGGTTCAACCTTCCTTCCCCTGCGATTTGGTTCAACCTTCCATTCTCCGGGATTTGGTTCAACCTTCCTTCATGTGAGATTTGGTTCAACCTTCCTTCCCCTACGATTTGGTTCAACCTTCCTTTCTCTAGGATTTGGTTCAACCTTCCTTTATATGAGATTTAGTTCAACCTTCCATTCTCTGTGATTTGGTTCAACCTTCCTTCCATTGGAAACAGTTAGATGTTTAGTACTTTGATTCCCTATTAGACCATTACTCATGCTTCATGAAAATAAGTGCTTGCCAGGAATTGAACCCGGGTGGGTTGGCTAAAAGGCGCAAGTCTTTACCATTGTGCTACACATGTTATTATGCCACAACCTCTTCAATCCAGGTTAGAATTGAATGAGACTTGAACTGGTAACTGTGTATCGCTAAGTAGAGTATTCCAATGCCTCTGAGTGTTCCATGTGAGAGAGAAAATTAGTAGTTCTCCAAAGTGGGACCCATATAACTTAGACAACGGGCTAATGTTAAGATGTTCGTATCTTTCAAACCGTTAATCGGATTGAGACGCGGTTTCTACCTATGTTCATATCTTGATCTCAAGAATACTTCTAAACTAGTTTAGGTCCATTCTAAGACAATTAAAATTTTACCACTGACTCTTCATATTCACCATGCAGTTGGTGGGAATTCCCACAACATTTGCCCCCCAAAGCATACTTTCGTGAATGCAAAGTGTGTTATGTCTGATCAGGGGTTGCCTTGCTTGTCTTGCAACCATCATCTTGCTGTCTGACTATCCGTATATTATTTTTGTTTCCCTAAAGAGTTTTCCTTTGCTAGTTCAATGTGAGGCTCGGCTCTGCTTAAGGATGGTGTGGTGACTGTCTCTAGCCGTCTTTGATTAGTCTTCACCTGGTGGGATTCTGTTTTCCCAGGCTTGGTCTTCATGCTTCCTACTTTGAGGTTCTACAGTGTGTGAACCAGCCAATGTATACTTTATGGTATTGTTCTCGGATCTATTGATGTGGCATTCTATATATGTTCATTGTATGGGTAAGTCTAGTGATCACGACCTATCCATCCTATGCGATTGTCGAATTTGCATATTTCTCAGTGAACATTTCTCCACTTCCACGCATGCACGTATGGGATTAATTATTGATGGATTTGGTAGAGTAAGAATCTCCATTGAAGATTACTCGTATGTAGGATATGTAATGTGGTGCCTTTGAGTGAAGGCTGACAATTTCTTCCCTAGCCTATGCTTTGTATCTTCTATATGGACGTTTGTACAAAGACATGTACATTTTGTAGGAGCTTTAATTAGGGTCATTATATCTGATTAGGCTTAACTAATTGTAATAGGTTCGTATTGCATCTAGTCTGGTAAGGTCATGATGTTTGGAGCAATGCCTTGTTCTTCTGTTAGCTTTTCCAGGACTTGCCCATAGGCACATTTGTACAAGATTAGCTTAGCCAATTTCCTTGGTAGTTTTCCTGCTGATATCTCGTGCATCTATTTGGATTCGACTACTGGCAAGCGATAATAGGGTAGATGTCGGGTCTGAGCGAGTGGTCCTGGCTCTTTTGAGCGGAGCTCAAGGAAATTTGTCGACATTGTGAATTAGGAGTCCTATTGCCGGTCCGGTTTATGCCGATTGTCCAGCGTGGGGTGTTTATTGGTGACATCGGCTTGCTATCTCTACATTAGTCAAGTAGAATCAACCATTTAACTCAAATGTCTCGTTGGCTTTTGTAGTAGAGGATCGTCCTATTCTGTTGACTTTACCTACAAGTTTAGGGTCCTTTCGGGCCTAGTGTGGTTAATGACTTTCATCCTTGCCTTAGAATTAGTTATAGACTATTAATACACTTTTATTTGGAATTTTACCATAGATATGTGTTAGAGTCATCCCATGTGTCCTCGGATTGATTTATTAGGTAAATGTATCAAGCTATTTGTGTTAAATTAGACTTTGACATGAATTAATTACATTCGGAAGGTTAGAGATTGAATCATTCTGTTTAGAGAGGTCCTTATCATTCAATGTGATTCCCTATTACTTAGGTTTAGAGAGTAATTTGGGGGACGTGGCAGTCCACAAATACTCATTACATCCTCCAGAGCACCCTCTAGCGATGTTGTCAAAAGTCGGTAGGGAGCGCTCATTATTTGTCTAGGTTTGCCCCCAGTATAGTGCACTTGGTTGCTTCTCACAACATGCTGCCTTGTATCATGAATAGGTTTTAAACTTGCGAACTTAAGGTCATGATTCCAATGTGCTATTACCAAGATGAGTGGTGGTGTATGTGTTTAATCAAGGGGTGAGGTGGTGCTATGCCCCCAAGTATTTTTTTATCGAATTTAGCTTATCTTACAAAAGTTAGTCATACCTTTGCACTTAGTTTTTCTCAGGTTCTATAAGTGTGCTAAGCCTTGGGAGAATCCTTATAGTTTCTTGAGCGAAGTTGGCTGGAAGGGATATTCCTAATCTTGTGGCAATGTTGGATTGATGTTCCGCTATCTCTGAAGGAGTTGAGTCGATGTTCCATTTCCTCTGGTGGAGTGGAAGCGAAGGAATATCCTGCTGTGGTTGGCAGAGTGGAATTCATATTCCTACTATCTATATGTAATGCCACAAGACTAAAAGAAATTATTAGAAGCTTCTAGTTTAAGTACAATGAACTATATTCTCCGTCAAGAGAGTCCTAAACTTAAGATTCATGGCACGTAAGTTACTTGCCCTGATTGTGGATTTTGGTGTCATATGGTTTGTCAGCCCAACCTATGTTCCAAGGGAGTGTAACTTTTGCGACCGTCATACTTAAGATTTAGAGCCGGGATTCGCACACAGTAACTACTCGGGCTATTATTGCCTGTATCATGAGTATTATTCCATTTACTGTGGTCCGGCTAGCATGGGTGCCGATCGTCAACTACGAACTATCCCTAGCTGCAGCCATGCCTTAATCGTGGGATTTTTTATCGGTTCATAGTTGCCGGGCGAGCCGAACTCCAATGATAAACTTCCTAGGCTATAATCGTGCCTAATCTGTGGCTTATAATCGGTTTATCATTGCTGGCTGAGGGGCCGATCGTCAGTATTGAACTACCCAGGCTATTTTCGTGCCCTTAGTCATGGTTATCTTGCTTTAACTACTGTCGGCAAGAGCTTTCGATTGATCGCAATAGGAAAAATATCGGACAAAAAATCGAGCAAAACATCAATTTTTACAGTGGTTTGGCTAGAATATGCCTACGTCCACTGTCTTTCTTTTATTGTTTCAGGTGTACATGCTTTTTACAAGTTGAGAGAAGTAATGGCAGAGATGCTGGAGATTCCTTCCTTTCCCAAACAACTTTTTCATCAACTGTCGATGGAATGTAAGCTCCGTTGTGGAGATCCTTATGAACAACAAATGGTCCTTCCCAAACTGGATCTAGTGCACGTGGATGGGGAAATATTTTCTTGAAAACAATATCTCCCTCTTGTAACTCTTGGGGCTTCACTTTAGATTTGTATTATTTTGCCACTTTCCGTCTGTGTGCGGCGATCTTGAGAGCGGTGTGATTCCTTCTCTCCTCAACATGTCTGGCCCCGTATGCTTAGAGAAAATAGAGTATGTCATATTGCTGTTTTGTAGGAGGCTTGGTAAGCCCGCAGTGCCGTGGGTAGTTCGCCAACCCACACTCCTTTGGATTCATCTAGTTTTTTCTTAATTAGCATTTTTAAGACTTTGTTGACAGCTTCAACTTGCTCGTTGGCTTGGGGCATCTCCTGTTATGAATCAATACATGCTAGGCTTCGAATGCATTTATTCTTTGAGTTACTCAAGCTAGATTGTGCCTAGATGCCCGACTGGTATGTCTTTGCCAGGGAAAGGGGCGGTCATTATCAGTGAACTGCCCAGGCTAGTGTCTTAGTCATGGCTATCTTATTTTCGCTGCTGCCAACGCATGCTTGTGATATGGGTTGCTAATTACAAAAGAAGTAGTGGTTATAACAACAAAGATGTTAAGTGAATATAACGCATATGTGTTAAGTGAATGCATTAGTCTCTTGTCTCGGTCAAAAGGGAAAGATCAGTTTAGACCAAACCTGCCGCTTCGAAAGAAGCGCAAAGTACCAGGTTATGTAGTATGCCTGGTTTAAGATGTTCTCTTGGATAGGAATTATCGCTTGGTATTTTTGTAAGACTCTATGGAACCCAAGAGTCGATGACATTATCTTAAAATGACAACAACCGAGTTAGATAAAAACAAAAGAAAAGGTTTGTTATGGTACCTCCTTTGCAGGACCATCTGTTGTCATGCGTATGACATGTTTATGCGAGCATATTGTGTAATCGGAGAGTTCCTCATGAGGATTTTCTACAAGTACTTTATTTGATAACGGGGGGTTTTTGGGCCAAGATTGCCAAGATTCTTGTTTGGCGTTTTAGTGCTGCCTCCTAGCAGTCATTGGTCTAGTCATTTTGTCAGGTTGACTCCGACTAGTTTTGTGGACTTATAGTGGATGTCCCCAGTGTGCATCCTGCTATCCTTAGTTCTTAATCAATTTGAATTGTGTTTTTTGATTATTGGATCATGATGGAGTGATGAAGCTAGTATCTTAATTGGTGACTGCAATGTCCTAGCGGTTTACTATATATATTGCTGATTAGGGTTGAATTGTGATATGAGGAGTAGTGGTGGTGGTTCTGGATTTCTCTCGCCTTTCTACTACAGGCCAAATATGTTGGAATTGCTGGAGCTCGGTCTTTCAAAGCCTTTCTGTATAAACTATTATGTTATCCAAGTTCTCGGCAGATGTCATTTCCATTGCTTCCTCTTCCTTACCCTTTGAGGTAAAACCATACTCAGATGGATGGCTTCTCTCTCATCATTGATCAATCGAGCTCCAGAGGCAGAGAGTTGTATCTCTTTCATTTTGCTATAGCATTTATACTGCAAGCTGTGCTAGCTTCCCTGGGTGACCATCTATCTAAACTCCTGACAGTGATGTTTTCTCATCTTTATGTGCCATGCTGACCCAATGGAGAGGTCATGCATAGTCTAAGGGCTAGTTTGATTTTTTGTCTTTACTTCGTGTAGAGTGTAAGCACCCTCGGGTCGATCAGCACATGTAGCGGATTTATGAATACTTCCTTCACCTTTTTCCAAGGATGGAGATCCAAGAGTAGATGGTAGATCCCTGCAATAACTTAAGATTGATTAGAATGGAAGAAAAGTAATTATATAGTACCTCCTTTGTGCCCCCCGCTTATTAATAAGTGTAGAGATCTTGGCAAGTGTCTAGGGGGCCGACTTAGTCCTTTATAAAGGTTTGTAGCAGGCACTCAAATTTTTTTGTTTTCCTAGAGGGTGGACTAGTAACTCTTAGTCTTATCTCCTTCTCTGTTCATATTTGTTGAACATATCCCTAGGTAAGGAGAGCTATATTATTTGGGTCCTGTCTAGTACGCGTTGGATTGGTGATGCCTTCGGGCATGATAAGAGTGATGAGTGTCAAGCTTGTCATATCTAGACTTTGAGTGTCTATCACTATGACTTCGGTCTTCAAGTTGTGATATTTCGATCCATGAGTGGGATCCCGATTGTACTATTTTGATTAGATGCCGAATGGATGAGGGCTGTGCTTGGGGTTCATATGGTTAGGCGGAATGCCCTCTGTGTTCCCCAAATTGGGGCTTAGCTTGTATTACAATGTTAAGGTTGAATACTTTCATCTGTCTTAAGCGTGTCAAGAGTTTATCCACCAAAGCTTTATATTAAGCAGTGAAGTGTTTACTAATTTAAACCACAACTATTTTGAAGTTATGTCCGGTAATTTTTAGCACGGGGAGGTTGTTGGACTAATATTTTGTCTTTCCACATCTGGATTGGGTGTACTAACAGTAGTTGTAGTCTTTGTAGCAGAGTTCCTTTGCTTAGGAGGCATGTTGGAAAGTTTTTCTCCTGCGCTTTCCTGAAGAGCTTGTAATTTTCAAGAGGCAATAATTCAAGTTTTGGAAAGGAAGGGGAGGTTTTGTAGTTTCGAAGGATCGATGGCCCAACTCTTAAAAGAAAGAGAGAATCTATAAAAAGAGAAATAGAGTTTCTCAAAACAATGATCTTGGATCTAGAAAGAGGGTAAGGTTTCCTTGGGTGATGGAAACAATGATCTGATCAGTAATGGGAAAGTGAGTTTGAATAACTTCAGACTTGAAAAGTGAACACAAGTTTCTTTTGGCCAAGAAAGAATGTTTTTAGATTTGAAGGGGGAAAAGAGATATGATTTCTTATTTCCAAGACATAGTGATTGCGGATCCAGACAACAAAAAAGAATTTTCTCAAAGTGACTTTTCTTAGATAAGAGAAGGGAAATGGAGCTCCTTATTTCAAGGAATATTGGCTGTAGGTCGGAAAAGAGAAGAGGATTTTCTTATGTTAGAGAAATAAGGATATGGATCTAAAGAGGAACCAGAGTTTCTTATGTCAAGGGAATAATACTTTTGGATAAAAAGAGAATAAGATATACAATGATTTTGAAAAATGAACAAACTTTCTTTTGGTAAAAAAAACTTTTTGAAATGAAAAAAGGAGATGTGATGATTTCAGATCTAAGAAACGTAAATGTTTACTTTTTTGGTTAAGAAACTATGTTTGCACATCTATGATTGAATGATTTCAGATCTATGATATAAATCAATGTTTCTTTTTTATTAAGAAACCGTGTTTGTAGATCTAAAATAAGAGAAAAAAGATAGAATTATTTCAGATCATAAGAAAAAAATAAATGTTTCTTTTTCTTAAGAAATAGTGTTTGTAGATATGAAATAAGAGGAAAAAAATAGAATGATTTCAGATCTTAAGAAATAAATAAATGTTTCTTTTTTCTTAAGAAACAGTGTTTGTAGATCTGGAAAAAGAGAAAAAAGTTGGAATAATTTCAGACCTTAAGTAATAAATAAATGTTTTTTTCTTAAGAAACAGTGTTTGTAGATCTAAAATAAGAGAAAAAAGGTAATGATTTCAGATCTATGAAATAAATAAATATTTCTTTTTTGAATGAAATTATTGGTGTAGATTTGAACTGCTAGAAAAAATGATACAACATTGGGTTGTTTAGTCCCACATTATGAAATAATTTCAACCACTTGCTCCAAGGCATGTATATAAAGTAGGCTATGTAATATGAATTGTGTGCTTCCTTTCATTGTGATTAATTGGTGTAGTTGGATTTATTAGCTTGGAAGGATAAATTCCAATAACCTAATTATTCTTTTGGATGGTTGTACCATTTCTATTACCGATCTTGATGTTTCTGTCCATCAGTGTTGTTGGATTTATCAGCTTGGAAGGATAAATTTCCACAATCTGATGTCAGAGTTTTTTCTACGCATCAGTGTCGCTAGATTTATCAGCATTAGGGTTGGTGTATAGAATGGTGTTGGAAAGTAAGAAAGGAGAAAGACAGTTTCTTTCTTTATAGAAACTCAAATTTAGATCTGAAAAGAGAGATTGTTTTCTTTTCTCATAGAAACAGTTATTGTAGATCTTGAACAATAAAAAGATAGTTTTTTTTAAATAATGAATTTGATCTGGAAAAGAAAAGGAGATTGTTTCTTTTTCTTATAGAAACAATTATTTCAGATCTTGAATATAAAAAGATAGTTTTTTCCTTCTTAGAACAATGATTGTAGATTTGAAAATTTGAAAGGTTGATACTATATTCTTTTTTTTAAAATAAAAGATGATTCAGAGCTGAAGAAGGAAAAGAATGTTTTTTTATGAAAACAATGATGGTAAATCTGAAAAGAGAAATAGATTTCTGATCTACAAAGATTGGGAAGATAGTTTCGCATGACAAGAAATGATAATCTCTAGTATGAAGATTAGAAATAATAGCGTTTCTAATTTAAACGAAACAGTAGTTTAAGGCTAAAAAAAAGGAACTTCAAACTCCAAAAGAGAGTGGTTTAAAGTTTCAAAGTAAAAAAGAGAAATAAGAAAGGGAGAATTTTTCTTTTAAAAAAGGAAGTTCATTTCTCAATGAAAGTACCAAAACTGTTTACAGAAAAATGGGCAGACACCTCCAAGTCATAGTAGTAGAGCTGCGAATACTGTATTCAGTATAGAGCTATTGTTTGATGAATTTAGTTGTGGACGATTGAGATAGAAAATCAAGAATGTGAAATAAAGAATAAGTAAAGGACTTAAATGTAAAAAGACATAGATTTTATAGTGGTTCGGCCTGAATGTGCCTACGTCCACTGTTCCTCTTTTATTATCTCTTTCATTTCTGATTACAAGTACAAGCTTTGAATATGAGTAAACATACTATTGGAACTAAGATTTTTCCCTCTCAAAGTTGTCTGCCATTGTTGATGAGAGCTTCACACTTTTCCAACCTTCTTTTTTATAATGCCATGAACCTGGTATTTATAGAGTGAGGTTATGATAGGAGTGGCAGTTGAATACAGAGCCTCTGAGATTTGGTTCAACCTTCCTTCATGTGAGATTTGGTTCAACCTTCCTTCCCCTGCGATTTGGTTCAACCTTCCTTTCTTTGGGATTTGGTTCAACCTTCCTTTTATGAGATTTAGTTCAACCTTCCATTCTCCGGGATTTGGTTCAACCTTCCTTCATGTGAGATTGGGTTCAACCTTTCTTCCCCTGTGATTTGGTTCAACCTTCCTTTCTCTGGGATTTGGTTCAACCTTCCTTTATATGAGATTTAGTTCAACCTTCCATTCTCCGGGATTTGGTTCAACCTTCCTTCCATTGGAAATAGTTAGATGTTTAGTAGTTTGATTCCCTATTGGACCATTACTCATGCTTCATGAAAATAATTGCTTGCCAAGACTTGAACCCGAGTGGGTTGGCTAAAAGGTGCAAGTCTTTACCATTGTGCTACACATGTTATTGTGCCATAACTTCTTCAATCCAAGTTAGAATTGAATGTGACTTGAACTGGTAGCTGTGTATCGCTAAGTAGATTATTTCAATGCCCTTGAATGTTCCGTGTGAGAGAGAAAATTAGTAGTTCTCCTAAGTGGGACCCATATAACTTAGACAATGGGCTAATGTTAAGATGGTCATATCTTTCAAACCGTTACTCGGATTGAGACGCAGTTTCTACCTAGGTTCATATCTTGATCTCGAGAATACTTCTAAACTAGTTTAGGTCCATTAGACAATTAAAATTTTACTCTTGACTCTTCATATTCACCATGCAGTGGGCGGAAATGCCCACAACAGTTCTTCCTTTTATGGTTCTCATTTTTTCCTGCAGTTACTTCAGAATTCTTGCCATTTTGATTAACCGCCACATTACTCTGAATTGATTTATTTGGTCGCATATCAGTATTTTTAACTTCTAACATATTTTCCTCTTCAAATCTTAAGTACTGACTAGCCATTCGATTGAATTCTTTCATGGTGGTAAGTTGCTTCATTTTAATCCATCTCCCAAAATCTTTCTCTGGATGGATCGAGCAGACTAGAGCCATGAAAATCATATCCTTATTTGGATTGCTCACTTCGATGATGACTATGTTAAAGCGGTTCATGAACAATTTTAGTGGTTCGTTGGGTCCTTGGAAGTAACCGGATAGAGACATCACGTTCTTTGGCTGAGCCGTTTGTAGTAAAAATTGATCCAAGAACTTCCTGGCTAGCTTGTCAAAGGTTGAGATAGATCGCGGAGGGAGTATGGTAAACCACATGGAGGCAACTCCTTCCAGCTGATAGATGGGGAAACATCTGCAACGAACTACATCTGTTGCTCTTGCACCATCCATATTCCAAATGTACTTGTACAAGTGTTGTTGAGGGTCAGTAGTTCCATTGTAGGAGGGCATAGATGGTGGCATGGCGAATTCCTTAGGGTACTCTGCCCTTAGGATACTATCGGTGAAGGGAATTCGGCTCGCAGTGGAACCCCAATCATCATCCTTTCTACCCTTGCTTTCTTACGTCAAGCATCTGACCATGTCGGCAATGTATTGCTCACACGTTCATCTACAGGTCGGCTATCAGTAGCTACGCCAAGTGTTTGACATTGCAAACGGCCTTGGTTGGCTGGCTGAAGCCTAGGCTCTCCAGCCTTTGGGTGATCCACCCCTGTAGAGGTAGGTTGGTAGGCGGTTGGTATTGCGGGTGGAGTTTGGTTATTTGAGTTCGATTCTCCTTCCTTAGGTTGCTCACCTTCCTCATAGTCAGTATCAGCTCCTAGTATGTCCTCCCGTGGATTTTCACCCTAAGTTCAATTTTGTAGTAGGTGTTTTTATAGTGGGTGAAGTATTATCATTTTCCACTATCGTGATGCCTTAAGCTCCACCCATTACTTCCTTTTCCTTCAGTTTTTTGTTTCTTCTACTTGAGCTAGAAATAAAAGAAAGTTCTTACTCCGTAGCAGCCATGGCTTCCGTTGTCGTCACTGGGAGAAGTTAGTGATTCGAGTGCTAAAAGAGCATCTATCTTTTCCATATGAGCCTTTTGACTGTTTTCCATTTCTAGTTAATTTCATCAACCATCTAGTTCACTTCTCCCTTAATCACAACTTCATGCTGAGTGGAGGATCCTGTCACTTGATCTCCAGTGTTAGTGCTAAGTTGCAGGTTATTGACTTCAATTTGCTGAGGGTTTGTTTCTTCTCCAACAACGGTAGCTCCTATCGATCTTCCAAAAGTTGTTCTCTTTCTTTATGGTGCAATTGATTCTCAATAGCAAATCTTCTAAGCAGAGATTGAGGATCTAACTTCTGAACCTATCTGATCCAAAGTAGATAGCTAGATTTAATCCTGAGTTGGGTCTTAATGAAAATAGAAAAATGTTAACCAAAAAATTGGATCAACACTCCGGATTGAGTGTTTAAGCACCGGCCCTTTTCTTATAGAGCGATAATATAAAAAAATATAAAAGGAGCAGAAATTGTAAAAAGACAAGAAGATTTTTATAGTAGTTCGACTGTTAATAGAGCCTACGTCCACTTTATAACTTTCTATTAACTGACTATTGTTACAAGTTGAATCAGATTACAATATGATTGAATCTTCTAAGTTAGATCAAGTCACAAGTACAAGAATTCACTGGAGAATCACAGTAAACCCCTAGATGACTATTATGTAGGAGGAGAAGAGTGAAGAATAATCTCGGCAGAGTTCCAGTAGCCAGTCAAGAAGATCCTCTCTATGTTGCGGGGAGGAATGTATTTATAGGCACGAGAGAGCAATTGAGTTAGGCCGCTTCAGCAGAAGCCTACACTCGATGATACAAAGGTCCTTTGAAAATTTCATAACGATCCAACATAATGTAATAGATCGCTAGCAATCCATAGGGCATGGATCGCTAGCGATCCATGTACTTAGGGGATTTTTGAGCTTATTCCTTTGGGTTGTACTCCCATTCTTATGTAGGTACCCTCCATGTAATTTCATAGCTATCTTCTATGCATCGGTTGGACTGAAATATGACTTGAATCAGATGGGTCCACTTCTCGAACTAGATTGCTTGGAAGGCTATAAAACTTGGCAAATGTACTTAGCAGAGATATTGTTTCATTATGCAAGAGGCATGAATGACCCATGAAGCTTTCTTATGGATCGCTGGCGATCCATCCCTTTAGTGGATTTTTTGGTGATTCTTCTTAAGTGCTTTTGGCTTGTTCTTTTGGATGCCTTATTCAAGTTTCAAGTCATTCTGGCATAGTCCCTAAGTTCTAACTCTTATTAAATTCTGCTGGGTTAAAAACCCGGTTAACAGCAGGGTTAAAAGAATTAATTCTAAAAAAATACCATTTATTAGTTTGTATAAGATAGCATTTTGTGATTATGTGAATAATATTTAATTATACTAAACCAAATTTAGTATTTATTAATAAAAGGATATGGAAAATATTTTAATTTATTTAATTTTATTTGAAAATTTTGTATTTTTCTTATTATTTAATAATATAATTTTATTATTAATTAATTTTAATATGATTAATTTGGTTAATTTTAATTTTAATTCACATTTTAATAATTTAATATGTTCTATTCATAATACATACATATAATTATATTAAAGGAATAACCCAAGCTTGGGGTAATACGGTAACATGTGTATTAACTATTGTGATTATAATTAATGAATGTATAAGTGATAATCATATGTTAATAAAGATGTCAAAGGGATATAAATATACATCAAATAATTAAATTTATACTTACACTAAAATAAACTAATTTTTTTAGCTATATATACATGTTGTATATTTTAATTTAAAATAAATATATATGTGTGTATGTGTGTATCTCTATTATTAATAAGGAGAATTCAATGAATATGATTTCCACGGTATCATTTTGAAATTCCAAAAATACCCACATCCATCGATGAAATCTTACCATTGTTTTGCAACCTCTACCATATTTTCTTCCTAACTACCTATCAATGGAGTTTTACTACCAATTTTCCACCTACACTAAACAACTTGAAATAAAAACGGTGAGAGTACCAAAACATTTACACTTAAAACACACATCCGTTCACTCAATTTTTATATATTAAATAAATTGTAAATATCTCTACCTATTAGATGCACGTACATGCGTGTTATACTAGTATAGATAATATATTTATTGATGTACATATATGTTCTGATTTATACTTATATATATATTAATAATATTCAAATTTTTTTTTGAAAATGGGTTAATTGAATTATAATGGGCTATGCGGCCCATAGCATATACAGCTGAAAAAAAAGTAATAAAACACAGACATCTCGTCCGACACTTCGACACAAAGTAGACTTCAAACAAAAAATTTCCTAAATTGATTTAGGGTTCAGCAACGACAAAGTCATGGCGGCTCCACGTTGCTTGCTTGATTTTCTGGCATCACAGCCTTCCAGATCCAATTCTCCAATAGCTGTTTTTCTCTTGCCTCTAAGTTGGTGAGTCTTCTGATTCTTCCTATATTGATCAGTACATCTCTTGCAATGTTTCCATCTATCTCTAACTCAGTCTTCTCTTTGTCCCTGGTAAAAGCCCTTACATTCTGTTCTCTCCAGATATGCCAGATAGTTGTCGTCAAAGCAATTTTCACGACCTCCTTCATAAGGTTCGAGAGATCTGTCCTATCACTCAGGTATTTAATTTCCTCTTCTAAGCTCATAGCTGCTTCTGTTTGTAAGTTTTTAAGTTTCTGAATAGCCCAGACAAGTTTGGTGTATTTGCATTCAAAGAATAGGTGTCGATGTGACTCATTATCCTTTCTACAAATGTTACAAATGTCTTCATCAATAATACCCCAACCTTTAAGCCTGTCTTTAGTGCTTAACCTTTCTCTGATAGCCTTATAAGTAGTGTGTGCCATTTTAGGACTGTTTGACTTACTCCAGACTATTTTATGCCAGTGTATAGTTTCGTAGTGTTGTCTATTATCTTGCCAAACTTCCTTCATTTTGAATTGTCCTTTACTATTGTTTTTCCAAGCCCAAAGGTCTTTTCCTCTATTCGTGAAAATCGGGAGTTCCTCTATTTCTTGTTTCAAACTTCTGGTTATCAGTTGTCTTTCTGGTGCCCATCTTTGGTTATGTATAATGTTAGCAACTTGAATCTTCGGAGTGTTATTAGCTGAGTAGCTTTCCCATCCCATTCTATCTATGAGGCTTCTGTTCTTAATCCAAGGGTCCTTCCATAAGTCAGTGTCCTGACCATTAGCAATTTGTCTTTCTACTGATTCTTTCAAAATCTCTCTTTGTTTGAGAATATTTTTCCATATAGTTGAGGCATTGTTATCTTCCCTTATAGTCCAAAAATTATCTTTTAAGTACTTAGCCCTCATCCATTTGGCCCAGAGATTATCAGAGTTTAGGATTTTCCAAGCAAGTTTGAGTCCATATATCTTTTTCAGCTCAAAAAGATTTTTAAGGCCAACTCCCCCTTACTTTTAGGTCTACATAGTTCTTTATAGCTCACCTTATGAATGCCTCCTTTCCATATGAAATTAGCACACACAGAGTTTATTTTAGCAAGTGAACAATCTGGTATCTGGAAGGTTTGCAACCAAAATCTAAACTTTGAAGTGATAACTGTATGAACTAATTCTACTCTTCCTGCAAATGACAGTAATTTAGATCTCCATCCTTGCAACTTATCTCTGATATCATCTATTAACTTGCCACATTCAGCATCAGTCACCTTATTATTCGACAATGGTACTCCTAGATATTTAACTGGCAGCATACCTTCCCCTACTCCAAGTTGTGCTAATATATCTGTTTTATTCTTGCAATACTTGTTCATATAACATTTAGTTTTAAATTCATTCAATTTGAGACCTGCTAAAGATTCAAGTTGCTTGAAAATTTCCTTTTTTGTGATGATTCCCATGGTATTTGATTTGAAAACAACCAATAGATCATCTGCATTAATGAGATGATTGACTTCTGGGTTTATCTTGTATATGGGTTTAATTAAATATTGGTAACTAGCTAATTCCATTTGAAGAGAGAACCATTCCATGGCTATAGCAAAAAGATATGGGGATAAAGGATCTCCTTGTCTGATTCCTCTATTAGTTTTGATATAACCTTTAGGAATCCCATTTATGATCACTGAAAAAGTAGGAGTACATATGCAGTGTGTTATGAGTTTTAGTAGCTTGGCAGGAACTCCCATTTCATGCAACATGTGAAGAATGAATTGTCTGCTAACTTTATCATATGCCTTGTGTAGATCGATTTTCAAACACACCCTATCTGCTCCTTTTTTATTAAAATCCCTTATTAGCTCATGTGCCATTAGTGAGTTTTCAGAAATAAATCTACCCTTGATAAAAGCACTTTGACTTTGTGATATAAGTTAAGGTAGAACTTTGTTAAGTCTCATGCAAATAATCTTGCTATGAATTTTATAGATAACATTACAACAAGCAATAGGTCTATATTCTTCTATTCTTTCTGGTTTCTTGACTTTTGGAATCAAAGTGATGAATGTATGATTTATTTCCTGAATAAATTCACCTGTGCTTAAAGCCTCCTGATAACATTTGAGCATCCTATCTTTCAGGTTTTCCCAGTGCATTTTGAAGAAGATTGCACTCATTCCATCGGGGCCAGGACTGGACTCGTCATGAATAGAGAAAGTGGCTTTTTTCAACTCCCTTTCCGTAATGTCTTCTGTCAGCATCCGAGCACATTCTCTGGAGATTTTTTTCCTACAGCTGATTTGAGGTATTTGCTGGATATAATCTCCATTGTATGTTTCTTTGAAGTACTTTATTGCTTTAGTTTCCAAGTCTTGTAAGTTTTCAGTAATTTCTCCCTGTTCATTTAAACAATTTAGAGTATTATTTTGATTATTTCTTTGAGACATTTTAGTATAAAAAAATTTATTGCACTCATCTCCTTTTGTTAGCCATCTCTCTTTTGCTTTTTGCTTTATTTCTGTGGCTTGAACCCCCATCAGTTGCTTCAGATGTTTTTGTTTGGTAAAGTATTCTGCATTCAGCTCTGCATTTTGTGGCTCTTCTTCTAATTGATATCGCACTTTCTCTAACTGTTTCTGAATTTCTTTTATAGCTTCATGTGATTTGGGCCTTGTTTTATTCCATTCCTTCAGTCTATTCTTCATAAGTTTCACTGTCATTATGTACTGATACATTTGATTCCCTTCTGGAATCTGTAGTTTGTTAAAATCAACTATTTCTTTGTATCCTTCAATTAAATGCCAGTGATTAGCATATCTGAATGGTTTGCCTTTCTGTGCCTGCTTTTCATTATTGAATTGTATATATAGAGGGCAGTGGTCACTAGTAGAACTTGGCAATACTGTTACTTTTATGTTAGGCATTTTGTTCAATAATTCAGCATTGCCTAAAGCTCTATCCAGTCTTGAATGGATTCTTTTTGCCTCACCACTTTTCCATGTATATTTCAGGCCTGTGTGGAGCACTTCAATAAGCCCTACTGCTAGTACACAATTATTGAACTAAGCTACTTGGCAGACTTTAAGGGTAATACCACCTTGTTTTTCATGAATTATCAACACTGCATTAAAGTCACCACATACTAACCAAGGTTTTATTATGATTTTTGCGTTACTCAACAAAGTTGCCCATAACCTTTTCCTTTCCGAGGCCAGATTATTTGCATAAACAATTGTTGTAGTAATCTCCAACCCTCCTATATTTTTCATATTAATGGTAGCTTGTTGCTCATCTATATTCATCACATTACAATTCCAAATATTGGAATCCCATAATATCATGATCCTGCCTTTAATATTATTTATGTTATTATGTATAAGCTTCAAATTTTCTCCCATTTGGTATTTTACACTCTCCATGTTCTCTTCTGTGAGTTTATTTTCTAATATGGCTAGAATAGTAGGTTTATATCTATTACAGAGATTATAGAGGTCTAATTTTCTTACATCTCCAGTTAGACCTCTTACATTCCAGCATAGAATAGTCATTAATATTTAGTAGCTCTGCTCCTAGTAACCGGATCTGATACTACCTTAGCTTCTTTCCCAACCTCTTTCTTTTACTTAGTAGAATACATTTCCTCATAATTTTCATTAACTTCAGTGTATTTCAGCAGGTTTTCTTCAGTCTCTTCTTCATCTGATGAATCCAGTTGAATGTCTAATTTCTGTATGTCATTTAATGTTTCAGGAATATCCTCATCATCAGTTGAGCTCTCCATACTCTACTTCTGTGGTTGCTGGCTACAATTCTCCAAATTTGAATGATCCACGTGTGGTTTCGGAGATTGATGAACTTCTTCTGACACTTCTACAGAGTCCTTGATAGGACTTACTTCAGTATTTGGGTCTGGGTATTCTATTATAGCATTTTGTGTATAATTTTTTGTTGCTGTAATATCTTTTTGTGGTGATAGACCAGAATTACTAGTAGTAGCTATATCAGTAGGTTCTACTTCCGTACTATCTATGTGGATAGTGTCTGGCTTACTTTTGGTTTTTTGTATCCAAACTTGTTTGGGTTTGTTTAGCTCACTACACTCTTGCGTGACTATATGGCCAAAGCATTTACATTCAGCACATCTCAGCGGAATGAATTCATACTCAACTTCCTGCAGGTAAACATTACCTCTCTTATCAATTGCTTTAATATTCTGTGGTAAAGCATAATCTGCTTTAATTTCCACCAGAACTCTTGCATATTTGATTCTTTTAACCTTCCTAGCATATTCATCTATATCTAGAGGTTTGCCAATTATACTAGCCAATTTACCAATGCATCTCATATTCCACAATGCTAGATTAAGGTTGTTAAATTTAATCCAAACTGGGTATGTTGTTAGCATTGCCTTTTCAAAATTGAAATCTGCTTCCCACTTTTTAATGATAATCAGCTTACTATCCATAAACCATGGACCACCTTTCAAGATTCGATCATAATCCTCTCCTTTTTCAAATTTGATAAGGTAAAACCCATTTTCTCTTGTGAACACATCCCAGGATCCTGTAGGTTTCCATACCCTTCTTATGTAGGCATTAAAGTGTACACGATAAGATCGTTTACCTTCCATATAAGCATATAATGAAATCTTCCACATCTGATTAGATTCCTCATAATCATGTTCATCTATCAGGTGATAAGGTTTAGCTCCATCATTAATCGGTTCGAAATAATCTAATTTCCCTTGAATTTCGAAATTATTATCTACCGCCTCCACCCACGATTTAGAGTTTTTGACCTGCCTCTGAGCTTCACAATTGGTCTGTTTTAGTACCTCAGCAAAAGTCGTTTTCCCCTTGCGCTTAACCGTCTTCCATCCACCGCCGTCATCTTCCTCCAGTTCGCCTAGGGTTTTGGGATTCTCAGATGTCGCCATTTTTTAGCAGTTTTTAATATTTTAATTAACTTAATTATATTCAAATATATATGTATATATATATATGTATATATATGTATATATATATATGCGTAAGGATCGGCTACACCTCATCTCCTCTACACCTCTAATCCCCATCCCTCCGAATTTCAACCACATGTTCATATTTAAATAATATATTAAGGCGATGAGAGAGAGAGAGAGAAATTATATTACGTAAAATGAAATATGTGCTTAAAATTTTAGGTAAATAGCAGGGTAG
Organism: Allium fistulosum; assembly: GCA_030737815.1. Lineage (NCBI taxonomy): Eukaryota > Viridiplantae > Streptophyta > Magnoliopsida > Asparagales > Amaryllidaceae > Allium > Allium fistulosum. The sequence continues at coordinate 153,847,235 of CM060908.1, read as the reverse complement.
CAAAAATAAGGTATAACCGATACTTACCATATGTGTATGTATATTTATTTATGTATACATGAATACGTATACAAACACACACACATATATATATATATATATTACTATATAACCCCCAATGATAAAAGAAAAAATTAAACTTTTTTTGATTGGGTATATTTTGTTTTCTAAGATTCAAAGTTTTAAAATTAAAACTAGTTAGACGTTAAGTAAATAAATAAGTAAATAAAGATTGTTTTTGCTGGAATTTATAAGCTTCAGACAAAATTTAAAATTATTGGTTAATTAGTTTTTGTATAGGAATATATTATATGTGTATATGTATGTATGAAATTTTTTTTATTAAACCTTAAGCCATCGGCAACTTTATCTTTTTTACTTTAAATACTAAAAACCGAAAAAACTATTTAAATCTAGATAAAATATTTACATTAATATATAGATATACACATATATAAGTAAAATCAAAAAAAAATTATTTTATAAAACCAAAACTATGTTATATATATGTATTGTTTGTCTTTATCAATAAATATTAAAATAAATTTTCGAACTTTTTTATTAGTATGGCCGAAACATATAAAACAAAAGGCATAAAGATGATTATCTTTATATGCAAATTTATTTAAATAAATGAATACGTTTCTTCTCGAGATCTTACCGATTGTCGAACACCTTGTTTGTTGGTTGTTTCCTCCTTGAATACATTATTCTTCTCCTTTGCTATGGGTTGCAATACCATCTTCTAGGCTCCATCAATGTCTAAGGAGGCAAGCTTTTGTTTGGTTGAATGTACAGATTACGAGAAGGGTGGATAGGTGTTTAAAGTTGAAGAGATATCAAATACCTTCGCATATTCTCTCAAACCCTAGGATACTAAATCCCTTTTTGGCCTTTATGCTACGGTCTGCATCATGTTTGACCTATTGCTTGGTTAGAATTCCTAACCAACTCCTTTGAATTAATTAGTTAATTATTCTATTTAAGCCTGTTCTTCAATTATATCGACATACAACATTTATATATTGTTTTAGTTGATTTTTAGCTTTAGGTAAATAATTAAATTACCGTAAAATTTAACAAAACATTCAGATTAATAAATTAATTTATAACATTTACAAAATAATTTTACATTTGCCAAATTCAGAAATAACTACAACTCGGTTATGTTGACTCTTTGGTGTGAAGTCAGTCCTAAGTCAATATTTAACCAATTCAAATATTGAAGCATGTGTGTATAGTATCAAGCTCAAATTTAGTGCTTATAGATCATTTGGGAGAAATCCAATTTCAAATCTATTAAGCTCACCTAGTAACAACATTTTGTATGCTTTTCGTTAGCATTGCATCACTTAGATATCTAGAGTTTGGTCTAAGGTCCAAAACACTACTAATATCTATATTTAATTATGTAAACCACTTTAAAGTCCTTGGTTCAATCCGATAACATTTATTGGTTAACTTATTTACTCTGACCAAAAAATTTAACTTCTAAGTTGACTACCAATTACAATGATACTAACCTTCTATAGAAAGGAGACAAATCCTCTCTTAGGTATTATTTCACTTAAAATAGTTCAACGTATACCTAACTATGGTCGTAATAAGGTCGTCATGCTAAGTGTTTAACCATAATCAAAGTATAGGCTAGCTATTCAAGATCGATAGTATCCTCAAGTCTTAAGACTATTATATGTAATTACCATGGAATCTTCTATTTTGACCTAGTTATATTAACATATAGAAGACTTATGTTGAGTCGTTCTGTGATTGTTCCATATAACCGTAAGTACATAACCCTTTGGTGCCCCAATAGTCATGAGTAATTCACCATCCACCATATGGAGAGTGTTACGTACACTATTTTTAATGAATATATTGATACTTTTCTCGATACATCTTGATTAGGTACATTTAAGGAGTTAGGGTTTACATATATCGATTCAATACTCATAGTTACAAATACATTCATAACTGCAATCAGTAAAACACTTTGCCTAAGGATTATCAAATTATATATGTTTAATGTAGTTAATTCATTATTATATCACTATATAACAACGGTATAAAAGAAAATGAAATCAAAGCTTACTTCATTTAGAACAAAATTCTATTATAAGATTTAAGTTACGTAAAAAAGTACATAATTGCCTGTAAAGCACACTGTTACTCTATCAATCTCCCACTTGCATTTGGGCCAATTATGGTGCCTTACAATCATACCTTCAATCAGTCTAGATAAGATCAATTACTAGTTAGTTAATAGATCTACGATATTATTATTATGTATCCACTTTTCGATTACGCTTCCCCATTACTGATACTCTTTTGTCACGTGTTCACAACGGAGAACATATCTCAATTACTTTTTTAAGTTGTCAATTTCTGTCGCAGTCTATGTTGAATTATTTTAATCATACTACGTTACTAGATATTCAATGGTGGAAACCACCCATAGCCATCTTATAAATTAGCACATATATACTGCTTTCAGTATGGCGCTATTGAGCGATATACTTAGCCCATATAGTTGAATCTACCACAACCTCTCATTAGTAACATTTCCAACTTAAAACTCCTTATATAAGGGTGAACATGATCTGAAGTCACTTATATATGAATCCCCAACTCAAATCATCATCACATAGTTCTTTTCTTCAGGAATAGACAAATAATTCCAAGGATTCATGAAGAAAGCACAAAAAAGCAGAGATGAACAAAGCAATATTAGGAACCTCTTAGGAATAGTTAAATCACAAAGGAAAAGTGCTTGGAACATGAGGAGTTGAAAATAGAAGATCAAATAGGAGGAGTATGGGAAGTTTTCCCATAATAAAACCTATCAGTACCAGGTGGAACCACTTGATACCGAGTGGTTTTAATTGATTATTAGGCCCCACCTTCCTCTCTTATGCACATGGTAATGGATCTAGACTTAATGTTTAGTAGGACTCTAGTTCTACTAGCTAACTTCTTTATAAATGCAGACTATATGGCAATTGAAAAATGACTTTTGGCATTTCATCGTCTTCATCCCTACTTCTCCTCCATTGAGGTCACGAAGGAAGCTACTATTTGCTGTTCTAGGCTTTAGTTTAGTAAATCCCTTGTACTAATGATCCTCAATCTCTCAAAATCTCTCTACAACTCTCTTAAATCTATGAATTAATAAAAGCTACAATGGATGTAGGCCAGAGATTGCTGAACCACTATAAAAATATTGATGTTCTTATTGTTTTTCTTATACTTTATGCTAGATCTTTATATTTCAACAGGTTTTGGGTGTTGTGCCACTTTTGGTGTCAACATTTGGGTACCTTCACTGAGAAATTGATTCTTATGATCATGTTTAGCTTGCTATAGAAATCAATGGCACTTAGAAGATCTAAAAGATCCACATGAGCAGTATTTGGCAGTGTTGAAGGAAATGCTCAACAATTAGAAGTTGGTAATAAACTGGCAGTATTAGGATCATCTACTCAACAAGAGACGACTACCAGAGCTGAATTTAACAAGAAGATGTTGGAGCTAACCAAAAGTTGGTGGATAGTCAAAAGGCTCTATTGAATAAGATGGAAGCTAGCACGGCTTTGTTAACACATCATAAATAGGGGCCAAGAAGAAGTAGGAGGGAAACTTCACCGGCATGATATAATGAAAAAACCCATCTACTACTGGTCAGAATAGGTAGAATGACAAGCAGAAGCAGAAGGAAACAACAGTTGGGCAGGTAGAAGGAGTTGTTGGAGAAAGTCAGCATGCTCCCACCACAAGGAGACCACTCGATGCCGACCATAATCAGGTCAGTAACAAGAGGAATGTTGGAGGGCAGGGGGAGAAAGAAGCTGAGGCTGTGGACTTATCTGATTCAACGGATGACATATAACATGATGGAGATGATTATGAGCTCGACATTGGAGTTAATGGAGTAGGAGTTCAAACAAATGCGGTAGAACTAATTGGGTAACAATGGAAGACAAGAGGAGTGATTCTCCCAAAGACTGGAGAACCTAGACATCAGTGGAAAAATCGAGAACATTTGCGGAGCCAAACACTCGACATAGCTCCTGATAGTCGTCCTTCGAAATACCATGCCAATAAGGAATATATAGTGGATATAATTAAGCGATTGGTTAAGGAAAGCAAAGGTAGAAAGAATGAGGATTGGGGCTTTGTGCGAAGCAAAACTCCGTTCATGAAAAATATTCCAAGAGAAGAGTATCCCAGGAAGTTTTCTAAGTAGGCGATGCCATTATATAATGGGATTATAGATCCCATGCCACATTTACTAAAGTGTGAATAGCACATGGATGGTGCCAGGTTAATTGATGTCGTTTGGTGTAGGTTCTTTCCTATTTTCTTAGAAGGAGTTGCATCAACGTGGTTCACTAGAATCGTGCCCGGATCCATATCGACCTTTGACGAGTTGGCTAGGAAATTCATGGAGCAGTTTCGACTCCATGGAGCTTGGTCGAAAGACATGATGACCCTGTCGAGCCAATCTTAATGACCCAAGGAGTCACTGAAAGGGTTCTTGAATTGGTTTAATATTGCTATTACAAAGTAAGCAATCCAAAGGAGGATTTGGTATTTATGGAAATAGTTTGGGGCATACACCCAGAAACATATTTCGGTAGGTATTTGAAAATGAAGCAATCTACGACCATGGAAGAATTTCATTGGAAGGCCAATCAGTTTTTGCAATTGGAAGAGGCAAGTCTCGCTATAAGAAAAGACGATGATGGAAAATCAAATAAAGTTATCTAAAGCAATGTGGTGATCAAACAAGTTGGAGAAAGTTATGATAGCGCAACAGTTAATGTTGGAAATTTTTGCACTCAAAAGAGAAGGAATCAAGGTCCTGACTGTGGGCACAACGAAGATGAGAAACGCCCGAGGAATATGAAACTAGAAGACTGTATGCCCTTAAATGATACAGTGGAAAACATATACCTTACAGCTTAAGGAATAGAACTATATAAAAAGCCTCCTAGGAAGGAGGCGACCGAGTAAGAGAGGCGCTCCAGAAAGTTATGTCACTTCCATTAAACTCAAGGACACAACATGAATGAGTGCTAGTATATTATGGATCTCATTAAAGAACTGATAAGGAAAAATAAATTCCACCCTAAGTTAAAGAGAAATAGGAAGGTGGTCAAGTATTGAGACCCCAATGGTCGCCGCCTAATGGAATCATCCTGGACCAAGAAGGGAAGGGCCTAGGCAAAATGATAGGAAGTTAATTAACAATATCATAAATGGAGGACCTCATCCAACGGAGAAATGCTGGAGGGAAATGGAATATACGCGAGCTTGCTAAAGCACATACCAACAGGAGGATCCATAGAAGGTGGAGCTCCAGCCAAGCTAAAAAGGATGATAACTAATGATATTGTATTTAGTAATAGGGATACAGATGGCGTCAAAGCGCCAACATTTGACCCTATAGTGGTAACAATTAGAATTATACGACAACATTACGACAGGTCTTAGTAGATACTGGAAGTTCCATGAACATACTGTTCAGAAGAACATTCGATTGAATTAAGATCAACATGAAAGAGGTTACAGCCTATAAAACCAAAATTCAAGAGTTTATAGGCGAAGTAAAATAACCAATCGGGACAATCGATCTGCCCGTGGAGTTAGGTGAAAGTGTTTGTAAGGTAGTCCAGATTCAAAAATTCATTATAGTGGATGAATACTCAGCATATAACTTGTGGCTGAACAGACCTCGTTGATTTTAGAATAGAACTAGCTCCTTGGTCACTGATGGCTAAGTTCCCCATAAAGAACGAGGTTGGATTAGTAAAAGGAGAGTAGAGCACTGGAAGGGAATGTTACATTGTGGAACTGAAAGAAGCGAAGCGATGTGGGAAAGGTAAGAATGTGCAGAGGATTCTCCGCATTGAAGATTCGTAAGCTTAGCAATTAAAGCCTAGACCCTGGCTAAGGAACCATAACAAGTTTGATAAGGCTATGGATTCCAGGAAGAAGCCAAGGGAAAGGCGACCAACACCGGCTAAGCTTAAGGTGAATGCTCCAATGACATGGACGATTCTACTTGGGTTTCGTAGATTGGATCTCAGCTTAGTGCAAACTAAAGGAAGGAATTGGTTAATTTCCTAAGAGGAAATTTGGATGTATTTGCTTCGACACATTCGGATATGTGCGGGATATCGTTAGAGATAACGTGTCATGCACTAAATATTGATCCAAAGTTTACGACAGTAAAGCACAAAAGGCACAGTTTGGGTCTGAAATGACCCGCTGCGTTGAAAGAAGAAGTGGACAAGGTAATGGAAAATGGCATTATACATGATGCTTTATACCCCAATTAGGTATCCAATCCCGTTTTTGGTCAAAAAATAAAATGGAAAATGGCGGACATGTGTCGACTATTAGGATTTCAATAAGGCTTGCCCGAACTATGCCCAGGATTGACCAACTGGTGTGCGGGAATGTATGACATGAGTTACTCCTATTTATGGATGCCTATTCAGGCTATAACCAAATTATGTTGCATATACCAGATTAGGAAAATACTAGCTTTATAACCGATTTAGAGCTGTACTACTATCGAGTAGTGTCGTTCAGTTTGAAGAGCACTAGAACCACATACCATAAATTGGTAAATTCTTTATTCAAGAAATAAATGGGCAGATAATGGAGGTATATGTAGATAACATGCTAGAAGTTTAACGGATGTATGGAATGAAGCTAAATCCAATGAAATATTCTTTCAGGGTAGCATCGGGAAAGTTTTTGGGGTTCATCAACTTTATAAATCATTAAATTAAAAACTATCTCCACTTTTATTTACTTGTATAATATTCTCCTACATCCTAAGAGTATATACAAAATGTCAATTTTATTTATCATTTATTTTTATTTTCAAAATTCAAATGGAGGCTAAAATAAAATATGGGTCTTAAAACTAAGTCGTCTACTTCGACCCTTTACCCTAGAGTATCCTAAGGAATGATGTTTATGGGTTGGACCAATAACATCATATAGTTTATGAGAGTTAGATGTTTAAACAAAACCATGGTTTTAATAAAATAATTCTTATTAAAACTTTCCTATCCAATTTAACCAACTTAAAAAACTTGAGTTAAATTATCTCTTTTCTATCCAAGAGTTTAAAATATTCATTTATTAAATTATTATTCAAAATAAATTTTATTTTAAACCAATTTCCTTTAAGGAAACGTAAGACTAAATACTCGATTTTCCTTTTAAAAATCATAATACATATATTTCTATATGTATATAATAATAATAATTTTTACAATTTAGTTATTCATTCACCTTAAATTTATGGAGACAGATATTGCTTTAGTGCACCATGCACTCTCCCCCTTGGGGCAGTAGATTGGAATGGGATTGCATACTTAGATCGACTAGATGGAAAAATAAACAAAGCCTTGCTCTGCTAACCATTCTTAAGGTTTTTATCTTCCATGTATGGAGAGAAAGAAATGCCAAATGCTTTGCAGGGAAGGAAAGTAACTCGGCCACCTTATTTGCTGGCTTGAATAAAGGCCTTCTCAGGGCTTTTAAGAACTCAACATTTGAATTTAGCTCCGACTTTATTAACTACTAAAGTTAGTTAGTCATGATTTTTTCTTTTACCCTTTTTATGTTTCATCTGTACTCTCCTTTCTTTTATTCTTGTTTACTTTTCTTCTTTTTGTTCCTTTCTTTTCTAGGAGTTACTAGCTTGTTAGTTTCTCCTTTGTTTATGTGATTTGTTTTTAATAAAATTGAAAGGGCCACTATAAAAGTGCTAGCTTTGCTAAAAGAAATAAAAAACAATTTAGTCGCTAACACTCATTCTAGGTTCATTCGGATTAGAACAAATTTCCATCACATAATGATAAGAGAATAATTTACTAAGTGCACTACAACGTTCGCCTAAGAAAACATTCGATCATCACCTAGAAGACTATTTAGATTGGCACAAAACTAACTGAGGTATTTTCCCAAACTATCTAAAGAAAATGTAATTTTGTTAAAAATTCTCTTTGAAATATTTATATTTTTAAATACTTCATAGTAATACCACTATTACTATTGTCAAAAATCCTTTTGAAATAATTTCATGCAATACTCGGATTTAAATTCTCAAAATCTCTTTTTACTTATAAATCACCTTTCATAAATCATATAAATCATTTTACATATACCATGCACATATAAAATGTACCCTTAAAATTATTTTATATTATAATAACTTTCCTTTATTATAATACACTATAACGACCCAGGATTTAATCATTTTAATTATGGATATTTAAATATATTTTTTATAATTAATTAATGGATTTTTTTACTCAAATTAAAATTCTTTAAATAATAACTAATGATGTTGAAATAGTTTTTAAATTTGTTAACAAAAATAATTAGTTCAAAACAAAATAGAAAATGTGACCGAAAATCATTTTTTAAATTTTCGAATTTTAGGTGTAGAATAGTCGTCGGAAAACATTGTGCACATTAGTGTAACATACACATGCATTTATATACAAGTTAGAATAAATTTTAGGATATACATATATATTTATACTTTAATTTTTTAAAGTGTGAAATATGACATTTTATGAAAAATAAATAAGTTTATAAAGTAAATAGGAAAAATTGTCATAACATGTCATGTCTTTAAAAACATAAGTACCATAGTAAACAAATATATATTGGCTTTGAAATGAAAGGGATGGGGACAAGAAAGTTATGTGGTAAAAATCTAGTGGAGAATATGTACTCTTTGACTATTTTAGTAATTTAACTTTTGCACTAGTATATAAACCCAATTCCAACAATTTTCCTCATTTTATGAATTCATTTCTACTTTCTAAATTCTCTTCCATGCTTTCATATACACTTTAATGGCTTCCTAAATATCTATAAAAGCTTAAAAAGTTTAGTTCATCCACTTTTAAACTTCTAAATTCTTGTTTAAAGCTTTCTTCTCTCGTTTCTACACCTCTCCTTCATAAAACTAGCACATACCCACTATTAACCACCTTAGGCCGAGCCCATACACCCCTAAGTCAAACCCTTTTGTCCACCTAAACACTCCAAAAATCTCATTTTTCCAAATTAAAGCGAAGACTTAGCTTATATACAAGTTCTAGAGGAAGTTTGCCTTGATTTAGTCAACTTTTGGTGAGTGAAGTTCTCACCTTTTTACTAAGATTTTAAAACATATATTATTACTTAATTTTTTGTAAATATGATGATTTTTTAGGTGAAAATAATTGTTGGTTTGTATGAATATATAAATGCTTGAATTATAGTGATGTTTGATTATGATTTATATGTGCTTATGTGCTATGATTTGATATTAGACTTGAAATGGTGTCTTATGTTTATATTTGTTAGAAAGTTGAGATCTTGGCTTATGTTAGGGGTTGTGATGTGAATATGAATGTTATGGTTTTGATTACATGATGTATGCTAAAAAATTTAGCACCTTTGCTCGTTTAAGCGACATGTAATCCCTTATGTAAAAGCTTTGAACTTGGGTTTTAAATTTAAAAATATTTTAAGTTAAACCTATTTTGTTTCAAAAAAACGCCTTTATGATCTACAAAGTGGTTTCCAAGAGTTAAAGTTTATAAGATCTAGAAAAACCAAATTCAAGTTTTGAAATTACGGGTCGTATAGCGATAGTCGCTATGGAAGTAGTTCGTAAAATGAACTAGTTTTTCAAATCTATAAGTGTTTTACTTAAGTATATATTATAAAAGTCTTTTCTAACTTATGTTAAGTAATTAGAACGGTATTTATTATAAATGATTATTACATAGGTCTTCCACAAATATTTATTCTCTTAATGTCTTATCTTCCCATTCAGATTATATTAAACCATTTTATTAAAAGTTTTACTTTAGACTCAACATTATTAAAAGATGACTTTTAACTTAACATTTTCTCTTAATAGCTTATAGTCAAATTATGAAAGTTAATTCACAAGAGGTTCATTTTAATGTACTCACAATTAGCAATAAATGCTCCTAAACTAGTCGAGCATAAATTAACAAACAACAAACAATAGTCAATGCTCATAAACTATCCAAGCATGACAAATCAAATAATAATGATACTAAATAAATATTATCATTAACAAGCAAACATACCATTACGAACTTGAAAATTACTTTATATATATAATATATAATCCTAGGTAAAATATTTCATTAACAAAAAAATTCAAAAATTAATATTTTGTCTATTTGCCTTGTTCGAGTGTATAGAAATCCCTATCAACAATATTATCATTAACAAACAAACATACCATTATGAACTTGCAAATTACTTTATATATATAATATATAATCCTAGGTAAAATATTTCATTAATAATAGTCAATGCTCTCGTATATATACAGTTAGTTCATTATAGCGTGTCGCTTACCATATCTCTAATGAGTTTACCCACCAAAGCCAAGGTTCTCGATTAACCTTTAGCTATGATACCGAGTGTAACGACCCACCTTTTTGACCATCGAAAATCGCCACCAAATACATCCATGGTTTTCCAATGCAGAACCTCCAATCATCAGAAAGGCAAATTGTTAGGATAAAATAAAAGGAACAAATAGAAAAAACAAATCTTATAGTGGAAACAACAAAATATAATATAACTAAGACAATATAATGTAACAACCCACCTTTTCGATCTCCAGAAGTCGACACAACACATCTACGGTATTCATGTGTCGAGCACCCAAGTGTTGGAAAGACAGATTGTTGGAGTGAAAGAAAATAAAATACAGAAAAGAATCTCACATCGTAACCAGTAATCAATAATATACACGGTGATATTTACAAAAGAAAAACTGTAATATAACTACATCAACCAGAGTAGACCAATGTTATCATCAGCCTGGACAATTATAATAGCATGTCCTTATAATTTTTGATAAATACAACAAGAAAATGCAGCAGAAGTAAAAAGATACGTGAATACGTCTTGGAGGCATCTGACTTGTCGTCTAAAGCTCTAAAGCATCCAGAACTAAATCTGAAACATACTCGTGTTGACCCAAGCATTATAAGAAAATAACATCTAGATCAGTCTGGTAAACCAGTGTGAGAAAACTCAAATCATATGGATTTTTAATGTTTTAAAATCTTTCAAGAATAAAAGGTACCTCGTAAGACCACACCGCACATAAACATGGATGAGTTTTGAACTTACGATAACCAAACCAGTTCATAGGAAATCCAATGATATTATATTAATGTCTAGGGTTAAAGTAAATATTAAATCATAACCAAAATTGTTACATTAATTAAATTCTAGCATAATAGATACATAACCAAGTCCGGAGGCTCGTATTGGAAAATGGATTCCAACTATGAAAAGGTAAGGGTCTAACTTCCGAATCAGTACACCTCTAGATAGAATACACGGGTGGCTACAACACGTTGCACCTTTGCTACTCAGGACCAGCCTTACCCATTACTTGATAGCACTGAATATGATCACCCTTTGGTTGCAATCAAACAAACATACCGGGCCCGAAGCATAAAAAATCATAGACATCACTCTAGATTACACGATGATCATACCCTAATAGAAGCGACCCATATAGCCATGCTGCTTGTCCCTGCTTTATTCATTTACCTGGTACAAGGCCTATGAGGTAACGATTACTTTATTCCTCCTAGAAATTCCCACTTGGAATGCTAAAACTGCACTCCGGGCAGAAATTGTAACATCCCCTACTTTAAGGCTCAAAGCTAAGTGCTACAGATGCTGCAGTCATCTATAGTATTAACTCTCGGTCATAAAATATGGTAATGTTAATGCATTCATAATATCAGAAGCACATGAATATGAAATAAAATCAACATAGATTTCTAAAACAACATTTCTTGATTACATTTCAAATCAATATTTCATATTCAATTACACAATCCCAAAATGATTCCTAGGTTTTGATCAAATATAATTATTACAATTACGCCAAGAGCGACATATGAAGATGTCCCCTTAGATGATCAAAGTACTAGAAGATAGACATATCATTCATAAATACATCACAGCGGAAATAACACTAAATAGCTCCTATATAGCTGGTTTTGCCTCCTACATGTCTTCGGAAGCTTATTCATCCAACCTACTAAACCTGAAAAGTCCTTAACTCTCAATCTACTAAAATTTAATTTTGATCACCCGAGAGTATAAGGGAAAAAACATAAACTTCGAGTCAGACATAAAGCGTGGTGTGAATAACTCTGTTATATCTCGGTTTACTGATATTAAGTGAGACCACGCCACTTAGCGGAACAGGTTTCCCCTCACTAATACACCTTTAAAAGCATATCTTTTGCAAATCAAAATCCTGCAACCAAACTAATTATAACAATAATAGCAATAACATATATGCATAATAATCAGGTAATCAATGGACCATCTATCCACACTATGGTTTTTATCTAGCTAACTATTAACCATTGGCTAACACGACGGGCCTATCAGACAAAATAAATAATCTAACTTCTATTAGACACAATACCGGGCGGTCTTCCCTTAACTTTCTTCTTCTAAGGTCAAATAATCCTAATGGTTTTGTAGGCTCCAATAACCTATCTTTACTCTATATATTCCCTTCTTCGTGTAACATTATTTTAGTCCCATCTGTGACAAAGCCCTACACAAAGTAATTTTGAACTTATATTAGCTAAGGGCTACTAGCTAAAGTATAGGACACAACCTCATACCATTCATATCTGGTCTTCTAATATCTAAGTCATATACTTAGGGTTAACTACCCTATTCGATTTCGTTTCCTTGTAAACAAGCTTTACAAATGATTTACCCTTGAAATCATATCTTTATAAAATAAGGAAATCATACTCTTTGCTTTATTCAAAATACTTATGCCATGATATATGCTTTACAAAAAACGATGTTTGATGAAATCTAATCAATGGGATTATCTATCCCTTCAAATAAGTTAAAGCCTCTTTTTAACTTAGGAAACTTTAGGATATAAGGCCAAAATAATACTTTCGAAACCTTTGTTTAGAACCTTAAACAATCCCTTTCGAATTCATAGAAAGCACCCTTTTCAAAATAAGTTAACTACTTTAATCTTGAAAACATTAGGCCGAAAGGCCAAAACATACCTTTCAAATGTATTAGGTTCAAGTAAGAATTGTGGAAACGTAGCTCCAAAACCATTTAAAAGTATGCCTTTCGAAACCATTGGGTTTAACGTACAGTATAACTATAGGGTCAAAGAAAACAGAAGTTAAAGTAACCCTTTCGAAAGCCTTTATCTTAATTAAAAGAATTGAGAAAGAGGTTAGCTTTGAAACCATCCATTCGAAACCATTGCCTCCGAAATCATTGATAAAAGTGGCTGAAAGGACCCTTTCGAAAGCATTGGGAAGATGGCTTCAAAATTTAAAAGATGAAAGTTCCCCCTTTGAATACATTTTTATAAGGCTATAAAGAAAAGCGGCCTTAACAAATTCGAAAGGTATGAATGTGGTAGCTAGGTATCGAATAGGTTCAAAAGTGGATATCCATTCAAAAGCTTCTTTTAAAACAAAAATCAATGGCAACTCTTTCAAAAGCTCCTTTCTAAAAGCAGAGACAAGTTGATGGATTCGAAAGCATGTGACTCCAACTCCTTTGAAAGCATGCCTTCGACACAGACTCTTCCGCCATTCCCCAATACACTACGTACCAATCGCTTGATACCAAGTGCATTGGTTTCGAATGGGTTCGAAAGGCCTACTGGGCATGGTGATGGAAGCAAGCAAAGGAAGTGGCAAAGTTCTAATTCGAAACAAAAATGCCTTTTAAAGTAATTTCTTTTCACCTAACTTGCCTAATTTAAAAATATGATTTGTTGTCATTTCTTTATCAAAAATCATTTTCTAAAAAGGCTGTCGAATTCACTATTAACAATTTAAAACATTTTAAACAAATAAGCCCTTCCCTAGATAAAACTTTTGAGTCCCTTAACTTAAATAATTTTATAACTATAGTAAAATACATAAGAAACTTCCCCAAAAATCACAATAATTCACTTTTAATATGTTTTCTAACATATATAAATTTCAGACTCGAAATCATTATATAATTTCCTTAAATAATTTAAACCCAACGTTAACTATTCTCTCATAGAAAATTCATAATAAGTCCACAATTACTTAGAAAATTATGAAACATTAAACCCACTTCTAAAAAAATGTTTTTGATCATATATCTAAAACACAAATCATATGGAGTCATTTAATAGGTTTTCCAGTCTAAACTTATCATAAAGTCTATATGAAACAATATAAATCATCAACAAGCATTTATCCATTTAAACAAACACAACATGGCATGTAACTTGCAAAATTAATTCAAATATGACTTGAAACTGAAATCAATATCAAAAGTGAGATGTAAGTTAATTATTCACCTTAGCTTTGTGTTAAGAAGGTTGTGATTTTCCCTTAGATTGATTTGCTTAAGCTTTCCATTTGAATCCTAGCTTTTCTTCTCCTTGAATCTTCTTAATGGTGGCCGGCCAAGCTCAATAGGGTTTTAGTTTTGTTTATGAATGTTAAATGAATAAGAAATGGAGAGTTGAAGGGTTTAGGGTATTAGAATGAAGGATGTTCTCATTTTACCTTTACCATATTACTCCTACTTACTTATTTTCAATTTTCTTTTGCTTATACATTCATTAAGACATGACCCCTTATTAACTCAATCCCTTAAGTATTAACATTATTTTATTTTATTTATCCAATTAAATGTTCTAAATAATTTTACCTAACATTAGGGTCATTACAAACTCCCCTCCTTAAAGAATATCATCCTCGAAATTACAATAAGGTACTCACAACTATCATACATAAAGGTAAAACATACCTTCAAACAAGTCAGGATAAGTATCTCTAATCTTGCTCTCAGTTTCCCAAGTATAGTCGCTCTTGTCGTCACTCCACCGGACTTTGATTGATCTGACTATCTTGTTCCTTAGTCTTTTCTCATCTCTTGCAACTATACAAACTGGTTTCTAACTATAGTCATATCCGATTCCACTACTGAATCCTCTAATACAGTCGGTATAATAGTAGTTTCTGGATCTCGAATAAACTTCCTTAGATGAGAAATATGAAAAACATTGTGGACTCCTGCTAAACTATTCAGTAACTCAACTCTATACGTGGGTTTCCCGATCCTTCATATAATTGGAAATGGTCCAACAAATCTTGGCACCAATTTTCTTGATTTTCCAAATCCGATTACACCTTTCATCGGTGACACCTTGACGAAAACATGATCTCCAACTGAGAACTCTAAATCTTTCCGTCTCTTATTAGCATAACTCTTCTGCCTAGACTGGGCTTTCTTTATTTTAGCCCAAATTACCTCAATCTTTTTTGTAGCATCTTTAACCAAATTCGGATCAAGAATTAATCTATCCTCGGTCTCTAACCAACAAACAGGAGATTTTCATGGCCTCAATACTAAGCTTCAAACAGTGCCATCCCCATACTAGTCTGATAACTGTTGTTATATAAAAACTCGACTAAGTGTAGATGGTCTTCCCATGATCCTCCAAAATCTAGCACACAGGTTCTTAATAAATCCTCTGAGACTTTGCTAACTCTCTCTGTTTGGCCATCTGGCTGGGGATGATAAGTGGTACTCATCATGAGCTTGGTACCGAAAGCACCTTATATACTTTTCTAGAACTCACTAGCGGATAAGGTATCTCTGTCACTTACTATACTACTAGGAATTCCATGCAGTCTAACTATATTCCTCATGAATAACTTATCTAAATCCAGTGCTGTCCTAGTCGACTTAACAGGTATAAAGTGTGCACTCTTAGTCAACTGTCCACTATAACCCATATACTCTCATTTTGTCTATTCGACCTTGGCAACCCGTCTATGAAATCCATTGAGATAGAATCCCATTTCCAGACTGGAATATTCAAAGGCTGAAGTAACCCACTCGGTTTCTGATGTTCAGCTTTTACTATTGACAGTTCAAACACTGCCTCACCCATAAGCCTACATGTCTCTTCATACCTTCCCAGAAAAAGGTTCTTTTCATATCCTGATACATCTTAGTTCCTTCAGAATGAATAGTGAATTTCAAACAATGGCATTCTCCAAGAACTTCCTTCCTAATGTTTCCCACATTCGGAACACATAGTCTTCCTTTCTATCTAAACCATCCATTCTGGTCAAGACTGAAATCTTTCAATCATCGCTCTCTGTTCCATTCCTTAGCTTTTTGATCCGTTCAGCTAATAATGGATCCTTTCCTTGCTTAGAAGTAATCCTCTCAATCATCATCGGTCGAATATCTAAACATGACAACATGGCGATTTCTTGATTAGAACTAGCCTCAGATCTCCATTGTATTCCGCATGTAGTCAATGCTTCTAAATCTTTCCACTCAGCTATCAGGTGTCAATAATGCATTCTAATGTTTTCTGCTAAGTGCATCTGCAACCTTATTGCCTTTTACCATTATGTACTAAATACTAAAGTCATAAGCGGCTAAAAACTCCAGCCATCTCTGCTATCTCATATTCAACTCCTTCTGAGAGAATAAATACCTCAGTGATTTATGATCTGTATAAAAGTTGAATCTTTCTCCCAAAAGGTTTTGTCTCCACACCTTCAACGTGAAAACCACCATAGCTAATTCCAAATCATGAGTTGGGTACCTAACTTCATGCAGCATGAGTTGTCGAGAAGCATAGGCAATCACTTTACCTCTTTGCATTAACACAGCTCCTAATCCTATTCCACACGCATCCATGTATACCACTTATCGGTCCAAATAAACTTTACATCTTTCTCAACTAGCCTAGTCATCGATGCTGCTATCCGCGAGAAATCCTTAATAAATCTCCGGTAATAGCCAGCTAACCCAAGAAAATTCTTTATCTCAGTCACTGTCTCGGGTCCCTTCCAATTATTCACTGCCTCGATCATAGTCGGATCAATTGACAAACCTTTCTCTGAGACTACATGACTGAGAAACTTCACTTCCATCTTCCAAAAGTGACACTTCAAAAACTTTGCCTTCAACTGATGCTGCCTCAATGTCTCAAGTGCTATTCTGAGATGAACTTCATAGTCTCTTTCATCCTTAGAATATATCAATATGTCATATATAAACACCAATACAAATCTATCTAGATGTTCTCGGAAGACTCTGTTCATCAAGTCCACGAAAAATGCTGGTGCATTAGTTAGTCCGAAAAGCATTACTAACCATTCGTACGATCCATATCTAGTTCTAAACGTCGTCAATGGAATACTATCCTCTGCTACTCTAAGCTGATGGAACTCTGTTGCCAAGTCCAACTAGGAAAATACTTTGGCTCCACTGAGCTGATTGAACAAATTGTCTATCCTAGGTAACAGATATCGGGTCTTATCATCTTCTCATTCAGCTTACGATAATCGGCATACAACTTCAACGATCCGTCTGATTTCGTTGCAAACACTGTGATTGCTTCTTAAGGAAAACTGCTTGACCTGATAAAATTCTTACCTTCTAAATCCACCAACTGCACCTTTGACTCCTTCATCTCAGTAGGTGTCATTCTACTTGGTGGTCTACTCATAAGTTCGGCTCCTGATACTAAATCTATCTGAAACTCAATGGCTCGTTTCGACGGTGGTCCTATCACGGGCTCAAAGACATATGCAAAATCTCCAAAAACGAAAACTTGATTTAACTTATCTTCTGCCTCCATAACACCCAACAAAGCATTAATCTTAAAGCTAGGGTCTTCTACGGAGTATATAATCCAATCACTACAACTAGGGTGTCCAAGTGATATTTTCCTATCATGACAAAATATCCTAGCATCACACTTACTTAACCAATCCATACCCAATATAATTCTGAACCTTACGAAATCAAATACATGCAAACTGCATGAAAATATATAACCTAACAACTCAAACTCTAAGTGGTCACATCTCACTCCAAGTGTCGCATACCCTCCTACCAGATACGCAACCCTTAAGAAGTAACTAGGGATGAAGTTTCTAGGTTAAGCTTATCTAACAAACAATGAGATATAAAAGAATGTGATGCACCACTATCAAATAGAACTCTAACTAATACACCATGAATCAAAAGCATACCTCCCAACGCAGCTTTTCCTTTTCCCTTTGCCGTTGGTCTTTAGGTACCAGGTTCCAATGCAAACATTTTTCCTTTTCCATCCTTGGTGTAACGACCCAGAATTTTGGTCGTTGGTTTTACACATTTAATCTATTTTTAAATGTTGAATTTGAAATATTAATTGATTTTGGACATGGGAATTGTGGATAAATTAGTGAGATGGTTTAAAATTTTCAAATATATATATTAAACGGATTTGGTGAATAGTAAATTTAATAATTGACATTGGGTAAGTATGTGAATTTGGAGTTAAATGTGAATGGAAATGGTTTCTTAAGTTGATTTAAACTCTATTTGAATTTGAGTGATGATAGTGGACTTTTGAATGAAATTAAAAGTCGATAAATAAAAATTTAAAATTTTTATATATTAATTTAATAGTGAAATTTAGTATTTGGGATAGTGTAAATAATTAAATTGGTGATCTAATATGAATTGAAATGGTTTCTAATATTAATATAAATTCTATTTGAATTAGAATTGAGTTGTTAAGTTTTTAAAATTTGAATTTCAAGTAATTTCGTCGATTTTGAAAATCGCTCGATTTAATGGACACGTTAAAATAGCCTTCCAAGGGACTATCTCGAAATTCGATGAAACTAATTCCATTGTATCCATAATAGTGTATTATTATCGGATTTCAAATTTCGAAACGATTGGAGTTACCGTTTGGTCGTACGGGATAGAAACGCGTTGAATTTAATATCGAAAATTTAATATTTTAATTCGATTCAAAATGCTATTTTCCATATACGATCAAAATAGGCCCCGAAACTTGTTCCATTGTGTTCGGAATAGGTCTAAAACATTATAAATGCCAAGCGGCATGCTTTGTTTGGAGTTCATCTGAAAAAATATGTGAACAATAAAAATAATATTAAAATAATATGTTTGCATGTATATATATATGCGCGTTATCATAGCAAAACCCTACTGCACCTCTATCCTTTTTCTAATGGCTAGAAATGTTCGAAGTTTTATCCTCGTTTTCCCCTAAATTGATCCACTTTCATGAAAAACTTTCAACTACAAAATTGGAGAGCTCGCCAAGCTCTATCAATCCAACGGTTAAGATCGAGAATGAAGGAGCACGTCAACGGCAGATTGATGGGGTAGGTCAGGCATTCGTGCGTGATTTCCAAGGCATAGATGTAGCCGAGTTCGACCGATTTCAAGGTAAAGGTGGGGCTCGCGACGAGCTTCCAAATGGTGGTCGCCTATCGTCTTCTAATGTCACGAGGTGGGAGCGGGGTGGAGGAGTTTGAGTGGCGTGGTGGGTTCGATGATCACCTGGAGCGTACGCGAGAAGAAAGGAAGCGCATGCGGCCCTGATTTGGTGAAGGCAAGATGGACGGCAGAGATTCGATCTGGGTGATTAATGCAATGTAAATTTTAAATTAATTATATTTAAAATCGTATAAACTTGTAAATATCATAACTTTCATATACGAGGAAGAAATTGGACGATACAAGCGGCGATGGAATCGTGGCGACGAGCACTACATTGTGGAATTGGTTTGGAGATGATTGGAAATGGCTAAAATTTTAGGTTAAATCGAACGTACTGGACTATTTTTAATGCTAGTAAAATTTGAAATTATGAAGTAATATAAATTTATTGATCGTTGTTTGATAAATTTAATTTCCATCTAAGTTGTCATTCGAATTAACTGTTAAAAAAATTAAAATTGACAGTTAAGTTGGAAATTTGAATTTAATTGCCAAGAACATACACGATATTATTAATTATGAAACTGTTGTGAATTATTTTGACTGTTTGGATGATTGATTGTGATGGATGCTATTGATTGATGTTTTGGATGATTTGGATGTTTATTTATTTCTATATATATTCTATTATCACCTGGTAAATTATTTACAATATATAAAACTATAAATTAAATTGTTTCGAATAAATTAAGAAATAGGTTGAAATGGAATATACTTATGAAATTTATTTTAGATTGAAATGATATATATCCATCCCTAAAATTAAATTGAAATAACTGATCACTTGGCCATAGGATAGAAATTTATATACAGACATTGGATTGGTTAAAGTAAAGGATTTAAAAAAAATTGATTTGAAATTTATTTTAATGATTTTGATTTAAAAAATAGAAATCAAATTTATAGAAAATTGAATTATTTTCGAACGTGAGCTCGAAATGTTAAAATTTAAATTGTTAACAGAAATGGTTTAAATAATCGAAGTTGAGATTTTGAAGTTATATTTGAAATATGATTTGAATTTTGGAAATTGGGTTGTTTTAAAGGTTTGGACTTTTATTCGAACTTCGAAATAGTGCTAAGTAAAAGTCATTTAAATCGATATTTCAATGAGTGAGCTCGGAATTGAATTATTTTAAAGATTTGAATATTAAATTGAGTATTGAAGTTAAATTTAATTTAAGTGATTTAAATCAATATTTTGGAAATCGAACTCGAATTTATATAAATTGAAATGGTTTAAATTTGAGAATTGAATCGAAATTTATTCGAGTTGGAATTGAAATTGAATTAATTCGAAATCGAAATCGGATCTATTTGAATTGAAATTGAATCAGTTTGACTTTGAAACTACTTCAAATAAATTATTTTAATATAAACTACTTAAAAATCTATTTTTCAAAATATTCAAATTATTTTGATTTCCAAACTATTTTACCTTATAAAACATTTTAAAAACTTGAATCATTTTATATCACACTATTTTAATTATTTAAACTAATTTTGAACAATTTAAATTTTCAAACTATTTCTCTAAAATTCAAACTAGTCAAAGGCTGGAAGGTTTATATTTAAATCATGAATTTAAATACAAATTTGGTTAAACTGATGTTATAACCCAAATGGAAATTCGAAGCAATGTTGAATTGGAACTGAAATCGAGATATTAAGGCAAAAATGATTTTGAAATGAAATGGCATATTTGGAGTAAATATGATGATTTCGAAATGAATTTGATTTTGAAGCGAATATGATATTTTGATATCAAGTTCGAATTGTTTTCGAAATGTAAAAGAACCAACCGGTGTGTAAAATGATGTTTGGTTGTTAAAGAGATCGAGGCCTCTTATTGGCATAATCCCTGTCAATATTGGAACCACATTAACAACTGTGTACATGGAGTGATGGTCCAGAACGAAGTGGTTGGATTTGGCATCGCTTGCTGGATTTGAAGAAAGAAAACGATGATGGATTAGCCTGACACTTGTGCTAAATTGAAATGACTAAAACAGGAGCCATACCGGCCAAGCGGGCTAGCTACCCCAAGCGGACACACTTCTTCGTATTACCATTATTTACATTGTGATTGATTGGTGCGCACCCTCGGATTATGGGAGTGTCGGACGTGGTGGGCGGTCATGGCTATGATGCTTTACCACTAGTCGGGAAGGGTAAACTGGCAGTATCCTACCTTAGGCATTGCCTCACGTGCCTTGTCATACTTTTGTCCTTATATGAGACCCCTACGATTTTGGTTTAGTGTTGTCGTATCACAGCGCATCACTGACTACCGACGTGCTACTGGTGGCGTCAAATGCAAACTGTACGACAATGCTTAAAAACGCGTTAAGGGGGATCAATGTAAAGTCTTAACGCTATTTTAATATTTATTTTACTGATTAGACATTATATATATAGCGTATTCTACTACATATAAATATTTTGAGGGATCCTTAAGAGATGGAAAATTCCGTAACATCTCTTGAGTTATTGCACGCACGTTATACACTGGATAGGAGATGTGAAAACCCATAAACATCTCTAACGCCATGACTAATGTTATGTACTATATCGATTTGACTCACATAAGAATATTTTAGTCCTGACTCGAGTGTTTTGTCTTTTCATTACGCTTGGGTCAGCCCTGAGTTTCCAGCTTATTGAAGATTTATTCTGGAGGATGAAGACAAAGATTGGTATATTATTACTATTATTGTTCCTACATCATGTTGTCTGCTGCATTATATCTTGTTCTGTTGTATATGGATAGCTTTGATAAATGTTGTATAAATAATAATCAAATGTATAGTAACATCTTCATGAACCGTTTATTTGATTATTATATTTTATCGTTCCGCTGCGAGATTCTGTGTTTGTTTTCTTCTTCTTTTCTTATTTTGCTTAATTAACCCTATTGATTATCTATGTTCCGGATTGTTTAAGTCAGACATGTGTGGATTATTAACGATTTAAACCTTCTGAAATGTGGGTCGTCACAGCTGGTATCAAAGCTTTGGTTTAGTGATAACCTTAGCTTTGTGGGGTTTGACTCATTAGAGATAAGGTAGTAACACCCTAGAGTGAGTCTGTTTGGGTGTGTGTATATATGAGAGAGCATACTTGTTAGTGTTATAAATTGTTTTATATTGTGTTTACTTATCCGTTGAGTTGTTTATGAATTCTAATCGATAAGTGGGACGCTGTGTTATCGATAGGAGTTTCTAAACACTTAAACGAGGTAAGTCGACATAATTTTTTTTTTAAAATAGGGTAAATGAAATATTTTTACCTAAATTATATTATATAAATAAAACGATAATTTTTAATGAATGCTAGTTGTTTGGAGATGATAATAATTAGTTATCATCGATTATTGGCTGAATTAAAATAAAACGAATACTTTGTGAATTTTATTTTACGAAGTGTTCGATAATTAAATTGAATTAAAGTCTAATTGCAATAAGAATTGTTTAAAAATAATTTTTTGGCAATAAGGTAATGGAATTTGTATAGGTATATTTATAATATAGTTTATTAATAGAAAGAATTTAAAAGTCGAGGATTTTTGAATTTAAATTCGATTGCTTTCAAAATTTATTTTCAAAGCCTTTAAAATTCAACAATAATATTATTTGGAAGAGTTTTGACTAGGAAAATATTTTGAAAGGGCTTTTGAAAGAAATAAAAGCATTGAAGTCGCTTTGGTCCCTGGGAAATAGTTCTGGAGATGATTGCAGCATCGCTAGTATTCATTTTTGAGTTTCTGAGTGAGAATTGCTACCAAAAGAAGTTCATTTTCGATAAAAAAGGTTTTGATTGCGAAAAATATCCTAAGTATGATTTGATAAATATATAAAAACATTTTTGAACTTATAAATTGAAATAGTATAAATAAAAATAAGTTTATAACTTATAGATTGGAACAGAAAAGTAAAATTAAAATTTAAAAATTGCTGAATACTTTGATTAAGCAAATAAAAGAAATTGGAATTCGAGAAATGAGAAAAAAAACTTAAATTAAGAAATGTTAAATTAATTGAGTTAGTGAAATGAAGTAAATAAATATAGTTTAACTCATGAAAGCTTAAATAAACTGAATAAGATTAATTTGTATAATACTCAATTGCATTCGAAAGCATCAAAATAACTTATCATAAAGGTTTAAGAAGTTAAAATGTTTATAAGAATATGTAATGGAATATTATATAAGTAAATCAATACTTAAGTAATTAAAATGTTTATTAATAAAATTTAAGTTGTTATAATAAATGTTATCTACTTAATTAGTGTATATTGAAATGATTAATGACTAAATTGAATAAGTAAATGAAACTTAAGAAAGTAGACAAATGAATGAAATAATATCTTGTAAATTGTTTATAGAATTAAATGTCAATTTGCGAAGAATGTTGTAAATTAAGTTGTAACTTTTTGAGAAAATTATAAACTTGAACAAGTTGGAATAAAAAGAAATGAACCTTTATAAAATAGTGATAAACTATGGAAATGATAAATGAAATGTTTCACGAATGAATTTAGTATTAATGAAAATTTGTGAAGGTAAATGTAAAGGAAAAATATGGATGTAACAATGGAAGAGTTTTAGAAAACATGTAAGTCTTGCAACTCATAGAATTGATAAATATAAGTAAACAAAATTAGTGGACATCGAAGACATGAAAAGGGAGTCTAAAATGAGATATGAAATTTGATTTAACTTAAGGGAATTTGACGGAAATGAACAAACAAAATATGTGAAGAGAATAAATTAACAAAATGAGTCAAATAAAATAGAATTTGATTCAAAATGAAAATGAACTTATGTTGTAAAGCTAAATTGAATGTAATAACTTTAATCATTGAATGTAAGAGAAATCTGATTTCAATGAATGTGAATAAGTGAATGTGAATCAATTTGAAATTGAATAAAATTGAATATACATTGATTTGAAATGGGTAGTTGAATGTTTAAACCTTGTACTTGTTTACGCATTCGAAATATACATGTTATAATATGTTATTTTGCGAAAAACATGTGTTTAAGTTCGTTAAAGGAATGGAACGTTATGAAAATTTCATGGTTATTGAACTTATGTGCTTATATTGAGTATGTACAAGTATTGAGGATTTGGGTTGCGTAATTGCATATAAATTAAGCAAACTCGCTTAATAACGCTAATATAAGGTACGCTTACGCACTAAAAGCAAAAATGTGTTAAATATTGGTATATATTGTGTTTCTGACCGTGTGGGTGGCTGGATATTATATTTATCGTATTTGTGATATTGTAAAGGCTCTCCATACTGGGGAGACTCTGCCAAATTTTTTTGGGAATTTAGGGTGTTAGAAAAACTTTGGAAAATTTGGAAAAAAAATTGTTAACTAAATTTGATTTTGAAATTATAACTTGAAATAATGGAATTTGATGATTAAATGAGAATAAATGGATTTGGGTAAGTCTAGAAGAATTAGGTAATGGTAATAACAGAATTTTAACCAAATAGGTTTTGAAAAGAAATGGGTTTGGAGCATTCTTCCTACTTTAGCAATTTCGGGGACGAAATTCTTTTAAGGGGGGAGGAATGTAACGACCAGGAATTTTGGTCGTTGGTTTTGGACGTTTAATCTATTTTTAAATGTTGAATTTGAAATATTAATGTATTTTGGATATTGGAATTTTGGATAAATTGGTGAGATAGTTTAAAATTTTCAAATATATCTATTAAACGGATTGGTGAATAGTAAAATTAATAATTGAAATTGGGTAAATATGTGAATCTGGAGTTAAATGTGAACGAAAATAGTTTCTTAAGTTGATTTAAACTCTATTTGAATTTGAGTAATGATAGTGGACTTTTGAATGAAACTAAAAGTCGATAAATTAAAATTTGAAAATTTTATATATTAATTTAATAGTGAAATTTAATATTTGGGATAGTGTAAATAATTGAATTAGTGATCTAATATGAATCGAAATGGTTTCTAATATGAATATAAATTCTATTTGAGTTAGAATTGAGTTGGTAAATTTTTAAAATTTGAATTTCAAGTAATTTCATCGATTTCGAAAATCGCTCGATTTAATCGACACGTTAAAATAGCCTTCCGGGGCATATTCTCAAAATTTGACGAAACTAGTTCCATTGGATCCATAATAGTGTATTATTATCGGATTTCAAATTCCGTAGCGATTAGAGTTACCATTTGGTCGTACGGGATAGAAACACGTTGAATTTAATATCGAAATTTTAATATTTTAATTCGATTTGAAAAGCTATTTTCCACATACGATCGAATTAGGCCCCGAAACTTGTTCCATTGTGTTTGAAATAGGGGTAAAACATTATAAACGCTAGGTAGCATGCTTCATTTGGAGTTTGTTTGAAAAAATACATGAACAGTAAAAATAATATTAAAATAATATGTTTACACACATATATATATATATGCACGTTGTCACAGCAAAACCTTATTGCGCCTCCATCCTTTTTCCGATGGCCAGAAACGTTCGAAGTTTTATCCTCGTTTTCCCCTAAATCGATCCACTTTCGTGAAAAACTTTCAACTACAAAATTGTAGAGCTCGCCAAGCTCTATCAATTCTACG
Source organism: Allium fistulosum (assembly GCA_030737815.1). Lineage (NCBI taxonomy): Eukaryota > Viridiplantae > Streptophyta > Magnoliopsida > Asparagales > Amaryllidaceae > Allium > Allium fistulosum. The sequence continues at coordinate 153,821,212 of CM060908.1, read as the reverse complement.
GTTAAGATCGAGAATGGAGGAGCACGTCAACGGCAAATTGATGGGGTAGGTCAGGCTTTCATGCGCGATTTACAAGGCATAGATGTAGCCGAGTTCGACCAGTTTCAAGGTGAAGGTGGGGCTCGCGACGTGCTTCCGAATGGTGGTCGTCGACCGTCTTCTAATGGCTCGAGGTGGGAGTGGCATGGAGGAGTTTGAGCGGCGTGGTGGGTTCGATGATCACCTGGAGTGTACGTGAGAAGAATGGAAGCATGTGCGGCCCTGATTTGTTGAAGGCAAGATGGACGTCTGAGATTCGATCTGGGTTATTAATGCAATGTAAATTTTAAATTAATTATATTTAAAATCGTATAAACTTGTAAATATCATAACTTTCATATACGAGGTCGAAATTGGACGAAACAAGGGGCCATGGAATCGTGGCGACAAGCACTATATTATGGAATTGGTTTGGAGATGATTGGGAATAGCTAAAATTTTAGGTTAAATCGAACGTCGTTAGATTTGGTTTAAAATTTAAAACTCAAGGTGAGTGTTTTAAAACGCTCACAACGTACTAGAATATTTTTTATGCTAGTTAAATTTGAAATTATGAAGTGATATAAATTTTTGATCGTTGTTTGATAAGTTTAATTTTCATCTAAGTTGTCATTCGAATTAACTGTTAAAAAAATTAAAATTGGCAGTTAAGTTGGAAATTGTAATTTAATGCCAGTAACATACCTGATATTAATAACTATAAAATTGTTGTGAATTATTTTGACTGTTTGGATGATTGATTGTGATGGATGCTATTGATTGATGTTTTGAATGATTTGGATGTTTATTTATTTTTATATATATTCTGTTATCACCCGGTAAATTATTTACAGTATATAAAACTGTAAATTGAATTATTTCGAATAAATTAAGAAATAAGGGTAAAATGACATATATACCTATGACATTTATTTTGGATAGAAATGATACTCGGAAATTAAATTGAAATAACTGATCACTTGCCCATAGGATAGAAAATTATATACGGACACCAGATTGGTTAAATTAAAGGGTTTAAAAAAAATTTGATTTGAAATTTATTTAAATGATTTTGACTTAAAGAAATAGAAATCAAATTTATAGAAAATTGAATTATTTTCGAACGTAAGCTCGAAATTTTGAAATTTAAATTGTTAACAGAAATGGTTTAAATAATCGAAGTTGAGATTTTGAAGTTATATTTGAAATATGATTTGAATTTCGGAAATTGGGTTGTTTTAAAGGTTTGGACTTTTATTCGAACTTCAAAATATTGCTAAGTAAAAGTAATTTAAATCGATATTTCAATTATTGAGCTCGGAATTGAATTATTTTAAAGATTTGAATCTTAAATTGAGTATTGAAGTTAAATTTAATTTAAGTGATTTAAATCGATATTTTAGAAATCGAACTCAAATTTATATAAATTGAAATGGTTTAAATTTGAGAATTGCATCGAAATTTACTCAAGTTGGAATTGAAATTGAAAGCAATTGGAATTGAAAGTGAAATTTAATTAATTCGAAATAGAAATCGAATTTATTTGAATTGAAATTGAATCGGTATGACTTTGAAACTATTTCAAATAAGTTATTTTAATATAAACTACTTAAAAATCTATTTTTTAAACCATTCAAATTATTTTGATTTCCATACTATTTTTCCTTATGAATCATTTTAAAAACTTGAATCATTTTATATCAAACTATTTTTAAACAATTTAAAATTTCAAACTATTTCTCTAAAATTCAAACTAGTCAAAGGGTTGAAGGTTTATATTAAATCATAAATTTAAATACGAATTGGGTTAAATTGAAGTTATAACCCAAATGGATATTCGAAGCAATGTTGAATTGGAAATGAAATCAAGATATTAAGGTGAAAATGATTTTGAAATGAAATGGTATATTTTGAGTAAATATGACGATTTCGAAATGAATTTTATTTTTAAGCGAATATGATATTTTGATATCAAGTACGAATTGTTTTCGAAATGTAAGAGAACCAACCGTTGTGTAAAATGACGTTTGGTTGTTAAAGACTGGGGCCTCTTATTGGCATACTCTTTGTCAATATTGGAACCACTTTAACAACTGTGTACGTGGAGTGATGGTCCAGAACGAAGTGGTTGGATTTGGCGTCGCTTGCTGGATTTGAAGAAAGAGAACGATGATGGATTAGCCTGGCACTTGTGCCAAATTGAAATGACTAAAATAGGAGCCGTCTAGCTACCCCAAGCAGACAAACTTCTTCGTATTACCATCATTTACATTATGATTTATTGGTGTGCAACCTCGGATTATGGGAGTGTTGGACGCGGTGGGCGGTCATGGCTATGATGCGTTACCACCAGCCAGGAAGGTTAAACTGGTTGTATCATACCTTGGGCATTGTCTCACGTGCCTTGTCATACTTTTATCCTTATATGAGACCCCTACATTTTTGGTTTAGTGTTGTCGTATCACGGCGCATCACTGTCTACCGACATGCTACTAGTGGTGTCAAATGCAAACTGTATGACAATGCTTAGAAACGCGTTAAGGGCCTTAACGCTATTTTAATATTTATTTTACTGGTTAGAAATTATTCATATAGTGTATTATACTACATAAAAATATTTTGATGGATCCTTAAGAGATGGAAAATCTCGTAACATCTCTTGAGTTATTGCATGCATGTTTTACACTGGATAGGAGATTTGAAAACCCGTAAACATCACTGACGCCATGGCACTCATGTTATATGCTATATCGATTTGACTTGCATAAGAATATTTTAGTCCCAACTCAAGTGTTTTGTCTTTTCATTACGCTCGGGTCAGCCCTGAGTTTCCAGCTTATTGAAGATTTATTCTTGAGGACGGAGACGAAGATTTGGTATATTATTACTATTTTTATTCATGCATCATGCTATCTACTGCATTATATCTTGTTCTGTTGTATATGGATAACTCTGATAAATGTTGTATAAATTATAATCAATTGTATAGTAACGGCTTCATGAACTGTTTATTTAATTATTATATTTTATCGTTCCGCTGCGAGATTCTGTGTTTGTTTTCTTCTTCTTTTCTTATTTTGCTTAGTTAACCCTATTGATTATCTATGTTTTGGATTGTTTAAGTCAGACATGTGTGGATTATTGTCGATTTAAACCTTCCGAAATGTGGGTCGTCACACTTGGTTGGTTCCTTGCATTAGTTCTTATAATATTGAACCTGATCATAGTTGAAACATTTTACTCCTTTCTTGTCAGCAGCCTTCTTTGCTTTGCCTGTCCGTCATGAGCAAAATGTCCCTTCTTGTCGTACTTATAGCAAACTACATCGACCTTCCCTTTCTTGGTTGCTCCTTCTTTCTAAGCGCCTTTCTTATGGAAAAACTTTCTCTTATGGTTCTGTTCACCTTCGGTTCCACTAGTTTGTTATCATTAAAGAGAGCAAGCAACTCTTCATGCCTCAAAGCCATCTCAACAACTACATCACACGGATCCCTAATGTGTGGCGAAGTTGCTTTAGCAAGTTCGGGTCTCAATGCGCGGATGGACTTCTCATTCCTTTTGATAATTTTTTTTATTGTAACATACCCATACCTCGATAACTCTGCAAATCTGGTAGCATACTCAATCACTGTCATGTCTCCTTGCACTAACTCAGTAAAATTCCTAAGCATAGTTGACTTGGCGATTTCCGACATGAATCTTTCCTCAAATCTCCTTCTGAATTCCGCCCAAGTTATAGTCTCCTCATTTACTCCCACAGTAACATTGTTCCACCATTACAGTGATTCTCCTTGCAACTGTTTAGAAGAAAGCCTCCTCTTCTACTCATCATTAAGCCCCAAATCAACAAAGATCTTTTCACAGTGAAGCAACCAATTCTCCACTTCAATTGCATAGTTATTGACCACCGAAGCTCCCTAATTTCCTTCTTCAACATTTCCTCTAACTAATCCCACGGTACCTCCAGCTTGTATCATGTTGACGAAGAACTGATACATAGCTCCCATGTCAACTTGTGGCACTCCAGCATCCACATTAGTAGCATGTGCCCGATATGGATTCCTTCGAGTATTTGGTATGGCATTCCCATTAGTTGTGGTTCTTCCTCCATCAAGATTAACTCTTCCACTTCTAGCATTCATATATTACTTCCATAAAATCTGCATTCGAGTTTTGTAAGATACATAGGAATAGCCTAAGAGAGATGGGAGAATAGAGATAAAGCGTATACTTATATATAGAAAATACAAGTACGTTACTATAGCATTATTCCATACCCCAATTTTTTTCTCTAATTCCTTAGGATTATGTTTTTCAAAATCATCTTAATTTTCGAATTTCTTTTAAGTTTTCATAAACCTATGCTCTAATACCAAGTTGTAACATCCCATACTTCGAGGCTCAAAGCTAAGCGCTATAGATGTTGTAGTCATCTATAGTACTAACTCCGAGTGACAAAATACGTTAATGTTAATGGTATCCATAATATCAGAAGCATATTAATATGAAATAAAATCATCACAGATTTCTAAAACAGCTTTTCTTGATTACATTTCAAATCAATATTTCATATTCGATTACATAATCCCAAAACGATTCCCAAATTTTTATCAAATATAATTATTACAAATTACGTCAAGTGCGACATATGAAGACACCTCCTAGATGGTCAGAGTACTAAATGGATAGACATATCATTCATAAATACATCATGGTAGAAATAACAGTAAATAGCTCCCACATAGCTAGCTTTGCCTCATGCATGTCTTCGGAAGCTTATTCGTCCAACCAAATAAACCTGAAAAGTCCTTAACTCTCCATTTACTCAAATTTAATTTTGAGCACCCAAGAATTTAAGAGGAAAATATAAACTATGAGTTAAACATAAAGCCTATTGTGAATAATTCTATTACATCTCGGTTTACTGAAATTAAGTGAGACCATGCCGCTTAATGGAACGGGTTTCCTCTCACTAATATCCCTTTAAAAGCATTTCTTTTGCAAAATCAAAATCCTACAACCAAACTGATTATAACAATAACAACAATAACATATATGCATAATAATCAGGTAACCAATGGACCATCTGTCTACACAATAGTTTTTATCTGGCTAACTATTAACCATTGGCTGACTCGGACCTAACTGACAAAATAAATAATCTAACTTCTGTTAGACACAATACTGGGCTATTTGCCCTTAACTTTCTTCTTCTAAGGTCAACTAATCTTAATGATTTTACAGGCTCACCAATAACCTATCTTTAACCTATATATTCCCTTCCACGTGTAACATTATTTTAGTCTCATCCGTGACAAAGCCCTAAACACTGGAATTTGTAATTATATTAGCTAAGGGCTACTAGCTACAGTATAGGACGTGACCTTATACCAATCCCATCTGGTCTCCTAATATCTGATTCATATACTTAAGGTTAACTACCCTATTCAAATTTCATTTCCTTATAAACAAGCTTTATAAATTATTTACCCTTGAAATCATATCTTTATAAAACAAGGAAATCATACTCTTTACTTTATTCAAAATACTTATGCCATGTTATATGCTTTACACAAAATGATGTTGACGAAATCTAATCAATGGGATTATTTATCCCTTCAAATAAGTTAAAACCACTTTTTAACATAGGAAACTTTAGGTTGTAAGGCCAAAACAATACCTTCGAAACCTTTGTTTAGAACCTTAAACAATCCCTTTCGAATTCATTGAAAGCACCCCTTTCAAAATAAGTTAACTACTTTAATCTTGAAAACATTAGGCCGAAAGGCCAAAACATACCTTTCAAATGTATTGGGTTCAAGTAAGAGTTGTGGAAACATAGCTTCGAAACCATTTAAAAGTATCCCTTTCAAAATCATTAGGTTTAACATACAGTATAACTATAGGGTCAAAGAACACAGAAGCAAAAGTAACCCTTTCAAAAGCATTAATCTTAATTAAAAGAATTGGGGAAGAGGTTAGTTTCGAAACCATTGCCTCCGAAATAATTAACAAAAGTGGAAAAATGGACCCTTTCGAAAGCATTAGGAAGACAACTTCAAAATTTAAAAGACGAAAGCTCCCTTTTTGAATACATTTTTATAAGGCTAAAAAGAAAAGCGGCCTTAACTAATTCGAAAGTTATGAATGCGGCAGCTAGGTATCGAATAGGTTCAAAAGCGGCTATATATTCAAAAGGTTCTTTTAAAACAAAAATCAATGGCAACTCTTTCAAAAGCTCCTTTCTAAAAGAAAAGACAAGTTGATGGATTCGGAAGCAAGTGGCTCCAACTCCTTCGAAAGCATGCCTTTGACACAGACCCTTCCGCCTTTCTCCAATACAATACAAACCAATTGCTTGATACCAAGTGCATTGGTTTCGAATGGGTTCGAAAGGCCAACTGGGCATGGTGACGGAAGCAAGCAAAGGAAGTGGCAAAGTTCTAATTCAAAACAAAACTGATTTTATGTCTTTTAAAGTAATTTCTTTTCACCTAACTTGCTTAATTTTTTAAAAATATGATTGGTTGTCATTTCTTTATCAAAAATCCTTTTCTAAAAAGGCTACCGAATTCACTATTAACAATTTAAAACATTTTAAGCAAATAAGCCATTCCCTTTGATAAAACATATAAAACATTTAAGTCCCTTAATTTAAATAATTTTCTAACCATAGTAAAATACTTCGGAAAATTCTCCAAAAATCACAATATTTCACTTTTAATATGTTTTCTAGCATATATAAATTTCAGACCCGAAATCATTATATAATTGCGTTAAATAATTTAAACCCAACATTAACTATTTTCTCTCATAGAAAATTCATAATAAGTCCACAATTACTTAGAAATTTATGAAACTTGAAACCAACTTCTAAAATAATTTGAGCATATATCAAAAATGCAAATCATATGAATGTCATTTAATAGGTTTTCCAATCTAAACTTATCACAAAGTCTACATGAAACAATATAAATCATCAACAAGCATATATCCATTTAAACAAACACAACATGGCATGTAACTTGCAAAATTAATTCAGATCTAACTTGAAACCGAAATCAGTATCAAAAGTGAGATGTAAGTTAATTATTCACCTTGGCTTTGTGTTAAAAAGGCTAAAATTTTCCCTTAGATTGATTTGCTTAAGCTTTCTATTGGAATCCTAGCTTTTCTTCTCCTTGAATCTTCTTAATGGTGGCCGACTGAGCTTATAGGGTTTTAGTTTTGTTTGTGAATGTTAAAATGAATAAGGAATGGAGAGTGGAAGGGTTTAGGGTATTAGAATGAAGGATGTTCCCATTTTACCCTTACCATATTCCTCCTACTTATTTATTTTCAATTTTCTTTTGCTTATACATTCATTAAGGCATGGCCCCTTATTAATTAACAAATCTCAATCCCTTAACTATTAACATTATTTTATTTTATTTATCCAATTAAATGTTGTAAATAATGTTACTCAACCTTATGGTCGTTACAGAAATGCAATGCCAGCATTCATCCAAACAAGTTCGTTCTAGGTCTGAACGAAACCGAAGGCACTACTTCTACACATCCATTTTGGAATAACCCTTAGGATTAGTAGTAGTTTGCCCTTGTACATCAAAGAACTCATTTTAAAAACCACCATCAAGTTGCCTTCCATTCGAATGCTTATGCCGGTTCAAAGTTGTTTTTGAATAACATATCTGATCCCGGTCTCCTCGAACCGACAATGATAGTTTAAAACTGGCCAAGTTTGATAGTCGGTTGTTCAACTATCAAAGGAAAAAAGACAATCCAATCAAGGATTTATTTTCGAAGGAAAACCAACATTATTTAAGCACATAAGCATCTACTAACCTCTTTAATTAATCCTTCCTTTAATTAAAATCACTTTATAAATACTTGTATCAAAATACTTTTACAAAGATATATTCACAAATCCTTTACTCCTTTCAACACTTGGAAAAATATCCATATACTTATCTCAATGATATAAGTATATCCACAAACACTAAGAAAGATTTACTTTTGGTGTTAAATATGAAAAGATGTTTTCCATACCACCATAATTATTTAAAGATCATTTTTGAAATCAGTCTCATCTTCTTCTATAAATTCCTTTTTACACAACTCTAAAATCATTTATAAAACTCCTTTTAAAAATCCCTTAAACAATTTATATGTAACAACCCAAAATTCTTGTCATTTAATTTTAAATATTTAATTAATTTAAATATTTAAATAATTGGATTTTGAAATTTAATACCTTGAATTCAAATATAATGATTGTTTAAATATTTGAATTGAGAATTGAATATTTGAATGGTGAACTAAATATGAACTACATAGTTTATTTTTACTCCTTTTAATTAATAAATAATAATGTTAATTTCATTTGTATATTTATTAAAATAATTAATAATTAATATATTTAATAGTTTATTTTTACTCCTTTTGAAGAGTGACTCGATGGCGATGTCGACTTGGAGTTTCCTCGAGGGAAGGCCGAGATGTAGGCTGTGCATGTACACATGAGTGCATTATGTTTTCATTGTGCAGGTGGAGGTAATTAACGGAAAGGGGAAGAAGGATTATTTAATGGTATTAATTGATTAACTAGGTAATTGGTATTTTATTTATTTAAATTAGTTTGATTCCTTCTAAAATCAATATCTTATCCATACGAGGTCAAAATCGAACGCTGTTAGTTGCATTGCACTCATTGGAACATTAGCTTTGCAATGGAGTTGGTTTGGTTTGATTTGGAGCTTATTGGAATTTATGCTAAAACTGGACGGCCGTTTGATTTTAGTCCAAACCGGAAAGTTTCACCGAAAACGAAAATCAATGCAAGTTTAACTCAAATTAAATTTAATTCTATCATATCTATGATGTTATAAATGTTTATTAAATGCTTGGATGTTAGTTAAATTGTTTGATTGCTTGTTTGGTTGAATTTCCGTTTGGAAAATGGATGAACCCATATGATTATATATATATTGTCCGTAGCCATTATTTTGCGGGGAATATTTGTACAGAGACCTTAAGTGGTTTCTCGCTAGTAATTTTTTAATTATTTCGTATGCTGCTTATATTGATGTTTAGTTGTAATTAATCGTGATATTCTACTTAAATTGTTTAAATGCCATTATAGCAATTTTCGCTAAATCGTCGATTATTGAATATCATTTCCTTAACCTTTCGTGTATGTTGTCTTGAGCTTGGATTTTCACAAAATAGATATTTAAATTCATTAATCAATTTTATTATGATATTCAAATTAACTAATTATTTTAATTAATGATGTTTTGTAACGTACCGAATTTTTAGCCATCGAATATTGGGTAATTAACTGATTCTAATATTAAAATATAAATTTTTTTAAGTTGAATAAACAAATTCTCTGATATTGAAAATATCATAATGTATAAAATTTATTGAAAACTATGTTAATTTTAAATTATAAATTCCTGAATATGATGAATTTTATTGAAATATATATAAACTCCACCATTTAAACTTAAGATAAAATATCCATAAATATATACAAGCTTATGATGTTTCAGTGTATATATATATATATATATATATAATTATATAAGTATATATATATATGTATATATGCCCATATGAAGTAATGTTATGTAAAATAGTGGATAAGTAAGTATATATGAAGTAAAATAAATAATTATAAAAATGTATAAATGTAAATATGATAAAATAAATATATATAGTGTATATGTATGCATATCTATATATTTTTGAATGTATTTATGGTAAGGATAGTGTATATGAAAATATATGTATATGATGGCAAGAAGATATATATAAGTAGTTATATATGTTATAAAAAGTGTATATGTATAGGGGTAAAATATGAACTATGAAGTAATATATCTGTATCCATGTAAATGAATATATATAGGAGACATCATCATGGAAAACATTAAATTCAAAGCATACAAAACATTTAATCAAAGTCAAAAAAAATCTAAATCAAGTCACACACAACATTAAATCAACATAAAATAGCAAATCACTTATATAAATCAAAAATCTAATCCACATAATAAATCAAATCAGGCCAAAAATCAAATCACTTAAATTAAAAAATCAAATCGGCCCCTTTGATCAAATCACCAAAAAGAAAAAAAAGATATGAAAAGTTGTACATAAAAGCTTCACCCACCTATAGCTTACACTGTACACTCCACCTTCTCTTATATATGCAGGCCTATAGTTCATACTCACGCATAAAACAAAAAATTATTAAATGAAACAGAGTATAAATCTGCCATTAGAAAATAAAGTAAGAAGAACAAGATAGAGGAATAAAGGGCAAGCAGCAGTGTTCATTCTTTGATAACAGTGAGTACAATACTTAACATTTTCAACTGGTTTATATATATAAACATACAATTGTGCCTGTGAATGAATTGTTGATTAGGCTAAGTGTTTATATGTTGCTGGGTACATATGTGCGTGCATAGGAGTTGGACATATAGAAGTTTCACTTACACATTATATCTTCTAGGAAAAAAAATATACTCTGTTCATTGTTTTAGTTAAAACCGGCTAATCACCATTTCAAAAATCAATATCTTCTTGTCCATTTAGTTTTAAACTTTGATTTCAAAACAAAAATTGTTTGTCTGTGAGTATAAAACATTTTAAAATTTATTTCGTTAAAATCCATCAAGCAGAGTGAGAGAAATCTCCTTATAAACGCAAGTGGATCAACTTGGTCATGTTTTCATCTATCATAATTATACGAATGGATTATATAGCTATGTTTGCAATTGAAAACATAATTTTTAGAGTTGGTATGAGAATTTTTAGTGTCGTGTGCATGAAGAAATAGGGAGATAATCAGAATTGGGTCTTTGACGAAATTCCTACGACTTTGGCGATTTTGTGGACCGAGTTTTAGGCTGAAGGGGGATGGAAGGGTGGAGGACTCACGAAAAATGAAGCGGTGGTTTTCAAGGGCTTGTGGTTGCTTGTCGAACTCGTTTTAGGGTTTAGGGGATGAACGTTGTTGGGTTCGGTCTCGAGAGGACTGCGGCGACGATGGGCAAAGGCAAGGGTGCAGTATGGGTGGAAAAGGTAGGGGAGGATGTGGCGGTCCTGGTGGCAAGTTTTGGCGATGATCCGTGTTGTGTGGTGGCTAGGCGTGGTGATGGAATGGACGGACTTTGTTCTAGGTTTGGGTTGGGTGTTTGATTTTTGAACGATAGTCTCTTTCGTAGTTCCAGGTGGAGGAATGTGGTAGGGAGGTTGAGGGTGATTTGCGAGGTCGGTCGGTGGCGAGTTGTTTGGCCTGAGGTGATCGTGCACGTGCACACTTTGGATGCACAGAGGAATGAATGAGGGGACTGGTAATAAGAGAGGGAAGAAAGAAAAGAGAATGGGGAGAAGAAGTTGGGACGGTGGCATGGGCCGGAAGGAAAGAAAGAAGGGAAAAAAGAATGAAAAAGAAAGAAAAGGAGAAAGAAAAGGAAAAGGGAAAGAAAAGAGAAAAAGAAAATGAGAAGGAAAGGGATGGGATGGAAATTATATTTTATTTTATATAATAACTTCAATTATTAAAAACTCTAGTTTTATTGTCACTTAAATCCAAACCAACATGAATATTTTTTGTATCTTAATCCTATTACCCGTATTATAAATTAGTATTATTGATTATTTTTTTCGTAATGTAAAGTTTAATGATATCTTATAATTTAAATGGGTAATTAATTATATTATTATTATTTGATTTAAAACTTATGCAATTAACATTTAGATATTAAATAGAGTGTTAGACTTTGATTAACTAATAATAAATTGATTTATAATTTCTTTAATTTGTAATCAATTTGGATTAAAACATAAATGGACTCGGTTAAATAAAGTTAATAAATCCTCATGTGTGAACTGTTTTGATATTTGTTATTGATCGTTAAATGAGTTAGTGATCTATGTCATGGTTTAATTTTATCGGATATTTATTTTTATTATTCTTGTTTGAGCCATCAAGTGGTCAGACGAGTTAAATAGTAGATTAAAATGATGATACAGTTTATTTGAATAAAAATCTATAATAATTCCCATATTTGAATATTGTCACCCTAAATAATAAATTGTTTATTTTAAACAATTTACTTTTCAAATTTATTGCTTGGATTCGAAGAGACCGGAAAACGGGTATTAGTGTTATCCGGAACCACTTCGATATGAAAAATCACTACGAACCTTTACGGATTTGATTATAGAGTTTAATAGACTGGAATTGGATTAATTTCACAAATTTAACTATTTTAAATAAGTATTGTACTTAGACATTATTATAATATCAATGGATTTCTGTAAAAATGTTTTGGTTATAATCAGATAAAACTCGTCGTGTTGTACGAGTTACCTTGGTTTTCAAAGATTTTTATAACTTAAGTATTTCAAATTAAGTGGGTTTACTCATGCTGGTTTCTAGCCTGACTCAGGTGTTATTTTATTGATGCTCGGGTCAGACCGAGTATTACAGAATTTCAAGTTAGGACGCATGGAGCTCAGGAGACGAGCTGGATGGCAGAGACGTATTCCACGTATTGGTTTATATTCTGCTGTGTATTATAGGCTGTTTATTCAGCAGTTAGGGACAAGTTATTATAACTGTTCAGATTTTCATATTGATGATTGTACTCTGATAACCTGTATGTATAATAACAGTTATAGCTTTCTTTTGTATAAAAGCTGTTGTTGTATATTATATTTTGTTCCGCTGCGATGTGAGATTCTGTGTTGTTTTCTGTTTTTTCTTATTCTATCTCTTTTTCTTAAACCCTAACAACCTGGTATTTTCCAGCACTCGATTGCTCGGCACGCTATATAGTGAACGTATTAGTGTCGATTTTCGGGGGTCGAATATCGCCCGGTTGTTACACGTGGTATCAGAGCTGAAGGGTAAGCGAGAACCTTGGCTCTGGTGGAGATTACTCACTAGAGATAGGGTCAGTCGTAACCTAGAATGAGTTGAGTGTATTATATATGAGGGAATACTTGTTATTTTCTTATATAATGATTTAAAAAACGATTTAAAAATAATTTTTATATAAGATTTCATTTTGATATAAAAGGAAAATAATTTTTCTAAATTATTATAGTATATTAAGGTGATTGAATGTTGTTATTATTATAATCAAATGTGATTATAAAATTTAAGGGTAATATGCAACAACCCGCATATTTTACGATTATATATTTAAATGTTGAATTTAAATATAGCATCGTTAGTTGAATTTAAAGTCCAAAATGTGAATTTTTGTAAACGGTCGAATCCGGACTCGAGACCACTTCCATTGAGTCCAAAACGGCGCTTGGGACCTTTTTGAGTATAAACATAGATATGTTTGGAGTTGATTAGAATTTTGATATTTTCATTTGGGGCATTGGGTTTGGGTTTCAGCCCACTAACCTAACAAGGTAACCCCAAATCCTCTACCTAATAACTCCCACTCCACTCCTCTTCATTCATTCATAACATTTCCTAACACTCAAGCTAAAGGAAAGAATTGGGGAAAAGATGGGAAATTAAAATTCCCAAGCCCTAGTTTTCTTAGGAAATTCAAGTTCTAGTTCTAAAATCAAAGAGAAGCTTAGGTAAAAATCCTCTTCATCTTCTCCATCTCAATCTCTCTTCAATTTTCAGAAATTCCTATAACCTAATATTGGGAATCTTTGCATGTGATAATAGATTGAAGATCTTAGAGGAGTAGTTGAAGAGGAATTCATCTTCCTTTGTTTTGGACCTTCTCATTCGTTGTTTTTGAGTTTTAACAGTGAGTTTTTGAACTTTATTGTTAGGTATGAATTCCTAACATCTATTTCATGTTCATTTGCTTTGATTTGAATTGATTTGGTGAATTTTCCAATTTTGATGTTTTGAAGTCAAAATCTTTAAAAATCCTATTTTGGATGTTTGGACATGATATTTGGGGTGTATCGAAGAGCCTATAAGGCTGGGTTGTCGCTAGGCATATATCCCTAGTCTTCATTGCTCGTCCGATCGCTTCCGAATCGTTTTGGCCATAAATGGCCTAGGCAAACTGTTGCCAAGTCCAAGTGACCAGACGTCTGTTTGGTCAAGTCCTGACGTTTGGTTATGGTCCCTGGAGAAAAATAATAATATAAGACGGCAGGAAAAAGAAAATTCTAGAGCACTCGATGAGACGTCTGGATGTCCTCTGGCATCAAAAAGAAAATGGGGAAAAGGAAAATAAATTCCCCGAACCCCAGTTCAGACGTCTGGCCAATCCAACCAGACTCTGGTCCTGTTGCCTTTTGACCATTTCGCCTATTTTCGAGTGGATTTGCAATTTTTATCGATTTTTGTTGATCCGATTAGTTGTTTTCATTTATTATTGACTTTGATAGCTTCTTTTCTGGATTTTTAGGAATATCCATTTGATGGATTTGATATCGATTTTTATGGTTTTAATTCATGTTGTTGAATGTGGATTTTGATGATAGATTGTTTTTACAATCATTTCTGTGATTTGTCACTTTAAAATACAAAGGTTTCTATACTAGTAGTAATACTCAAACTCTTTCACAAAAAATAATTTCAACGTAACTTTTAATGCAAAGCTCGTTTTTAAAACCGTTTTCTAATCTATTAGTATATACAAACCTTTACCTCATTCGTATAAGAAATGTAATTAAACGACTTAGCAAAACAAGTGGTATGAAACGCTTGCGTTTACTTCGTCGGTTAATTTTTGGACTTGTTCGATTGAAATCTCGTGACAATCTTCGAGTGGAAATCTACAATTTGTTCGTAAATATTTAAGTTAAACCAATGGTTATGGGACATGAAGCTAAACTCATTTATTTACTAGCTTAGTGTAATTTACACTTCTTATTGATCAATGGTGATCATTTTGAGTTTTAGACTAGCGATGTGCGATGTCTCGTAGTCTAACAAAGGGGGACTATACCCTGTTAGGAGGAGCTTCGGCTCATAGTCCGACAAAGGCGGACTATACCCTGTTAGGAGGAGCTTCGGCTCATAGTCCGACAAAGGGGGACTATACCCTGTTAGGAGGAGCTTCGACTCATAGTCCACAAAGGGGGACTATACCCTGTTAGGAGGAGCTTCAGCTCATTTTTTTTGGGATAGCCTCCCATTTGTGATACACGTGTTGGTGAGTTTTCATGCTCCCGTTTGTGATAAACCTATTTCCCCCTTTTTCTATGCTTTCTAGATTTTCTATTATGGATTTCTGGAATATATGTTTCACCATTTATTGCGATTTGCATTGATATGTTTTGTCAACATTTGAGGTTTGGTGAATAAGCTAAAGAATATGACATTCTTTTTGGTGTTCTGAGAAGATTTGAGATATTGTATGATTTTCATTATTATCATATATTTCTGTTATATCTCTTATCCTATCTCATTTTATATGATATTTATAGCTAGACTGATCCGTTTATTATTTTTCTTCTTAAATAATACTCAGGTCAAACCAAGGTGTTACAAGTGCTTCCACTTGACTTCTTAGCAGGGATTAGCTTTTGACTTTTGGCTAACTACTTTAGCTTAGTAGTTTTTGTTTTTATACATCCGAGATAGAGACTCCTTGATGTATACATATTCTTTTGTCTAGCACTTGTACCTATTCTATTGTGATGTAGTGGATCTTGTATGACCACCACTTTGATGTACACTTCTATGTGTTATATTCATATATGTTTCCGCCTTAGTGATATGAATATCTATGACTGATTTTTGTTATGCTTATTTTATATTTGTTTCTGAAGGCCTCATAGCCACTGTGTAGTATATTTGAGTTTGGATTGGATATGTTGGATTTCCTCTTGAAATGAAATGCATGATGTACTATCTCACATATCGGTTCTCGCTCAAATCAATTATATAGTCCGTCACTCCTCAACAGCCTTATTCTTCGTACTAATTGACGACATTATCCAGTAGTGTCCTTGGTTAGTGTGAGTATAGAGGTGGGGTGTTACAGCTTGGTATCAGAGTCAAATTTCGGAACTATGAAGAATAGTCTAGCAAGGATCATTGTCCTTAGTCTCTCTTAGGAATCGTGCCTTAGGATTTAATTCGAGTCATAGGACCCGTTTTATCCTATTTTCTTTTATGATGCCTTGTTTTATCAATCAAGTTTGTTTGATATTCATTCTGAGAATAACCTTTTTCCTCTTCATTCTTTCTTTCTTAAAGAAGAGAAATGGTTAGACCTGGCCGTCTTAGCGCCGGTCAATCTAGTGCTACTCCTCAGGATGGTGTATTCATGTCTGCCAAATAACTTTTGGATCTTGTAAAGAATGCCCAAGCTTCCGGACCCATTCCTGAGCCTACTCATCCTAAATCTGGGTTTGCACGCTTGTGCAGTGATTATACCAATTTGGGTGGAAGGCCATTCAAGGGTTCCGAAAGCGTTATAGAAGTCCAAGCTTGGCTTAGAACATGCGACCGTATCTTTTCTCGCATGAATCTTGTGGATCTATATCGATTCCAAGTGGCTTCTAGCATGCTTTAGGAGAGAGCATTAGATTGGTATGAGCTTTTGATTTCGGAAATTATTGAAGCGGATCTTACTTGGGAGCAATACCGGGAACGGTTCGAATTAAAGTTTGTGCCAGAAGCTGAAAAAGTAACTTTAGCTCGACGCTTTATTGACCTTGTTCAAGGTGAATCTTCTGTGGCAGACTATGTTACATCTTTTGAATCCCTCTCTAAATATGGGGTCGAGTACATTAATACCCCATTGAAGAAAAATCAGAGGTTTGTCTATGGGTTGAATAAGAATCTCAAAAAGCCTTTACTTCTAAAACTAGAAGTTTCTTTCGATCAGCTTGTTGATATCGCTCTTCGACTTGAAGAGGCAGATAAAGAAAGTGATGCTGAAGCAGTGGGTGCCAAGAAGAACTTCAACATCAATAAGAAGAGGCATCCCTTTATTAAGTTCATAAGTCCTAATCCCAACAAGAAAGTGAAGCAAGAAACTTCGGTAGCAAAGACTCCAATCCCTAATCGTGGAGAATGCTACAATTGTGGTTCTAAGGACTACTATATAAATAGGTGTCCAAGGCCTATTTCTTGCCGCTATTGCAAAAGTTCGGATCATTATATATCTTCATGTCCCAAACTTCAAAGCAAGAAAGAGGGAAAGCTAAATGTTGTGCAAGCCCCTAGTAACACTTCTCTTGGTCAAGGTATTTCTCATTCTGTCCTTAATGGAATTATTATGTTTCGTGATCATCCTATTCGAGTTCTTTTTGATACGGGTGCATCCCACTTTTTTATATCAAAAGAACTTATTGATACTTTGTCTTTAACTGTTATGGGCTTGATGACTTCACTGAGAATTGCGAATCCGGTTGGTGGATCCACAACACTCAGTTTGTTTTATAAAGATGTCAAGATTATTCTATGTGCTTATGCTTTCCATGTGGATTTACATGTTATGCGTTACTTAGGTTTCGGAATGATTTTGGGAATGGATTGGCTTAACCGTTAAGAAGCCCACATCGTATGTCCCGAGAGGACTATCCATCTTCGACATCCTCAATCTGTTAAGCAGATTTCTATTGTTCTTAAAGATTCAAATTCCGATTCGGTAGCATCCTTATATTCTCTAAATCCACATAATGACGATAATGATGATGAGGAAGATGTCATTTCCCTCATTCACGTTGTTTGTGAATTTCCCGACATATTTGAGCCCGTTTTAGGATTACCACCTAAACGAGCAATTGAGTTCAGAATTAATCTAATCCCTGGAGCTCTACCTATCACTCGTCCTCCTTATCGTATGTCCAATAAGGAAAATGAGGAGATGCGTAAACAATTATTCGACTTGGAAGGAAAACAGTTTATTCTTCTAGTTCCTCTCCATGGGGAGCTTCAGCTATCTTCGTGAAGAAATTCGATGGTACATTTAGGCTTTGTGTTGACTACCGCAAGCTTAATGATCTCACCATCAAGAATAAATATCCCTTACCTCGGATTGATGATCTATTCGATCAACTTTGCAGTGCTAGAGTCTTTTCACAGTTAGACTTAGCAAACGGTTTTCATCAGCTTTGAATTGCAGAGGATAGTATTCCTTTGACGTCATTCCATACTCGTTATGGATCTTATGAATGGCTTGTTATGCCATTTGGTTTAAAGAATGCTCCAGCTTATTTCGTTGACCTTATGAATCAAGTTTTCAAAGACTTCCTCGATTGATTTGTTCTCATCTTTATAGATGATATTCTTGTTTATTCTAAAACCGATGAAGAGCATGAAAAACATCTTTGGATTGTGTTGGAAACTCTTAGGAGCAATCAATTGAAAGCAAAAATTTCTTAAGTGCCACCTTTGGCAATCCCGTGTGAAATTTTTAGGTCATATTATTTCTGAATCCGAAATTTCCATGGATCCTTCAAAGATTGAGGCAATTCAAAATTGGAAGAAACCGGAGAGTGTGACGGAAATTCGTAGCTTTCTTGGATTGGCGGGTTATTACCGTCGTTTTAAAGACTTTTCTAAAATTTCTGTGCCTCTTACTAGTTAACAAAGAAGGGAGTTAAATACATTTGGTCAGACAAATGTGGAGCTTCTTTTCAGAAATTAAAAGAACTCCTTTCCGATGCTCCTATTCCTGTGATTCCCGAAGGGAACCAAGACTTTATTGTTTATACCGATCCTAGTCGTGTTGGTTTGGGAGCCATTCTCATGCAAAGGGAACGTGTTATCGCTTATGCTTCTAGGAAGTTAAAGCCTGCCAAGACAAAGATATGCCACTCATGATTTAGAGCTCGTGGCCATTGTTTTCGCTCTTAGAATTTGGCGTCATTATCTTTTGGGAGAGAAATTTGTTCTCTACACCGATCATAAATCTTTGAAGTATTTATTTTCTCAAAAGAAACTTAATTTGCGTCAACAACATTGCCTCGAATTCCTTGCATCTTATGATCTTGATATTCTCTATACTCCCGAAAAGGGAAATCGTGTTGCTGATGCCCTTAGTCGTAAGCAACAAGCGGTTGTTTCCATGATGATATCTGAATGGAATGATCTCAAGACTTTGTCCACTTGTGAGATTCGAGATCGTGAATCCGATTCATGTTCATCTCTTTTTTATGTAGCCTTGAGGCTCATCCTTCTCTTTTGGACCGCATCCTTAAAGCTCAAAAGCAAGATCCCAAATTGGCTCTTCTTAGCCAAAGTTGTAGGGATCAAAATAAGGTTGATGGTTTGAAAGACTTTGATATTGATGCTCGCGGAGGTATTCGAAAATTTGGTAGACTTATTGTGCAAAATATTAGTGATTTTCGTAAAGACATTTTAGAAGATTCTCATCGTTCTAAATTTACCATTCATCCCGATAGTAGTAAAATGTACACAGACATGAAACGACTTTATTACTGGAATGGAATGAAATCTTATATTGCTAACTTTATTAAGCGTTGCATGACTTGCCAACTCGTAAAGGCCGAGCATCAAAGGCCCGGTGGGTTATTGCAACCTTTAGACATTCCCATTTGGAAGTGGGATCATATTTCCATGGACTTTATTGATGGTCTTCCCCGTTCTCGTTTAGGTCATGACAGTTTATGGGTGATTGTAGATAGACTTACAAAATGTGCCCTTTTTATTCCCGTTCGGTATAATTGGACCGTACCTCTTTTGGTCAAACTCTATGTTAAAGAAATTGTTAAATTGCATGGAGTTCCTACTTCTATTGTTAGCGATCGTGATCCATTATTTACTAGTGGATTTTGGAAGGGTCTTCAAAAAGCTTTGGGAACGAAGCTTAATTTTAGCACTGCTTATCATCCTCAGTCCAATGGACAAACGGAGCATGTGAATCGAACTCTTGAAGATCTCCTTCGTGCATATGTTCTTGATTTTGGTGGAAGTTGGGAAGATCATATTTCTCTTGTTGAGTTTTCTTATAATAATAGCTTCCAATCTAGTATTGGTATGGACCTTTTGAGGCACTCTGCAGAAGGCCATGCCAATCTCCTTCGTGTTGGCTTGAAGCCGGTGAGAAGCTAGTTTTAGGTCCAGATTTTATTCGAGATGCCATAGAAAAGATTAACCTTATTCGTCATAGGATGAAAGAAGCTCAAAGTAGACAAAAATCGTATGCCGATAACCGAAGAAGGAATTTGGAATTTTCTGTGGGAGATTTGGTATTCATTCGTGTTTCACCTATGAAGGGTGTTGTGCGTTTCAGTTGATCGAGAAAATTAGCACCTCGATATATTGGCCCATTTCCCATCACCGAACGCATTAGTTCCGTGGCTTATCGCCTTTTATTACCGGCTCAATTTTCTACTATTCATGATCTATTCCACATTTCTCAACTACGAAAATGCCTTAGAGATTCCGATTCTATTCTTGAGCCCGGTGTTATTGAAGAAATTTAGGTTTCACCTAATTTGACTTATGAGCAACATCCTATTCGCATCATTGCTACGGAGGTTAAACGTCTTCGTAATAAAGATGTCCCGCTTGTGAAAGTCCAATGGTCCTCAAATCCTAAGGATTGTTCTTGGGAATGCAAAGAATCCATCGAGCGAACACATCCGGACTTACTCTCTCATGCTCCTTAAGGTGAACTTCTTACTTCAAATTTTTATTTTGTGTTGTTATAACTTAGAGTGGTTGTTACTCTTTATTTTTTTCTTAAGTATTGCGAGAACGCAATTTCTTTAAGGAGGGGAGTCTGTAACAACCCGCATATTTCACGATTATATATTTAAATGTTGAATTTAAATATAGCATCTTTAGTTGAATTTGAAGTCCGAAATGTGACATTTTGTAAATGGTCGAATCCGGACTCAAAGCCACTTCCATTGAGTCCAAAATGGCGTTTGGGACCTTTTTGAGTATAAAACATCGATATGTTTGGAGTTGATTAGAATTTTGATATTTTCATTTGGGGCTTTGGGTTTGGGTTTCAGCCCACTAACCTAACAAGGTAACCCCAACTCCTCTACCTAATAACTCCCACTCCACGCCTCTTCATTCATTCATAACATTTCCTAACACTCCAGCTAAAGGAAAGAATGGGGGAAAAGATGGGAAATTAAAATTCCTAAGCCCTAGTTTTCTTAGGAAATTCAAGTTCTAGTTCTAAAATCAAAGAGAAGCTTAGGTAAGCATCCTCTTCATCTTCTCTATCTCAATCTCTCTTCAATTTTCAAAAATTCCTATAACCTAATATAGGGAATCTTTGCATGTGATAATAGATTGAAGATCTTAGAGTAGTAGTTGAAGAGGAATTCATCTTTCTTTGTTTTAGAGCTTCTCATTCGTTGTTTTTGAGTTTTAAAGGTGAGTTTTTGAACTCACAACTACATTTATAGCTTTCATTGTTGTTAGGTATGAATTCCTAACATCTATTTCATGTTTAATTGCTTTGATTTGAATTGATTTGGTGAATTTTCCAATTTTGGTGTTTTGAAGTCAAAATCTTTAAAAATCCTATTTTGGATGTTTGGACATGATATTTGGGGTGTATCGAAGAGCCTATAACACTGGGTTGTCGCTAGGCATAAATCCCTAGTCTTCATTGCTCGTCCGATCGCTTCTCGAATCGTTTTGGCCATCAATGGCCTAGGAAAATTGTTGCCCAGTCCACATAACCAGACGTCTGGTTGGGCAAGTCTAGACGTCTGGTTATGGTCCCTGGAGAAAAAAAAGTATAAGACGGCAGGAAAAAGAAAATTCCAGAGCACTCGACCAGACGTTTGGTTAGGCTATACTAGACATCTGGATGGCCTCTGGCATCAAAAAGAAAATGGGGAAAAGGAAAATAAATTCCCCGAACCCCAGGTCAGACGTCTGGCTAATCCAACCAAACGTCTGGTCCTGTTGCCTTTTGACCATTTCTCCTATTTTCGTGTGGATTTCCAATTTTTATCGATTTTTGTTGATCCGATTAGTTGTTGTCATTTATTATCGACTTTGATGGCTTCTTTTCTGGATTTTTAGAAATATCCATTTGATGGATTTGATATCGATTTTTATGGTTTTAATTCACGTTGTCGAATGTGGATTTTGATGATAGATTGTTTTTACAATCATTTCTGTGATTTGTCACTTTAAAATACAAAGGTTTCTATACTAGTAGTAAATATTCAAACTCTTTCACAAAAAATGATTTCAACGTTACTTTTAATGCAAAGCTCGTTTTTAAAACTGTATTCTAATCTATTAGTATGTACAAACCTTTACCTCATTCATATAAGAAATGTAATTAAACGACTTAGCATAGTGTAATTTATAATTTGTTCGTAAATATTCGTGACAATCCATAAGATTACAGAGTTTAATAGACTGGAATTGGATTAATTTCACAAATTTAACTATTTTAAATAAGTGCTGTACTTAGACATTATTATAATATCAATGGATTTCTGTAAAAATGTTTCGGTTATAATCAGATAAAACTCGTTGTGTTGTACGAGTTACCTTAGATTTCAAAGATTTTTATAACTGAAGTATTTCAAATTAAGTGGGTTTACTCACGCTGGTTTCCAGCCTGACTCAGGTGTTACTTTATTGTAATGCTCATGTTAGACCGAGTATTATAGAATTTCAGGTTAGGACGCATGGAGCTTAGGAGACGAGTTGGATGGCAGAGACGTATTCTATGTTATATTCCGCTGTGTATTATAGGTTGTGTATTTAGCGGTTAGGGACAAGTTATTATAACTGTCTAGATTTTCATATTGATGATTGTACTCTGACAACATGTATGTATAATAACAGTTATAGCTTTCTTTTGTATAAAAGCTGTTGTTGTTTATTATATTTTGTTCCGCTGCGATGTGAGATTCTGTGTTGTTTTTTGTTTTTCTCATTCTATCTCTTTTTCTTAAACCCTAACAAACTGGTATTTTCCGGCACTCGATTGCTCGGCACTCTATATAGTGAACGTATTAGTGTCGATTTTTGGGGGTCGAAAATCGCCCGATCGTTACATGTTTAAAATTTGACCAATCATTTTAATTAATGATGCTTGAATTTAATTAATACATCTAGATAATGATATTTGGATTTAATTAATTGTGATGCCCCACCTCTATACTCATACTAGCCAAGGACACTACGAGGTAATGCAGTCGACTAGCGCGAAGAATAAGGCTGTTCAGGAGTGACCATCTGTGTAATTGCTTTGTGCGAGTACCGATATGTTAGATAGTATGACATGCATTTCATTTCAAGAGGAAATCCGACATATCAAATACAAACTGAAAGCTACCACACAGCGGCTATGTGGCCTTCGGAAACAAATATAGAAATAAGCATAACAAAAATCAGTCATAGATATTCATATCACAAAGGCGGAAACAAATATGAATATAACACATAGAAGTGTACATCAATGTTGTGGTCATACAAGATCCACTACATCATAAAAGAATAGGTACAAGTGCTAGACAAAAGAAAAAGTATACATCAAGGAGTGTCTAACTCAAATGTATAAAAGCAAAAACTACTAATCTAAAGTAGTTAGCCAAAAATCAAATGATGGTCCCAGATAAGAAGTCAAGCAGAAGCACCTGAAATACCTCGGTCTGACCGAGTATTATTTAAGAATAAAATAATAAACAGATCAGTCTAGTTATAAATATCATATAAAATGAGATACGATAAGAGATATCACAAAAACGTATGATAACAATAATGCTATACTGTGACAAGTATACATCAGATAACAACAAAAATCAAACAATATCTCAAATATTCTCAAACACCAAAAAGAATGTCATTCTTTAAATTATTCACCAAAACACAAATATTGACAAAACATATCAATGCCAATCGCATAAAAATCGGTGAAACACAAATTCTAGAAATAATCAACTAGAAATCCAGAAATCACAAAATGGGGAAGGCCTATTACAAACGGGGGCATGAAAACTCCCCAACACGTGTGTCACAAACGGAACGCTATTCCATGGTCGCTAACCATCAAGTTTGAGCCGAAGCTCCACAATCGGCCTGAAGACCATGGGTCGCTACCCCACCAATTTGAACCGAAGCTCCACAAACGGGGTTTTAGTCCCCCACACCAACAAAGAGACATCACACATCGCTAGTCTAAATTACAAAATGATCATCAATGATCGACAATTGTAAATTACACTAAGCTAGTAAATAAATGAGTTAGGCTTCATGGCCCATAACCACTAGCTTAACATAAATATTTATGAACAAATTGTAGACTTCCAGTCAAAAATAAGTGTAAATTACACTAAGCTAGTAAATAAATGAGTTAGGCTTCATGTCCCATACCCACTAGCTTAACTTAAATATTTACGAACATATTGTAGATTTCCACTCGAAAATTGTCACGAGAGTTCAATCGAACAAGTCCAAGAATTAACCGACGAAGTAAACGCAAGCGTTTCATACCACTTGTTTTGCTAAGCCGTTTAATTAGATTTCTCATACGAATGAGGTAAAGGTTTGTATATATAATAGATTGGAAAATGGTTTTAAAAGCGAGCTTTATATTAAAAATAAAGTTGAAATCATTTTAATGAAAGAGTTTGAATATTTACTACTAGTATAAAAACCTTTGTATTTTAAAGTGACAAATCATAGAAATGATTGTAGAAACAATCAATCACCAAAAATTCACATTCGAAGACATGAATCAAAACCATAGAAATCGATACCAAACCCATCAATTGGATATTCCCAAAAATCCAAAGAAAGAAGTCATCAAAGTTGATAATAAGTGATAACAACTATCCGGATCAACAAAAATCGATTAAAATTGGAAATCCACTAAAAAATAGCCAAAATAGGCAAAATGAACAGTTCCAGACGTCTGGTTGTAAATCCAGACGTCTGGATTTAGGTTATGGAAATTTTCAGAAACCTTCCAGACGTCAGATAGACTTTCCCAGACGTCTGATAGACTTCCCAGACGTTTGGTTGGTTTGGACCAGACGTCTGGTTCGAGTTTCTGCCTTTTTTCGTTCTTGTATTTTTTTCTCCAGGGACCATAACCAGACGTCTGGACTTGATAACCAGACGCCTAGTCGCCTGGTCTGGGCAACAGTTTGCCTAGGCCATGATGACCAAAACGAGTCGGGAGCGATCGGGCGAGCAACAAAGACTAGGGATTTATGCCAAGCGACAAACCAGCCTTATAGGCTCTTCGATACACCCCAAATATCATGTCCAAACATCCATAGTAGGATTTTCATAAAATTGGACTTAAAAAACCAAAAATTGGAAAATTCACCAAATCAATTCAAATCAAAAGCAAATGAACATGAATAACTGTTAGGAATTCATACCTAACAACAATGAGAGTTATATACGTAGATGTGAGTTCAAAAACTCACCTTTAAAACTCAAAGACAACGAATGAGAAGCTTTAAAACAAAGCCAGATCAATTCCTCTTCAATATACCTCTAGAATCTTCAATATATTATCAAAAGTGAAGTTTTTCCTAAGTTAGGTTATAGGAATTTCTGTAAATTGAAGAGAGATAGAAATGGAGAAGATGAATAAGATGCTTACCTAAGCTTCTCCTTGATTTTGGACTTGAATTTGAGTTTGCTAATCAAAACTAGGGTTTAGGAATTTTAATTTCCTCTTCATTCCCCCATTTTTACTTTAGCTTGAGAGTTAGGAAATGAGCAATGAAATGAATGAAAAGGAGTTGAGTTAGAGTGTTTGATAAAGGAGTTGGGTTCTCTTATTGGGTTAGTGGGCTGAAACCCAGACCCAAAGCCCCAAATGAAAACATCAAAATTCTAATCAACTCCAAACATATCAATGTTTATACTCAAAAAAGTTGTAAACACCATTTTGGACTCAATGGAAGTGGTCTTGAGTCCCAATTCGACTGTTTACAAAAAGTAACATTTTGGATTTTAATTCGATTACTGATGCTATATTTCAATAAAACATTTAAATATACAATCGTAAAATATGTGGGTTGTCACAGACTCCCCTCCTTAAAAAATTGCATCCTCGCAATACTTAAGAAGAAAATAAAGAGTAACAACCACTCTAAGGCATAATAACACAAAAGAAGAAATTTTGAAATGAGAAGTTCACCCTAATGAGCATGAGAGAGTAAGTCAGGATATGTTCGCTCGATGAATTCTCTGGATTCCCAAGAGCAATCCTTAGGATTTGCGGACCGTTGAACTTTCACAAGAGGAACATCTTTATTTCGAAGGTGTTTAACCTCCGTAGCAATGATATAAATAGGATGTTGCTCATAAGTCAAATTAGGTGAAACTTCAATTTCTTCAAGACTTCAAGTACACCGGGCTCAAGAATAGAATCGGAATCCCTAAGGCATTTCCGTAGTTGAGAGACGTGGAATACGTCATGAATAGCAGAAAACTGAGCCGGTAATAAAAGGCAATAAGCCATGGAACCAATATGTTCGGTGATGGGAAATGGACCAATATATCGAGGTGCTAATTTTCCCGATCAACTGAAATGCACAACACCCTTCATAGGTGAAACACGAATGAACACCAAATCTCCCATAGAAAATTATAATTTCCTTCTTCGATTATCGGCATAAGATTTTTGTCTACTTTGAGCTTCTTTCATCCTATGATGAATAAGGTCAATCTTTTCTGTGGAATCACGAATAAAATCAGGACCTAAAACCAGCTGCTCACCGGCCAAAAGCCGACAAGAAGGAGATCAGCATGGCCTTCCGTAGAGTGCCTCGAAAGGTGCCATACCAATACTAGATTGGAAGCTGTTATTGTAGGAAAACTCAACAAGAGAAATATGATCTTCCTAACTTCCACAAAAATCAAGAACACATGCACGAAAAAGATCTTCAAGAGTTTGATTCACACGCTCGGTTGGTCCATCGGACTAAGGATGATAAGCGGTGCTAAAATAAAGCTTCGTTCCCAAAGCTTTTTGAAGACCCTTCCAAAATCCACTAGTAAATAATGGATCACGATCGCTAACAATAGAAGTAGGAACTCCATGCAATTTAACTATTTCTTTGACATAGAGTTTAGCCAAAAGAGGTACGGTCCGATTGGACTGAACGGGAAGAAAATGGGCGGATTTTGTAAGTCTATCTACTATCACCCATAGGCTATCATGACCAAAACGAGAACGGGAAAGACCTTCAATAAAGTCCATGGAGACTTGATCCCACTTCCAAACGGGAATGTCCAAAGGTTGCAATAACCCACCGGGCCTTTGATGCTCGGCCTTAACGAGTTGGAAAGTCATGCAACGCTTAATAAAGTTTGCAATATCAGATTTCATTCCATCCCAATAATAAAGTCGCTTCATGTTTGCGTATATTTTTCTACTACTTGGATGAATGGTAAATTTAGAACGATGAGAATCTTCTAAAATGTCTTTTCGAAGATTGCTAATATTTGGCACAATAAGTCTACCAAACTTTCGAATGCCACCACGAGCATCGATTTTAAAATCTTTCAAACCATCAACCTTATTTTGATCCCTACAACTTTGGCTAAGAAAAGCCAATTCGGGATCTTGCTTTTGAGCTTCAAGGATGCGGTCTAAAAGAGAAGGATGAGCCTTAAGGCTACACAAAACAAGAGATGAACATAAATTGGATTCACGATCTCGAATCTCACAAGTGGATAAAGTCTCGAGATCATTCCATTCGGATATCATCATTGAAACAATCGCTTGTTGCTTACGACTAAGGGTGTCGGCAACTCGATTACCCTTTCTGGGAGTATAGAGAATATCAAGATCATAAGATGCAAGGAACTCGAGCCAACGTTGTTGACGCAAATTAAGTTCTTTTTGAGAAAATAAATACTTCAATGATTTATGATCGGTGTAGAGAATAAATTTCTCTCCTAAAAGATAATGACGCCAAATTCTAAGGGCGAAAACAATATCCGTGAGCTCTAAATCATGAGTGGCATATCTAGTCTCGGCAGGCTTTAATTGCCTAGAAGCATAAGCGATAACACGTTCACTTTGCATGAGAACGACACCCAAACCAACACGACTAGGATCAGTATAAACAATAAAGTCTTGGTTACCTTCGAGAATCACAAGAATAGGAGCATCGAAAAGGAGTACTTTTAATTTTAGAAAAGAAGCTTCACATTTGTCAGACCAAATGTACTTAACTCCCTTCTTTGTCAAACTAGTAAGAGTTACGGAAATTTTAGAAAAGTCTTTTATGAACCGACTGTAATAACCCGCCAATCCAGGAAAACTACGGATTTCCGTCACACTCTCCAGTCTCTTCCAATTTTGAATCGCTTCAATCTTTGAAGGATCCACGGAAATTCCGGATTTAGAAACAATATGCCCCAAAAATTTCACACGAGAACACCAAAAGTGGCATTTAGAAAATTTTGCTTTCAATTGGTTACTCCTAAGAATTTCCAACACAATCCGAAGAAGTTTTTCATGCTCTTCCTCGGTTTTAGAATAAACTAGAATATCATCGATAAAGATGAAAACAAATCGATCGAGGAAGTCTTTGAAAACTCAATTCATAAGGTCAACGAAATAAGCTGGAGCATTCGTCAAACCAAATGGCATAACAAGCCATTCATAAGATCCATAACGAGTATGGAACGATGTCAAAGGAATATTATCCTCTACAATACGAAGCTGATGGAAACCGGTTGCTAAGTCTAACTGTGAAAAGACTCTAGCACCACTAAGTTGATCGAATAGATCATCAATGCGAGGTAAGTGATATTTATTCTTAATGGTGAGATCATTTAGCTTGCGGTAGTCAACGCAAAGCCAAAGTGTACCATCGGATTTCTTCACAAAGATAGCTGAAGCTCCCCATGGAAAGGAACTAGAACGAATAAACTATTTTCCTTCCAATTCGGATAATTGTTTACGCATCTTCTCATTTTCCTTATAGGACATACGATAAGGAGGATGAGTAATAGGCAAAGCTCCAGGGATTAGATTAATTCTGTACTCGATTGCTCGCTTAGGTGGTAATCCTAAAACGGGCTCAAATAGGTTGGGAAATTCACGAACAATGTGAATGAGGGAAATGACATCTTCCTCATAATCATTATCGTCATCATGAGGATTTAGAGAATATAAGGATGCTACCGAATTGGAATCTGAATCTTTAAGAACAATAGAAATCTGCTTAACAGATTGAGGATGTCAAAGATAAATAGTCCTCTCGGGACATAAGATATGGGCTTCATATCGATTAAGCCAATCCATCCCCAAAATCATTCTGAAACCTAGGTAATGCATAACATGCAAATCGGCTCGGAAAGCATAATCACATAAAATAATTTCGACATCTTTACAAAGTAAACTGAGTGTTGCGGATCCACCAACCGGATTCGAAATTCTCAATGAAGTCATCAAGCCAATAACATTCAAAGACAAAGCATTAACAAGTTCTTTTGATATAAAAGAGTGAGATGCACCCGTAGCAAAAAGAACTCGAATAGGAAGATCACGAAATATAATAATGCCATCAAGGATAGAATGAGAAATACCTTGACCAAGAGAAGTGCTACTAGGGGCTTGCACAACATTTAGCTTCCCTTCCTTCTTGCTTTGAAGTTTGAGACATAAAGATATAGTATGACCCGAACTTTTGCAATAGCGGCAAGTAAGGGGCTTCGGACACTTGTTTACATAATGGTCCTTAGAACCACAATTGTAACATTCTCCACGACTAGAGGTAGGAGTCTTTGCTACCAAAGTTGCTTGCTTCCCTTTCTTGTTAGAATAAGGCTTGAGCTTAAAAGGCCTCTTCTTATTGATGTTTTGTTTGACTTCAACATCACTTTCTTTATCGGCCTCTCCAAATCGAAGATCGATATCTACAAGCTGATCGAAAGGAACTTCTATTTTCAGAGGTAAAACCTTTTTGGGGTTCTTATTCAAAGCACAGATAAATCTTTGATTCTTTACAAGATCCAAAAGTTGTTGGGCAGACATGAATACGACATCCAGAGAAGGTCTACTGGATTGACCAGCGCTAGGACTGCCAGATCTAATCATCTCTTCTTCTTTAAGAAAGAAAAAAAGAAGAGGAAAAAGGTTATTCTCAGAATGAATTCAAATAAACTAGATTTATAAACAAGGAATCATAAAAGAAAATGGGATAGAACGGGTCCAAAGACTCGGATTAAATCCTAAGGCACGATTCCAAAGAGAGACTTAAGACAATGATCCTTTCTAGATTATTCTACATTGTTCCGAAGTTTGGCTCTGATACCAAGCTATGACGCCCCACCTCTATACTCATACTAGCCAAGGACACTACGAGGTAATGTCGTCGACTAGCGCGAAGAATAAGGCTGTTAAGGAGCGACCATCTGTGTAATTGCTTTGTGCGAGTACCGATATGTCAGATAGTATGACATGCATTTCATTTCAAGAGGAAATCTGACATATCAAATACAAACTCAAAGCTACCACACAGTGGCTATATGGCCTTCAGAAACAAATATAGAAATAAGCATAACACAAATCAGTCACAGATATTCATATCACAAAGGCGGAAACAGATATGAATATAACACATAGAAGTGTACGTCAAAGTAGTGGTCATACAAGATCCACTACATCACAAAAGAATAGGTACAAGTGCTAGACAAAAGAATAAGTATACATCAAGGAGTCTCTAACTCAAATGTATAAAAGCAAAAACTACTAATCTAAAGTAGTTAGCCAAAAATCAGATGATGGTCCCAGATAAGAAGTCAAGCAAAAGCACCTGAAATACCTCGGTCTGACCCAAGTATTATTTAAGAAGAAAAAAAATAAACGGATCAGTCTAGCTATAAATATCATATAAAATGATATAGGATAAGAGATATCACAAAAACGTATGATAACAATAATGCCATATTGTGACAAGTATACATTAGATAACAACAAAAATCCTACAATATCTCAAATATTCTCAAACACCAAAAAGAATGTCATATTCTTTAAATTATTCACCAAAACACAAATATTGACAAAACATATCAATGCTAATCGCATAAAAATCGGTGAAACGCAAATTCTAGAAATCATCAACTAGAAATCCAGAAATCACAAAAAGTGGAAGGCATATCACAAACGGGAGCATGAAAACTCCCCAACACGTGTGTCACAAACGGAACGCTATTCCATGGTCGCTAACCATCAAGCTTGAGCCGAAGCTCGACAATCGGCCCGAAGACCATGGGTCGCTACCCCACCAATTTGAACCGAAGCTCCACAAACGAGGTTTTTAGTCCCCCGCACCAACAAAGAGACATCGCACATCGCTAGTCTAAATCACAAAATGATCATCAATGATCGACAAGTGTAAATTACACTAATCTAGTAAATAAATGAGTTAGGCTTCATGTCCTACAACCACTAGCTTAACTTAAATATTTACGAACAAATTGTAGACTTCCACTCGAAAATAAGTGTAAATTACACTAAGCTGGTAAATAAAAGAGTTAGGCTTCATGTCCCATAACCACTAGCTTAACTTAAATTTACGAACAGATTGTAAGAATTCCACTCGAAAATTGTCACGAGAGTTCAATCGAACAAGTCCAAGAATTAACCGACGAAGTAAACGCAAGCGTTTCATACCACTTGGTTTTCTAAGCCGTTTAATTAGATTTCTCATACAAATGAGGTAAAGGTTTGTATATACTAATAGATTGGAAAACGGTTTTAAAAGCGAGCTTTATATTAAAAATAACGTTGAAATCATTTTAATGAAAGAGTTTGAGTATTTACTACTAGTGTAAAAACCTTTGTATTTTAAAGTGACAAATCACAGAAATGATTGTAGAAACAATCAATCACCAAAAATTCACATTCGAAGACGTGAATCAAAACCATAGAAATCGATACCAAACCCATCAAATGGATATTCCCAAAAATCCAAAGAAAGAAGTCATTAAAGTCGATAATAAGTGATAACAACTATCCGGATCAACAAAAATCGATTAAAATTGGAAATCCACTAAAAAAACAGCCAAAATAGGCAAAATGAATAGTTCCAGACGTCTGGATTTAGGTTCTGGAAATTTTCGGAAACCATCCAGACGTCTGGTAGACTTTCCCAAACGTCTGGTTGGTTTGGCCCAGACGTCTGGTTCCAGTTTCTGCCTTTTTTCGTTTTTATATTTTTTCTCCAGGCACCATAACCAGACATCTGGACTTGATAACCAGACGTCTGGTCACCTGGTTTGGGCAACA
Organism: Allium fistulosum; assembly: GCA_030737815.1. Classification (NCBI taxonomy): domain Eukaryota; kingdom Viridiplantae; phylum Streptophyta; class Magnoliopsida; order Asparagales; family Amaryllidaceae; genus Allium; species Allium fistulosum. Next base: position 153,788,999 of record CM060908.1, on the reverse strand, counting down.
GTTTGCCTAGGCCATGATGGCCAAAACAATTTGGGAGCGATCGGGCGAGCAACGAAGACTAGGGATTTATGCCAAGCGACAACCCAGCCTTATATACTCTTCGATACACCCCAAATATCATGTCCAAACATCCATAGTAGGATTTTCATAAAATTGGACTTAAAAAACCAAAAATTGGAAAATTCACCAAATCAATTCAAATAAAAAGCAAATGAACATGAAAAACTATTAGGAATTCATACCTAACAACAATGAGAGTCATAGACGTAGATGTGAGTCCAAAAACTCACCTTTAAAACTCAAAGACAAGGAATGAGAAGATTTAAAACAAAGCAAGACCAATTCCTCTTCAATATACCTCTAGAATCTTCAATCTATTATCAAAGGTGAAATTTTTCCTAAGTTAGGTTATAGGAATTTCTGTAAATTGAAGAGAGATAGAGATGGAGAAGATGAAGAGGATGCTTACCTATGCTTCTCCTTGATTTTGGACTTGAATTTGAGTTTGCTAATCAAAACTAGGGTTTAGGAATTTTAATTTCCTCTTCTTTCCCCCATTTTTACTTTAGCTTGAGAGTTAGGAAATGAGCAATGAAATGAATCAAAAGGAGTTGAGTTAGAGTGTTTGATAAAGGAGTTGGGTTCTCTTATTGGGTTAGTGGGCTGAAACCTAGACCCAAAGCCCCAAATGAAAACATCAAAATTCTAATCAACTCCAAACATATCGATGTTTATACTGAAAAATGTTGTAAATGCCATTTTGGACTCAATGGAAGTGGTCCCGAGTCCCAATTCGATTGTTTACAAAAAGTAACATTTCGGACTTTAATCCGATTAACGATGCTATATTTAAATAAAACATTTAAATATACAATCGTAAAATATGCGGGTTGTTACATTAATCATCCTAATTAATTATTATTTGAATTCAATAAATTGTTTTAATTAAAGTTATTTAAATTTAATTAATCATTTTGATTAATGACATTTAGGTTAATTAATCATTTTAATTAATAATATTTGAGTTTTCAAATCATTTTACTTAATGATGTTTAAAAGTAATCAATCATTTTGAATAATGATGTTTGAGTTTAATTAATTCTTTAATTAAAGATGTTTTAAATTTAGTTAATCATTTTAATTAATGATGTTCGAATCTAATTTATCATTTTAATTAATGATATTTGAATTTAGGTGATATTTTAAATTAATGGGGCTTTAAAAATTTATTAATTGACTTAATAAAAGAGTCTAAGGTAAATTAATTGATTTAATAAAAGTGTTTTAAAGTAAATTAACTGATTTAGTATATTAAAGTTAATGAACAGATTTAGTATATTAAAGTTAATGAACTGATTTAATAAGTTTTAATAGTTAAATTACTGATTAAATCAAGGAACTTTTTAGATAATTAACTGTTTAAATAAAGATAATGAATTGATTTATCAAAGAGATGATAATTTGATTAATTATTTTTCGAGATAAGTAATATTGTTTTTAAAATAAAAAAGAGTATAATGTGATTAATTATCTTTCAAGATAATTGATGTTGGTTTAAATCTCTAAAAAGAATTTTAATTTGATTTATTTTGTTTGGAAAATTAATGTGGTTTAAAAAGTTAAAAAAAGGTTATTTAAATTATCCTTCGGGATGATTAACCTTTGATTTAAAATTTATAAAATTAATTTAATTGATTATTATCTTATGGAATAATAAATATTGTTTTAAATTTTATAGATAACAGTCAATAAACAAGATCTTCTTTCAAAAATTGTTTCAAATAAAGCTAAGTGTAAATGGTTTGGGTTTTATAAAAAACAATGTTTTGACATTCGTTTTAACCCTGGTTTTAATACACTTAGAAAATACAATTTGACCTTCTAAAAGGAATATTTTAAAGAAGAATATTTTTTTAAGTGTCTTTAAAGGTGTTGTGATGTGAAAATCAAGCGCAAGTGAAACAACCATCTTATCATTCTCGATAGTGGATTTATCGACTATCGAATTTGACTCTTCTTCCTTCTTTTTATTGTGTCACTCTATGATGGTGTGTTGCTCATCCGAGCTTTGTTATCCTTTGTCAGAAATGACTAAACCCAAAGAGCGAGTGGGGGCCAAGCTATATGGGGTTGCTCCCATTAGGGTATTTTCACATCCACTCCAGATTGGATTCGGGTTTGCGCAGGAGATGTGAAGTACTTGGATTCTCAATAACAGTTGGGGGTTCGGCTTGGATGTTTCTGAGAGCCATCGGAGTTCTCAAGTATATTTCTAGAGGAATATTTTTGGTAAGGAGGCACACCCTCCTAGTCATTTGTTGAAAAAACCTTTCTTTTCCATTGTTGTTAATTCAAATCATTGAATTGTTTCCTTAATTGCATTGAGAACTACCTTGTGCTCTTCTCTATGTTTAATTATTTATGTCCATTCTTTCAAGTTTGGAATTTGGTATTATAATGCTCAATCATTCAGCATGAGATTTATTCTTACTAGTACTTGCCCTTTATTTGGTTTGTTTCTATTGTTTATTTCCATTCTTGGACGATTGGAATGTTTTTCTGATTTGTTTCTCATTTCTTCATCTATGGATGTTATACTTGTGAGGTAAAAACCCGTTCCGCATTAGCGGCGTGGTCTCACAGAATTTAAATATGTTTATCATATTTGTAACGACCCACATTTCAGAAGGTTTAAATCGACAATAATCCACCCATGTCAACTTAAACAAATCCAGAACGTAGATAATCAATGGGGTTAAATAAGAAGAATAAGAAAAGAAGAAGAAACAACCATAGAATCTCACAGCGGAAACGATAAAATATAATAATCAAATAAACAATTCATGAAGCTGTTTACTATACATTTGATTATAATCTATACACATTTATCAGAGTTATATATATACATCGGGGATAAATAATCAATATAGTAGAATAGCATGATGCAGGGAATAATGATAATAGAAATATACAAAAATCCTCATCTTCGTCCTCCAGAAAATAATCTTCAATAAGCTGAAAAAAACTCAGGACTGACCCGAGTGTAATGAAAAGATAAAACACCCGAGTCAGGACTAAAATACCCTTATATAAGTCAAATCAATATCACGAAATATGAGTGCAATAACTTAAAAGATGTTACGGGATTTTCCATCTCCTAAGGATCCGTTAAACTATTTATATATAATAGTATACGCTATAATAGATAATGTCTATCAGTAAAATAAATATCAAAATAGCGTTAAGGCTTTACATTGATCCACCTTAACACTTTTTTTATAGGTTCAAAACCATAGTCATAATGGGCTCGTATAGGAATAAATATGACAAGGCACGTGAGGCAATGCCCAAGGTAGGATTCTACCAGTTTACCCTTTCTGGCTGGTCGTAACCTATCCATGGCCGACCGCGACAATCAATCCAACCGACAAAAAGTGCACCCATCAAATCCGAAATCACAAAAGTAATATGAGGGATCAACGTCGCTAGAGGTAGCTAACCTCAATGGCCAGACATAGTGTAACGACCCTGAATTTTGAACAATTTAAATCGAGAATATTTAATTAATTTTAAATATTTGAATGATGATTTGACTTGAATTTCAAATTATCAGAATGAATTGACAATTTAATTTTGGAATTTAATCTATTGAAAATTTAATAAAATTTGAATCTTCAATTTTAAGCCGGTTAAAAATAATTTAAAGGCTTAGAAAATTCATATTGATAATACTGAAGGTAATAGAAGCTTCAGAATTGAAATTGAAAGCGATTTGTTCAGTTTTGAAATATTATCGTTTAAGTTGAATTTAAAATTAGCCTTCCGAGGCACAGTCTCGGAATTTGACGAAACCAGTTTCATTGGGTCCGTAATATTGAATTATTACTGGATTTCAATTTTCGTATTTATCAGAATTGTTTTGTGAATATATGGCGGGTAAACGCGTATAAAATTTAATTGAATTCAATTTGAATTTCTGTAACAACCTGGATTTTTGCCTAAATTATAATCATCAGTAAATGATCTATGTTGACAGATAATTTCTGTTTGTTGTTGGAAATTTTATAACGATAAAATTTTCGTCAATTAATGATTTAAAATTGGTTGTTGATTTCAGTTAGAGTTTGTAAATCGATTTAGGTTCTTTTATTAAATTTTAGTAGTACAAAATAAATAAATACACTTAATAAAAAAAAAAAATTAATAACTAAATTAAATACAAAACAAATCAGTTTTTTTTTTTTTAAAAAGAAGAATAAAAACAAATTAGATTTTAGAAAAAAGAAATATAAAGCCCATGCCTAAGCCCATACCCTTATTCACGTTCAAACCCATACCCCCCACGGTCTTTCTTCTGTAAAACCCACGCCCCCTCACTTCACAAATAATCGAAAAAGATATACGACGAAAGAAAAAAAAATGGTGGCGTTCGCGAATTAGGGCTTTCGAAATCTAGGGCTCGTCTGGAATTAGAGTTTCAGCCTCGTTCGTTCCTCCTTCGATCTGCAAAGATTAGGGCTTCGTACTCCTCTTCTCGCTCGCGACCGCTTCTGACAAAGGTGAGAAATTTCTCACATCTAATTCAATCTGTCTCGTTCAATTGTGATTTTCGTCGTTTGATTGTTTGATTTATTCGACTTTGAATTCGTAACCACGGCTTGAATTATTTTGGATTTTGACTTGAAATCCGAGATGATTTTCATTTCCCAGCTTGATTTTTAAATCGTGATAATTTCGTTTATCACGTTGTTGACTTTGATTTATGAGTTGCTACTGTCTTGGCCACTGATCTTCGTTTCGATGCTTAAGAATGTTTTGACTTATACGTTCAAATTCATTTCCTTGGTCATGACTGCACACTTATTTATGCTTGATAGTTGCTATCGAACTTTATTCGAACTGATTTGGATTGGATCTGGGTTTCTCTGCATTTGTGAACTTGAGTCTGCATCCTCGATCATGTATCTGTTGCATGGTCGACATATGTGGTATATGTAGTTGAAGTATTTGTTGTCTGGATTATTCGAAACTGCTGCTAAATGCTTTTGGGTGCTTGAACCTTTATGTGCACTTGAATAGGCACTGAAACAATGTGTATACATACATTTATGTATGTATATATATATGTATTGTCCCTGTAGTCCTTATTCCACCTTGGTCCAGTAGTTGCTTTCATAACTTGAAGTTGATTTCTTATTTGTTGACTTGTAGTTTACATACTTGTTGACATCTCTGACTGTATTTTGGAGTTTGAGTCACGACTTGATGGAGTTGCTGTCATTACTATTGGCACTGACTTCATTCTTGTCTGCACTTTGATGGCTGATCATTTGTATACATACATTTTTGTATGTATATATGTGTATGGCCACTGCGTTCTGAAATCTTGGGTTTGGTTTGTCTGCACTCATGTCTTTAATTCAAGATTAACTGTGATCGCTGACTTGTTCGTTGTTAAATTGATATTTCTTTTGTTTGATCCTAAAGTAAAATTTTAAATTTGAATCCAAGTTAAACAAGGTAGGACTGTTTTGAAACCTTCAAAACCGTGAGTAAACTTTAAAACTAAAAGTTTAAATAAATTATAACTTGTTGCTTGTGAAAAAAATTCGTATGATTGTTGATGCTTGCATGTTAATAATTATGTGATGTTCAGTATGAAATTTGAATTATATGCTGTGATACAAGTATGCATGTCTGAATTTGTTGTTCTTCCCTGTTTTTTTTTATATACACGGTTTTAAATTTAAAACTAAATTCCAATTATTTTTATCTGATCATTTGTTCATGATGCATTTAGGCACACATTTATCTTGGAGCCTGGGCAGTTGTACACTTGTTATGCATTGAATATTCAACTCTGCACTTGGAGTTTCATTTACTCTTGTAGCTTGTTGTATTGGGTCTATGTATCTGTGTAGTCTGGTCTACATTATTGGTTTACTTGAGTGTTGTTGAGTTCATCATAGTTTGCATTCTGATGCTCTTTGAGTCGCAGTGCTTTATCACTTGAACTACTCTCTGATTTTTGTCTGGGTTCATATATATATACTCCATTGTTCATGTATGTCTTCATTGTTGTGGCCTAGTCTATTGTTGTCATTTCTTGTCTGGTTCATCTTGATGTCCTGTAGTCACTTATGCATTGTTTAAGTTAAAAATGGATCTGTTTGAAATATGGGCTGCATATCGAGATGTTTCCACTGATGCATCATGTAGTGTCATTTACTACTCTGGTAGTTGATGCTTTTGTAGTGTATGGCCTGGTCCACTTGTCGAGTTCTTTGCTTGATGTACTTGAGTCGGCATCCACGTTATCACTGTTTGATATAGTGCATTTCAGATGTACTGGCAGTCTGCATTTGGTTGTTGCAGTCATTTGTCCTATCCATTACCTTTTAATCGAGCACTTTCACTTAAGATTATATTAGTGTGATTGTTGCAGTTGTTGAGGCATTACCATTTATATTTGATTCTTCATATGGTCCTCAGGTCTGTATGCATTAGTACTTTGACCCTGACTTGTTGCTATTCCTATTTTTTTTGAATTTATTGTTGGCTTTGAAGCTGCTACCTCTGTCTTGTTTTGTTACTTGGCTATCACAGTTGAACATGTGCACGGCAGCCACCCAAAAATCGACAGTTTTGAATTGATATCTCTTTGCTCGTGATGCATTGATTTTTATACCATATTGGCGAGGCCGTACACGCGTGCGTGTACGGCAGCCAATCGAACTTCGATGGTTTTTAAAGTGACAATCTCAATTGTCTTAAATTGATTTAGTCGATTTGATAAATTGTTTATTTATCTCTGTTGATGATTTAAATCTGCTGATTTATTGTTTAACACTGTTTAGTGTTAAAATTTTCGTTATCCGGTTTCTTTGTTTAAAGAGTCGGATAGACGAGAATTATTGTGACTGTCGTCTATTTAAATTATTACTGCCTCTATGCACTAATAAACTGGTTTGAATTAGACTGACCTGTGTATTATTTTCTTTTGAATGTAATACTCGGGTCAGACCGAGTATTTTTACAGCTTGAAGATTTTCGAGCAGCGAAGTTAGAGAGAGAGTAAAGAATCATTTATTTCAGAAGAAAATTGTATTTTTAAGATATTCCGCTGTATCTGTATTAAATTGTATAAACTCTGATGTATATAAAAGATTTATAGTAATGAAATAAATTTTCATTTGTTTTAATTCAGTGTTATTATTCTGTGTTTCTGTGGCTGATTCTGTTTAAACCTTATAAACTAAATAACAATTCGTCTTTTTGAACGTTTCTAGTTGGTTTAAATACCGACTGGAGATGGTCAAAAGGGGGAATGTTACAGAGTGGTATCAGAGCTTTGGTTTACACAAAGCTTAGTTTCTGATGTTTAATATGAATAGTTACTAGAAACACTTTAAAGGAGAATGTTTTCAAATCCAAAGAAGTATAAAATTGTTTTTGAAAATAAAGATTTTTAACTTAAGAAAAGTTAAATTGAATTGAATTAGTATCAATAAATATACGATTTGAAATTTAACTAAAGGAAGTTAAATAAAATGAACTGGATTTGATAAATTATTGAGATGAAAAGTTAAACTTAAATGATAAGTGATTATATGATATGAATTGGGAAGTTTAAATTAATAAGTTGTTTAACTTATAAAATGAGAAAGTTTAAGTAAACCAATTGTTAAAATGGTTAAACAGTTTTGTTAAGTAAAACCAAATCTGAATTTTGAAATGTGATATGAATTTGACTTTAGTAAAAGTTAAATAAAATGATTTTTGAAATGAAATCTAAGTTAAAGAAAATAGTATTTCAAATAAATTTGAGCCGAACTTAAGTTTTATGGTGAAAATAAATGCAAGTGAAGATAAAATGAAACATGGCTTAAGTAATGTTAAATGAGATTGAATTTGATATCAAAATGAATTGATAAAGTGATGTAATGAATATGAATTTGAGTTATATAAAGGAAATTCAACTTTAATTGTAAAAGTGAAGTTGTGAATATGGTGAGTATAAGAATTCAATCTGAATTAGAATATAAACCAATTAAAATTAAGTGTGTTGAACCAAATTGAATATAAGCAAAGTAAATAAATTTGGTTATGTGACGACCCGGTATTTTAGCAGTATTATTTTAATAAATATTTAATCTAATTTAAATAAAAGGTAAACTTATCATTTTAAAATGAATATGACCAGTGGGAATAATTGCCATTTATTTGTATTTTGAAAAAGGAAATTTGATTTGTAGACTTAAATTAAAATCTTTTAATAATATTTATGATAAAAATTATCTTATATAATCGAATTCTATCAATATAAAATTTAAGTATAAAATGTAAGTAAACCATATGAACATTTATAGTCAAAATATAAGGTACAAATGTAAATATAAACAAGAGTTAAGTGAAACACTAAGTGTAAAATGAAATAAAAACAAGTATAACATAATAACAAAACAGATATTTAAATGAATATCTTCGTATATGACGGTGTTTGCCCGCAAGTTCAAACTAGAAGTAACAAAGTCAAACTATATATATACATGTGCTCATCAAAACTGAAACCAGACTACACCTTTTGTTAAAAGCAATATATATAAATGAACAAGCTTCTTAAATAAGACAAGGTAATATATAGAAATATGCATGCTTTCGAAAATCAAGTGTACAAACCTGGAAAAATATATATAAGTACAAGTATGATGATATAACCAGGACAAAGATAATTAATGTAGCACACATTTTTCATCTCAGCCAACAATTGAGAAAAAAATCTTGCATCATATCAGTATCATGTTCAACCCTGTACACATCTGTTCTATATATCATCCTATATTGCTTCCATTTCAAGCATCAAGGGGAAACGGAGTATCACATAAAACTGTGTGTAAAGATTGAAAATCAAACAGCAACTAAATCAATTTCAAACAACAGCCAAATAAGGAGATCAAAGAGGGAGATCAAGCTGTTGTTCTATTTTAAAACCAGGAAGATCATCAACAAAATAATGCTCTGTTCAAACAAAAAAGGTGAGTAAAGCTAGCCTATTTAAACTCGAAATTGTTGATATCTGGATGTTGTGATTTTTATTGAAGTATAGTGGTGATAAGCTCTTGTAAAGAGATAAATATCATTATCTATATATATGGGTGTGAGTGCGTAAATTGATGCAGGTCTGGGAAATAGGGAAGAACGTTCTGTTCATAAGTTACAGGGCTGAAAGCTTGAACAAAAATCAAATTCATCTCATATAAACAATCTAGACTCAAATTTCGGAATGAAAGGTAGTTGTATAGGTATAACTTCGTTTATAAAAATAGATTAAGTATGCTCAGTTATAAATTCTGGAAAATCAAGAGAAAAACTGTAGGAACCTCATACATGAAAAAATTTAACATTGTGATGCACTGATTTCTCTTTATAATCTGAATCGTATTTGGAAACTAAGATTTTTAAAAGAAAAATCAGGATTTATAGTTTGACTTTGAACGAGATATTTGAAATTGATCAGAAATTTGGTTTCGAGTTGTCACATACCGAAATTTTCGACTTTCGAAAATTCGACATCGATACTCACTTTATTGACTGCCGAGAAATCGAGTGCCGGAAACTCCAATAGTGAGGGTTTTAGAAAGAAGAAATAGAAGAAAAGATAGAAGAAAAAGAGAAGAAGAAAGAAGAACAACAGAACAACATTAGAACGGAAAACAATATCAGAATCTCACATTCGCAGCGGAACAATATATAATAGATAACACTAGTCTTTTAAAACAAAGAACTATATCATTTTATACATACATCAATCATCAGAGTCAATACACAGAAATGGACAGTTATATAACTTGTCCTCATACAGAATACACAGCGGAATAAATATATATCAGGTACAAATACTACGTCTCGTCATCCAGCTTATCTCCAAAGCTCCAGAATATCCAGATAACCTAATAATCTAACTCTAGACTGCCCATGTGGAAATTGGTGGGCACCCAGAGTTTAGAAGGGAAACAATAAACTCCGAGTCAGTCATGGTGACTGGTGTGAGATCGTAAAACAGTTATTCTTTAAAATAATCAACAGAAAATTTTAAAGTAAATTCGCAATGTTTTTTGGAAAATGAGACTACCATAAGACCTCCCACCACACACACAATGCAAACGCAGAATTGGAGGAGATTTCTTCTTATGATAGTCAAAGATGCTTGATACGTAAAATCAAATCATTTTTGATATTATTATTAGTGCATAGTGTAGAAAACATTTCGAAAGTATAATATTAATCTTAGCCAGCATAGGCATTCCGCACTTATGCCTACTATAGCTACCATCCAAACAGTGGTGACCACCATAAGTGAATGATAGGTTCTACAACTAAAACCGTACAAGGCTCGTATTGTTTCTTTGGATTTCCAACAAATGGCCAGGCTAAGGAACTTCCTATCCACGATGGGTACGTCCCTGGAATAGACGACCCGAGAACCTAACCGGATCTCTGCCAACACAAGGCCGGGTTACCTCTGCAAAAATAGGTAACTACTGACACGCGTATGTCATTCCCCGATCGTCACCGATCTTCCCGAGGATCCCCGATTCCAACAAACCACATAGAAAAATAATGCAGTAACCACAGAGGTTAAGTATCTGGGCTCCATACCATGATACCACCTTTATCCAGAAGGAATGACATACACTAAGGGGCGCTACTCCCTAGAACCTTGCCGCATCCTTCCTGTTTTGACCATTTCCGGGGTGTGAGGCTCGATGAAGTCTCGTCCACAAAGCTACGCTTTCTCAAAAAGCCCTGCTTCGGGTCAAACAAAATGATCAACCTATGATCACAAAGATATAAGATCAAACAAATGATCATATCACAAATGATCAAACACTGATCATTTCACAGCAACACTCAGTATGCCACGTTACCAAATTGGGATATATCGCTGATGAATTTCAACTACATAACCTCTGAGCTCGTACGTCTCAGAGAAGGGTGTTAAGCTAAGAGAATAAATTCTCCGCCACCAACAGAAATGTATTTGAAAGAAATCAGCTTTATATCTCAAATTGTAACGTCAGACACACAATCCATACAAGTCTGTTCCGGGATCGAACAGAACCGAAGGCACTTCTCACGAAGCCCTTGCATATCCGGATAATTTCTAATCACGTCCGGACTTCCCGTCACTAAGGGTGATAAAACCTCTAAATCGGAGATCAGCCGATGTAGAGTAACTCGACGGTAATCCTTCCGTTTTCAAAAATATCCGGTCTTCAACACCGGTCTTCAAATGCAATTCATAACGACGTATCACATATTCGGAATGGGTTATACGACCCCATGGTCCTTTCCCGGCTAACCCGAATAGTGAGCGCTTATTTAAAAATAAGTGTGGCATTCAAATTCATCCAATTCACAACAAATACCTATTTAAAGGTAATTATTGATAGTCGGTTATTTAACTATCAATAAAGATGCGCAACATCATCAGATTCCAAATAATTTTCCAAAAATTATTTTATCTTCCAAAATATCTTTACTAGATATATTATTTCCACACTTCAAAAATAAATCAACGTTTATTTTTCTAAACAGTTTCCCTTTCCTTTTTATAAATTCCATAGTGAATTTATATTTCAAAATATCTACTGATATACGATTTCCAAATCGATTTCAATATTCAATTTCGATTTATCTTTAAGAAGATAAATCTCAAAAACGTTCATTTCATATTGGAAAAGCAATTCCATACTTATATAATAATAAGTAATTCACAAATCTATTTATTTTCAACACTTGAAAATATTCAATATACTTAAATCAAATTAAGTATATATTTCATTCTTTTAAGGAAATCATTCTTAAAACACATTTATTTGAGTCAAAACGAATGTTGCGTAAAACATCGTTACGACGACTCGAAATCACTAGTATAGGGATTCAGAATTAAGATAGATATATAAATCCCAATACCATATAAAATATTTCCTTTCGGAAATCATTTACTATAACAACAGTGTTATAGTCCATCATTTCCTTAAATTACTCGAAAACGTCTATTTCAACAAGAACTGCGGAAATCTATGCTTTCGATTCATAATACATTTTAAGACATCTTTAAAATGTTTAACTTCATTTTTAAAATATTACTTCTTCAAAAATGAATCCATTTTACTAAACAATATATTCACTGTCCAAAATCGTGAATATAATTTACTTAACCCCATTTCAATCATTTCTACACATTTTTATTTCAATAAAAATTCGCTATCCAAAATCGCGAATGTATTTTCTTTAATAATCTTCTATATTGAATTTATCAAATTCAATCGATTTCGAATTTATAAGCACGTTTATAAATTCTATTTCTCTTTTAATAACAACTTCGACTTATAAACCTTCTTTTATCAACTTCTATATTTAACTTATCAAAATAAGTGACTTTGGGTTTATAACAACTTTTATAAATTTTAATTCTATTTATAAAAGCTTCAATACCAAATCAATCTCAATATTGATTTCAAATTTTATTTTCAACGTTTGAATAAAATTTCCATATTGATTTCTCAAAAATTCATTTCTAAATATTAAATCAATTACAGATTGATTTCAAATTTTATTTATCACTACTAAAATAAATTCCTTATTTTTCTCAAATTATTCAATATTCTGTTTTGAAATGGATTCTTCAAATTGAAATCATTTTACATTGATTTCACAACTTATTTCAATTTACCAATTAAATTCCAAACTGAATTTCCAACTTATCTTCTTTTAAATAAATTCCTTTTTAAGAAAATAAATTTCAATCGTTTCTTTCAATCTATTTAAAAATCCAAATTTAAATTAATTTCTTCAATTTAAAATCACTGTTTTATGAAATCCATTTATTTAGCATTTTCACTTTATTTTGGAATTTATTCGATAAGATTATAAAAACAGCTTTTATACTTTTAAATTCTTTTCTTCAAAATTTCTTCAATTTCAAAAATTGATTCACATAGAAATTTTCTACTTGAATCTCAAAAATTCAATTTCGTTTATCTTTGGAATCCAATGAGGTCAAAACATCCATTCAGCTAAATTTTAGCTTCAAATAATTTCCAGATATCAATATGATTAATAGCATCACTATAAAATCATTCACAGATTCATATCACAATAGAAATAAATTCAATCAATGTGAGGGGTCCAGTTGGATCCCTCCAACCTGTTTCCCTGCATCCAAAGACGTTAGCACAATACCAATTCCGCTCCAGTACGGAATTATCGCGGTATATAGGTTTTTATAAATCCGCTTACTAACGGCGCAATAGGGTCTCATCCGCTATACGAGGCGGGAAATCATCAATCCAATATATACATATGCCAATATGTATATACTGCTATATATATAGATATATCCTATCATATCTAATAGCACATTCAAACAAATCAATCAATAACTGCAAACATTCCACATTCAATTTGAGTGAGAAAATCTCACCTTAGCTTTACTTTGCAATCCATTTCCGTTTTGACCATTTCTTCACGGTTTTAGACCTTGATAAACAATTTATAAAATTTATTAATATTCGAATCAATCGAATAATAAATTTCCATTTTAACAAATTTAATCTACTATTGATTTAATTTAACTTAATGATTTAATTTTAAATCAAAGGATTAAATTTTTAAACAAATTTCCTTTAATAAATTAATTTTCTTTTGTGACAAAGATACTTTAGATTCAACTACACAAAAAATAAAATTTTAAACTGTCTTTACAATTTAAAACTGCTGCATACCTAAATCTTATATATATTTTTCAGTTCAAAAAATGATAAACAATATATAACTTCATTCAGAAATTCCTCTCTATACAAAACTATTTTTGTTTATAACTGAAAATATATATTATTTTATTTTATCTTTTTAAACAGCAAACTGTTGTGTATATATATAAACTTACTGTAATAAAAAAAATTCTCTGTATAAAATTTTCTTCTAACTATATATATATTTAACAATTTCGTTTAATTGAAAATAGAAATAACATCGAGATTACCTCACTGTTAACCACCCCAGAATATCGTTTCGTGAATCCCAATGAACATCTCGGCATCGCGACCCCCAATTCCACTCAACGTCGCCGCCTCGAACTCGTGCTCGACCGATACTATACAATTCCCACGCCTCCGACATCCCAGTCGCGAAGTTCACCGTGACTTTGGCTCCGCCGATCGAAATCGTGAATCCAAGCTCGAGCTGCTTGTCGCTCAACTTCACTAACCCCGCCATCGAGTAACGCGCCGCTCGAGAAAAGCTGGCCTCGCCTGCCTCCCCCTTATCGTATTGACGAACCCCCAGATCTTTCTTAGCGCGCGCGAGCCCATCAAAATAGCGACGACATCGCTTGAAAACTTTTATCGCGGCCCTTAAATCGATGAGTCTCCTCCCTCATGAACGCGATTGATTTCAAACGAAGATGATTTCGTTTCGTAAAAGGGTTTCGTTTTTTTTCTTTTTCGAGAAGGGGATTTCGAATTTTGGGGACGAATGCGCCCTTTTATTACTGATGTACGCGGCCATTTGAAATTCAGGGCATCTGATTTTTGTTTTTCAAACGACAGGGCTTCGGCCATTTTTGTTTTTCTTTGAACGAGATACTTCCTTTGAAATCAAAATGAACTGCTCGCGTGATAAAAGAAAACGAAGGGGACAAGAGTACGTGATTTTGCAGAAAGTAAGTCGGCATTGAAAAGTTGATTAAAAATTTATATTTTTATATTCCAAAATATCTCGTTATATTATATCAGCGTGTTTGCTTATCGTACGATCACACGACAGCTCCAATCACCACGAAAATTGAAATCCGATAATAAAACAATATCACGGATCCAATGAAACTGTCTTCGTCAAATTCCGAGACTGCGCCTCGGAACGCTATTTTTAAATATCGATTCAAACGATTAAATTTCAAAACTGAACAAATCACTTTCAAATTCGTTTCTGAAGCTTCTATCATCTTCAGTATTATCTATATAAATTTTAAAAGCTTTCGAAATATTTTTCTTCAACTTTAAATTGAAGATACAAATTTTTATTCAACATTCACTCGATTAAATTTTAATATTTAATCGCCAAATTCAAAGTTATTTCGGGGATTCAAATTAAATCATCGTTCAAATATTTAAAATTAATTAAATATTCTCAATTTAATTTGTTCAAAATTCTGGGTCGTTACAGACTTCCCCCCTTAAAAGAATTTCGTCCTCGAAATTACAAGTTAGAAAGAAAGGTCCTTAACTCGTCTACTATTTTTCACAATTCAATAGTTTTATCAATTTGTCAAAACAAATCTTTCTACTAAAGATTCGTTATCATTTCAACTAGCTTCCAACTTCAATTATAAGTTCCAAACAACATTGTTTACTTCAAAATTCAAATTCGAGTTTAAATTCAAATTTTAAACTTTCAAAATTTCTCAAAAATTTTCTAACACCCGAAATTTTCGAAAAATTTCGCCAGCGTCTCCTTTGCGCGGCTAATACGGCACTACTACAAAACGTCCCTACGGACTCTCAGATTTCAAAAAGAAAAAGAAAAAGCCAAGCGGCTAGAGAGAAATCATCAAAAACTCATATTAAAACTCAAATACATACCTTTTTCGAGCAATTCAAATTTATCTTCGAAATCAAATCCCAATTCCTTTATACCTGTATATCCTACTAGCCATAATATCTAGTTGCATATATTCAAACCATTTTGCAAATTCTATTACAAAATTTTCAATATAACTGCTTATACATTTTTACTTCACTATTGAAGTTACATCATTCAATTTTACATTTCACATTCATTTGAATTCAATTCGCAATTCAAATCTAATTTGGATTCAATTCAACTTCTGAATATTGAATTTTTTTTTTTCAATTAACTTTAGTTCGCTTCAAACTAATCTCAAAACTTCATTTTATTTTACACAATTCAAATTCGTTTTCAATATTCAGTTTTACTTATTTACAAATTTAAAATGAATTTTAACATTCAACTTCATTTCCTTGCACTTACAATATCAAATTTTTATTTACTCATTCACTAATTCATTCGTTTTCATTTTGAATCTCATTTCTATCAGATTTCAAATATTTCATAAGTTATCAACTTATTTACATCTTGATTTATACAAATCGCTTCTACATTCATATTACTAATTCCATTTCACTAATAAATTTTAATTTTCGATCATTTTCTTGGAATCCCATTCCAAGTTATAAATTCGTTCACAATTTATATTTACACTTTTAATTCATATATGAATTCATTTCCTTATGCTTCCAATTCATATTTAAAATTTCATTCGTTAAATGGATTTTTATTTAAACTTTAAACTTTACAAGTTATCAACTTCATAATATTTCATAAATATTTTTATATAGTATTTCAGAGTCTTACCATCATTTCAAAGCCATTTTTGAAAACAATTCCAATCATTCTTTGAATTTCCAAAACCAAACCCAAATTTTCAAACAACTCCTATTTAAAACAATTTGGCAGCAATTTCTCTTTTGGAAACCCGAAAATGAACATCAGTAATGCTGCAGTCATTACCGAAGTTATTTTCCAGCGACCGAAAAGAGTTTAGGGCTTTTACCTCTCCAAAATACTTTTCAAAACTTTTGAAATTCATTTTCAAATCAAAAAGAATTTAAACTTTTCAAATCCCCAAAATTTTCAAATTCTTTTTCAAACATTTCCAAAAACTTCTCTGGAATTCCGTTTTAAATTACAAATCACATTTATAATTTACATTCTCAAATCTCATTTATATATGGATTTATTTCTTAACTTTGGAGTTACGATTTCAATTTCTTATTCAGTTTTAGTGATGATAATTCACTATTATTACTTCCTAACATCCATGCAACCATATACTATAGTACTTTATAGAAAACATTTATTTTCTATACAAAAATAGTTTTGGGTAAAATTATTTCATTTACCCTATTTAAAACAATACTGTGCCGAACTGTTCTATTCAAGTGTTTAGAAACCCCTTCGATACAGTTTTGCAAGACTGTGCCGACGAAGGTTCATATACCACTCAATAAACCAATCATCACAATATAAAACAATTTTATATTCAAATAACAAATACGCGCTCATATTTATAATTACACTCAAACTCATTCTAGAGTACTGCTGACTCTATCTCTAATGAGTAACACCCAACAGAGCAGGGTTGTCGCTTAACCATATGCTCTGATACCACTTTGTCACATACCGAAATTTTCGACTTTCGAAAATTCGACATCGATACTCACTTTATTGACTGCCGAGAAATCGAGTGCCGGAAACTCCAATAGTGAGGGTTTTAGAAAGAAGAAATAGAAGAAAAGATAGAAGAAAAAGAGAAGAAGAAAGAAGAACAACAGAACAACATTAGAACGGAAAACAATATCAGAATCTCACATTCGCAGCGGAACAATATATAATAGATAACACTAGTCTTTTAAAACAAAGAACTATATCATTTTATACATACATCAATCATCAGAGTCAATACACAGAAATGGACAGTTATATAACTTGTCCTCATACAGAATACACAGCGGAATAAATATATATCAGGTACAAATACTACGTCTCGTCATCCAGCTTATCTCCAAAGCTCCAGAATATCCAGATAACCTAATAATCTAACTCTAGACTGCCCATGTGGAAATTGGTGGGCACCCAGAGTTTAGAAGGGAAACAATAAACTCCGAGTCAGTCATGGTGACTGGTGTGAGATCGTAAAACAGTTATTCTTTAAAATAATCAACAGAAAATTTTAAAGTAAATTCGCAATGTTTTTTGGAAAATGAGACTACCATAAGACCTCCCACCACACACACAATGCAAACGCAGAATTGGAGGAGATTTCTTCTTATGATAGTCAAAGATGCTTGATACGTAAAATCAAATCATTTTTGATATTATTATTAGTGCATAGTGTAGAAAACATTTCGAAAGTATAATATTAATCTTAGCCAGCATAGGCATTCCGCACTTATGCCTACTATAGCTACCATCCAAACAGTGGTGACCACCATAAGTGAATGATAGGTTCTACAACTAAAACCGTACAAGGCTCGTATTGTTTCTTTGGATTTCCAACAAATGGCCAGGCTAAGGAACTTCCTATCCACGATGGGTACGTCCCTGGAATAGACGACCCGAGAACCTAACCGGATCTCTGCCAACACAAGGCCGGGTTACCTCTGCAAAAATAGGTAACTACTGACACGCGTATGTCATTCCCCGATCGTCACCGATCTTCCCGAGGATCCCCGATTCCAACAAACCACATAGAAAAATAATGCAGTAACCACAGAGGTTAAGTATCTGGGCTCCATACCATGATACCACCTTTATCCAGAAGGAATGACATACACTAAGGGGCGCTACTCCCTAGAACCTTGCCGCATCCTTCCTGTTTTGACCATTTCCGGGGTGTGAGGCTCGATGAAGTCTCGTCCACAAAGCTACGCTTTCTCAAAAAGCCCTGCTTCGGGTCAAACAAAATGATCAACCTATGATCACAAAGATATAAGATCAAACAAATGATCATATCACAAATGATCAAACACTGATCATTTCACAGCAACACTCAGTATGCCACGTTACCAAATTGGGATATATCGCTGATGAATTTCAACTACATAACCTCTGAGCTCGTACGTCTCAGAGAAGGGTGTTAAGCTAAGAGAATAAATTCTCCGCCACCAACAGAAATGTATTTGAAAGAAATCAGCTTTATATCTCAAATTGTAACGTCAGACACACAATCCATACAAGTCTGTTCCGGGATCGAACAGAACCGAAGGCACTTCTCACGAAGCCCTTGCATATCCGGATAATTTCTAATCACGTCCGGACTTCCCATCACTAAGGGTGATAAAACCTCTAAATCGGAGATCAGCCGATGTAGAGTAACTCGACGGTAATCCTTCCGTTTTCAAAAATATCCGGTCTTCAACACCGGTCTTCAAATGCAATTCATAACGACGTATCACATATTCGGAATGGGTTATACGACCCCATGGTCCTTTCCCGGCTAACCCGAATAGTGAGCGCTTATTTAAAAATAAGTGTGGCATTCAAATTCATCCAATTCACAACAAATACCTATTTAAAGGTAATTATTGATAGTCGGTTATTTAACTATCAATAAAGATGCGCAACATCATCAGATTCCAAATAATTTTCCAAAAATTATTTTATCTTCCAAAATATCTTTACTAGATATATTATTTCCACACTTCAAAAATAAATCAACGTTTATTTTTCTAAACAGTTTCCCTTTCCTTTTTATAAATTCCATAGTGAATTTATATTTCAAAATATCTACTGATATACGATTTCCAAATCGATTTCAATATTCAATTTCGATTTATCTTTAAGAAGATAAATCTCAAAAACGTTCATTTCATATTGGAAAAGCAATTCCATACTTATATAATAATAAGTAATTCACAAATCTATTTATTTTCAACACTTGAAAATATTCAATATACTTAAATCAAATTAAGTATATATTTCATTCTTTTAAGGAAATCATTCTTAAAACACATTTATTTGAGTCAAAACGAATGTTGCGTAAAACATCGTTACGACGACTCGAAATCACTAGTATAGGGATTCAGAATTAAGATAGATATATAAATCCCAATACCATATAAAATATTTCCTTTCGGAAATCATTTACTATAACAACAGTGTTATAGTCCATCATTTCCTTAAATTACTCGAAAACGTCTATTTCAACAAGAACTGCGGAAATCTATGCTTTCGATTCATAATACATTTTAAGACATCTTTAAAATGTTTAACTTCATTTTTAAAATATTACTTCTTCAAAAATGAATCCATTTTACTAAACAATATATTCACTGTCCAAAATCGTGAATATAATTTACTTAACCCCATTTCAATCATTTCTACACATTTTTATTTCAATAAAAATTCGCTATCCAAAATCGCGAATGTATTTTCTTTAATAATCTTCTATATTGAATTTATCAAATTCAATCGATTTCGAATTTATAAGCACGTTTATAAATTCTATTTCTCTTTTAATAACAACTTCGACTTATAAACCTTCTTTTATCAACTTCTATATTTAACTTATCAAAATAAGTGACTTTGGGTTTATAACAACTTTTATAAATTTTAATTCTATTTATAAAAGCTTCAATACCAAATCAATCTCAATATTGATTTCAAATTTTATTTTCAACGTTTGAATAAAATTTCCATATTGATTTCTCAAAAATTCATTTCTAAATATTAAATCAATTACAGATTGATTTCAAATTTTATTTATCACTACTAAAATAAATTCCTTATTTTTCTCAAATTATTCAATATTCTGTTTTGAAATGGATTCTTCAAATTGAAATCATTTTACATTGATTTCACAACTTATTTCAATTTACCAATTAAATTCCAAACTGAATTTCCAACTTATCTTCTTTTAAATAAATTCCTTTTTAAGAAAATAAATTTCAATCGTTTCTTTCAATCTATTTAAAAATCCAAATTTAAATTAATTTCTTCAATTTAAAATCACTGTTTTATGAAATCCATTTATTTAGCATTTTCACTTTATTTTGGAATTTATTCGATAAGATTATAAAAACAGCTTTTATACTTTTAAATTCTTTTCTTCAAAATTTCTTCAATTTCAAAAATTGATTCACATAGAAATTTTCTACTTGAATCTCAAAAATTCAATTTCGTTTATCTTTGGAATCCAATGAGGTCAAAACATCCATTCAGCTAAATTTTAGCTTCAAATAATTTCCAGATATCAATATGATTAATAGCATCACTATAAAATCATTCACAGATTCATATCACAATAGAAATAAATTCAATCAATGTGAGGGGTCCAGTTGGATCCCTCCAACCTGTTTCCCTGCATCCAAAGACGTTAGCACAATACCAATTCCGCTCCAGTACGGAATTATCGCGGTATATAGGTTTTTATAAATCCGCTTACTAACGGCGCAATAGGGTCTCATCCGCTATACGAGGCGGGAAATCATCAATCCAATATATACATATGCCAATATGTATATACTGCTATATATATAGATATATCCTATCATATCTAATAGCACATTCAAACAAATCAATCAATAACTGCAAACATTCCACATTCAATTTGAGTGAGAAAATCTCACCTTAGCTTTACTTTGCAATCCATTTCCGTTTTGACCATTTCTTCACGGTTTTAGACCTTGATAAACAATTTATAAAATTTATTAATATTCGAATCAATCGAATAATAAATTTCCATTTTAACAAATTTAATCTACTATTGATTTAATTTAACTTAATGATTTAATTTTAAATCAAAGGATTAAATTTTTAAACAAATTTCCTTTAATAAATTAATTTTCTTTTGTGACAAAGATACTTTAGATTCAACTACACAAAAAATAAAATTTTAAACTGTCTTTACAATTTAAAACTGCTGCATACCTAAATCTTATATATATTTTTCAGTTCAAAAAATGATAAACAATATATAACTTCATTCAGAAATTCCTCTCTATACAAAACTATTTTTGTTTATAACTGAAAATATATATTATTTTATTTTATCTTTTTAAACAGCAAACTGTTGTGTATATATATAAACTTACTGTAATAAAAAAAATTCTCTGTATAAAATTTTCTTCTAACTATATATATATTTAACAATTTCGTTTAATTGAAAATAGAAATAACATCGAGATTACCTCACTGTTAACCACCCCAGACTATCGTTTCGTGAATCCCAATGAACATCTCGGCATCGCGACCCCCAATTCCACTCAACGTCGCCGCCTCGAACTCGTGCTCGACCGATACTATACAATTCCCACGCCTCCGACATCCCAGTCGCGAAGTTCACCGTGACTTTGGCTCCGCCGATCGAAATCGTGAATCCAAGCTCGAGCTGCTTGTCGCTCAACTTCACTAACCCCGCCATCGAGTAACGCGCCGCTCGAGAAAAGCTGGCCTCGCCTGCCTCCCCCTTATCGTATTGACGAACCCCCAGATCTTTCTTAGCGCGCGCGAGCCCATCAAAATAGCGACGACATCGCTTGAAAACTTTTATCGCGGCCCTTAAATCGATGAGTCTCCTCCCTCATGAACGCGATTGATTTCAAACGAAGATGATTTCGTTTCGTAAAAGGGTTTCATTTTTTTTCTTTTTCGAGAAGGGGATTTCGAATTTTGGGGACGAATGCGCCCTTTTATTACTGATGTACGCGGCCATTTGAAATTCAGGGCATCTGATTTTTGTTTTTCAAACGACAGGGCTTCGGCCATTTTTGTTTTTCTTTGAACGAGATACTTCCTTTGAAATCAAAATGAACTGCTCGCGTGATAAAAGAAAACGAAGGGGACAAGAGTACGTGATTTTGCAGAAAGTAAGTCGGCATTGAAAAGTTGATTAAAAATTTATATTTTTATATTCCAAAATATCTCGTTATATTATATCAGCGCGTTTGCTTATCGTACGATCACACGACAGCTCCAATCACCACGAAAATTGAAATCCGATAATAAAACAATATCACGGATCCAATGAAACTGTCTTCGTCAAATTCCGAGACTGCGCCTCGGAACGCTATTTTTAAATATCGATTCAAACGATTAAATTTCAAAACTGAACAAATCACTTTCAAATTCGTTTCTGAAGCTTCTATCATCTTCAGTATTATCTATATAAATTTTAAAAGCTTTCGAAATATTTTTCTTCAACTTTAAATTGAAGATACAAATTTTTATTCAACATTCACTCGATTAAATTTTAATATTTAATCGCCAAATTCAAAGTTATTTCGGGGATTCAAATTAAATCATCGTTCAAATATTTAAAATTAATTAAATATTCTCAATTTAATTTGTTCAAAATTCTGGGTCGTTACACGAGTTTTATCTGAAGATCGCGTAAACTGGAAGGTTGGAAATTGAGGTTAAGGAAAGGTGATAGGCCGGGGATGTTGGAAAAATTGCTCGACAACTTCCCGATCATCGTTGAGGGCCTGAGGGATCAATTTAGGGTTTATTCCCTTACTTTAATCGAAGTTGGTTTTTACATGACTGTAGCTTCGTCGTCGCACCGGTGTCGATCGCAACGGTGGTGATCGAAGAAGGAAGGGGTGACGAAGCTGTGGGAAGGAGGCGAGGGTTTCTCGTGGGTCAAAGACGTCGGAAATCGAGGAGTTCTGGCCATGGCGTTTTGGGTTCGGTCGGGTTGATAGCTCGATTTCGATTCGTGGATTTTGCGTACGATCTGGGTGCCATCTTGTGAACGTATGGGTACGAATGATTGTCGAAAGTGGCCGCATCGATCACCGATGGCCAGAGGCGGAGGTGTACGTGCACCGTGTGCACGATGGAGTCTGGGATGATGGAATTGAGGAAGACTCGGGTTTCCTGGTATCATGCTCATTTTTTTCTGAGTCGACTCGAAGCATTGTGAAGACTAGGCTCGGTCTAATTTTGCTACAGGTTGAAGCCTGTCAGTGTTTTGGATTTTTAATCCTAGATTTGAAACAAATAAGGTTTTATTTCAAGGATAATTAAAACTTAATTCATTAAAGAAAATTAAAGGTTATCAAATATTTTTAAGGGTTGATTAACTGTCCAATCAACCAGTAACAATGATTTATCAAATGAAAGTAAGGATTGACTAATTGTTAAACAAATGGATAATTATGGATTAATTGATTAAGGTTAATTATAACTATGATGTTTAATTTGGGTAATTACATTAAGATACATTAATTTGTGAAATTAATTTAGTACAAGTGATTTTTATTTGGGATTGATTAATTAAGGGTAATCAATTTAGAAATAATTAAGTAATAAGAAATTAAGAGGTTAATAGCTTAATGTAGAGGAAAATTATGAAGGATTACTAAATGAACCAATCAAAGGAATTAATCATTCGGTGGAATTGACTAAGTGATGTGGTTAACTTTAGTTAATTAATTTAGTTCAACTAATTAAAGGCAATTAGTTGATGTTGGGTTAAGTATAATTATTTAGGATAATGTAATGAGGTATAATTACTTAACAAAAGAATTTATGGATAATTACCGGATGTAATAAATAAAAGGGAGTTATTTGATGGGAAGTAATTACTTGGTGTTTCTATGATTGGGTATCTGATTTATTTCTTTGTTGAAGTAATCAATATGGAGAAAGCAGGAGTTAATTGTACTTGAAGTAATTAATCTAATTTTCTGGTGGTACTTTAGTTTAATTAGAAATGTGTGATTGATAAATCATGCTTATAAAGGTTGGTTTGGTACTTCTGATATGAAATGTGTTATGATATGATATCTTTAGTCTTGAGTAGCGAAATGTAGTCATCTAGTAATGATGGATTACTATGTTAAAGTGGGAATTAGTAAATATCTGAAATCACTTCGATCCCTTTATAAATTAATATGTGGAATCAATAGGTCGAAAGGGAATGATTTATTGTGAATTGGACTGTTTAATCTAAGTTTTGGTACTTAGAAATTGATATGCGGAACAAGAGATGTTTATGACAACTTGTGAGATTGTATCTTGAAACTAGTTACCAGGGTTTTCTTTTAAATTGGACTTAGTATTTCAAATTATATGGGTTTACTCACGCTGGTTTCCAGCCTGACCCGGGTGTTACTTTGATGTAATGCTCGGGTCAGACCGAGTATTACAGATTTTCAGGTAAGGACGTTCTAGAGCTCAGGAGGCGAGCTGGATGGCAGGAACGTATGGAGTGTATCCCGCTGTGATATATTGTTGTATATTTGGACATGTTGATTTTATATGTCCAGTGATTGTGTATATGTTGTAACTCTGATGTATTAAAGTGTAATTTAACTGATATAGTTTCTTTGTATAAATGGTATTATGTTATATTATATTTTGATCCGCTGCGAATGTGAGATTCTGTACTTGTTTTCTGTTTCTTCTTCTTCTATCTCTTTCTTCTTTTCCTAACTATCTGGAATTTTTGGGATCGAAAATTTCGGGTCGTTACAGTTGGTATCAGAGCCAGGTTAAGCGAGAACCTTGGCTCAGGTGGGTTTACTCATCAGAGATAGGGTTAGTACTACCCTAGGATGAGTTGAGTATATATATATATATGAGAGAGCGTACTTGTTATTTTCTTATATAAAGATTTTAAATGATTTTATGTAAGGATATATTTTGATATATATAAAGCAATATTTCTTACTAATAAATGTTAAGGTAATTGGTTGTTAAATTTTTTTTTTTTTGGAATTAAATAAAATAATGAGAATTAAGTGGTAATAGTAATACAACCAAATTGAAATTGAATGAAGATAAATCTGAAATGGATCCAAACTGAAATTAAAATCCTGAATTTGTAGAAATGTTTTCAAAATAAAGATAATAAATTGGTTTCCATATATGATAATCTTGGATATTATCATAAATGGTTGTTGTGTTTAATAATAGAATGTTGTTAATGAGTAGGCAAGATGGAATGTTTTAGGAAAGTAGAACATTTGGGTAAGTATAACTTATAAACTGGAACTGAAGATTATATAAATTGTGAAGTTTAAACCTAAGTTTAGAAACATTTGAATTGTTTCAAAGTGTTAAAAGAAAAGAATAAATAATATTGTTCAGAATATACTTGAATGTGATCTTATTTTAAAATGAGAAGTTGTTTGAAAACTTAAAAAGAGATCTGTCTTAAATTAAACCAAAGGTGGTTTAAATTTTAAAGTAAAGCCTGATGGGCTAAGAAATAAATATGTATATATAGATACAAAGATGGTTTGAAATAAACTCTAAATGTTGAGTTTTAAATTTGAGAAATAAGATGTGATATCCAAGGTGATAAGTTTTTGAACTTATAAGATTATTAATGTGAAGTTGAAAATTCGAAGTAGAAATTCAAATTTGAGAAAGGTTGACTTAATGAATGAATGAATTGAATTTAACTTTGGGAAAGTGAAATAAGTTAACAAGCAATCTGAATTGGAAATTTCAAGATAAAATTTAGATTTAACTTGGGAAGTTAAATGGTTAATTTGAATTGGGAGTTTGTGTGATCTCAAAATGGGTTTGAGATCTGGAAATTGGAATTGGATGGATGTTTTGGAATAACTTGGATGATATCATCCTATTGTTATTAATAATCTTTAGATTGGGAATTGGATTTGTTTAAATGAATGAAGAAATGGATTGTGGTGATATATCCATCATTTAGCTAAAAGGGAAATTAAAATTTGGAATTAAGGAGATGAAACCACTTGGAACTTAAGGTTTAAATGTTTAAAGGAATTGGAAATTTAAATTGTTAAGAACTGGTTTCAAAATTGAAATTGGGTTAATAAATTGAATTTTTAAGGTAAAATTGTTTTGAACTCTTATTTGAACTTTGAAATAAGTTAAGTAAAAATAACTAAAAATGGAATTTTGAGAATTGGACTCATAATTAAATTGTTTAAAGATTTGGATTATTAATTTAAAAATAAAGATTAATTTGATTTAAGGGGTTAAATCAACTTTTGAAAGTTTAACTCGAATTTATATAATTCGAGATGATTTAAAATTGAGATTTAAATTGAATTGGTTCAAACTGAATTTGACTTGAATTAATGGGAATTGTGATTTATGATGGATAAGTACAAAATTCAAATGGGAAATTTGAATTGGATTAATTTGAAATAAAATTGAAGTTATTCAGATTGGGATTGAGTCAATTTAAATGAAAGTGGAAATTTAAATTGAATTGATGGAAAGAGAGATGGGGTATTAAACAGTTTGACTCTGGACTATTTTCAAAATAAATTGTTTTAATATAAATCTATTTTTCCAAACTAATTACCATACAACTTTTTTTTTTTTTAAACCTAAAACTATCTTAAGCTTATTTTATAACTACTTTTGGAACTATTTAACTATTTTACAACTGTTTTATGAACTAATTACTATTTTTCTACTACTTTATAACTAATTACTATCTTACAACTATTTGGCAATTATCTAAATTTTATATAACTATTTATCTATTTTTCAATTATTTTATGATTACTTAACTATTTTACAGCTATTTTACAAATTAATAATTATTTTTCAACTACTTGTCTATTTTTAAATTTTTCAAGCTATTTTCTAAATATAAACGGGACGGAGTTCAAACTGTTCGTGATTGAATACCCAACTGAGATAAGAAGTGAAGTGATAATCCAAGTGGGGATTAAAGCAAATGTGAATAAGTGAATGAAAATTAAAGTGAATGTGAATAGAAAGGAAATTGATTTGGTTAATAATCAATGAAGTTAAATATGTAGGATGTACGTATATTATTCTATTCGCATAGTGATTTGATCCAGATTCGAGCACAGAATTTCGAGATAGTATTATCGATCCGAGTTGGGATTTTTCGCTCGATTTTCGACGGCGAACCTGGATATGGATTTTTGATTGATTCTGGATATTCTCTATCATAGTTGTGACTATGCAAGGAGAATGACGGTTTCTGATCGAGAAACCAGATCTGAGTCCGCACTAGGAAGTCAGGTGGACAATACTAGTTCGGAAGTGAAATTGTGTGATCGAGTGAGCGATCAGATTGATATTGCGTACGGATGATATGTGAACATCATACGGTTTGAATAAAATTGATTTTGAAAATTTGTGGATAAAGAACTGTAATGATTTTTGAAATTGAAAGTATATTTTGTGAAATATATGATGAAGTAAAGTGAAAATTGGATATTTCTACAGTAAAGATTTACTTTATAAAAGTAAGTAATTTGGTAAGAGTAACCCAAATTTGAATATTTGATTTGGACTAAAACGAAGATATCTTTGTTATATATATGATAAAACTCCCATTGTTGAATCTTTTGCCAGAAGAAAAGGGTTTTGAAAGTATTTGACGTATAAAAGGAAATTTATAAAAGTATGGATTGAATCAAAGATTTTCCAAGATTATTATATATATAAAAGGGGATTTTGTGAAAGTAATTTTGAGGAAAGGCTTTGAGAACCTTCAGATTTGAAAATGGGCTTTTGATTTTTGGATAAAATCAATATTGGGAATTTGGAAAGACTAGTTTGTGGATTATCGATTTTGAGAATCGATTTTGTGTAAAGGCATATATTTGGAATTCATACTAGGTGTATGATTTGTAAAATACTATATGTGTATAGTATAAAGTGTTTTGAGATTGGCTCTGGGGAAAAAGGCGCTCCCTTGAAATGAACTTCTCAGGAGTGCCACAGGGTGGCACTGCCTTGAGCCTCAAAGGGGGAGGTTCTAAAGTTGATCCTGTGAGGAGTCCGGACAAAACTAGTTCCTGAGGATTTTTTTTGTGTAGCGAAAGTCGAGGGGCAGGTGCCTACAGAGGCATTTGGGTTATGCTGTGACGACAGTGTAACTCAATGTCGCTGCGATCTACTGCAGACCATAGCGAAAGTCGTGTGTGCCGCTGAGAGCCAACAGTCTACGTTTAATTTTATATCGGTAGACTGCGACACTATGGTAACATAGCGAAAGTCGTGTGTGCCGCTGAGAGCCAACAGTCTACGTTTGATTTTATATCGGTAGACTGCGACACTATGGTAACATAGCGAAAGTCGTGTGTGCCGCTGAGAGCCAACAGTCTATGTTTGATTTTACATCGGTAGACTGCGACCTATGTGGGAGTGGAGAAGTTTCATTTTGACAGCGTAAATCGTGTGTGCCGCTGAGAGCCAACAGTTACATGGACTTTTGCTGCGACGGCAACGTAACCCTGGATGTAACTGCGATCTGTTGTGGGTTCTATGGTGTAATCAGTTACATGAACTTTTGCTGCGACGGCAACGTAACCCAGGATGTAACTGTGACCATGGATGGGTGTGATGATTTCCAGAGCATTCTCACCAAAGATATTTCCTCTATTTTCAAACTGTTACTATATTTTCAATAAAATTATTTTATTATTTTCCCAATATTTTCACTGGATGTTGGAAACGGGTCTGCCAAGCACTTATAGATTTTCAGTCATACGCCTGATCAACGTATGACCGAATTTCTGTGAGAACGAGGATGGACTTGTTGAAACATCGAGTTATTAAAGTATTTTTATAAAAAACGACTTTAGAATAATATTATATAGATATAAAAAAAAATGTTTTAAAATGATCAAAGCAATTTATCTGATTTTAAGTATTTTAATAAATTCTGGCTTCGTTTCTTTTCGAGGACGAAAAGATTCGAAGGGGGGAGGAATGTGACGACCCGGTATTTTAGCAGTATTATTTTAATAAATATTTAATCTAATTTAAATAAAAGGTAAACTTATCATTTTAAAATGAATATGACCAGTGGGAATAATTGCCATTTATTTGTATTTTGAAAAAGGAAATTTGATTTGTAGACTTAAATTAAAATCTTTTAATAATATTTATGATAAAAATTATCTTATATAATCGAATTCTATCAATATAAAATTTAAGTATAAAATGTAAGTAAACCATATGAACATTTATAGTCAAAATATAAGGTACAAATGTAAATATAAACAAGAGTTAAGTGAAACACTAAGTGTAAAATGAAATAAAAACAAGTATAACATAATAACAAAACAGATATTTAAATGAATATCTTCGTATATGATGGTGTTTGCCCGCAAGTTCAAACTAGAAGTAACAAAGTCAAACTATATATATACATGTGCTCATCAAAACTGAAACCAGACTACACCTTTTGTTAAAAGCAATATATATAAATGAACAAGCTTCTTAAATAAGACAAGGTAATATATAGAAATATGCATGCTTTCGAAAATCAAGTGTACAAACCTGGAAAAATATATATAAGTACAAGTATGATGATATAACCAGGACAAAGATAATTAATGTAGCACACATTTTTCATCTCAGCCAACAATTGAGAAAAAAATCTTGCATCATATCAGTATCATGTTCAACCCTGTACACATCTGTTCTATATATCATCCTATATTGCTTCCATTTCAAGCATCAAGGGGAAACGGAGTATCACATAAAACTGTGTGTAAAGATTGAAAATCAAACAGCAACTAAATCAATTTCAAACAACAGCCAAATAAGGAGATCAAAGAGGGAGATCAAGCTGTTGTTCTATTTTAAAACCAGGAAGATCATCAACAAAATAATGCTCTGTTCAAACAAAAAAGGTGAGTAAAGCTAGCCTATTTAAACTCGAAATTGTTGATATCTGGATGTTGTGATTTTTATTGAAGTATAGTGGTGATAAGCTCTTGTAAAGAGATAAATATCATTATCTATATATATGGGTGTGAGTGCGTAAATTGATGCAGGTCTGGGAAATAGGGAAGAACGTTCTGTTCATAAGTTACAGGGCTGAAAGCTTGAACAAAAATCAAATTCATCTCATATAAACAATCTAGACTCAAATTTCGGAATGAAAGGTAGTTGTATAGGTATAACTTCGTTTATAAAAATAGATTAAGTATGCTCAGTTATAAATTCTGGAAAATCAAGAGAAAAACTGTAGGAACCTCATACATGAAAAAATTTAACATTGTGATGCACTGATTTCTCTTTATAATCTGAATCGTATTTGGAAACTAAGATTTTTAAAAGAAAAATCAGGATTTATAGTTTGACTTTGAACGAGATATTTGAAATTGATCAGAAATTTGGTTTCGAGTTTTATCTGAAGATCGCGTAAACTGGAAGGTTGGAAATTGAGGTTAAGGAAAGGTGATAGGCCGGGGATGTTGGAAAAATTGCTCGACAACTTCCCGATCATCGTTGAGGGCCTGAGGGATCAATTTAGGGTTTATTCCCTTACTTTAATCGAAGTTGGTTTTTACATGACTGTAGCTTCGTCGTCGCACCGGTGTCGATCGCAACGGTGGCGATCGAAGAAGGAAGGGGTGACGAAGCTGTGGGAAGGAGGCGAGGGTTTCTCGTGGGTCAAAGACGTCGGAAATCGAGGAGTTCTGGCCATGGCGTTTTGGGTTCGGTCGGGTTGATAGCTCGATTTCGATTCGTGGATTTTGCGTACGATCTGGGTGCCATCTTGTGAACGTATGGGTACGAATGATTGTCGAAAGTGGCCGCATCGATCACCGATGGCCAGAGGCGGAGGTGTACGTGCACCGTGTGCACGATGGAGTCTGGGATGATGGAATTGAGGAAGACTCGGGTTTCCTGGTATCATGCTCATTTTTTTCTGAGTCGACTCGAAGCATTGTGAAGACTAGGCTCGGTCTAATTTTGCTACAGGTTGAAGCCTGTCAGTGTTTTGGATTTTTAATCCTAGATTTGAAACAAATAAGGTTTTATTTCAAGGATAATTAAAACTTAATTCATTAAAGAAAATTAAAGGTTATCAAATATTTTTAAGGGTTGATTAACTGTCCAATCAACCAGTAACAATGATTTATCAAATGAAAGTAAGGATTGACTAATTGTTAAACAAATGGATAATTATGGATTAATTGATTAAGGTTAATTATAACTATGATGTTTAATTTGGGTAATTACATTAAGATACATTAATTTGTGAAATTAATTTAGTACAAGTGATTTTTATTTGGGATTGATTAATTAAGGGTAATCAATTTAGAAATAATTAAGTAATAAGAAATTAAGAGGTTAATAGCTTAATGTAGAGGAAAATTATGAAGGATTACTAAATGAACCAATCAAAGGAATTAATCATTCGGTGGAATTGACTAAGTGATGTGGTTAACTTTAGTTAATTAATTTAGTTCAACTAATTAAAGGCAATTAGTTGATGTTGGGTTAAGTATAATTATTTAGGATAATGTAATGAGGTATAATTACTTAACAAAGGAATTTATGGATAATTACCGGATGTAATAAATAAAAGGGAGTTATTTGATGGGAAGTAATTACTTGGTGTTTCTATGATTGGGTATCTGATTTATTTCTTTGTTGAAGTAATCAATATGGAGAAAGCAGGAGTTAATTGTACTTGAAGTAATTAATCTAATTTTCTGGTGGTACTTTAGTTTAATTAGAAATGTGTGATTGATAAATCATGCTTATAAAGGTTGGTTTGGTACTTCTGATATGAAATGTGTTATGATATGATATCTTTAGTCTTGAGTAGCGAAATGTAGTCATCTAGTAATGATGGATTACTATGTTAAAGTGGGAATTAGTAAATATCTGAAATCACTTCGATCCCTTTATAAATTAATATGTGGAATCAATAGGTCGAAAGGGAATGATTTATTGTGAATTGGACTGTTTAATCTAAGTTTTGGTACTTAGAAATTGATATGCGGAACAAGAGATGTTTATGACAACTTGTGAGATTGTATCTTGAAACTAGTTACCCGGGTTTTCTTTTAAATTGGACTTAGTATTTCAAATTATATGGGTTTACTCACGCTGGTTTCCAGCCTGACCCGGGTGTTACTTTGATGTAATGCTCGGGTCAGACCGAGTATTACAGATTTTCAGGTAAGGACGTTCTAGAGCTCAGGAGGCGAGCTGGATGGCAGGAACGTATGGAGTGTATCCCGCTGTGATATATTGTTGTATATTTGGACATGTTGATTTTATATGTCCAGTGATTGTGTATATGTTGTAACTCTGATGTATTAAAGTGTAATTTAACTGATATAGTTTCTTTGTATAAATGGTATTATGTTATATTATATTTTGATCCGCTGCGAATGTGAGATTCTGTACTTGTTTTCTGTTTCTTCTTCTTCTATCTCTTTCTTCTTTTCCTAACTATCTGGAATTTTTGGGATCGAAAATTTCGGGTCGTTACAGGTTAAATGTGCATTGGTTTTGCCAGTTGATTGTATGGAAATTCATTAAGTATTAATGAAATTGAATTTATGGAATTTGGAAGCTATGTAAATTGAATTCAAATTGAAAGATAAGTAAATCTAAATAGAATCAGTTTTGATTTGAATTGAAAGTAAACTGACTTGAATATGAATTAGTGACAGTAAACTAATTGAATATGAATGAATGTTAGTAAAAAAAATCCAATGTGAATAAATCAAATGTGATTAAATTGAAAATCAATTCAATGATGATTTATTAAAGAACTAGTTGATTATCTTGGAAATGGAAAACTGATAAATTTATATAATAGTTTAAAATGGAATTTTGAATTATTATAAACGGGCTATATTGAAGATTTGAAAGTGTTGATATTATATTGGAATTTTAAAATAATTTGTATAAGTGTTAAAAGTGAAATATTTAATGGATTTCATAAGTGAATGGAAGTTACAGAATTAAAAATTGTGAAGTTATAAAATGATTCGAAGTTGCGAAATAAAAGAATTTATAAGTAATTTACTTGTAAATTAAAATTCTGATATAAAACTGAGTTATAAAGGAATGGGTTAATAAAGCAATTTTTATAAATTGAAGTCTTTATGAATGGCAATGGAATTTATAAACGTTGTTTATAAATTCGAAAATGACTTATTTTGATAAGTAAATTCTTATAGCTTGTTAAAAGTAGTATATTCACAATTTTGGACCGTGAATATATTATTGAATTAAATGGACATGTTTTGGGAAAGTGATATTTTAAAACGAAGTTAATTGTTTAAAAAAAAAAAGATGTTTTCAAAGGCATTGAATATCGAAATCATAGATTTCAACATTCATTGTTGAAATAGACGTTTTCGAATATAAGGAAATGGTGGACTATAACACTGTTGTTATAGTAAATGATTTCCGAAAGGAAATGTTTTGTGTAGTATTGGGATTTATACATCTATCTAAATTTCGAATCCCTATACTAGTGATTTTGAGTTGTCGTAACGATGTTTTACGTAACATTCGTTTTAACTCAAATGAGTATGTGAAAAAGAATGATTTCCTTAAAGATGAAATATATACTTAATTTTGATTTAAGTATATCGAATATTTTCAAATATTGAAAATAAATGGATTTGTGAATTACTTATTTTTAAATAAGTATGGAAATGTTTTTCCAAATATGAAATGTTGTGAATATATTCTGTAAGGAATAAATGATTTGAAATTCATTTTTGAAGTCGAAGTTGAAAAGTTAAATGAGAATTTGAACAATTAGTTCAATTTGAAATTTTTCAAAATAATTGAATCGTTGAGTTAAAATTGAGTTTAACTTCGACATCAAAGACAATATAAGTTGAGCTTTGAATTTCAGATGATGATTTGGATTGCATGTCTAACGTTGTGAATTGATGACATAGCAATTGATCTCTATTAAATATATATCTGTTGGTGGCGGAGAATTTATTCTCTTAGCTTAACACCCTTCTCTGAGACGTACGAGCTCAGAGGTTATATATCGATAGACATCAATTCTGTGTTGAGAATTGACGATGTAAGCGTGAAATCCAAATTGAATGTGAAAGTCGATAATAAATGGAATTATGAATATGAATTAGGTTTGAGATAACCTTAAATTTCCAAATCGACTTAGAGGAAAATTTTGAAATCCTCTATTTTGTTATGAATATGAGATATGTAAGTTTTAAGAACTTATATATATGAATGCGGTGAATTGAAAACCGTTAGTTTAGAAAGACATTGTTATGGAAATTTTATGTATGTTTACATAGATGTTATATGTACGAAATGTGAAATGAAAGTACTACATATATGATATTATGTTTTCTAAACTGAGGATGTGGAAAAGTACCTTCCATTTATTATTAAAGAAGGTATTGGAACTCTCGATGAGTGTCCATTTGAAATTCGTAGCTACATAGAATTTTAGTCAGAGTGACTATTTGAATTGGAAATCCTTCGCGATAGTTCATCGCGATGAGATTAGATTTGATTGATGATTAGCGTAATTTGAGGGGCGAGATGCCCATAGTTACGAGCGATTCCACTGGGATAGTGGCGTAACCACCGAGCAAACTGCAATCTAATGCCAGGCGAAATTTGAGGGGCGTGATGCCTACAGACACGAGCGATTCTACTGGGATAGTAGCGTAACCGCCGTGTGTACTGCAATCTATGGCGACAACCATGGTGAAATTTAAGAGATGTGAAATCTACAGCCACAAGCGACTCTACTGGGATAGTAGCGTAACCGCCGGGTGGAACTGTAATCCATGGGGGAACGTGCTTTCCATATCCATTTTTTAAAAGAATTTTTAAAAGTATTTTCACTGGGAATTGAAGCAAGTATGTTTAGTACTTGGAGATTTTTAGACATGCACCTGGCCAGCGTATGCCTAATGTCTGTGAGAACGAAGATGGACTTGTTAAATTTCGAGTTAGCAAGTATTTTCAAACTGTAAATAGCGAATCAATGATTTGAAAGTAAAATTTCAAAATTCCTACCTAATGAACTAAGGAAGAGGATCTTTGAAATGTTTTGAAAGTCCACAGCTTTGGAAGAGATATATTGTATAAATCTCTAATGTGAAGAATTTTAAGTTTGAATCTGAGTGTGGTAAATTAAAAATGTTAGTAAAAGACTTTTGCGTTTTGATTTTAGAAATCAATGATTGTAGAAATCAATGAACAAAAGAGAAGATAAACAAATGGAATGAATTCTACCTATATTCATTTATTTGTAATAAGCTTCAAGCTTAGAAAAAAAATTGAGTAGAGTATAAATATCGATGAAATTTTAACAACCTTTCCTTTTCGTGGACGAAAAGTTTTTAAGGAGGGGAGTTTGTAACGACCCTGAATTTTGAACAATTTAAATCGAGAATATTTAATTAATTTTAAATATTTGAATGATGATTTGACTTGAATTTCAAATTATCAGAATGAATTGACAATTTAATTTTGGAATTTAATCTATTGAAAATTTAATAAAATTTGAATCTTCAATTTTAAGCCGGTTAAAAATAATTTAAAGGCTTAGAAAATTCATATTGATAATACTGAAGGTAATAGAAGCTTCAGAATTGAAATTGAAAGCGATTTGTTCAGTTTTGAAATATTATCGTTTAAGTTGAATTTAAAATTAGCCTTCCGAGGCACAGTCTCGGAATTTGACGAAACCAGTTTCATTGGGTCCGTAATATTGAATTATTACTGGATTTCAATTTTCGTATTTATCAGAATTGTTTTGTGAATATATGGCGGGTAAACGCGTATAAAATTTAATTGAATTCAATTTGAATTTCTGTAACAACCTGGATTTTTGCCTAAATTATAATCATCAGTAAATGATCTATGTTGACAGATAATTTCTGTTTGTTGTTGGAAATTTTATAACGATAAAATTTTCGTCAATTAATGATTTAAAATTGGTTGTTGATTTCAGTTAGAGTTTGTAAATCGATTTAGGTTCTTTTATTAAATTTTAGTAGTACAAAATAAATAAATACACTTAATAAAAAAAAAATTAATAACTAAATTAAATACAAAACAAATCAGTTTTTTTTTAAAAGAAGAATAAAAACAAATTAGATTTTAGAAAAAAGAAATATAAAGCCCATGCCTAAGCCCATACCCTTATTCACGTTCAAACCCATACCCCCCACGGTCTTTCTTCTGTAAAACCCACGCCCCCTCACTTCACAAATAATCGAAAAAGATATACGACGAAAGAAAAAAAAATGGTGGCGTTCGCGAATTAGGGCTTTCGAAATCTAGGGCTCGTCTGGAATTAGAGTTTCAGCCTCGTTCGTTCCTCCTTCGATCTGCAAAGATTAGGGCTTCGTACTCCTCTTCTCGCTCGCGACCGCTTCTGACAAAGGTGAGAAATTTCTCACATCTAATTCAATCTATCTCGTTCAATTGTGATTTTCGTTGTTCGATTGTTTGATTTATTCGACTTTGAATTCGTAACCACGGCTTGAATTATTTTGGATTTTGACTTGAAATCCGAGATGATTTTCATTTCCCAGCTTGATTTTTAAATCGTGATAATTTCGTTTATCACGTTGTTGACTTTGATTTATGAGTTGCTACTGTCTTGGCCACTGATCTTCGTTTCGATGCTTAAGAATGTTTTGACTTATACGTTCAAATTCATTTCCTTGGTCATGACTGCACACTTATTTATGCTTGATAGTTGCTATCGAACTTTATTCGAACTGATTTGGATTGGATCTGGGTTTCTCTGCATTTGTGAACTTGAGTCTGCATCCTCGATCATGTATCTGTTGCATGGTCGACATATGTGGTATATGTAGTTGAAGTATTTGTTGTCTGGATTATTCGAAACTGCTGCTAAATGCTTTTGGGTGCTTGAACCTTTATGTGCACTTGAATAGGCACTGAAACAATGTGTATACATACATTTATGTATGTATATATATATGTATTGTCCCTGTAGTCTTTATTCCACCTTGGTCCAGTAGTTGCTTTCATAACTTGAAGTTGATTTCTTATTTGTTGACTTGTAGT
Organism: Allium fistulosum; assembly: GCA_030737815.1. Lineage (NCBI taxonomy): Eukaryota > Viridiplantae > Streptophyta > Magnoliopsida > Asparagales > Amaryllidaceae > Allium > Allium fistulosum. The sequence goes on along the minus strand of CM060908.1, from coordinate 153,751,619 downwards.
TTACATACTTGTTGACATCTCTGACTGTATTTTGGAGTTTGAGTCACGACTTGATGGAGTTGCTGTCATTACTATTGGCACTGACTTCATTCTTGTCTGCACTTTGATGGCTGATCATTTGTATACATACATTTTTGTATGTATATATGTGTATGGCCACTGCATTCTGAAATCTTGGGTTTGGTTTGTCTGCACTCATGTCTTTAATTCAAGATTAACTGTGATCGCTGACTTGTTCGTTGTTAAATTGATATTTCTTTTGTTTGATCCTAAAGTAAAATTTTAAATTTGAATCCAAGTTAAACAAGGTAGGACTGTTTTGAAACCTTCAAAACCGTGAGTAAACTTTAAAACTAAAAGTTTAAATAAATTATAACTTGTTGCTTGTGAAAAAAATTCGTATGATTGTTGATGCTTGCATGTTAATAATTATGTGATGTTCAGTATGAAATTTGAATTATATGCTGTGATACAAGTATGCATGTCTGAATTTGTTGTTCTTCCCTGTTTTTTTTTATATACACTGTAATATCCCGGAAATTTTAACAATATCAATTTAATAATCTGTTAAATAATTAAATTGATATTGATGATCTTTGATAATAAGATTTGAATTTAATTTAATAATCTGATTAAATTAGTATTAATTGGTGATTTTATCTTTTAAAAGTTAATAAGATAATTTTCTATTTGAATATATATATTTATTTATATTGTAAATAGAAGCTTTGGGTAAATTGGGAATTTAGATTTAATTTAATATGGACTTTTCAAAGTTATTTAAATAAATAACTTTATAGTTTTAAATATACTTTGGGTAAATGTTTAAATTGGTTAAGATATTTTTAACTTAAGTTTAAATATAAATAAGATTAACAAAAATGGTTTGTTTTATTTCTTTTTAAAATATTACTTGATAATATAATCTCTTATATAAATTATTTAAATATCAAATATTTTAATTTCAAATAATAAGTATAATGTATTATTTTTATTAATATGAATGGATTTTAAAGAATATGGAATTGCTATTTTTAAAATTTGATAAGTAGTTTTATATATATATAACTTAACTTTTAAATTGAATCTTAGGATTTAATTTAATTTGAACTTGAATTTAAAGTTTTGAAATTCAAAAGAATAAATATTTAAATTGTTTGGATATTATAATATTTGTATAAACTTATATTTATAAATTAATTGGTTTTCTTTCTTTAAAAAGATATATATATATAAATAAGTATTCAAATAAATCAAGAAAAGGTTTTATCTACTTTTAAAATAAATAAAGATAAATAGTAATTACTTAAAAAGACAAGTGTCATCATTTTAGGATTCATGTTAACATGTGTAATTTAAGTAACAATTGTGTATGACAAGTGTCTTAATAAATTTCATTTCTTTTATTTTATAAAAAATATAATTTACATACATATATTCATTTGCATATCTCCACTTCATTTTCTTTTAAAAATCTTCATTTCAAAACCAAGAAAACCCAAACCAATTCTCTAATTCAAAATCTGAAATCAGTATTCGAAATACCTCAAAACAAAACCAAATTCAAACAATCTATAATTCATTTTCCAAATCATCTCAAAAAGCTGTCTGCATATTCAAAACCAAAGACCTCTGTAATTCATCTTCCAAATCAAACAGATCAGCCAACATTTCTTCTTCAAAAACAAATCTGTATCATTCCTCAAACTAAATTGCAAATCAACTTGTTGTAACATTCTTCTTCAAATCAAAAACAAAGGCCAGTATGCATTTTTCAATCTGGAATCAACTTAAGAAAACTGTCTGCATTCATTTTCAATCTGGAACCACCTCAAGTCTATCTGCCTTCATTTCTTCAACCTGGAGCAAGCATGCATGTAGATTTAAAGCAAATATAAAGTCCAGCAATTCAAGTTTTAAAGCAAAAAGAAAAAGCATTCAAACTCTCAGTTTCAAGTTTTCAGTTCAAAAGCTTTTCAAAAATTTAAACTACCTCTGTTCATCAAAACAGGTGAGTAACATTTTATTCTTAGGATTTAAGTTATGAAAGATGGTTGCATGTGAATATTTATAAATGGTTCTGCATATCTATGTATTGATATATGATTTTATATCTGAGTTTCTATGTATACATGGATGAGTAGTTATGTGTGCATGTCTGTTATATATGAATTCTGTTCTGTTTGTTGCCAGACTCGAGAATTCCTTTTAAATCTCTTACCATTGGATCTAGTTTTTGTAATAACTTAATTTACAAACAAGATTGGTTTGATTTATCACATATAAATGTTAAAAGTTTAATTTAAGACAAACCTTTGAGTCTGAGGGTCTCTGTAACCATAATATCAGTAATGTGATATAAAAGTGGAAATTTAAAACTTTGTAATTTATAATTCCAGGTTTATAAATGGAATACCTAGACTATAATATGATTTTTAGCTTTGAAATCATAATTTTTAGTTTAGTAAAATGAGTGCAGTTCTGTATTGAACTAAATAGGGGATTTTGGGAAATTCTGGTGATCTTTTGATTTGTGGTAGTCGGGGTTTTGGGTAATGGCAGAGGAATGATCAGGGATGATGTAAAAATTGTCAGGAGAATTTTTAATGCCGTGGGGAAGAATTGATTTGGGATTAAAGTTTTAAACCCTAGTTTTACTTAGTCTTGATAAAATGATCACCCCGATTTCTATGATGGATCGAGTGCAGTAAGGTTTGGGGAAATGGAAGTTTGTTCGATAACGATGACATGGTCGAAGTTGCAGGAGTTCAGGTGGTCGGAATCGTGAGCACGAACGATGTTGACAGGTTTTGATCTGTACGATGGTTCCTGTTCCAGGCTTTGATTTTGTAGGCTCGATTTCGATTTTGCGTGATGTTCGAAGAGGTGATGGTCGTTTTCTGGTAGGTGGATGATCGTCGATGTGTGGAGATACTCGGCGATGGACGGAGACGCCGCTGGTGGATGTGCACGTGCACGCGATGGTACATGTCTGGGTGAAGTCTGGAATGGTAGCAGTGTAGTAGAAGTCTGGGTTTTCTCGAGTTCGTACTCGAGTTATTTCGTGAGATGCTCGGGTTTTTAGAGGGTACGACTCGAAGTAAAATTAATAGTCTCGAGTATGTTAGTGTTGACAGGTTTAAAACCTGTATGTTTAAAAAGTTTAAACTAAAATTTAATTTGTTAAGCAATATTTAAACAGGAATTGAAATCAAAATTTTAACATATGGATTCAAGTTTAGTTTTGAATCTGTGATTTGAGATAAATAAGATTTATAAATTTAAATGTTTAAATAGGTTTAAATGTAGTTATATTTAAATGTTTTAAATTTAAGAAGAATTTGATTGAAGTTCTTTTAAAAAAACTCTTAGAAGATATAAGATTTCTTTAACAGGTAAAAGTTTTTAAATTGGTTCTAAACTTTGTTAAAGACAAAATTTATATTCATTTTAAATCCCAAATTTAAAATGAAATTTAAAACTAAAATTTGAAATGGATATTTTCAAATGTAAGAAGAATGATAATTGAACCATGAATAAGGAAATGTGTTATCTTAATAGTTTAAATCATTAAATCTTTAAGGTAATTAAAATGGTTTAATTAATTTAATTAATTAATGATTTGTATTAATTAATTAAGGATTTAAATTAACTTAATTAAGGTTTAAGTTAATTAATTAAGCAATAATTAATTTGTAATTAAGGATTATAAATTAGAGTATTAATTAATGGTTAGAAATTAATTAATAAGTAATTAAATATTAATTAAGTTATGATTAACACTTAATTAATTAAGTAATTAGAAATTAATAAATTGGTTATTTAGTTTATTAATTTAGAATTAATAATAATTAATCTAAGTTAATTACTCAAGAAAAGTAATTAAATAATTATTAATGAAGGTTATTATTTATGGATTATTAAATAATTAATTAATGTGATTAATTTTAATAATTAATTAGATTGATTAATTTAAAGATAATCAATTATAGAATTTGTTTAATGGACTATTTAATAGAAGAAATTAGGAAATTAATTAAATATTGTAATTAATTAAGATAATTTGATTTAGTTAAGTTAATTAATTAAGTTTAATTAATTTAGAATAATCAATGGATGATTTGATAAATAATTACTTAAATGTAATTAATAAGGTATATTATTTAGAGAAGTAAATAATAGATAATTACTTGAGGTAATTAATTGATTGGTTATGTATTAAGGAAAGTAATTTAAGTTTAATTACTTGTAAATTAATCAAGGGATTAATTAAGGAATTAATTAAGGAGTAATTAATTTAGTTAATGAAAGTAATTAAGGGGAGTTAATTGCTAGATGAGATTAATCAAGAGTGATTAATAAATGTTGTTTAATTAAAGGTTAATTACTTAATGTAATTAATTTAATTAAAGTAATTAATAATTAAGCTGTAATTAAGGATCATTAATTAATATAATTAATGATTTAATTAAGATTGATTAATTAAGTATAATTAATAAATGAAGTGATTAATTAATATAATTAATTAAGGTTTAATATAATTAATTATAGTGATTAATTTAATTAATTATAGTTAATTAATTAATGAAGTAATTAAAGGTTAATTTACTATAAGTGGTTAAGGTTAATTAATTTGAGTAATTAATTAAAGATAAATTACTTGAAGGTAATTAAAAGATAATTAATCAAAGATGATTAATTGAAAAAGGTAATTAGAGGATAATTAATTAATTTGTAATTAATTAATGTTTAAGTAAGAAGGATTTATAAAAATGAAGTAATTAATTTAATTAACTTTAAATTAATTAGAGATGATATAGATCATTACTTATGGATGGATGATAATACTGAATGCTTTGCATTTGATTGATATCTCTGATGAGATATATGCTATGTGATATGGATGTTTAGTTGAATTGTGATAATATGGATTATCTGATGATATTGATAATGTTGATTATCTATTGTGAATTGTCTTTCTAAGTATAATTGAATTAAATTGTTTTAACCTTTAAAACAACTTGGCCTTAAAAGATACGCTTTGGATTTCGATGAGACCGGGATCGGGTTTCCGTATACCGGATTTCCAGGTCTGGAGACCCGAATACCACATCGATCCAAATTAACGATAGGTCGTGAATTAAGTGAAGATGAAGATTTAGAGTGCAAGGGTTATTGTCGTTAACTCTGAGGGTGATTCCAATACGAGTGTAACGAGATAATGCCTTCGGTTTCGTTCGAACCCGGAACGAACTTGTATGGATTGAATGCTTTCAGAACATCGTCAGGTGGACGATGAGCATTCTAAGTGATGTGTTCTTTTCTAAGGTAATCGTGACCTCAAGCCTCACAAACCGGGAATGGCTAAAACAGGGGAGGTGCAGCAAGGTTAGTGGGTAGCACCCAAGTAGGACAAGATTATCTCTGTCTAGAGGTCCCTTCTTATTATTATTCGGCTGTGTGGGCAGTTGTGAGCTCCAACTGCTGGGATATCTTGTGCGGGAATTATCCAGTAAGGGATGTTCCGGCCTTGTGTTGCAGGGGATTGGGAGTGATCCTCGGTACGGTGATCTAGGCCACGTACTGTGACGGGCGGTACCCCGGTAGCCCTGCCATTGTATGGAAATCCAACTTCCAATAAGTGATAACGGTCTTGATTGTATACCTATGTAGGCTGGAATTTAATAATGTAACAATTTCGGCTATTTCATATTTATCTGAAAACCCTAGACCTATTATAATACAATCAAATTTCCTATCAAATGTTTTGGTTAGCGTAAAGTAAAAACTTACCCATATTTATTGGTGGGGAGTCTTACGTGATACCTTTTCTTTCAAAAGGTTTTGAAGTTAAACAAGTTTAACCTGTTACTCACACCAGACCCATGTCTGACCCAAGTTGTTTATTTCTGTTTTATAAACTCTTGGGTACTCAAATTTTTACGAGTAGCCAAGGGATTCAGGTTTAGCTTTGACGAGTAATCTGGAGGAGCAATGGAGCAGGAGGCTTCGGCGTTGTAGATATAGATAGTAGTTTTCCGCTGTGTTGATCTTTGTATTGATCTGTATTGTGTTGAGATGTAATAACTAGACAAATGTTTATAACTGTCTAGTATGTGATGTGTAATCTGTGTAACTCTGATAGATGATGTATATGATACTATGTAATATTTATGTGATATATTATATTTCGTTTCCTTTCCGCTGTGAGTATCTGTTGTTGTTTTCTTTTCTCTTCTTCTCTTTTCTATTTCTCACCCCTTTCTTTCTTACTGTCGATGCGATTTTCCTAGAGTGGAAAGTCGGGTCGTCACACGTGGTATCAGAGCTTAGGTTGAGCGAATGCCTAAGTTTTGGTTAAGTGAATATCAGAGCTATTGGTTGAGTGAATACCTAGCTCTGGAGTGGTGTCTATCGTGAGAGAGCGTATTTGTAATTTTTATATAACTATATATATATATTCTACCTATATTGTTGGGTTACCCGTACAGGTTTTCCAATATAAGATATAAAGGTAGCTAGGGTAGTGGTGTGTGTAACACGACTACAAATGGTTGGAATTAAGGTTGGAAGTGTATTTATCGAGACTGTAGACCCAATACTGTCTCGAGTAAGTTTTGCTGTGATGAAGGATTTCATCGAATCTCTGAAGGAAACCTGTTAAGGTTCGGAGTTTATCTGTAAAGTTGGATGAGTAGAGTTTGGATCTATCGATTGAACAGAAGCAAGTGATGGTATCTTGATACCTCAGGTAATAGTAGCTGTGTGATGAGATGCAGTGATTATGGATTGTTCCCGAAGATGTTTTCTTTGGAACGAGTTTAAGGAAGTGTGTCTGTTTCAGTGTTATGGCTGAGTCCAGCATGGTGTTTCTATTTGGTTTGGAGTTCGAGTTTCTCGAAGAGTTTTTCTTTGGCATCTGTGGCAGCAGTACAGCTCGGAGTGTTCTGTATTGGCAGGAAGTTTTCTGGCTGAGCAGTTTTTCTAAAGGTGAAGTTCAGAAGCAGCAGAGTGGATCCATTTCTTCGATGGATTGGATAGTTAAGTTGAGCTGTTCTGATTTTTAAAAGAGGAACAGTTTTCTTTGGAAATAGGCTGGGTTGATCGCAAAAGTGACTTGCGATAGTTTGAGGGTTCTCTTGGGTTATCCAAGTTTTTCTGAGTGTCTTCAGAGAAGTCAGGAGTTGTCCGCATCTGAAGGTTGAGTTTTCTTATCGACTGGATTCCAGGAGTAGTACCGGTAGTTCAGTCTAGTTGAAGGATGTTTTCTAGAGATAGAGTTGGTGCAGCAACTCAAGTTTTGATGAATATCTGAGTTTTATTTATGGATCAGTGAACCTTATTTCTGGAATGAGTTGTCCAGTCTGTGCTTGTGTTCTACCTCAGATCAGAATTGAGCAGCGAAAGCAGTTTGGAGTATATCTATGGATAGGAGAAGTAAGTTTGGAATCTACTGATGTTGTGAAGTAAAGTTATGTTTGGATCTCTTCTGTGTTCTGATTTGGATAAGTATTGGGTTTTCAGGATTGAATTGTCAGTTTGGACAATTGGAATTCATTGAGTTTTATGTATCTCTGAGGGGTACGTGTAAGATTTATCTCTGGTTTTGGAATCAGCAGTTCTGGATGGTTTAGTTGTTGAGTCAGACTCGTCTGTAGTCTGATATTCTGTTTAGTTCTGTAGATTTAGATGAGTAGGAGATCTATAGCTTAGTAGTTTAGATTGTTGTAGAGCGAGTATCCCGGTATATATATACTTGGGGAAACTCAAGGAATTCTATCTAGAAATTTGTTTGGATAGTTAGATTTGATTGATTGGATGAATTGGTTGCTATGGTTGTTAGCATATGGATGATAGTATATGCTTGTGTTTTAAAATTTAAAATCTTTAATAAGATTATTAAATTACCATTGTTTAAATTTCGGGGACGAAATTATTTTAAGGGGGAAGGAATGTAATATCCCGGAAATTTTAACAATATCAATTTAATAATCTGTTAAATAATTAAATTGATATTGATGATCTTTGATAATAAGATTTGAATTTAATTTAATAATCTGATTAAATTAGTATTAATTGGTGATTTTATCTTTTAAAAGTTAATAAGATAATTTTCTATTTGAATATATATATTTATTTATATTGTAAATAGAAGCTTTGGGTAAATTGGGAATTTAGATTTAATTTAATATGGACTTTTCAAAGTTATTTAAATAAATAACTTTATAGTTTTAAATATACTTTGGGTAAATGTTTAAATTGGTTAAGATATTTTTAACTTAAGTTTAAATATAAATAAGATTAACAAAAATGGTTTGTTTTATTTCTTTTTAAAATATTACTTGATAATATAATCTCTTATATAAATTATTTAAATATCAAATATGTTAATTTCAAATAATAAGTATAATGTATTATTTTTATTAATATGAATGGATTTTAAAGAATATGGAATTGCTATTTTTAAAATTTGATAAGTAGTTTTATATATATATAACTTAACTTTTAAATTGAATCTTAGGATTTAATTTAATTTGAACTTGAATTTAAAGTTTTGAAATTCAAAAGAATAAATATTTAAATTGTTTGGATATTATAATATTTGTATAAACTTATATTTATAAATTAATTGGTTTTCTTTCTTTAAAAAGATATATATATATAAATAAGTATTCAAATAAATCAAGAAAAGGTTTTATCTACTTTTAAAATAAATAAAGATAAATAGTAATTACTTAAAAAGACAAGTGTCATCATTTTAGGATTCATGTTAACATGTGTAATTTAAGTAACAATTGTGTATGACAAGTGTCTTAATAAATTTCATTTCTTTTATTTTATAAAAAATATAATTTACATACATATATTCATTTGCATATCTCCACTTCATTTTCTTTTAAAAATCTTCATTTCAAAACCAAGAAAACCCAAACCAATTCTCTAATTCAAAATCTGAAATCAGTATTCGAAATACCTCAAAACAAAACCAAATTCAAACAATCTATAATTCATTTTCCAAATCATCTCAAAAAGCTGTCTGCATATTCAAAACCAAAGACCTCTGTAATTCATCTTCCAAATCAAACAGATCAGCCAACATTTCTTCTTCAAAAACAAATCTGTATCATTCCTCAAACTAAATTGCAAATCAACTTGTTGTAACATTCTTCTTCAAATCAAAAACAAAGGCCAGTATGCATTTTTCAATCTGGAATCAACTTAAGAAAACTGTCTGCATTCATTTTCAATCTGGAACCACCTCAAGTCTATCTGCTTTCATTTCTTCAACCTGGAGCAAGCATGCATGTAGATTTAAAGCAAATATAAAGTCCAGCAATTCAAGTTTTAAAGCAAAAAGAAAAAGCATTCAAACTCTCAGTTTCAAGTTTTCAGTTCAAAAGCTTTTCAAAAATTTAAACTACCTCTGTTCATCAAAACAGGTGAGTAACATTTTATTCTTAGGATTTAAGTTATGAAAGATGGTTGCATGTGAATATTTATAAATGGTTCTGCATATCTATGTATTGATATATGATTTTATATCTGAGTTTCTATGTATACATGGATGAGTAGTTATGTGTGCATGTCTGTTATATATGAATTCTGTTCTGTTTGTTGCCAGACTCGAGAATTCCTTTTAAATCTCTTACCATTGGATCTAGTTTTTGTAATAACTTAATTTACAAACAAGATTGGTTTGATTTATCACATATAAATGTTAAAAGTTTAATTTAAGACAAACCTTTGAGTCTGAGGGTCTCTGTAACCATAATATCAGTAATGTGATATAAAAGTGGAAATTTAAAACTTTGTAATTTATAATTCCAGGTTTATAAATGGAATACCTAGACTATAATATGATTTTTAGCTTTGAAATCATAATTTTTAGTTTAGTAAAATGAGTGCAGTTCTGTATTGAACTAAATAGGGGATTTTGGGAAATTCTGGTGATCTTTTGATTTGTGGTAGTCGGGGTTTTGGGTAATGGCAGAGGAATGATCAGGGATGATGTAAAAATTGTCAGGAGAATTTTTAATGCCGTGGGGAAGAATTGATTTGGGATTAAAGTTTTAAACCCTAGTTTTACTTAGTCTTGATAAAATGATCACCCCGATTTCTATGATGGATCGAGTGCAGTAAGGTTTGGGGAAATGGAAGTTTGTTCGATAACGATGACATGGTCGAAGTTGCAGGAGTTCAGGTGGTCGGAATCGTGAGCACGAACGATGTTGACAGGTTTTGATCTGTACGATGGTTCCTGTTCCAGGCTTTGATTTTGTAGGCTCGATTTCGATTTTGCGTGATGTTCGAAGAGGTGATGGTCGTTTTCTGGTAGGTGGATGATCGTCGATGTGTGGAGATACTCGGCGATGGACGGAGACGCCGCTGGTGGATGTGCACGTGCACGCGATGGTACATGTCTGGGTGAAGTCTGGAATGGTAGCAGTGTAGTAGAAGTCTGGGTTTTCTCGAGTTCGTACTCGAGTTATTTCGTGAGATGCTCGGGTTTTTAGAGGGTACGACTCGAAGTAAAATTAATAGTCTCGAGTATGTTAGTGTTGACAGGTTTAAAACCTGTATGTTTAAAAAGTTTAAACTAAAATTTAATTTGTTAAGCAATATTTAAACAGGAATTGAAATCAAAATTTTAACATATGGATTCAAGTTTAGTTTTGAATCTGTGATTTGAGATAAATAAGATTTATAAATTTAAATGTTTAAATAGGTTTAAATGTAGTTATATTTAAATGTTTTAAATTTAAGAAGAATTTGATTGAAGTTCTTTTAAAAAAACTCTTAGAAGATATAAGATTTCTTTAACAGGTAAAAGTTTTTAAATTGGTTCTAAACTTTGTTAAAGACAAAATTTATATTCATTTTAAATCCCAAATTTAAAATGAAATTTAAAACTAAAATTTGAAATGGATATTTTCAAATGTAAGAAGAATGATAATTGAACCATGAATAAGGAAATGTGTTATCTTAATAGTTTAAATCATTAAATCTTTAAGGTAATTAAAATGGTTTAATTAATTTAATTAATTAATGATTTGTATTAATTAATTAAGGATTTAAATTAACTTAATTAAGGTTTAAGTTAATTAATTAAGCAATAATTAATTTGTAATTAAGGATTATAAATTAGAGTATTAATTAATGGTTAGAAATTAATTAATAAGTAATTAAATATTAATTAAGTTATGATTAACACTTAATTAATTAAGTAATTAGAAATTAATAAATTGGTTATTTAGTTTATTAATTTAGAATTAATAATAATTAATCTAAGTTAATTACTCAAGAAAAGTAATTAAATAATTATTAATGAAGGTTATTATTTATGGATTATTAAATAATTAATTAATGTGATTAATTTTAATAATTAATTAGATTGATTAATTTAAAGATAATCAATTATAGAATTTGTTTAATGGACTATTTAATAGAAGAAATTAGGAAATTAATTAAATATTGTAATTAATTAAGATAATTTGATTTAGTTAAGTTAATTAATTAAGTTTAATTAATTTAGAATAATCAATGGATGATTTGATAAATAATTACTTAAATGTAATTAATAAGGTATATTATTTAGAGAAGTAAATAATAGATAATTACTTGAGGTAATTAATTGATTGGTTATGTATTAAGGAAAGTAATTTAAGTTTAATTACTTGTAAATTAATCAAGGGATTAATTAAGGAATTAATTAAGGAGTAATTAATTTAGTTAATGAAAGTAATTAAGGGGAGTTAATTGCTAGATGAGATTAATCAAGAGTGATTAATAAATGTTGTTTAATTAAAGGTTAATTACTTAATGTAATTAATTTAATTAAAGTAATTAATAATTAAGCTGTAATTAAGGATCATTAATTAATATAATTAATGATGTAATTAAGATTGATTAATTAAGTATAATTAATAAATGAAGTGATTAATTAATATAATTAATTAAGGTTTAATATAATTAATTATAGTGATTAATTTAATTAATTATAGTTAATTAATTAATGAAGTAATTAAAGGTTAATTTACTATAAGTGGTTAAGGTTAATTAATTTGAGTAATTAATTAAAGATAAATTACTTGAAGGTAATTAAAAGATAATTAATCAAAGATGATTAATTGAAAAAGGTAATTAGAGGATAATTAATTAATTTGTAATTAATTAATGTTTAAGTAAGAAGGATTTATAAAAATGAAGTAATTAATTTAATTAACTTTAAATTAATTAGAGATGATATAGATCATTACTTATGGATGGATGATAATACTGAATGCTTTGCATTTGATTGATATCTCTGATGAGATATATGCTATGTGATATGGATGTTTAGTTGAATTGTGATAATATGGATTATCTGATGATATTGATAATGTTGATTATCTATTGTGAATTGTCTTTCTAAGTATAATTGAATTAAATTGTTTTAACCTTTAAAACAACTTGGCCTTAAAAGATACGCTTTGGATTTCGATGAGACCGGGATCGGGTTTCCGTATACCGGATTTCCAGGTCTGGAGACCCGAATACCACATCGATCCAAATTAACGATAGGTCGTGAATTAAGTGAAGATGAAGATTTAGAGTGCAAGGGTTATTGTCGTTAACTCTGAGGGTGATTCCAATACGAGTGTAACGAGATAATGCCTTCGGTTTCGTTCGAACCCGGAACGAACTTGTATGGATTGAATGCTTTCAGAACATCGTCAGGTGGACGATGAGCATTCTAAGTGATGTGTTCTTTTCTAAGGTAATCGTGACCTCAAGCCTCACAAACCGGGAATGGCTAAAACAGGGGAGGTGCAGCAAGGTTAGTGGGTAGCACCCAAGTAGGACAAGATTATCTCTGTCTAGAGGTCCCTTCTTATTATTATTCGGCTGTGTGGGCAGTTGTGAGCTCCAACTGCTGGGATATCTTGTGCGGGAATTATCCAGTAAGGGATGTTCCGGCCTTGTGTTGCAGGGGATTGGGAGTGATCCTCGGTACGGTGATCTAGGCCACGTACTGTGACGGGCGGTACCCCGGTAGCCCTGCCATTGTATGGAAATCCAACTTCCAATAAGTGATAACGGTCTTGATTGTATACCTATGTAGGCTGGAATTTAATAATGTAACAATTTCGGCTATTTCATATTTATCTGAAAACCCTAGACCTATTATAATACAATCAAATTTCCTATCAAATGTTTTGGTTAGCGTAAAGTAAAAACTTACCCATATTTATTGGTGGGGAGTCTTACGTGATACCTTTTCTTTCAAAAGGTTTTGAAGTTAAACAAGTTTAACCTGTTACTCACACCAGACCCATGTCTGACCCAAGTTGTTTATTTCTGTTTTATAAACTCTTGGGTACTCAAATTTTTACGAGTAGCCAAGGGATTCAGGTTTAGCTTTGACGAGTAATCTGGAGGAGCAATGGAGCAGGAGGCTTCGGCGTTGTAGATATAGATAGTAGTTTTCCGCTGTGTTGATCTTTGTATTGATCTGTATTGTGTTGAGATGTAATAACTAGACAAATGTTTATAACTGTCTAGTATGTGATGTGTAATCTGTGTAACTCTGATAGATGATGTATATGATACTATGTAATATTTATGTGATATATTATATTTCGTTTCCTTTCCGCTGTGAGTATCTGTTGTTGTTTTCTTTTCTCTTCTTCTCTTTTCTATTTCTCACCCCTTTCTTTCTTACTGTCGATGCGATTTTCCTAGAGTGGAAAGTCGGGTCGTCACATACACGGTTTTAAATTTAAAACTAAATTCCAATTATTTTTATCTGATCATTTGTTCATGATGCATTTAGGCACACATTTATCTTGGAGCCTGGGCAGTTGTACACTTGTTATGCATTGAATATTCAACTCTGCACTTGGAGTTTCATTTACTCTTGTAGCTTGTTGTATTGGGTCTATGTATTTGTGTAGTCTGGTCTACATTATTGGTTTACTTGAGTGTTGTTGAGTTCATCATAGTTTGCATTCTGATGCTCTTTGAGTCGCAGTGCTTTATCACTTGAACTACTCTCTGATTTTTGTCTGGGTTCATATATATATACTCCATTGTTCATGTATGTCTGCATTGTTGTGGCCTAGTCTATTGTTGTCATTTCTTGTCTGGTTCATCTTGATGTCCTGTAGTCACTTATGCATTGTTTAAGTTAAAAATGGATCTGTTTGAAATATGGGCTGCATATCGAGATGTTTCCACTGATGCATCATGTAGTGTCATTTACTACTCTGGTAGTTGATGCTTTTGTAGTGTATGGCCTGGTCCACTTGTCGAGTTCTTTGCTTGATGTACTTGAGTCGGCATCCACGTTATCACTGTTTGATATAGTGCATTTCAGATGTACTGGCAGTCTGCATTTGGTTGTTGCAGTCATTTGTCCTGTCCATTACCTTTTAATCGAGCACTTTCACTTAAGATTGTATTAGTGTGATTGTTGCAGTTGTTGAGGCATTACCATTTATATTTGATTCTTCATATGGTCCTCAGGTCTGTATGCATTAGTACTTTGACCCTGACTTGTTGCTATTCCTATTTTTTTTTGAATTTATTGTTGGCTTTGAAGCTGCTACCTCTGTCTTGTTTTGTTACTTGGCTATCACAGTTGAACATGTGCACGGCAGCCACCCAAAAATCGACAGTTTTGAATTGATATCTCTTTGCTCGTGATGCATTGATTTTTATACCATATTGGCGAGGCCGTACACGCGTGCGTGTACGGCAGCCAATCGAACTTCGATGGTTTTTAAAGTGACAATCTCAATTGTCTTAAATTGATTTAGTCGATTTGATAAATTGTTTATTTATCTCTGTTGATGATTTAAATCTGCTGATTTATTGTTTAACACTGTTTAGTGTTAAAATTTTCATTATCCGGTTTCTTTGTTTAAAGAGTCGGATAGACGAGAATTATTGTGACTGTTGTCTATTTAAATTATTACTGCCTCTATGCACTAATAAACTGGTTTGAATTAGACTGACCTGTGTATTATTTTCTTTTGAATGTAATACTCGGGTCAGACCGAGTATTTTTACAGCTTGAAGATTTTCGAGCAGCGAAGTTAGAGAGAGAGTAAAGAATCATTTATTTCAGAAGAAAATTGTATTTTTAAGATATTCCGCTGTATCTGTATTAAATTGTATAAACTCTGATGTATATAAAAGATTTATAGTAATGAAATAAATTTTCATTTGTTTTAATTCAGTGTTATTATTCTGTGTTTCTGTGGCTGATTCTGTTTAAACCTTATAAACTAAATAACAATTCGTCTTTTTGAACGTTTCTAGTTGGTTTAAATACCGACTGGAGATGGTCAAAAGGGGGAATGTTACACATAGGCTCCTGTTTTAGTCATTTTAATTATGACACGAGTGTCAAGGCTATCCATCATCATTTTCTTACTTTATTCCAGTAAACGTCGCCAATTCAACCACTACATTCTGGATATCATCCACCACATACACAGTTGTTAAAGTGGTTCCAATATTGACAGAGAGTATGCCAATAAGAGGCCCCGGTCTCTTGAACAACCAAACGTCATTTTACACCCCGGTTGGTACTTTTATATTTTGAAAACAATTTATACGTGATATCAAAATATCATATTCCCTTCAAAAACAAACTCATTTCAAAATCATCATATTCGCTTAAAAAATCATATTTTACTTCAAAATGTTAATTCAATTCGATATATCGATTTCACTTCAAAACTTGGTTTGAATTACAATTTTGGTTATAATTCACTTTAACCCAATACGCATTTAAATCCAAGATTTAAATATAAACATTTCACCCTTTTAACCAGTTTGAATTTTAGAAAATAGTTTTAAATATTTTTAAAATAGTTAAAATAGTTTAATAGAAAATAATTTGAGTATCAAAATGGTTTATATAGTAAAATAGTTGGAAAATCAAAATAGTTTGAATATTTAAAGAAAAATAGATTTGAAACAGTTTATACTAAAAAAATTATTTAAAAATAGTTTCCAAGCCAAACTAATTCGATTCCAAATTTCTAATTCAAATCAATTTCAATTTCGATTTAATTGATTCAATTCCAATTTCAAGTCGAATTTTACTACTATTCTAATTCCAAATTAATTTAAATTCCAATTCTAAATTCCAATTTAATTTCAACTCCAATTCCAAATTAAGACCATTTTGATTTATAACAATTCTGAGTTCGATTCCAAATATCGATTCAAACACTTAAATCAAATTTTCCTTTAATATCCAATTAAAATCCAAATCTTCGAATATAATTAAATTCCAAGCTCAATTTCGAAATATCGTTTTATGTCACCTTTTACTTAGAAATATTCAAAGTTTGAATAAAAGTCCAATCTTTTAAAACAAATCAATTTTCTGAAATTCGCATCATATTTCGATTATAACATAAAAATCTCAACTTCAATTATTTAAACAATTCATGTTTTCAAATTTAAATTTCAGCATTACGAGCTCAAATTCGAAAATAATTCGATTTCCAAAAATTTGATTTTATTTCTCAAATCAATTAATTTTAAACAATTCCAAATCAAAAATTTTCAAAATCATTTTATTTAACCAATCTGGTGTCCGTATATAATTTTCTATCCTATGGCCAAGTGAATCAATTATTTCAGTTTAATTACAGGGATGGATATATATCATTTCAACCTATTTCTTAATTTATTCGAAATAATTCAATTTACAGTTTTATATACTGTAAATAATATACAGAATGATAACATGATATATAAAAATAAATAAATATCCAAAATATCAACCAATATCATCCATCACAACCAATCATCCAAACAGTCAATTAAATTCACATCAATTTCACAACCATCGATATCAGGTATTTTATGGGCAATTAAATTCTAATTTAATTTAACTGTCAATTCGAATCCTATCAAAAAATTCAGATGTCAATTTCAATGTTAGTTAAATTTATTAAGCAACAATCGATAAATTCAACTCACTTTACGATATTCAACTACATAAAAAAATACTTTAGTGCTTGTGAACATATAAACACTCATCTTTTATTTGAATCCAAAAATATTTGCAGCTTCAAATAAATTCCAGATCCACTCCACGCTAAAGACGACGTCGATACGGTAGCAACGCAATTTGTTTCGACCGAAATAGACCTCGTACGGAAAGGATGAACGATAATTAGCATTAATGATATAACTAAAAAAATTAATTAATTAACCTATAACAAAAAATTAACAACCTTAATACCACTCCTTGTCATCGTTCCCGTATCTCTCTGTTCAATGCTTCCAGTCGAACGTGCCCACCTATCTACTTTTTTTTCGATCGATCAACGCTCGCTAGGAACTACGTCGAAGCTGCCGCCGACCACACCTGTAGCCAGTGTTTTAAATCTCGGATTTTGGCCAATATCTCGGGAAAATATCTCGGCTATCTTGGGCGATATTTAAAACACTTATAACTAAATAGGCTGCCAAATCTCGGATTTTGGCTGATATCTCGGATTTTTCATCTCGGCCATCTCGGGGAGATTTAAAAGCCTGCCTGTAGGCCCCCCCCGCCACACCATGCCAGCGCACGCGTTCCAGCCCAAAATAGCCACCACCTCACGCCCAGATCCATTGCTCTACACGCCGCCATCCTACAATTTGTCATCACCGATGAACTCGCCCCTTCACGCAACTCCTTATTCATGTAGAACGTTTCGCCTAAAACATCCCTGATCGATGCGTGTAAACCATGCCGTTGGATGAAGGGGAGATGACGGCTTTGTTTTTATTTTTTTCGGCTGTTATTTTTTTTTGACTTGAGATCTCGTACGAAGCTAATCTGTTAGAAAATAAAGTGGAGAGGTAGAGTGATATACGGTCAGAAAAAAAATGTGGGTTGAATAGTATCGTTTGATTTATATATATTATTATTTAAATTAGAAAATATCTAGCCTAAGTCGTCCGAAATTTCTCGGGCTCCAAATGAAGCATGCCACCTGACGTTTATAATGTTTTACCCCCATTTCGAACACAATGGAACTATTTTTGGGGCCTAATTCGATCGTATGTGGAAGATAGCTTTTCAAAGTCAATTTATTTTATCGAATTCCTTATATAGATTTCTACGCATTTCAAGCTCGCACGTCCAAACGACAAGTCCAATCGCTATGAAACTTGAAATCCTATAATAACTCACTATTACAGATCCGATAAAACTGGTTTCGTTGGAATCCGAGACAGTGGCCAAAATGGCTATTTTTACTTGTCAATTAAAATATATAATTTCCAATTTTTTAGTTATTCACCTTTAGATCCAATTTTAAAAGTAAACGATCTCCATTCACATTTAAATAAAATTAAATCAACTGTTGACATCATTTTTATTCACATAAAATTCATAATTCAATTATTCAATAATTTCCGACATTATATTTAAACAATTTAATTATCCGATAAATTACAATAATAAGTCACTAAATTTTATCTCTAACTATTTTCATTCAATAATCATATCAAATTCCATAATTTAAAATAGTAAAAATACGGAACGTTACATGATCCCCCACTCAAAACTTTTGCTCCTCGAAAAGGCATTAAGAAAAGAATTTAACATACTATATTTTTTCAAAATAGTCAACTTATAAAACATAAGCATCTAATTTGCGAAACTATTACTATGCTTCAACTATGCCACTCCGATCGGCTTACGGAATTTAAAGTTAATTATCAAAACAGGTTATAAAATTTTTAAAACTTCAAAAAATTTCTAACTCCCGGATTAATGGAAAATTTCGGTAGAGACTCCTTTGCGCGGCTCGATCGGAAAATTTTTACAATTCAATATATAACACAAATATATCCAATATATATCAAATATACATCTCATCTCAATGATGAGGCATCCCAAAGGGCAAAAATATAAAATCGCGGTATGTAATCTGAGATACGTACCTTATTATTATAATATAAGCGAGTTCGCTCGTATTAAGCAAGCAAAAGCGTATAATAATCCGCGTATACGTCCAAACAGTCTTCGTATGTACCTATCTCAACTCAATTTGGAATGTTAGTTACTTATAATAAGATGTAGAACACGTATAAGTTTTAATATGTATAAAACATGCATTCTGAATCCAAATCTCAAGCACGAGCACAAATATGCAACCATACAACCATCATATGCACTCAAAACCATTAAACAAGGATTTACAGCAAAACAAATCATCCAACAAATCAATATTCGTTCAATTTAATTCATAACTATCACAATTTACATTTTCAATGTCAATATTTAATTTATACACTCTCATTCTTATTAACATTCAAATTCTTATTAACATTTAATTGCTCGATTCAATTTATTTGCATTCAACCAACTTTTATTCAATTAGATTCAAGTTTCATTGATTTTTCATTCAATTTATTTACTTCCAAATTGATTTGCATGCACTTATCAACATTAATGAATTCACATTCTATTAATTTACACTCGTTTATAGTTACATTCATTCTTTTTCTTCAATTCCATTATTTCATTTCAGTAATTCATATAATTAATTACACATAAGTAATTTAATTCCATACCACATTCCATAAATTTTAAATTGATTCACATTCACTAACTAATATTCATTTCGTTAATCATACAATGGATTTTTATATTCAATTCATTCGCTTTTAATTTATTTACATTCAACTAATTTGGTTTCAATCCATTTTTCTTTCAATCAGTATTTATTGCATTCACATTTGATTTATTACAATCCAATATACTTACATTCAATCGATTTGTTCCAATTATTTACATTTGTTTCATCCACGGTTAATTTGGTTTACATTCCATTGATTTCTTTTTGCTTATCCAAATGCTTAACCACATTCATAATTTGGTTTTCTTTCAATTTATTCAAATTATTTCATTTACATTTGATTCATTAAATTTAATTTGTTAAATTCCGATCGTTTCACTTTAATTTAACAATCATACAAATTCATTTATGGACCATCTTACAAAATTTATTCCATTTAACCTTGTTAAGTTAAATTTATTTCCACTTAGTATATTCTTTTTTTTATACTAACATCATTTATAAATTATCTAAATTAATTATAAATATTTTATACAACACAATCACATTTATTATTATTACTTCATATTCTAAGTTATTATTAACTCATCGATTTACTTCATTTATTCAAATTCATATTATTAATTTACTAAAATAAATTTTTACTTTATAACTCAATTCATATTAATAAAAAAAATTCTTCCACGATCAATTCATTTAAATTCACTTAAGTTAACTTTAATTTATAATTTATTCCAATAACTTATTCCTTATTATATTAGTCAACATTCAATTTTTATTCAAACTACTCCACTTGCAATTTAAAATTTTCTTTATCCAATTTTAAATCAAATCCAATTACTCATACTAAATTTTTACTTACATTCATTTATTTTTATTCAATTTCTTATAATTACATTTCATTTTAAAAATTCAAGTTCGTATTCATTTTTAATTCATTTCATAGCTTGAATGAAATTAGTCTACTTTACTAATTTAATTAGTTTCATTTCAAGTCCAATTCAACTCATCTAATATTAAGTTAAACTTCTTTTCATTTTTAATATATTTCTCATTTTATTTAGTCTTATTCAAGTTAAATTTTCTCATCATTTACATTCCATAAATTTAAATTTGTTTTGAGCTTGATAATTTTCAAATCTATAAGTTATACAATTTATTCATTCAAAATTTCATTTATCTAATTCATTTCAAATACATTTTATTTTATTTAAGCTTCTTCAGTTAGACTTCATTTTATTTACTTAATTTCACTAACTCCATTTAATTTAACAATGCTAAGCCAATTTATTTTATTTATTTGTATCTTAAATTCAAATTTTCCTTTGTTTGCTTAACCAAAATTTAACCATTTAAAATTTGGTTTGTTTTCCTATTCAAATTTATAAGTATAACTTATTTCTTTTCTATACTATTTTATATTTATAAGTTATAAACTCGTTCCTTAAATACTATTTCAATTATAAGTTCAAAACTATTTTCATATATTTATTAAATCATACTTCGAATATTTTTCACAATCACAATTTGTTTTAATTGAAAATAAATTTCTTTTAGTAGCAATTTCATCAGAAACTCAAAAATGAATACCGACAATGCTGCAGTCATCCCGAGAATTATTTCCCAACGACCAAGCGAGTTTAATGATTTTATTTTTTCAAAAATATTTTCAAAATATTTTTCTAGCCAAAACTCTTTCGAATAATACTACTATTAATTTTTAAGGCTTTGAAAAACAATTTTGAAAAAAAAGGTTTTAAATTCTAAAGTTCTCAATTTTTAAAATCATTTCTATATATAAGCTATATTATAAATATACTTATACAAACTTTCATACCTTATTCCCAAAATATTACATTAATTAACAACTTGGTCATCTTAACCACTTCTTATCTTGATTGATTTCAATCCAATTTAATTATCGAATACTTCATAAAATAAAATTCATTAAGTATTCGTTTTATTTTAATTCAACCAATAATCGATAGTAATAACTAAATATTATCATCTCCCAACAACTATCATTCATTAAAAATCATTATATATATAATATAATTTAGGTAAAATTATTTCATTTACCGATTTTAAAACAATATTATGTCGACTTGCCTCGTTTAAGTGTTTAGAAACCCCTATCGATGACACGGCGTCCCACACATCGACCAGAATTCATAAACAACTGAACAGATAAGTAAACACAATACAAAACATTTTATAACACTAACAAGTATGCTCTCTCATATATATACACTCAAATAGACTCATTCTAGAATATTACTATCCTATCTCTAATGAGTCAAACCCTACAAAGCCAAGGTTATTGCTAAACCTTCGCACTAATACCAACTTTGACGACCCGCATTTTGGAAGGTTTAAATCGACAATAATCCACCCATGTCAACTTAAACAAATCCAGAACGTAGATAATCAATGGGGTTAAATAAGAAGAATAAGAAAAGAAGAAGAAACAGCCACAGAATCTCACAGCGGAAACGATAAAATATAATAATCAAATAAACAATTCATGAAGCTGTTTACTATACATTTGATTATAATCTATACACATTTATCAGAGTTATATATACACATCATGGATAAATAATCAACACAGTAGAATAGAATAATGCAGGGAATAATAATAATAGCAATATACCAAAATCCTCGCCTTCGTCCTCCAAAAAATAATCTTCAATACGTTGAAAAAAACTCAGGATTGACCCAAGCGTAATGAATAGACAAAACACCCGAGTCAGGACTAAAATACTCTAATATAAGTCAAATCAATATCATGAAATATGAGTTCAATAACTTAAGAGATGTTACAGGATTTTACACCTCCTAAGGATCCGTTAAACTATTTATATATAATAGTATACGCTATAATAGATAATGTCTATCAGTAAAATAAATATCAAAATAGCGTTAAGGCTTTACATTGATCCACCTTAACACATTTTTATAGGTTCAAAACCAAATTTGTAATGGGCTCATATAGAAATAAATATGATAAGGCACATAAGGCAATGCCCAAGGTAGGATTCTACCAGTTTACCCTTTCTGGCTGGTCGTAACCCATCCGTGGTCGACCGTGACAATCAATCCAACCGACAAAAGGTGCACCCATCAAATCCAAAATCACAAAAGCAATACGAGGGATCAACGTCGCTAGAGGTAGCTATCCTCAATGGCCAGACATAGGCTCCTGTTTTAGTCATTTTAATTATGACACGAGTGTCAAGGCTATCGATCATCATTCTCTTACTTCATTCCAGTAAACGTCATCAGTTCAACCACTACATTCTGGATATCATCCACCGTGTACACAGTTGTTAAAGTGGTTCAAATATTGACAGGGAGTATGCCAATAAGAGGCCCCGGTCTCTTTAACAACCAAACGCCATTTTACAAACCGGTTGGTTCTTTTATATATTAAAAACAATTTATATGTGATATCAAAATATCATATTCGCTTCAAAAATAAACCCATTTCAAAATCCCCATATTCGCTTCAAAAATCATATTTTACTTCAAAATGTTAATTCAATTCGATATATTGATTTCACTTAAAAACTTGGTTCGAACTACAATTTTGGTTATAATTCACTTTAACCCAATATGCATTTAAATCCAAGATTTAATATAAACAGTCCACCCTTTTAACCAGTTTGAATTTTAGAAAATAGTTTTAAAATAGTTAAATAGTTAAAATAGTTTAATAAAAAATAATTTGAGTATCAAAATGGTTTATATAGTAAAATAGTTGGAAAATCAAAATAGTTTGAATATGTAAGGACCCGATTCTTCGACTTTCGAAAATCGACATCGATACGTCCACTGTATCAACTACCGAGCAAACGAATGCCGGAAAACCGAATTCTTAGGGTTTTAAAAGAAGAGGTAGAAGGAAAGATAGAAGAAAAAGAAAGAAGAACAACAGAACAACATCAGAACAGAAACAATATCAGAATCTCACATTCGCAGCGGAACAATATATAATAGATAATCACTAGTCTTTAAACAAAAGAACTATATCAGTTTATACATACATCAATCAGAGTCAATATACAACTCAATACAACAATGGACAGTTATGTAAACTTGTCCTCATACAGAATACACAGCGGAATAAATACTATCAGATACAAATACTACGTCTCGTCATCCAGCTTATCTCCAAAGCTCCAGAATACCCAGAATATCCTGATAACCTAACTCTAGACTGCCCGTGTGGAAATTTGTGGGCACTCAGAGTTTAGAAGGGAAACAATAAACTCCGAGTCAGTCATGGTGACTGGTGTGAGATCGTAAAATAGTTATTTTCACACAAAAAATAAAACAGATTCGCAATGCTTTTGGAAAATGAAACTACCATAAGGCCTCCCGCACACACACACACAATGCAAACGCAGAATCGGAGGAGATTTCTCCTTATGATAGTCAAAGATGCTTACTACGCAAAATCAAATCATTTTTGATATTATTATTAGTGCATAGTGTAGAAAACATTTCGAAAATAGAATATAAATCTTAGCCAGCATAGACATTTCGAACTATGCCTACTATAGCTACCATCCAAACAGTGGGGCGCCACCATAAGTGAATGATAGGTTCTATAACTAAAACCGTACAAGTCACGTATTGTTTCTTTGGATTTCCAACAAATGGTCAGGCCAAGGAACTTCCCATTGCCACATGGAAACGCCTCTGGAATGACGTCCGAAGAACCTAACCGGATCTCTGCCAACACAAGGCCGGGTTACCTCTACAAAAATAGGTAACTACTGACACGCGTATGCCATCCCCCGATCGTAACCGATCTTCCCGAGGATCCCCGATTTCCAACAAACCACATAATAAGCAGTATCAACATAGGTTAAGTATCTGGGCTCCATACCATGATACCACCTCTATCCAGAAGGAATGACATACACTAAGGGGCGCTACTCCCTAGAACCTTGCCGCATCCTTCCTGTTTTGACCATTTCCGGGGTGTGAGGCTCGACGAAGTCTCGTCCATAAAGCTACGCTTTGTCACAAAGCCATGCTTCGGGTCAAACAAATGATCAAAGAATTGATCACAAAGATAAATGATCAAACAAATGATCCTATCACAAATGATCAAACAATGATCTTTTCACAGCAACACTCAGCATGCCACATTACCAAATTGGGAATATATCGCTGATAAATTTCAACTACATAACCTCTGAGCTCGTACGTCTCAGAGAAGGGTGTTAAGCTAAGAGAATAAATTCTCCGCCACCAACAGAAATGTATTTGAAAGAAATCAGCTTTATATCTCAAATTGTAATGTCAGACACAAAATCCATACAAGTCTGTTCCAGGATCGAACAGAACCGAAGGCACTTCTCACGAAGCCCTTGCACATCCGGATAATTTTCATGTAACGACCCGTATTTTTACGGATCAAAAAGTTTGTCAAAATCTGGAATTTTAGCATTTTTGAGCCATTTCAGATTTTAGGCAGAATTTTTCTAAGTCCTAGGTCGTGAACGACCTAAGTGATAGGTCGTGACCGACTTATAGAATTGGCGACTCAAGGGTAGGCAGACCTAGTGGAGTAAGCTGTTTAGGGGATAGGTCGCTATGTGTTAGGTCGTTTGGTAGCTTGGTTGGTTAGGTCGTAAGCGACCTAAGGGTTAAGTTGTTACCAAGTTAGGTCGACTGGGTGGGTTAGCGACCTAAAGAGATAAGTCGTAGCTGGGCTAAGTTAGTAGGTCGGAGTTAACTAGGCAAGCATTAAGTCGTAGGTTGTAAGTCGTTGCCGAGTTAAGTGATAAGTCGTCTAACCAGTTAAGTCGTATCCTTTAAGTCGTAGCCTAGTTGAGTCGTGGCCGTGCTAAGGAGTTAGCGTGTTAGCGACCTAAGGAGTTAGCGTGTTAGTGACCTAAGGAGTTAGTGTGTTAGCGACCTAAGGAGTTAGCGTGTTAGCGACCTAAGGAGTTAGGTCGCATAAGTGTTAGGTCGCTGGGTTTTGCCTAAGTGTTAGGTCGCTGAGGTTATAGGTCGTAACCTTGTTAGGTTGTGAGTTGTTGGGCTTTGTTAGGTCGCTAGGTTTTGCCATGTGATAAGTCGTAAGCCTTTAAGTCGTTGAAGCGCCTGAGTTGTTAGGTCGCAGGGAATAGTTTAAGTGTTAGGTCGCGTGATTCCTAAGTCGTAGGTCGTTGGCAGGTTAAGTCGCAGATGCGCATTTGTTTTAAGGCATCTGGCTTTGGTTAGGTCAAAGATGTTGCTAGGTCGTAGGTCGTGGACGACCTAACTCCGAGCGACCTATGGAGATGAGCGACCTAGGGGCAGATTTCGGCTATAAATAGAAGGGGGTTGGCTTCATTTTTGGGATCCGGATTTCGAAGCGACGAAGTGCTGCCATTTTGAGAGCTCGACTTCTACACTTCTTCACTTCTTTTCTCCACTCTAATCTAGTGCTTCCATCCATCCAAATCAAAGATCAAGATTGAAGATTCAAGAGCTTAGATTGAAGATCTTCATCTTTTCAAGAGAGAATTCTTCGTTTGAAGCGGATTCGTGATAGATCAAGCTTGATCCTTCGCTGTCCAGATCTGAAGCGTGTTGATTTGGGTTTGTTTAGGTGATTTGGTGAGTGGTGATTATCTCTCACACGGATCCAAAGGAGTATATCGGATTGTTGGCTTGATTTGGTGTTAAAATAGAGATTTCCATGCATTTTCCTTCATCCAAAGTGTAGATCCATATAGATCCATTGTTCATGATGATGTTACATCCATTTTATCATATGTTAACCTATGCAAGTTCATTCATCAAGTTTGTAGAGATATAATCCATGTTTTCATGCTTATTGGACTTTCAACTCTTTAATTACGAAAATGCCATTATTGTTATAATTGTCTACTTAGATCATTTTTGAATGCTTGATTGCTTGGATTGATGTTTGATTTGATTGATTGTTATGAACTAGATGATTGATGATTAGATTTAGACCGAAGACGATTCAAAAGCTAAGGGAAAGGCTCTTGAATTGGGAAAGCTGCTCGTGGCATATGTAGCGGGATGATGAAGCTCTTATGCATAGATTTGATGATGTGATGTTGAGATGAGGCTTCGCAAGGATGTGATGAAGCGAGGAAATCATGTGATGAAGACTTGGTCTAATCCAGACGGGATCATTCCAAGCATGTTGATAACTCGGTGATATGATTCGAGTTGAGGATAATGAATGGATATGAGAATAGTCGTCGAGGAGGATGACTAGGAGGCTTGGATAGCATCGTTGTTGAAGGTTCTAGCATGCTCTAAGCAAGAGTACGTTTGGGCAGATTCGATAGTCCCAACGACTAACCGTTGATGGTCGAGTACTCTGGGCAGATTCGATAGTCCTAGGCACGGGTTGCGACGACGTGCGGGAGTTATGTCTAGAACCGGGGTTTCCATTAGCCCTTGACGGACGGTTGAAAGAATGTGCCGGTCATTCAATTAACGATGATATCGAAGCAATGATAACAGTGATAGCCAGAGTCATGGATGTTTGGTTGTATCGTCATTCGGACTCAAGAGCGGTATTTTCTGGGTGCTTATCTGATTTAGGCCTTGGTACTCAGAAAACATCGCCCTTGACTCGAGTGATAGTAGCTTTACTTTAAATTGTATGCTCTGCTATGTTTGCTTCTACTTAGTGTGTGTCTGGGGGCTATCACTGTAAAATGAGGTTGGAGTGGGAGGGTGGTATTCCTATTCCTTTTCCTTTATGCTCTTTTGGTATGTTGTTAGTTAATTTACTGCTCACTAAGACTGTTGTCTGACTCAAGGCTTTATGTTTTAATTCTTATTGCCTTGGGCTGTTCGTCCATTTTGGGACGGGCAGACTAGGTAGCAAGTGGCAGGTGCTGTTCTCTTCTCACGATGCTGATATCGAAGACGAGCTAGAGGGTTGCATATTATCTTCTTATATGTACTGGATATTCCGCTGATTTGTATTCTCTGAGAGATATGTAGTGAGGCTTGATGTATAGTCTATTTGGATGCTTGTATTCAACTATTATGGAGTTTTATATGATGGCATTTTGTTCTGTAAAGCTTCACTATACATATGTTCTATTGTATTTTGTCCATGCGCTGTGAGTAATACGATAGATTCTGTTGTTGTAATTTACCTTGACAATCGTCCATGGTCTCCTGGCACACTTTACAGCGCACTTTCTCTAGATTCGGTGCAGGGGTCATGGGCGGTCGTCACATTTGGTATCAGAGCATTGGTTAATCGATTTTACCCAACGCTCGCCGTCGTAACTACGTATGAGAGACGTAATTGTATTTTGATGGATGAATACTATATATAATATAGTAGTTTAGTTGAGTTTGAGTCCTTTAGGCAGTTGTTTCTCTAGATGTTCTAATCATTCCTTTTTATAGATATTGAGAATGAGTCGAAGAGGGAGACCAGCTGCTAGGGAAGGCCGTGCTACTGAAGAGACGGCTGATTATGCAGCCATGTTCGAAGCTATGATGACTTCAATCATGAGAAGGATACCAGTTTCGGGTTCGGCAGTTGATGTTGGAGTTCAGGTTCAGACTCTGAAACCAGTGGATTTTGCTAAGTTGTGCAAGGACTATACTGCTCTTGGAGGAAAGGTTTTCTTGGGAACAGAATCAACTATTGAGGTCCAGAGGTGGATGGATGCTTGTAGAAGGATCTTTGGTGATTTGGGAATTGAGGATGCAACTAAGAGGAAGTTGGCATCGAGACAGCTTCAAGGGGGAGCTTCTGATTGGTGGAATTCTATTAGCATCACTACTCCGGAGGAAGAGATTACTTGGGAGCAATTCCAAGTCAGATTTGAAGCTAAGTTCATTTCTACAGCTCAGAAGTCTGTTCTGTTCAAGAGGTTTGTGGTGCTCAAGCAAGGTGGAAGATCAGTTCTTGAGTATGTTTCTGAGTTTGAAGCTTTGTCCAAGTATGCTCGGTCATATATTGAATCTGCTTATCAGAAGAATGAGAAGTTTGTGACCGGCTTGGATAGTTATCTTGGGAGACAGTTGGTGGATCATTTGGACGATTCATTTGAGAAGCTTGTGGAGAAAGCTCTTAGGCATGAGAGTCTGTTTCCTAAGGAAGGACCTGTTGTTGCTGTTACCAGGGGAGAGTCTAAACCACAGCAGAGTGGAAACCAGAAGAGGAAGCAGCAGCAGCAGAAGGGTAAGGATGGCCAGAAGAAGCCGAAAGGCGAGGTGACTTGCTACAATTGTCAGCAAAAGGGCCATTTCTCGAAGGATTGTAAGAATCCGAAGGTGCCGATGAAGTGTCACAACTGTGACAAGCCAGGGCACATCAGGAAGAATTGTCCAGAACCGAGGAAGGACAAGCAGATTGTGCAAGCTTATGCTTTGGGAGCTATTCCGTCGTCTTCGAAAGCTCCTACTGCTGAAGAGAAAGGAAAGAGTGTGGTTGTTCAAGGTACTCTTTTCCTATGTGGTGTTCCAGTTAGAGTTCTGTTTGATACTGGAGCGTCGCATTCGTTTGTTTGTAATGAACTCGTAGGCCGGTTAGGTTTGGAACCGGATATTATTGATAGGCCATTGGTCGTGACTAATCCGGTTGGGGGTTCGTCTTGTTTGTGTA
Source organism: Allium fistulosum (assembly GCA_030737815.1). Taxonomy (NCBI): domain Eukaryota; kingdom Viridiplantae; phylum Streptophyta; class Magnoliopsida; order Asparagales; family Amaryllidaceae; genus Allium; species Allium fistulosum. The sequence goes on along the minus strand of CM060908.1, from coordinate 153,722,423 downwards.
TGTTATGCCGTGGTCTAGTTGTATCGAGTCATGGTTGCTCTTTTGTTTGTGATTGCTTTGTTATGAACTTTGCGGGGTTCGGAATTATTTTGGGTATGGACTGGCTTAGGAAGTATGCGGCTAAGGTTGATTGTGAGAGGCTGGAGGTGACAGTCGAGAATGTGGAGGGGCGAAAGATTGTGATACGATGTAAGCATGAGGAAGGCGTCTTCATGAGCTTCATGTATTCGCTAGTTGTTCCACGGGATGGACTGTCTTTAGTGCCAATCGCAAATGGATTCGAGGATGTCTTTGACGAAGTCAAAGGGTTGCCGCCGCATAGAGAGATCGAGTTTCGTATAGATCTAGTTGAAGGAGCCAGACCTGTTGTGATGCCTCTTAGGCGGATGGCGCCTAGGGAACAGCAGGAGTTGAGGGTGCAAGTTGATGATCTTTTGCAGAAAGGATTCATTCGGCATAGTGTGTCTGAGTGGGTGCACCAGTTGTGTTTGCAACCAAGGCAGATGGGTCGTTGAGATTGTGTGTGGATTATCGTGAGCTGAATAAGGTGACTAAGAAGAACAAGTATCCATTGCCGAGAATAGATGACTTGTTTGATCAGCGTCACGAAGCCAAGGTGTTTTCTCAGATGGATTTGGCAACGGGATTTCACCAGTTGAGAGTGGCTAAGGATAGTGTGCCGAAGACTGCTTTTCGGACACCATCGGGTTTCTTTGAGTGGCTGGTAATGCCGTTTGGATTTACTAACGCGCCAGCATATTTTGTGGATCTTATGAATAGAGTGTTCAGAGATCAGTTGAACAAGTTCGTACTTGTGTTCGTGGATGATATTCTGATTTATTCCAGAACGGAAGAAGAGCACAAAACGCACTTGCGTGTTGTTTTGGAAATCTTGCGGAAACATCAGCTGAAGGCTAAGTTTTCGAAGTGTCACTTCTGGAAGAGTGAAGTAAGGTTCTTAGGCCATGTGATTTCTGGAAATGGAATAGCAGTTGATCCCGCTAAGGTGGTAGCAATCCAGGATTGGGTTAGACCTAAGAATGCATCTGATGTGAGAAGTTTTCTTGGATTAGCAGGATATTATCGACGGTTTATCAAAGACTTCTCCAAGGTAGCTGCACCGTTAACAGGATTGACGAAAAAGAACCAAGTGTTCAGTTGGGATGCTAAGTGTGAGCAAGCTTTCGGAATCCTGAAAGAGAGATTGGCGAGTGCTCCTGTTTTGACTATTCCAAGTGGGAATGAAGAGATGGTGGTTTACACCAACGCATGTGGTACTGGACTTGGAGCAGTGCTGATGCAGAAGGATAAAGTTGTTGCGTATGCCAGTCGACAACTGAAGCCGCATGAAAGGAATTACCCAACTCATGATTTGGAGTTAGCGGCGATTGTATTTGCTCTGAAGATGTGGAGACATTATCTATTGGGAGTTCGATTCGAGTTGTTTACAGATCATAAGTCGTTGAAGTATCTTTTCTCCCAAAAGGATTTGAATCTTCGGCAGCAACGTTGGCTAGAGTTTTTAGCATCATATGATTTTGGTATAGCTTATACTCCGGGAAAAGGTAACGCAGTGGCAGATGCGTTAAGTCGAAGACATGCAGGATTGGGAGCCATGTTTTCAGAATGGAAGAGTCTCGAGTATTTAGCTGGATTTGACTTCAGGCCTAGATGTGAATTGGAACCTGAGATGTTGGCAAACTTATCGATAAGACCTTCTCTTGTGGAAAGGATTGGCGAGAGCCAAAAGCAAGACGATAAGCTTGTCAGGATTATCCGTGATTTGGAATCTGGATTGGATCCAGAAAAGGATAAAGGATTCGAGGTCGATCGAGAGGGTTGGCTTCGAAAGCAAGGACGACTAGTTGTTCCCGACATAGATGAATTGAGGAGTAAATTTTGAAGGAAAGTCATCACTCGAAGTTGACAATTCATCCTGGTGGAAATAAGATGTATCGGGATATGAAGAGAACCTACTACTGGGAAGGCATGAAGAAGGATGTTGGAAATTTTATTTCCAAGTGTATGAACTGCCAGTTGGTAAAGGCTGAACAGAAGAAGCCAAGTGGATTGCTTCAGCCATTAGAAGTTTCTACATGGAAGTGGGAACAAGTGTCGATGGATTTTATCGATGGATTTCCTAGAACCAGAACGGGAAATGAAGGGATTTGGGTCATTGTGGATCGTCTGACTAAGAGCGCAAGATTCATTCCTGTTCGATCGACTAGGACTGCATCAAAATTGGCTGAGTTGTATGTTAAGTGGATAGTTCGATTCCATGGTATTCCGAAAAGTATAGTGAGCGATCGAGACCCATTGTTCACTAGTGGATTTTGGAAGAGCTTCCAGGAAGTTTTGGGAACCGAGTTGTGTTTGAGTACATCTTATCACCCTCAAACAGATGGTCAGACCGAGAGAGTCAACCGAGTTTTGGAAGATCTTCTTAGAGCTTGTGTTTTGGATTTCGGAGGATCATGGGAAGATCACCTTCATTTGGTGGAGTTTGCGTACAACAATAGTTACCAGTCAAGCATTGGTATGGCACCGTATGAGGCATTGTATGGAAGATCGTGTAACTCCCCGACATGTTGGTTGGAAGCTGGAGAAAAGCTGATGCTTGGGCCAGAGATGATTCGACAGAATTCAGATAGTATAGAGATCATTCGGCAACGAATGAAGGCAGCTCAAGACCGTCAGAAGAGTTATGCCGATAAGCGTCAAAAGGATTTGGAATTCGACGTAGGAGATATGGTTTTTGTGAAGATTTCTCCGCTGAAGAATGTTATTCGATTCGGGAAGAAAGGAAAATTGACTCCAAGATTTGTTGGACCATTCCCGATCATCGAGCGAATTGGAAAGCTAGCTTACAGATTGGAGTTACCAGGGAAGATGTCGAGTGTGCACAATGTTTTTTCATGTATCATATCTACGGAAGTACGTGCACGACTCGAATACGGTGGTTTCTGCTGATAGCTGTGAAGATTTCGAAGTTGATCCAGTTGATAGAAGACCTCGTAAGCCGCTTCGTGTTGTTGAAACCGACATGAAACAGCTTAGGAGGAAGGTAGTTAAGTTGCTCAAGATACAATGGAGTGATGATGATAACGACTGTACGTGGGAGGTGGAAGAGAGGATGAAGGCAGCTCATCCTGAACTCTTCAAGGTATGGCCCTAAGGTGTCATGTCATCTCGCGATATTGTAACTTGCTCTAAGTCTTAGAATTCTGTACGCTAAGTTAGAATTGGATGCATGGTTTGTTGATTACTATGGATGGTAGGCGTACAGAATAGTCTTTGATTGCTTTGTTGCTTGGAATTTCGGGGGCGAAATTCCTAAGGGGGAGAGAATGTAACGACCCGTATTTTTACGGATCGAAAAGTTTGTCAAAATCTGGAATTTTAGCATTTTTTAGCCATTTCAGATTTTAGGCAGAATTTTTCTAAGTCCTAGGTCGTGAACGACCTAAGTGATAGGTCATGACCGACTTATAGAATTGGCGACTCAAGGGTAGGCAGACCTAGTGGAGTAAGCTGTTTAGGGGATAGGTCGCTATGTGTTAGGTCGTCTGGTAGCTTGGTTGGTTAGGTCGTAAGCGACCTAAGGGTTAAGTTGTTACCAAGTTAGGTCGACTGGGTGGGTTAGCGACCTAAAGAGATAAGTCGTAGCTGGGCTAAGTTAGTAGGTCGGAGTTAACTAGGCAAGCATTAAGTCGTAGGTTGTAAGTCGTTGCCGAGTTAAGTGATATGTCGTCTAACCAGTTAAGTCGTATCCTTTAAGTCGTAGCCTAGTTGAGTCGTGGCCGTGCTAAGGAGTTAGCGTGTTAGCGACCTAAGGAGTTAGTGTGTTAGCGACCTAAGGAGTTAGCGTGTTAGCGACCTAAGGAGTTAGGTCGCATAAGTGTTAGGTCGCTGGGTTTTGCCTAAGTGTTAGGTCGCTGAGGTTATAGGTCGTAACCTTGTTAGGTCGTGAGTTGTTGGGCTTTGTTAGGTCGCTAGGTTTTTCCATGTGATAAGTCGTAAGCCTTTAAGTCGTTGAAGCGCCTGAGTTGTTAGGTCGTAGGGAATAGTTTAAGTGTTAGGTCGCGTGATTCCTAAGTCGTAGGTCGTTGGCAGGTTAAGTCGCAGATGCGCATTTGTTTTAAGGCGTCTGGCTTTGGTTAGGTCGAAGATGTTGCTAGGTCGTAGGTCGTGGACGACCTAACTCCGAGCGACCTATGGAGATAAGCGACCTAGGGGCATATTTCGGTTATAAATAGAAGGGGGTTGGCTTCATTTTTGGGATCCGGATTTCGAAGCGACGAAGTGCTGCCATTTTGAGAGCTCGACTTCTACACTTCTTCACTTCTTTTCTCCACTCTAATCTAGTGCTTCCATCCATCCAAATCAAAGATCAAGATTGAAGTTTCAAGAGCTTAGATTGAAGATCTTCATCTTTTCAAGAGAGATTTCTTCGTTTGAAGCGGATTCGTGATAGATCAAGCTTGATCCTTCGCTGTCCAGATCTGAAGCGTGTTGATTTGGGTTTGTTTAGGTGATTTGGTGAGTGGTGATTATCTCTCACACGGATCCAAAGGAGTATATCGGATTGTTGGCTTGATTTGGTGTTAAAATAGAGATTTCCATGCATTTTCCTTCATCCAAAGTGTAGATCCATATAGATCCATTGTTCATGATGATGTTACATCCATTTTATCATATGTTAACCTATGCAAGTTCATTCATCAAGTTTGTAGAGATATAATCCATGTTTTCATGCTTATTGGACTTTCAACTCTTTAATTACGAAAATGCCATTATTGTTATAATTGTCTACTTAGATCATTTTTGAATGCTTGATTGCTTGGATTGATGTTTGATTTGATTGATTGTTATGAACTAGATGATTGATGATTAGATTTAGACCGAAGACGATTCAAAAGCTAAGGGAAAGGCTCTTGAATTGGGAAAGCTGCTCGTGGCATATGTAGCGGGATGATGAAGCTCTTATGCATAGATTTGATGATGTGATGTTGAGATGAGGCTTCGCGAGGATGTGATGAAGCGAGGAAATCATGTGATGAAGACTTGGTCTAATCCAGACGGGATCATTCCAAGCATGTTGATAACTCGGTGATATGATTCGAGTTGAGGATAATGAATGGATATGAGAATAGTCGTCGAGGAGGATGACTAGGAGGCTTGGATAGCATCGTTGTTGAAGGTTCTAGCATGCTCTAAGCAAGAGTACGTTTGGGCAGATTCGATAGTCCCAACGACTAACCGTTGATGGTCGAGTACTCTGGGCAGATTCGATAGTCCTAGGCACGGGTTGCGACGACGTGCGGGAGTTATGTCTAGAACCGGGGTTTCCATTAGCCCTTGACGGACGGTTGAAAGAATGTGTCGGTCATTCAATTAACGATGATATCGAAGCAATGATAACAGTGATAGCCAGAGTCATGGATGTTTGGTTGTATCGTCATTCGGACTCAAGAGCGGTATTTTCTGGGTGCTTATCTGATTTAGGCCTTGGTACTCGGAAAACATCGCCCTTGACTCGAGTGATAGTAGCTTTACTTTAAATTGTATGCTCTGCTATGTTTGCTTCTGCTTAGTGTGTGTTTGGGGGCTATCACTGTAGAATGAGGTTGGAGTGGGAGGGTGGCATTCCTATTCCTTTTCCTTTATGCTCTTTTGGTATGTTGTTAGTTAATTTACTGCTCACTAAGACTGTTGTCTGACTCAAGGCTTTATGTTTTAATTCTTATTGCCTTGGGCTTCGTCCATTTTGGGACGGGCAGACTAGGTAGCAGGTGGCAGGTGCTGTTCTCTTCTCACGATGCTGATATCGAAGACGAGCTAGAGGGTTGCATATTATCTTCTTATATGTACTGGATATTCCGCTGATTTGTATTCTCTGAGAGATATGTAGTGAGGCTTGATGTATTGTCTATTTGGATGCTTGTATTCAACTATTATGGAGTTTTATATGATGGCATTTTGTTCTGTAAAGCTTCACTATACATATGTTCTATTGTATTTTGTCCATGCGCTGTGAGTAATACGATAGATTCTGTTGTTGTAATTTACCTTGACAATCATCCATGGTCGCCTGGCACACTTTACAGCGCACTTTCTCTAGATTCGGTGCAGGGGTCATGGGCGGTCGTCACATTTCAAATCACGTCCGGACTTCCCATCACTAAGGGTGATAAAACCTCTAAACCGGAGATCAGCCGATGTAGAGTAACTCGACGGTAATCCTTCCGTTTTCAAAAATATCCGGTCTTCAACACCGGTCATCAAATGCAATTCATAACGACGTATCACATATTCGGAATGGGTTATACGACCCCATGGTCCTTTCCTGGCTAACCCGAATAGTGAGCGCTTATTCAAAAATAAGTGTGGCATTCAAATTCATCCAAATCACAACAAATACCCATTCAAGGTAATTATTGATAGTCGGTTATTTAACTATCAATAAAGATGCGCAACATCATCAGATTCCAAATAATTTTCCAAAATTATTTATTTTCAAAAATATCTTTACTAGATATAAAATTTCCACACTTAACCGTTTGAAAACATATTTCAAATATTCACATTTCAATTTATCTTTAAAAGATAAAATTTCAAACCCTTCGTTTCATATTGGAAAAGCATTTCCATACTTATTTAATTATAAGTAATTCACAAATCAATTTATTTTCAACATTTGAAGATATTCTATATACTTAAATAAATGTTAAGTATATATTTCATTCTTTGAGGAAATCATTCTCTTAAGCACATTTATTTGAGTCAAAACGAATGTTACGTAAAACATCGTTACGACGACTAAAAATCACTAGTATAGGGATTCGAAATTTAGATAGATATATAAATCCCAATACTATATAAAACATTAACATTTCCTTTCGGAAATCATTTACTATAACATCAGTGTTATAGTCCACCATTTCCTTATTTCCTCGAAAACGTCTATTTCAACAATAAATGTTGAAATCTATGATTTTGATATTCAATATATTTTAAAACATCATTAAAACAATTAACTTCATTTTTAATGTCACTTCCCCAAAACAATATCCAATTTACTTAAATATATATTCACTATCCAAAATCGTGAATATACTTCACTAACCAAATTTCAATATTTTCTACACATTTAGATTTCAAGAATTATCCACTATCCAAAATCGCGGATATATTTCATTTAATAAACTTCTATGTTTAACTTATCAATTTCAATTGGTTTTGGATTTATAAAACAACGTTTATAAATCACATTTATACTTCATAACAATTTCAACTTACAAAATCATTTTATTAGCCAATTCTATTCATATTCCATCTAAGTGCAAAAATCTAATTTATAAGTTTATTACTTATAAATCTTTTATTCTACAACATCTATTCAATTTATACTTCACAATTTCAAAATTTCATTCACATACGAATTTTTATTTCATCTTGTTCTAACACTTACAAAACTCGTTTAAAATTCCAATGTTTTAAATTTATAAATATCAACTTTTAAAATTCTTTAAATAAACCGTTTATAATACTGTGAAAATCTCAATTTAAACCATTTTATAAATAAATCAACTATTTATTTCAAAGATGACACTTTGGTTATATTTCACAAAAATCATAATTTCTATAACTTTAAAAGTTGAACGTTTATAAATCAATTCAAAAATTAAATAAACGTATACTTTCAAAAATCACTTTAAAAATCTCTTTTAAAATCAACATCGTCATTTTTAAATTTCAAAAATGAATCCGATGATGCAACACACAAATTAGTCAATCACGACAACAAACATCATAAATCAACATATGATAACAGAATACATCAATATCTACAAATAAATAAATACTGTTGAGGAATCCAGTTGGATCCCTCCAACCTGTTTCTCTGCATCCACAGATGTTAGCACAATACCAATTCCACTTCGAGGTGGAATATCGCGGTATATGGGTTTTATAAAAATCATCCGCTTACTAACGGCGCAATAGGGTCTCATCCGCTATACGAGGCGGGAAATCAATCAATCCAATATATACATATGCCAATATGTATATATTGCTATATATATATATATATATAGATATATCCTATTATATCTAATATCACATCCAAATAGCAATCAATAACTGCAATCCAAATTTATTTTGAGTGAGAAGATCTCACCTTAGCTTTTTAATTCGCAGTCCATTTTCCATTTTGACCATTTCTTCATGGTTTCAAACCTTGTATAAATAATTTATACAATTCATTAATATTCGAAATAAATCGAACAGTTAAATTTTATTTTAAACTTTCTTTACTTAATTCTTTAATTAACAAATTCTAAAACATTTGTTAAATAATTTAACTTAACAAAACCTACATTCAATCACAAAATTTTCCTAACATGTTAACTTGAAGATTTTAAATGGGCTTAGCCCATTATAAAACAACCCGAGTGGGTCTTCCAGTCATTCACGATCCAAACACCTCCCTGCTTCGAGTTTAAACTAAATCTGACCCGTGTGATAAAGTTTTACAAAAATTTGTTTAAGTTTAAAACTTTACTCGATACGACGCTGAAAACCCCAGGTTCGACTTCGAGCTTCCTCCCATCTTCCCCCAAAACGATTACGACTGATACCTCCTCCAGATCGTGCATGTGCACGCCACCGCGCCGCCGCTTCTCTGGCCACCGCGACCTCCAGCAAACCACGAATCATCCCCTCATTTGAAATCAAAACCCAGATCTTCACAAAAAGGACGAAATCAAATTTTTTGTAGTTTTCGAAAAAAACTGCTCTTAACCACCTTCAGAGAATCGTCTCGCCGCCACGTCTCAGTTCACCAGAAAAATTCATGCTTCCGGCCATAGCACGTCGACAACCTAAGCTAACCTCCCCCTTGACCTCGATGAACTCGATCACTCCTAGGTGATAAAATCATCCCGTGTTCTACCCATTACAAAACCCAGTGTTAAAACCCTACCTTCAATTCGTTCGAACCATTCTAGTGTTTGAAAATTAATTCGACAATTTTCCCAACATTTTAGACATTCAAGGATGCTTTAGTACAAGTTTCAGAATTTATGAATGAATCGATTTCCCAGAATTTAGAAAAATGCACATTGAACAAAATTCCAAATTGCTCTTGAAACACTCCACTAAAAATCTTCATTTTTGTTTTAAAAATCATAAATTTAACTAAGCATTCAAGTTAGATAATCGAATCCAGTAATTTAAATACTTGAATTTGATCAAAGTTTTGAAATTTTTCTTCTCCCCTGTTTTACTGGCACTGCCTTTTAAAATTTTATTTGAGAAAATTTCTTAAGCTTAATCTTGCTTATACAAACAGATTTCATTTAATTTGTAAAGTCTGAAATCAATCATTTTAAGAAGGATTTGAGGTTGATAGATTATTTTTCAAATTCCAGACATTTTAAAGAAGTCAGATCAATTTTAAAGATTTGCTCACAAATAAATATTCAACAGGATCATACTTTTAAGTTTTTAAAGGTAAATGTTACTCACCTATCTCCTGAATAACAGAGCCACATTTTGTTCGAAACAGGCTTGAAGTTGCAAACTAAATATTCTTCTTTGATCTCTGGTTTTTATTTACTTTGAACTTGAATGATGTTAAGTTTGTAGATGGTGATGTTTTTCTCTGGTTTTACTCAGCTTGAAAATGAACGAGACTGATATGTATAAAGAAAAAAAAGATGATAGGTATGCTATTATTTTGTACAAAGTGATGTTTGTTTATACAATAGGGTATGGCTGAAGATGCTTTGTATTAAATGCTGGAAGTATGTTGCATTTATTCCCTTAGTCCTTTACTTTCGGCTGAGATGATGTTAGTTGGTACATAGGTACTTAGTTTTAAATACTTGAACATATCTTTGCTTGTTCTTACCTTACATAATTATTTGTACAAAGATTTTTGCTGTCTTGTTTATAAACTTGCATATTAGATTACTTATCAAATTTTGTTTGTTTACTTTGTCTTTATACTTTGAGTGTATATTTTCTTTTTGCTTTGTTTTTAGCACTCATTTTTTTATTTCTATTTTAAATGTTTATTTTTTTCTTCAATACTTATTACCTTGTATCTCTTTTATTTTTAAAACTTAAACTATCAAATATAAGATTTACTAATGTATTCACTTTCTATTTTATAAAACTATAAAAATTTATCTTATATATATATTTCCAGTTTAACATCTATTATTATTTAACTCTAATACTAAATATTTTTATTTTTGAAATTCAAATTGACATCAATTATTTATTTAAAATTTTATTTCAAATCCAATATATACATATATAATCACATATATACAAATTTTCAAATATTTTTAAATTTAAATGATTTATACAAAATTTATTTTAACTCGGGGAAACTCGCTTCCATTTATAAAATAAATTTTACAAATTTAATTCAGAAATTCAATAAATTTTTAATTTAAATTAAATTAAAATTCGGGGTCGTTACAAACTTCCCCCCTTAAAAGAATTTCGTCCTCGAAATTCGCAGGGCACAAAAACAACATAGATAGACAGATTCGATCTCCTATAATTCCTCAAACTTATGATATGGATTTTATTTTCAAATATCTTTCAATTCACATTTATAAATTTCATTTGTCAAATGAATTTATCTTCAATCTTTGATTATTATTTTAATTTCTCATTCAATTTCAATTTAACAATGATAATATTTCAATGTTATTATTTCCTAACAACCAAGCATCCATATACTATAATAATTCATAGAGAACATTTCTTTTCCATACGAAAATAGTTTTGGGTAAAATTATCTCATTTACCCTATTTTAAAACAATACTATGCTGAATTGTTCTATATAAGTGTTTAGAGATCCCTATCGATAGAGTTGTCCAGACCATACCGACCAAAATCCATATACCACTCCACAAATCAATCATCACAATATAAAACAATTTTATATTCACTAACAAATACGCGTTCATATCTATTATTACACTCAACTCATTCTAGAGTACTACTAACTCTATCTCTAATGAGTAACACCCAACAGAGCAGGGTTGTCGCTTAACCATATGCTCTGATACCACGTTGTAAGGACCTGATTCTTCGACTTTCGAAAATCGACATCGATACGTCCACTGTATCAACTACCGAGCAAACGAATGCCGAAAAACCGAATTCTTAGGGTTTTAAAAGAAGAGGTAGAAGGAAAGATAGAAGAAAAAGAAAGAAGAACAACATCAGAACAGAAACAATATCAGAATCTCACATTCGCAGCGGAACAATATATAATAGATAATCACTAGTCTTTAAACAAAAGAACTATATCAGTTTATACATACATCAATCAGAGTCAATATACAACTCAATACAACAATGGACAGTTATGTAAACTTGTCCTCAAACAGAATACACAGCGGAATAAATACTATCAGATACAAATACTACGTCTCGTCATCCAGCTTATCTCCAAAGCTCCAAAATACCGAAAATATCCTGATAACATAACTCTAGACTGCCCGTGTGGAAATTTGTGGGCACCCAGAGTTTAGAAGGGAAACAATAAACTCCGAGTCAGTCATGGTGACTGGTGTGAGATCGTAAAACAGTTATTTTTCACAAAAAAATAAAACAGATTCGCAATGCTTTTGGAAAATGAAACTACCATAAGGCCTCCCGCACACACACACAATGCAAACGCAGAATCGGAGGAGATTTCTCCTTATGATAGTCAAAGATGCTTACTACGCAAAATCAAATCATTTTTGATATTATTATTAGTGCATAGTGTAGAAAACATTTCGAAAATAGAATATAAATCTTAGCCAGCATAGACATTTCGAACTATGCCTACTATAGCTACCATCCAAACAGTGGGGCGCCACCATAAGTGAATGATAGGTTCTACAACTAAAACCGTACAAGTCACGTATTGTTTCTTTGGATTTCTAACAAATGGTCAGGTCAAGGAACTTCCCATTGCCACATGGAAACGCCTCTGGAATGACGTCCCGAGAACCTAACCGGATCTCTGCCAACACAAGGCCGGGTTACCTCTGCAAAAATAGGTAACTACTGACACGCGTATGCCATCCCCCGATCGTAACCGATCTTCCCGAGGATCCCCGATTTTCAACAAACCACATAATAAGCAGTATCAACATAGGTTAAGTATCTGGGCTCCATACCATGATACCACCTCTATCCAGAAGGAATGACATACACTAAGGGGCGCTACTCCCTAGAACCTTGCCGCATCCTTCCTGTTTTGACCATTTCCGGGGTGTGAGGCTCGACGAAGTCTCGTCCACAAAGCTACGCTTTGTCACAAAGCCATGCTTCGGGTCAAACAAATGATCAAAGAATTGATCACAAAGATAAATGATCAAACAAATGATCCTATCACAAATGTGTAATGACTCTAAAAGTAAAAATGAAATTGAAAAAAATATATATATATTTATATACATTTATATTAAGAAATTCTGAGATTATAATATATATATATATTGCATTAAAACAAAAAAAAATTTGGCAATAAATAAAATTTCATGGGAGCTTCTGTTTGATAAAATGCAAGGAATTAAGATGATTAAAAGAAAAATTGGAACTCAAAATAAATATAGCTTTATGTTCAAAGAATTATGTAAATACATACATTTAATATATATGGGGTATTTTCTGTTTTATATAAAGATAGAATAAAATGAAGTTTAATAAAAAGGTTTATATGTCTTATAATTATGCCAAAAATAATTATCATAATATATGTGATTTTTATTTAAATATAGAAGGAGTTACTGATTTGACAAAGAGGCAGAAATATATATATATATATATACATACAGGATCAAATAAAATTTCCATATCTCATGTTTATTTCAAGCAAATAACATGGGTGAATGATTTTACTTACATAATTAGGTATGATAGTATGTCTGATTTAATGGAGATAATAGATGGGTAGAAAATACAAAGGATATTTTCAGATTCTTTAAACTTAGAAAAAAAATGAACAAAGGGTCACATGCATATGGCATGAATAAAATGGAGACATGAAAATAGCATGCAGTGTTTAAAATGTTCAACTCCCGAAATAACCAATTAAAGTAACCTAATGTATGCATTTCCCATTTAGGACCACACAGGAATGAGATATGTGCATGAACAGCTAAGGGTATTAGGAGAATTACCCATTTTCTTAAACCCTAGAATGGATTTATAAATAACTGCACATAGCCAAATCCATCATTCTCTCGGGATCAAAAACAAAAATAAAAGAATAAACTAGGAGAAACACTAGCTTGAGGCTTTGGGGGATTTGCTGTTCTAAGGATTAAGGCAGTGAAAGTAAAAACATTAGGTGAGTATTTATCCTTTGTATGCAATGGCATTAAGTCCTATTGCATGCAGCCTAAAAATATTATGAGTCATTTGAATCTCTGAAATGAATTGTTATGGGTGATATGGATGTTTGTTTGTGCATTTTTGTTTGGAGCATTAATCTGTAAGTGGGCTTTTAGAGTTAACATGTTTTGAGTATTCTTGTTCTATCTTATCATCATTAAACATGGATATAGATTAATAGGGGAACATGGGGTTGAACCAGGAAATATACAAGCAGTCATATTTCTCTGATATATGAATGAAAGAAAAACTAAATTGGTCACTTGGGGGTTAGTCAATGATCTGCTTACTTCAGGTGGAAGCAAGTATATGCATGGTGCAACTGCACCCTGAGGCCTTTGTGTGCTGGAATAATTTAAACAACCTGGGAGTTTCCTTCACAATGCATACATAGTGTTCATTTGACAAGGAGTTAAAGACCATAAAATAAATGGGGACAGGGGTTTAAAAAATCCGGGTTATAAATATTAAGATATGGTGTTAGATTTAATCTAGATAAACATTGTTCATTGTTTAATTGCTGGGTGAAATTTGGAGTATGAAACCTGAGTTTACTTATCTAAGATTAGGTGTGAATGAATTAAGAATTGTACACATGATTATTTCAACTGTTTGTTGTGTATTGTTTAATTTGTTGAATGTGATTTTGTATCTCTTTGAATGAACCAAAACATGCTAAGTATAAAACCTGTTAAACTAAGAAGGCACTGCAAGATTACTAAAATTATGTGTAAGTATACAAAATTGATAAATGCTCATACTAGTGTAAACTGACCCTTTTGGTTGCCCTTGCAATCATCCGGGTGTCTCAAAAATTCTTTGGGGCAGCTAAATGATTTTCTTGCAGGAAATTGAAGTTGGCTTGATGAGTAAAGAAGGCATTGGCTGCTAGTATAAATAAGAGAGACTTGTTTTAAATTTTGCAGTTGCATTGTAATGAAATTACTAGACAAATTCTATTTTCTGTAATTGAAGTTACTTGTAGGAAACTTTCTAAGTATTTGGGGTTTAAAATATGTACTTAAGCAAAACCTGTTGTGAGTAATCATTGATGATGTTTGGTTAACTACTAATTTATTTTGTGAATGTCTGATTTGGAGAAAATAAGGAGATGGACATATCATATACATATGATATTTGCATATATATTTGATCTCTGATTTTTATTGCTTACATTTTGTCTTATGGAATTTAAACAGCCAAGGGGATTGATTTTTGTAATGAACTCTCAAGATTTTAGTAGAATATTCAAGTGAAATGAATTTGTGCATGGCAGGTAAATGATACTGGCATGTGCATGAATTCTGGAAATTTGTATGTATTTGAGTATTTAAATTTCAAATAAAACTATGAGAGCAGTAGACTTGGAAGTACTGGATTTTTAATAATTGAATGAATACATATAAGAGTGCATTTCAGAAAAACTAGACACAAACATGTTGGGGATTAGGAGTAGGAACTTGTAGAAGCTTGTTAAAATGAGGGATATGGGTTTGCAAGTGGTAGAAAAGGGACTATGGCCGGTCTAGATGGCCATAGATCAAACCCTTGGAGCCTGGAACCACTTCATTTCAATTGATGAAGTGTAAGTGCTTCCGGGACAAATCAAAGAAAACACCAAGCAGCCCATGGATAACACCAAGCATATCCCACAAATCACCAAGTATGTAAGTCTGCATCATGTTAAATTTAAAAATGCTAAGTATCCTCATCTGATCAACCTGAAATGATCAATGGAAATTAAGTCCAATATCCAGGCCTGCTAGTAAAATTTGTAAGTAATTTCATGCATACACTTGATAACTATCATGAGATCAAGGAAATACCATTTTAGTGTTAATAGAACTATTTAGGCAGATTAATATATATAGTCAAATAAAAGTATAATTGTTATAATTTGCTAAAAATATACCTCTGGCAGTAGAACAAAATTTAGAAAGGAAATAAGTGGCTTGTCAATAGCTTGTATGGTATTTTGTTTTCAATTTGATTTAAATCCCCTCTGATAAAATAATAATAATAATAATAATAATAATAAAGAAAAAATTGTATATCATCAAATATATAATTGTCTTAATTTGTTTGTACACTGATATGATTATATTGGTAAAAATCAGGGTCTTGGGAAAAATATTTGGAAACTATATAAAAATTCAAATATAAAAGAATTGGGGTTTAGTGGTGAATTCCTCTTGAATGTAAAAAAAAATATCTATGTGTTTTATGGAGAGGGTCACCACAGTTGGTATCAGAGCTATGTTTTAAATAACATAGTAAATGTTGTTGTATGCATATGAATGTTTGAATGCATTGTTTGAATTATTGGTGTTGAATGCTTTTGTTTTATGTCTGAAAAAAAAATGTGTGTACATGTGATACATGCACAATGTGCACAGAAATAAGAATGAACAAAGTAAAGACACCAAAAATGATAGGGGTAAATAAACTAACATAAAAATCATATTTATAGCATTATGGTAGGACTAAGGCACCACACAGGTGCAGGATCATCACGTGAGCCACCTGTGATGAGCATGGAGGATTTTGTGAGAGCTTTAAGGGATGGAATGGCACCAAGGCAAGACAATCCTCATGAAGAACTCTCCAAACCGCTTAAGACATGTACCACTTTGGGAGGAAAGGATTTTGAAGGTACTGAAGGAGCTATAGGTGTTCAAACTTGGATAAGAACTATGGAGAGGGTCTTCACAGATATGCAAATCAATGACCAGAGGAAGAGACAGATAGCTTCAAGGAAACTGAAGGGGGTTGCACTGGATTGGTGGGAAGTTGTGACAGCAGGAAGACAAGAGGATACTATCACTTGGAATAATTTCAAGGACATGCTTGAGGCCAGATTTGTCCCTGCATCTGCCAAGGCCACACTGCTTGAAGACTTTATTAGATTAAGGCAAGGAAGCATGAGTGTGAATGAATACACTCAGAAGTTTGAAGCATTATCCAAGTATGGACTGGTGTTAATAGGGAATGCAGAAGCAAAGAATGCAAGGTACATTCAAGGCTTGAACCCTAGTCTGTCAAGGGCAATGTTGCCATACAAGGACAAAACCTTCGATCAAGTAATTGATCTAACTCTCTCATTTGAGCAACATGACACTGCAAGAGAGAAATTCAGGAATATGAAGCTCAATAAGAAGAAGGGTGGTCAGAACAAAGTGCAACCTTATGACAAGAGAAATGCAAGTAAAGGAGCTAAGAAAGGGGAAGGAGCAACAACACCTGAAAGCAAGAAATTCACTCATTGTTTTAATTGTGGAAAAGCTGGACATTATAGTAACCAATGCCCTGACCCTAAGATACCCAGAGGAGGCTGCTATAATTGTGGAAAGATGGGTCATCTCAAGAAGGATTGCCCAGAAACCAATAGTGGAACAGCAAGGGTAGGAGCTTTGGCAGCAAGTAACACTGGGAATGTTGGGCAACTTGAAGGTATAATTTTTATTCATACCCAACTAATATCAGTAATATATGACACCGGTGCCTCACATTCACTAATATCTCTGGAAATTACAAAGAAATTAGCACTTGCATGTGTTTCTATTGATCAGCCCTTAATTGTACACAGTCCCATAGGGAGTCATTGTATGTTAGGGATGAAGTGTATGGGTCTGAAATTAATTATAGGAGGTTATGAATTTAATTCAGACTTATATACCTTAAATTGTCCTGGTATTGGGATTATTTTGGGAGTAGATTGGTTAATAAGAAATAGAGCAATTTTAAATTTAGAAAACCTTACTATTTCTTTGGAAACAAATGAAGGCAAAAGAATTACCATCTTAAGTGAAATAGCAAAGAATGCTTGTTTTAATAAAATCCGGAGTATTAATGAAGTTCAAAAGGAATTAAAAATAGAGGAAATCCCAGTAGTTAATGGATATATAGATGTGTTTGGAGAAGTGAAGGGAATTCCTCAAAATAGACCAGTTGAATTTAAAATAAAATTAATGCCAGGAACAAATCCAATCATTAAGAAGCCTTATAGAATGGGTCCAAAAGAGTTAGTAGAACTAAAACATCAACTGGAAGAATTAGAAGAGAAAGGATTCATAAGATCAAGTAGTTCCAGTTGGGTTCCCCAGTGCTATTTGTCAAGAAACATGATGGCACAATGAGGTTGTGTGTAGACTACAGGGATTTAAACAAGGTAACCATCAAAAATAAGTACCCACTGCCTAGAATAGATGATCTATTTGATCAATTGCATGGAGCTAAAATATTTTCAAGGCTAGACTTAGCCTCTGGATTTCACCAAATGAAAGTTGCAGAGGAAAGCATTGAGTACACAGCCTTCAACACAAGGTATGGCCTTTATGAATTTCTAGTAATGCCATTTGGCTTGACCAATGCTCCCTCCTATTTTGTAGACTTGATGAATAGAATTTTTAGAGACTTTTTGGATAAGTTTGTCTTGGTATTTATAGATGACATATTAATTTATTCAAAGACAGAAAATGATCATGCCATGCACCTACATTTAGTATTATCCAGACTTAGAGAACATGAATTAAAATCCAAGTATTCGAACTCTACATTTTAGCAACATGAAGTAAAATTCTTAGGACACATAGTGTCACAACAGGGAGTAAGTGTAGATCCAAGCAAGGTCATTGCAGTTCAATCATGGAGTAGACCCAAAAAAGTGACTGAGGTGAGGTCATTCTTAGGTTTGGCAGGGTACTATAGGAGGTTCATCAAGGATTTTTCAAGAATAGCCGCACCAATGACCAAACTAACCAAGAAGAACCAACCATATGTGTGGACTGAGCAGTGCGAACAAGCTTTTGAGAAATTGAAGCAAGCATTGGTGGAAGCTCATGTCCTACAAATCCCAGAAGCAAATGAAGGAATGGTTGTATACACTGATGCTAGTGGGTCTGGGTTAGGTGCAGTGCTTATGCAACATGGCAAGGTAGTGGCATATGCATTAAGACAGCTTAAACCCAATGAAACCAAGTATGCAACTCATGATCTAGAATTAGCTGCAATAATGTTTGCACTAAAACTATTTAGGCATTATTTGCTTGGGGCAAAATTTGAATTATTCACAGATCATCAAGCATTGAAATATTTATTTTCTAAAAAAGATTTAAATATGAGGCAAGCAAGGTGGTTGGAGTTTCTAGCTGCATATGATTTAGATATTTTGTACACTCCTGGAAAAGCTAATAGAGTAGCAGATGCTTTGAGCAGAAATCATGTTAGATTGGCCAGTTTGATGATTGATGAGTTTAAAAACCTTGCAGTGCTTGGGGAGGCAGATATATGCAGCAAGGATGAAGTGAATTTTAAAGAACATGGTGATATGGTGGAGTATGGTACACTGGGAATAATCACAGTGAAGTCTAATCTGGTGGAGAAAGTTGGTAGCATGCAAGATCAAGATCAAAGTCTAAAGGAGAAGAAAGAAATGTTATTAAATAACATTGAGTCAGAGAATTTTAAAATAGATTCCCAGGGTTATCTGAGGAAAAATGATAAGCTCTATGTACCAGACCTTGAAGAGTTGAAGGAAGAAATCATGAATGAGCATAACAAGACCAAGTACACCATACACCCTGGTGGTACTAAAATGTATCATGATTTAAAAAGAAGCTACTGGTGGCCAGGAATGAAGCAAGCAGTGGCAAGATTTGTGGCAAAATGTTTCACATGTCAACAAATTAAAGCAGACTACCAAAAGCCTTCTGGCATGTTGCAACCTTTGGAGGTACCTCAGTGGAAATGGGGAAGTATTTCCATGGATTTTGTGGATGGTTTGCCTAGAACTAAGAAAGGCAATGATAGTATATGGGTAATTGTTGATAGACTAACCAAATCAGCTCACTTTGTTCCTATCAGGTCAGATAGAAATGCATCTAAGCTTGCACAATTATTTATTAAGGAAGTGGTGAGGCTACATGGTATACCCAAGACCATTGTAAGTGATAGAGACACTTTGTTCACCTCAAGATTTTGGGAAAGCTTCCAAGAAGCAATGGGAACACAACTTTGTTTAAGCACTGCCTACCATCCTCAAAGTGATGGGCAAACAGAGATAGTGAATAAAATATTGGAAGATTTACTTAGAGCATGTGTGCTTGATTTTGGGGGTAATTGGGAGGATCATATCCACTTGGCAGAATTCACTTACAACAATAGCTATCAATCAACAATAGGAATGGCTCCCTTTGAAGCCTTGTATGGGAGACCCTGCATGTCTCCTGCCTGTTGGTTGGAAGCAGGAGAAGGTGTAATATTGGGGCCAGATCATGTTAAAGAAACTTCCAACATGATTGAACTAGTTAGACATAGAATGAAGGAAGCACAATCAAGACAGAAGTCTTATGCAGATAGAAAGAGAAAGCCAATGGAGTTTGAAGTAGGAGAGCATGTTTTTCTGAAGGTATCACCAATGAAGATGGTGTTCAGGTTTGGGAAATCTGGTAAGCTATCACCAAGGTTTGTAGGACCATATGAAATTATGCAAAGAATTGGTGCTATGGCCTACAGGCTTAAGTTACCTGAGGAGTTGAGTGGTGTGCATCCAGTATTTCATGTATCTCAATTGAGAAAATGGGTGCATGATGAAGGAGCAATTCTGGAGTCACCCACTCAAATTCAAGTCCAGAAGAATTTGGTTTATACAAATGAACCAGTAGGGATAGTTTCCAAGGAAGAGAAAAAGTTGAGGAACAAGGTGATCAAACTGGTGAAAATTCAATGGAGCTTGGACACTAATGATTGTACATGGGAGGTTGAAGATAAAATGAGGGCTAAATACCCCAATTTGTTTACTGATGGAGAGGTTTGTTTAAACAGCCTATGATGAATTTTCTAAATATATTTATATATTGTTTGCTTTTATAAAATATGAGTATGGGGTTATGGAGTTAAAACAGGCTATAGATTAGTGCTTTTAATTGGAGAAATTAGGTGAAATTATGGGGACATAATTCCTTTAAAGGGGAGGGTATGTAATGTCTCTAAAAATAAAAATGAAATAGAAAAAAAAATATTTATATACATTTATATTAAGAAATTCTGAGATTATAAAATATATATATATTGCATTAAAACAAAAAAAAAATTGGCAATAAATAAAATTGCATGGGAGCTTCTGTTTGATAAAATGCAAGGAATTAAGATGATTAAAAGAAAAATTGGAACTTAAAATAAATATAGCTTTATGTTCAAAGAATTATGTAAATACATACATTTAATATATATGGGGTATTTTCTGTTTTATATAAAGATAGAATAAAATGAAGTTTAATAAAAAGGTTTATATGTCTTATAATTATGCCAAAAATAATTAGCATAATATATGTGATTTTTATTTAAATATAGAAGGAGTTACTGATTTGACAAAGAGGCAGAAATATATATATATATATATATATATATATATACATATACATACAGGATCAAATAAAATTTCCATATCTCATGTTTATTTCAAGCAAATAACATGGGTGAATGATTTTACATTACATAATTAGGTATGATAGTATGTCTGATTTAATGGAGATAATAGATGGGTAGAAAATACAAAGGAGATTTTCAGATTCTTTAAACTTAGAAAAAAAATGAACAAAGGGTCACATGCATATGGCATGAATAAAATGGAGACATGAAAATAGCATGCAGTGTTTAAAATGTTCAACTCCCGAAATAACCAATTAAAGTAACCTAATGTGTGCATTTCCCATTTAGGACCACACAGGAATGAGATATGTGCATGAACAGCTAAGGGTATTAGGAGAATTACCCATTTTCTTAAACCCTAGAAGGGATTTATAAATAACTGCACATAGCCAAATCCATCATTCTCTCGGGATCAAAAACAAAAATAAAAGAATAAACTAGGAGAAACACTAGCTTGAGGCTTTGGGGGATTTGCTGTTCTAAGGATTAAGGCAGTGAAAGTAAAAACATTAGGTGAGTATTTATCCTTTGTATGCAATGGCATTAAGTCCTATTGCATGCAGCCTAAAAATATTATGAGTCATTTGAATCTCTGAAATGAATTGTTATGGGTGATATGGATGTTTGTTTGTGCATTTTTGTTTGGAGCATTAATCTGTAAGTGGGCTTTTAGAGTTAACATGTTTTGAGTATTCTTGTTCTATCTTATCATCATTAAACATGGATATAGATTAATAGGGGAACATGGGGTTGAACCAGGAAATATACAAGCAGTCATATTTCTCTGATATATGAATGAAAGAAAAACTAAATTGGTCACTTGGGGGTTAGTCAATGATCTGCTTACTTCAGGTGGAAGCAAGTATATGCATGGTGCAACTGCACCCTGAGGCCTTTGTGTGTTGGAATAATTTAAACAACCTGGGAGTTTCCTTCACAATGCATACATAGTGTTCATTTGACAAGGAGTTAAAGACCATAAAATAAATGGGGACAGGGGTTTAAAAAATCTGGGTTATAAATATTCAGATATGGTGTTAGATTTAATCTAGATAAACATTGTTCATTGATTAATTGCTGGGTGAAATTTGGAGTATGAAACCTGAGTTTACTTATCTAAGATTTGGTGTGAATGAATTAAGAATTGTACACATGATTATTTCAACTGTTTGCTGTGTATTATTTAATTTTTTGAATGTGATTTTGTATCTCTTTGAATGAACCAAAACATGCTAAGTATAAAACCTGTTAAACTAAGAAGGCACTGCAAGATTACTAAAATTATGTGTAAGTATACAAAATTGATAAATGCTCATACCAGTGTAAACTGACCCTTTTGGTTGCCCTTGCAATCATCTGGGTGTCTCAAAAATTCTTTGGGGCAGCTAAATGATTTGCTTGTAGGAAATTGAAGTTGGCTTGATGAGTAAAGAAGGCATTGGCTGCTAGTATAAATAAGAGAGACTTGTTTTAAAATTTGCAGTTGCATTGTAATGAAATTACTAGACAAATTCTATTTTCTGTAATTGAAGTTACTTGTAGGAAACTTTCTAAGTATTTGGGGTTTAAAATATGTACTTAAGCAAAACCTGTTGTGAGTAATCATTGATGATGTTTGGTTAACTACTAATTTATTTTGTGAATGTCTGATTTGGAGAAAATAAGGAGATGGACATATCATATACATATGATATTTGCATATATATTTGATCTCCGATTTTTATTGCTTACAATTTGTCTTATGGAATTTAAACAGCCAAGGGGATTGATTTTTGTAATGAACTCTCAAGATTTTAGTAGAATATTCAAGTTAAATGAATTTGTGCATGGCAGGTAAATGATACTGGCATGTGCATGAATTCTGGAAATTTGTATGTATTTGAGTATTTAAATTTCAAATAAAACTATGAGAGCAGTAGACTTGGAAGTACTGGATTTTTAATAATTGAATGAATACATATAAGAGTGCATTTCAGAAAAACTAGACACAAACATGCTGGGGGTTAGGAGTAGGAACTTGTAGAAGCTTGTTAAAATGAGGGATATGGGTTTGCAAGTGGTAGAAAGGGGACTATGGCCGGTCTAGATGGCCGTAGATCAAACCCTTGGAGCCTGGAACCACTTCATTTCAATTGATGAAGTGTAAGTGCTTCCGGGACAAATCAAAGAAAACACCAAGCAGCCCATGGATAACACCAAGCATATCCCACAAATCACCAAGTATGTAAGTCTGCATCATGTTAAATTTAAAAATGCTAAGAATCCTCATCTGATCAACCTGAAATGATCAATGGAAATTAAGTCCAATATCCAGGCCTGCTAGTAAAATTTGTAAGTAATTTCATGCATACACTTGATAACTATCATGAGATCATGGAAATACCATTTTAGTGTTAATAGAACTATTTAGGCAGATTAATATATATAGTCAAATAAAAGTATAATTGTTATAATTTGCTAAAAATATACCTCTGGCAGTAGAACAAAATTTAGAAAGGAAATAAGTGGCTTGTCAATAGCTTGTATGGTATTTTGTTTTCAATTTGATTTAAATCCCCTCTGATAATAAAAAAATAAAAAAATAAAAAAATAATAAAGAAACAATTGTATATCATCAAATATATAATTGTCTTAATTTGTTTGTACACTGATATGATTATATTGGTAAAAATCAGGGTCTTGGGAAAAATATTTGGAAACTATATAAAAATTCAAATATAAAAGAATTGGGGTTTAGTGGTGAATTCCTCTTGAATGTAAAAAAAAAAATCTATGTGTTTTATGGAGAGGGTCACCACAAAATGATCAAACAATGATCATTTCACAGCAACACTCAGCATGCTACATTACCAAATTGGGAATATATCGCTGATAAATTTCAACTACATAACCTCTGAGCTCGTACGTCTCAGAGAAGGGTGTTAAGCTAAGAGAATAAATTCTCCGCCACCAACAGAAATGTATTTGAAAGAAATCAGCTTTATATCTCAAATTGTAACGTCAGACACACAATCCATACAAGTCTGTTCCAGGATCGAACAGAACCAAAGGCACTTCTCACGAAGCCCTTGCACATCCGGATAATTTTCAAATCACGTCCGGACTTCCCGTCACTAAGGGTGATAAAACCTCTAAACCGGAGATCAGCCGATGTAGAGTAACTCGATGGTAATCCTTTCGTTTTCAAAAATATCCGGTCTTCAACACCGGTCATCAAATGCAATTCATAACGACGTATCACATATTCGGAATGGGTTATACGACCCCATGGTCCTTTCCCGGCTAACCCGAATAGTGAGCGCTTATTCAAAAATAAGTGTGGCATTCAAATTCATCCAAATCACAACAAATACCCATTCAAGGTAATTATTGATAGTCGGTTATTTAACTATCAATAAAGATGCGCAACATCATCAGATTCCAAATAATTTTCCAAAATTATTTATTTTCAAAAATATCTTTACTAGATATAAAATTTCCACACTTAACCGTTTGAAAACAAATTTCAAATATTCACATTTCAATTTATCTTTAAAAGATAAAATTTCAAACCCTTCGTTTCATATTGGAAAAGCATTTCCATACTTATTTAATTATAAGTAATTCACAAATCAATTTATTTTCAACATTTAAAGATATTCGATATACTTAAATAAATGTTAAGTATATATTTCATTCTTTGAGGAAATCATTCTCTTAAGCACATTTATTTGAGTCAAAACGAATGTTACGTAAAACATCGTTACGACGACTCAAAATCACTAGTATAGGGATTCGAAATTTAGATAGATATATAAATCCCAATACTATATAAAACATTAACATTTCCTTTCGGAAATCATTTACTATAACAACAGTGTTATAGTCCACCATTTCCTTATTTCCTCGAAAACGTCTATTTCAACAATAAATGTTGAAATCTATGATTTCGATATTCAATATATTTTAAAACATCGTTAAAAAAATTAACTTCATTTTTAATGTCACTTCCCCAAAACAATATCCAATTTACTTAAAGATATATTCACTATCCAAAATCGTGAATATACTTCACTAACCAAATTTCAATATTTTCTACACATTTAGATTTCAAGAATTATCCACTATCCAAAATCGCGGATATATTTCGTTTAATAAACTTCTATGTTTAACTTATCAATTTCAATTGGTTTTGGATTTATAAAACAACGTTTATAAATCACATTTATACTTCATAACAATTTCAACTTACAAAATCATTTTATTAGCCAATTCTATTCATATTCCATCTAAGTGCAAAAATCTAATTTATAAGTTTATTACTTATAAATCTTTTATTCTACAACATCTATTCAATTTATACTTCACAATTTAAAATTTTCATTCACTTACGAATTTTTATTTCATCTTGTTCTAACACTTACAAAACTCGTTTAAAATTCCAATGTTTTAAATTTATAAATATCAACTTTTAAAATTCTTTAAATAAACCGTTTATAATACTGTGAAAATCTCAATTTAAACCATTTTATAAATAAATCAACTATTTATTTCAAAGACGACACTTTGGTTATATTTCACAAAAATCATAATTTCTATAACTTTAAAAGTTGAACGTTTATAAATCAATTCAAAAATTAAATAAACGTATACTTTCAAAAATCACTTTAAAAATCTCTTTTAAAATCAACATCGTCATTTTTAAATTTCAAAAATGAATCCGATGATGCAACACACAAATTAGTCAATCACGACAACAAACATCATAAATCAACATATGATAACAGAATACATCAATATCTGTAAATAAATAAATACTGTTGAGGAATCCAGTTGGATCCCTCCAACCTGTTTCCCTGCATCCACAGATGTTAGCACAATACCAATTCCACTTCGAGATGGAATATCGCGGTATATGGGTTTTATAAAAATCATCCGCTTACTAACGGCGCAATAGGGTCTCATCCGCTATACGAGGCGGGAAATCAATCAATCCAATATATACATATGCCAATATGTATATATTGCTATATATATATATATATATATAGATATATCCTACTATATCTAATATCACATCCAAATAGCAATCAATAACTGCAATCCAAATTTATTTTGAGTGAGAAGATCTCACCTTAGCTTTTTAATTCGCAGTCCATTTTCCATTTTGACCATTTCTTCACGGTTTCAAACCTTGTATAAATAATTTATACAATTCATTAATATTCGAAATAAATCGAACAGTTAAATTTTATTTTAAACTTTCTTTACTTAATTCTTTAATTAACAAATTCTAAAACATTTGTTAAATAATTTAACTTAACAAAACCTACATTCAATCACAAAATTTTCCTAACATGTTAACTTGAAGATTTTAAATGGGCTTAGCCCATTATAAAACAACCCGAGTGGGTCTTCCAGTCATTCCCGATCCAAACACCTCCCTGCTTCGAGTTTAAACTAAATCTGACCCGTGTGATAAAGTTTTACAAAAATTTGTTTAAGTTTAAAACTTTACTCGATACGACGCTGAAAACCCCAGGTTCGACTTCGAGCTTCCTCCCATCTTCCCCTAAAACGATTACGACTGATACCTCCTCCAGATCGTGCACGTGCACGCCACCGCGCTGCCGCTTCTCTGGCCACCGTGACCTCCAGCAAACCACGAATCATCCCCTCGTTTGAAATCAAAACCCAGATCTTCACAAAAAGGACGAAATCAAATTTTTTGTAGTTTTCGAAAAAAACTGCTCTTAACCACCTTCAGAGAATCGTCTCGCCGCCACGTCTCAGTTCACTAGAAAAATTCATGCTTCCGGCCATAGCACGTCGACAACCTAAGCTAACCTCCCCCTCGACCTCGATGAACTCGATCACTCCTAGGTAATAAAATCATCCCGTGTTCTACCCATTACAAAACCCAGTGTTAAAACCCTACCTTCAATTCGTTCGAACCATTCTAGTGTTTGAAAATTAATTCGACAATTTTCCCAACATTCTAGACATTCAAGGATGCTTTAGTACAAGTTTTAGAATTTATGAATGAATCGATTTCGCGGAATTTAGAAAAATGCACATTGAACAAAATTCCAAACTGCTCTTGAAACACTCCACTAAAAATCTTCATTTTTGTTTTAAAAATCATAAATTTAACTAAGCATTCAAGTTAGATAATCGAATCCAGTAATTTAAATACTTGAATTTGATCAAAGTTTTGAAAATTTTCTTCTCCCCTGTTTTACTGGCACTGCCTTTTAAAATTTTATTTGAGAAAATTTCTTAAGCTTAATCTTGCTTATACAAACAGATTTCATTTAATTTGTAAAGTCTGAAATCAATCATTTTAAGAAGGATTTGAGGTTGATAGATTATTTTTCAAATTCAAGACATTTTAAAGAAGTCAGATCAATTTTAAAGGTTTACTCACAAATAAATATTCAACAGGATCATACTTTTAAGTTTTTAAAGGTAAATGTTACTCACCTATCTCCTGAATAACAGAGCCACATTTTGTTCGAAACAGGCTTGAAGTTGCAAACTAAATATTCTTCTTTGATCTCTGGTTTTTATTTACTTTGAACTTGAATGATGTTAAGTTTGTAGATGGTGATGTTTTTCTCTGGTTTTACTCAGCTTGAAAATGAACGAGACTGATATGTATAAAGAAAAAAAAGATGATAGGTATGCTATTATTTTGTAGGAAGTGATGTTTGTTTATACAATAGGGTATGGCTGAAGATGCTTTGTATTAAATGCTGGAAGTATGTTGCATTTATTCCCTTAGTCCTTTACTTTCGGCTGAGATGATGTTAGTTGGTACATAGGTACTTAGTTTTAAATACTTGAACATATCTTTGCTTGTTCTTACCTTACATTATTATTTGTACAAAGATTTTTGCTGTCTTGTTTATAAACTTGCATATTAGATTACTTATCAAATTTTGTTTGTTTACTTTGTCTTTATACTTTGAGTGTATATTTTCTTTTTGCTTTGTTTTTAGCACTCATTTTTTTATTTCTATTTTAAATGTTTATTTTTTTCTTCAATACTTATTACCTTGTATCTCTTTTATTTTTAAAACTTAAACTATCAAATATAAGATTTACTAATGTATTCACTTTCTATTTTATAAAACTATAAAAATTTATCTTATATATATATTTCCAATTTAACATGTATTATTATTTAACTCTAATACTAAATATTTTTATTTTTGAAATTCAAATTGACATCAATTATTTATTTAAAATTTTATTTCAAATCCAATATATACATATATAATCACATATATACAAATTTTCAAATATTTTTAAATTTAAATGATTTATACAAAATTTATTTTAACTCGGGGAAACTCGCTTCCATTTATAAAATAAATTTTACAAATTTAATTCAGAAATTCAATAAATTATTAATTTAAATTAAATTAAAATTCGGGGTCATTACAGAATATTTAAAGAAAATAGATTTGAAACAGTTTATACTAAAAAATATTATTTAAAAATAGTTTCCAAGCCAAACTGATTCGATTCCAAATTTCTAATTCAAATCAATTTCGACTTCGATTTAATTGATTCAATTCCAATTTCAAGTCGAATTTTACTACGATTCCATTTCCAAATTAATTTAAATTCCAATTCCAGATTAATTTAAATTCCAAATTAAGACCATTTCTTATAACAATTTCGAGTTCGATTCCAAATATCGATTCAAACACTTAAATCAAATTTTCCTTTAATATCCAATTAAAATCCAAATCTTCGAATATAATTAAACTCCAAGCTCAATTTCAAAATATCGTTTTATGTCATCTTTTACTTAGAAATATTCAAAGTTTGAATAAAAGTCCAATCTTTTAAAACAAATCAATTTTCTGAAATTCACATCATATTTCGATTATAACTTAAAAATCTCAACTTCAATTATTTAAAAAATTCCTGTTTTCAAATTTAATTTTCAGCATTCCAAGCTCAAATTCGAAAATAATTCGATTTCTAAAAATTCGATTTTATTTCTCAAATCAAATCATTTTAAACAATTCCAAATCGAAAATTTTCAAAATCATTTTATTTAACCAATCCGGTGTTCGTATATAATTTTCTATCCTATGGCTAAGTGAATCAATTATTTTAGTTTAATTCCAGGGATGGATATATATCATTTCAATCCAAATCAAAGTGCCATAGGTATATATCATTTCAACCTATTTCTTAATTTATTCGAAATAATTCAATTTACAGTTTTATATACTGTAAATAATATACAGGATGATAACATGACATATAAAAATAAATAAATATCCAAAATATCAACCAATAGCATCCATCACAACCAATCATCCAAACAGTCAATTAAATTCACATCAATTTCACAACCATCAATATCGGGTATTTTACGGGCAATTAAATTCTAATTTAATTTAACTGTCAATTCGAATCCTATCAATATATTCCGATGTCAATTTCAATGTCAGTTAAATTTATTAAGCAAAAATCAATAAATTCAATTCACTTTACGATATTCAATACATAAAAAAATACTTTAGTGCTTGTGAGCATATAAACACTCACCTTTTATTTGAATCCGAAAATATTTTCAGCTTCAAATAAATTCCAGATCCACTCCACGCTGAAGACGATGTCGATACTGTAGCAACGTAATTCGTTTCGACCGAAACGGACCTCGTACAAAAAGGATAAATGATAATTAGCATTAATGATATAACTAAAAAAAATTAATTAATTAACCTATAACAAAAAAATTAACAACCTTAATACCTCTCCTTTTCATCGTTTCTGTATCTCTCTGTTCAATGCTTTTAGTCGAACGCGCCCACCTATCTACTTTTTTTCTAATTGATCAACGCTCGCTAAGAACCACGTCGAAGCTGCCGCCGACCTCACCTGTAGCCGTGCCCCCCTGCGCGACTTGCCATGCCAGCGCACGCGTTCCAGCCCAAAACAGCCGCCACCTCACGCCCAAATCCACTGCTCTATACGCCGCCATCCTACAATTTGTCATCACCGATGAACTCCCCCCTTCCCACCGCTCCTCATTCACGTAGAACATTTCGTCTAAAACATCCCCGATTGATGCATGTAAACCATGCCGTTGGATGAAGAGGAGATGATGGCTTTGTTTTTATTTTTTTCGGCTGTTATTTTTTTTTTTGAATTGAGATCTCGTACGAAGCTAATCCATTAGAAAAGAAAGGGGAGAGGTAGAGTGATATACGGTCATAAAAAAACATGGGTTGAATAGTATCGTTTGATTTATATATATTATTATTTAAATTAGAAAATATCTAGCCTAAGTCGTCCGAAATTTCTCGGGCTCCAAATGAAGCATGTCGCCTGACATTTATAATGTTTTACCCCTATTCTGAACACAATGGAATTATTTTTGGGGCCTAATTCGATCGTATGTGGAAGATAGCTTTTCAAAGTCAATTTATTTTATCGAATTCCTTATATTGATTTCTACGCGTTTCAAGCTCGCACGTCCAAACGACAAGTACAATCGCTACGAAACTTGAAATCCTACAATAACTCGCTATTACGGATCCGATGAAACTGGTTTTGTCGAAATCCGAGACGGTGGCCAAAATGGCTATTTTTACTTGTCAATTAAAATATAGAATTTCCAATTTTTTAATTATTCACCTTTATATCCAATTTTAAAAGTAAACGATCTCCATTCACATTTAAATAAAATTTAAATCAACCGTTGACATCATTTTTATTCACATAAAATTCAGAATTCAATTATTCAATAATTTATGACATTATAATTAAACAATTTAATTATTTGATAAATTACAATAATAAGTCACTAAATTTTATCTCTAACAATTTTCATTCAACAATCATATCAAATTCTATAATTTAAAATAGTAAAAATACGGGTCGTTATAATATTACTATAGTTTTCTCACGCTGGGTTTCCAAACTGACTCGGGTGTTATTTTATTATAATGCTCGGGTCAGACCGAGTTTTTCCCAAATTGGCTTTTGGACTATGGAGTTATTGAAGAAGAACTGGATGTTCAACTATCCTAATGTTTTATTTCCATTGTATTATATTGTATACTTATCAGCAATTGTAAGGTCATAATTTTATAACTGTCCAGCTGATAAGGTTTGTTTTTAACTTTGATGTACTCTGTATTTTGGAGTGATGGTTTTTGCTGTCTTTGTTATATTATATATTGTCGATTCTGCTGTGAGATTCTGATTTTCCTATTCTTTGTTCTTTTCTTTTTATTTTACCCTAATAATATGCCCTTCCGACGATTGGATGTTCGGCATTTGAATACCGCGGATGTATTCGGTGTCGACTTTCAATGGTCGAAAAGGCGGATCATTACAAAGTGGTATCAGAGATGAAGGTTAAGCGAGAACCTTGGCTTTGATAGGGTATGGCTCACCAGAGATAGGATAAGTAATATCCTAGAGTAAGTGAATCATTAGAGATAGGGTAAGCAACACCCTACAATGAGTTTGAGAGTATTATATATATATATGAGAGCGTATTTGTTATTGTTATCAAAACATTTTATGTTAATTGGTCTATCCAGTTGTTTATGAATTCAGGTCGAGAATGTGGGACACCACTTTGTCAAAGGGATTTCTAAACACTTGAACAAGACAAACGGACATAAATTGATTTTTGAAAATTAGTAAATGGAATATTTTACCTCTATTTCATGTATATAAAGGAATAATTTGAAAAAAAAATATATAGTTATAGAGTGTGTTTGTTTATTTGAAAGTGATAATATTTGTTTATTATCACTATTGTTTACTCAGTCATGCTTGATTAATTTAGAAGCATTGATTATCATTTAATGATTGCTGATTAATTGTGATTAGCTTACTTATAAGCATTTGTTGTTTGAATTTACAAAAAGAACCCCTTGTGAATTAATTTTCACAATTTTACGATAAGGTGTTCGGTTATACTATAAAGTTAAAAGTTAACTTTTGATAAAAAGTTGTTCAAAAGTAATCTAAATGGTAAGATAAGACATTTAGAAAATAAATATTTGGGAAAATTTTATTATAATAAAGGGGAATTATTATAATATGAAATGATTTATATAAAGGAAATTTGCTTTAAATTTAGTTTATAAAATGGGTTTTAAAAAGGATTTTTGAACTTAAAACCCAAAAATTTTGAAACTAATTTCATAAGGATTTTGAGAAATGAAGTAGTAGTATTTTTGGAAGTATTTAAAAGTAAAAATGTTTTGGGAAGTGAAATTTCAAATGGAATGCATTTTCTTTAGGATAACTCGGAGGAAAACATCTCGATTAGTTTTGTGGTGATCTGAATAATCTTCTAAGTAACGATAGGATGTTTGCTTAGGAAAACATTGTGGAGTACTTAGTAAATAATTATTTTTATCATTATGCGATCGAAATGAGTTCAAATTCAAATGAACCCAAAGTGAGTTTTAATAAATAAATCATTTAAAAGTTATTCGTTTAAAAATATATGTGGTATGCTTTCAAAAATGAGTTTTTGAAATTAAAACTAGGCATTATAAAAGGGTGACTCGATGGCGACGTCGGCTTGGAGTTTTGTCAAGGGGAGGCCGAGATGTAGGCCGTGCATGTACACATGAGTGCACTGTGTTTTCATTGTTTAGGTGGAGGTAATTAACGGAAAGGAGAAGAAGGATTATTTAGTGGTATTAATTGATTAATTAGGTAATTATTGTGTTTATTTATTTAAATTAGTCTGATTCCATATAAAATCAATATCTTATCCATACGAGGTCAAAATCGCCGCGGTCAGTTGCGTTGCGCTCGTTGGAACATTAGCTTTGCAATGGAGTTGGTTTGGTTTGATTTGGAGCTTGTTGGAATTTATGCTAAGATCAGACGTGTAACGACCCGACTTTCTTTGCCCAGAAAGACGCATCGTTATGAAGAAAGAAAAGGGATAGAAGAAGAAAAGAAAAGAAGAGAGAACAACAACACATCAGAAATCTCACAGCGGAACGAGAAATATATTATCACATAAGATATTACATAGTATCATATACATCAGAGTACACGATTTATACATCACAATATAGACAGTTATAAACTTCTGTCTATTATACAACACAACTACATAAATACGATACATCATACACAGCGGAAACTCTATATATCTACACGCTGAAGCCTCCTGCTCCACAGCTCCTCCAGAATTCGTCAAGACTAACCTGAATCCCTTGGCTACTCGTAAAAATTGAGTACCCAAGGTTTAATAAAACAGAAAATAAACACTTGGGTCAGACATGGGTCTGGTGTGAGTAAACGGGTTAAAATTGTTTAACTTCAAAACCTTTTGAAAACAAAGGTATCACGTAAGACTTCCCACACATAAACATGGAAAAGTTTTTACCTTACGCTAACCAAAACATTTGATAGGAAATCCAGTTATATTATAATAGGGTCTAGGGTTTTCAAGTAAAATACAGAAATAGCTGAAATGCTTACATCTCACATTCCAACATAGTTGGGCACAACTAATACGTACGGCACTTATTGGAGTTTGGATTCCATACAATGGCAGGGCTACTGGGGTACCGCCCGTCACAGTACGTGGCCTAGATCACCGTACCGAGGAGTACGCCCGCTCCCCTGCAACACAAAGCCGGAATCATCCCTTACTGGATAATTCCGAACAAGACAATCCCGTAGTTGGCGCGACCAACCACACACTAAGCCGAATAAAAGAAAAGGGACCTCTAGACAGGGATCTATCTTGCTCTCAGTGGGTGCTACCCACGAAGCCTTGCTGCACCTCCCCTGTTTTAGCCATTCCCGGTTGATGAGGCTTGAGGCTACGATTACCTTTAATCAGAACATATCACTTAGAATGCTCATCGTCCGCCTGACGATGTGCTGAAAGCATTCAATCCATACAAGTTCGTTCCGGGTTCGAACGAAACCGAAGGCATTATCTCGTTACACTCGTTTTGGAATCACCCTCAGAGTTAACGACAATAACCCTTGCACTCTGAATCTTCATCTTCACTTGAGATTCACGACCTATCGTTAATTTGGATCGATGTGGTATTCGGGTCTCCAGACCTGGAATACCGGTATACGGAAACCCGATCCCGGTCTCATCGAAATCCAAAACGTATCTTTTAAGGCCAAGTTGTTTAAAGGTTTAAACAATTTAACTTATCTATACAGATAGATAATTCACAAGTCACAATTGATAATCACATTATCATTTAAACAGATGATTCATAACCAAATAGGTAATCCATATCAACATCACAATAGTTAATCTATATTACCATCATAATGCAACCAAGCATTCATACCACACAACATTACTTATCTCATTTCTGAGATTACATCCATTCAAGACAATCAATGTTATCTATTTATACATAAGCAATGATTTACTTAATCACAACATAATTAATTTAAAATGAATTAATTTAACTATCTCTATCTTTAATTAATTTAAAGTGAATTAAATTAATTACTTCATCTCTTAATAAATTAAATTAATTACTTCATTATAAATCTTACTTATATAATCATTAATTAATTACAAATAAATAAATTAATCTTTCTTTAATTATTCACCTAATTAATTACCTTGATTAATTAAACTTTAATTACATTTAAGTAATTAACTTTAATAAATTTCACAAATTAATTATCCTTAATCAAATACAGTAATTAACCTTTAATTACTTCATTAATTAATTAATTATAATTAATTACTTTAATCCTTAATTAATTACAAATAAATTAGTTATCATCTGATTAATTAATCTTAATTAATCAATTCTTAATTACATCATTAATTATAAACTAATGATCCTTAATTATATCTTTAATTATTCTATTAATTACATTAAGTAATTAACCTTAATTAAACCATAATTTATTAATCACCTTTGATTAATATAATCCAGTAATTAACTTCCTTAATTACTTCCATTAATTAATTACTTTTTTAATTAATTACCTAAACCAATAATTAATTACCTTATTAATTAACCTTAATCCTTTAATTAAATAAATTATTTAATTAATAACACTAGGTAATTAACCTTAATCACTTCTTATTTAATTATTTTCATAAAATAATTATCCTCTAATTACTTTATTAAATAACTTTCCTTTTACTTAATTACATTCAGTAATTATTCCTTAATCACTTCATTAAGTAATTATACTTAATTGATAATAAGTAATTATCTTTAATAATCACTAATTAATTACTTAGTTAATTATTTAACTAATTTAATAATTACTTAACCATTTATACTTAAAGACTTAATTAAGAAAACTATTTATCTTAATTAAATTATTATCTATTCTTAAATCATTTTCAATAAATGAATTATCCTTATTAATTTCACATATTAATTTCTTTTAAATAAATTAAATCTTAATTTCTTTTAAATAAATTAAATCTTAATTTCTTAAGATAAAATCTTTATTATAATTGATTTATTTAAATTCTTATCATTTAAACTTATTTCAAAATAAAATAATTTTAGAATCAACTATAATTAAAGCATTTTAAACTCCTTCTCTATTTTCAAAATCTTTAACTTCCATAGTTATTAAATTAACTTTAATATAATTAAACATTTTTAAAATCTATTTATTTACCCTTTTTAAAACTTATCTATTTAAATATTTTAAAACTTGTTAAACAAATTCCTAGAACAAATTAGTTTAATTAGGTAAAAATCTTTTTAAAACAAATTTTGAAAATAATCTAATTTAATAGTAAATCCTTGTTTTACCTTTGTTTAAACTCAGAAAATATTACAAACAAAATTTCTTTGTTTAAAACTTTAACAACATTTCCTTTAAAAATCTTAAAATCTGTTCTCACCAAAAATCCGGGTAAAACGTTAGAAAACTCGAAGCAAACTCCAGAATTCACGAAGCAAACGCGAGACAACTCCCATTCTTTCCTGCTTCGAGTAAAACTTGCTATTCCCCGAACAAACACCCAAGAACAAACTCTCTTCCCTAAAACCAAACTCAGATGCACGTAACCGTGCTCGTGCACGTGCACGACTACGCTGGACGTCGACGAACTACGACAAGGTCTCCGACAACTCGACTTCCACCTCGGCAACACGTTTGATCACCCAGATATTCTCGATTCGATCGAGAATCGAATACGAGGTATAGAACCCATCAGCCTGGAAAACATACATCATCAGAAACCACCTCGACGCCGTTGATTTCTAGCTCCAGAAACTCTTCCACTTTCACCATAGCGCCACCTCATCTTCCAGAATCTCCAGAACGTCATGCGATCAACTCCAGTTTCATTTCGACGTCGCGAAACCCAATTAAACATCAACGAGTATACCAGGGTATTAAACCCTATTTCATCGTCTCCCCATCACCATGATGATCTTTAAATTCTTCCACTATTTTTCCGAGGAGCTCCATCATTCCCTCTAACTTCAAACTCCACCACGACTTCCTGTTCGTCTCGAATCGCCTCAGATTGGTCAAAATGTCCAAAACAGTTTAACCCAAAATTTTCTTTAATTACCAAACTAGAAATCATGATCCATATCTCAAAATTCATGATTTAGCATTATGAATTCAATTATGCAATTCAAACTTAAAATTAAATTGATAAAATTTTGACCCAATTTACTTTTTACTGCTTTTTATAAATTTCCAGACAATATAAGTTATAAAATTTCCAGAACTTATTTTTAATAATGATATCACACGTTTTCAAACATCTTTCATTTACAAATCCTAAGCTATTAGAGATTTAAGAGATGAGATATAGATTTTAAAAGAAAAACAAAAACTGTCATCACTTTACAGAGACTAAATTTTCAATGTACAAGTATTCAATTATAACTATACAGGCATTCAACACTTATATACAACATGCATACAATTTCATCAACATTTCAGATAAAACATCACATATAAAAAGTTTAACTCTGTTTTTAAAATAAGATTTAATCACTTATCCATTCACATGCAATCTTGTTTAAACAAACCAAGCATACACATATCATATTCCATTTTATGTAAATGCTGCCTACATCTAGATTTTAACAGATTTAAATCCTTAAATAAAACAGTTTACTAAAATTAAGGAACAGAGGTGATAACAACAGCAGTCATGCACAGTTTAAAGCATAGCAACATATAGCACACTTAAATCTATATATGCAAGCATTACTTGTTTCAGAATTTTTTTATAAGCAACAATCCTGAATCTTCTTAACTTTTTAAATTAAAAAGTTTACTCACCAGGAATTATAAAACAGAGAACATATGTTGATTCCAGGCTTATTCCAGGTTGATGATTTCCAGACTGATTTTGATTTTGAACTTGTTTTTCTTTTGCTTTGTTGAATTTGAAACTTGCAGTTTGATTTCCTTATCTGATTGCATGACTTCAGATTGCATAAGAAGATTTGAATCTGTTGTTTTTAATTTGCCTTTGATCTTCTTATTTCAGATCTTAGATTCCCAGATTTTCCAGATTTTTGAATTTGATTTTAGATTCGAATTGTATTTTGTAGAGAGATGAAGAAAAAAAATAATCTTAAACTGAAAAATGAAAACAGATTTTTCTTCTTACATACTAATTTTATTTATTTTAAAGCTTAAATTAAAATATAGCCACTTGTCTCTTTAATTAACTTACACATAGGCTTACATCTTTACAAATGTCACTAAACCACTCTAATATGCTAACAAGTGTTATTCTTGTTTTAAATAATTTATTTAAGTCATTTATATGTATTAATGAAATAATTATAAGTATATAATGTATTTATCTCTTTTATAATTTAAGCTTTTAGATTTTAATAAACATACAAATGTGAAAAACAATTATTTAAAATAACTTATGCTTATATCAATTAAATATAACATACTTATATATGCTTGAGAAATTGAGTTTAACTCTCTATATATTTTTACAAACCTATTTTGACTTATATTTGAATATTAAAAGAGAAAAGATTATTAAAACAAATAAACTTCTTAATTTAAACCTTATTTAAACTTAAGCTTACATATATATTTTTAAATAAGAAATTATTCTTGTTACTTAAATTATAAATATCATTTTCAAAAGTATTAAGTTAAATTACAAATTTCCAAATTACAAATTATATAAATATTAAAGTTTGAAAATACTTTATTAAATTCAAATTCAATATTCTTTCCATTTCAATATATACAATTATATATATTCTAAATGGAAATACTTTTAACATTAGCTTTGATAATTACTATATTGAATTTAATACATAACTTCAAATCACAATATATATATATATATACATATATATAGTAATTTGAAAACATAGTTTTAAAAGACTCCCTATTTATAATATATATACCTATATATATACATTATAAATATAAAACATATATATAAGTTTTAGAAAGATAAATCTTCCCAATTTAAAATTGTTAGAAAAGATATTCCCAAATTAAAATGTTATTAACCTTTTAAAATGAATAAACTTGTCAATTTATAAAATAAATCAACAAATCACTTTAATTATTTATAAAGATTATTAAATTGATATTGCCAAAATTCCGGGATATCACAAGACGGCTGTTCGATTTTAGTCCAAACTGAAACGGTTCGCCGAAAATGAAAATCAATATCAGTTTAACTCACATTAAGTTTTATTCTATCACATCTACAATGTTATAAATGTTTATTGAATGCTTGGATGTTAGTTAAATTGTTTGATTGCTTGTTTGGTTGAATTTTCGTTTGGAAAATGGATGAATCAATATGATTATATATATATATATATATATATATATATATATATTCCGTAACCATTGTTTTGCAGGGAATATTTGTAGAGAGACCTTAAGGGGTTTCTTGCTAATAATTTGTTAATTATTCCGTACACTGCTTATATTGTTGTTTAGTTGTAATTAATCATGATATTCTATTTAAATTGTTTACATGTTGTTATAGCAATTTTCGCTATATCGTCAATTATTGAATATCATCCCTTAAACCCTTCGTGTGTGTTGTTCTTGAGCTTGGATTTTCATAAAATAGATATTTAAATTCATTAATCAATTTTATTAATGATATTTAAATTAACTAATGTTATTTGGATTAAATTAATCTATCTAATTAATGATTATTTGAATTCAATAAATTTTTTAATTAAATTTATTTAAATTAAATTAAGGGGCATTTCACCGTAAGGACAAATTTTGCAGTCCAATTAATTTTTAGGACACATATTCAAAAAAAATTACTTTCAAGGCCAATGTCAGCAGAATAATTACTTTTAAGGACAAAATCAGCAGTCCAATTACTTTCAAGGACATAATTTCATAGGTTTTTAGACCCTAGAAACTAACTATTTTACGTTTTGTCCTTGAAAGTAATTATTTTAGTTGTGCGTCCTAGAAACTAATTTCACTTGCTAAAGAGGCCCTTGTGGCTAATTTCCACTTAAATTAATCATTTTGATTAATGATATTTAAGTGAATTAATCATTTCAATTAATGATATTTGAGTTCAATAAATCATTTTAATTAATGATGTTTAAAAGTAATCAATCATTTTATATAATGATGTTTGAGTTTAATTAATTCTTTGACCAAAGATATTTTAAATTTAGTTAATCATTTTAATTAACGATGTTTGAATCTAATTTATCATTTTAATTAATGATATTTCAATTTAGTTAATATTTTAAATTAATGGGGTTTTAAAAATTTATTGATTGACTTAAAAAAAGAGTCTAAGGTAATTAATTGATTTAATAAATGTGTTTTAAAGTTAATTAACTGATTTAGTATATTAAAGTTAATGAACTAATTTAATAAGTTTTAACGGTTAAATTACTGATTAAATCAAGGTGCTTTTGAGATAATTAACTGTTTAAATAAAGATAATGAATTGATTTATGAAAGAGATTATAATTTGATGAATTATCTTTCGAGATAAGTAATATTGTTTTTAAAATTATAAGAGTATAATGTGATTAGTTATCTTTCAAGATAATTAATGTTGGTTTAAATCTCTAAAAGGGATTTTAATTTGATTTATTTTGTTTGGAAAAATTAACGTGGTTTAAAAAGTTATAGAAAGGTTATTTAAATTATCCCTCAGGATGATTAACCTTTGATTTAAAATTTATAAAAGTAATTTAATTGATTATTATCTTTTGGAATAATAAATACTGTTTTAAATTTTATAGATAATAGTCAATAAACA
The DNA here is from genome assembly GCA_030737815.1 of Allium fistulosum. Classification (NCBI taxonomy): domain Eukaryota; kingdom Viridiplantae; phylum Streptophyta; class Magnoliopsida; order Asparagales; family Amaryllidaceae; genus Allium; species Allium fistulosum. The sequence goes on along the minus strand of CM060908.1, from coordinate 153,682,365 downwards.
AGATCTTCTTTAAAGAATTGTTTTGAATAAAGCTAAGTGTAAATGGTTTGGGTTTTATAATAAACAATGTTTTGACCCTGGTTTTAGTACACTTAAAAAATATAATTTGCCCTTTTAAAAGGAATATTTTAAAGAATAATGTTTTTTTAAGTGTCTTTAAAGGTGTTGTGATGTGAAAATCAAGTGCAAGTGAAACAACCATCTTATCGTTCTCGATAGTGGATTTATCGACTATCGACTTTGACTCTGCTTCCTTCTTTTTATTTCGTCACTCTATGACGATGTGTTGCTCATTTGAGCTTTTTTATCCTTTGCCAAAAATGAATAAATCCAAAGAGTGAGAGGGGGCCAAGCTATGTGGAGTTGCTACCATTAGGGTATTTCACATCCACTCTAGATTGGATTCGGGGATGCGCATGAGATGTGAAATACTCGTGAAAGATTCGTGAAAGATTTCTCAAAAACATTCATATACTGATCTTACTGACATAAGTATATTCATAGAACATTCGTGAAAGATTTCTCATTTCCAGTCATGTCAAAAGGATCAACAAAATGTTATTCCTTTTATTAAATCTCTTTCGTACATAATATTTCCTTTACCAAGCTCCAAATCATTCTGTATAACTTCTTTATAAATTTCAAAATTAAAGCCTTTTACTGAATCTCTTTCATTTATGAAAGCTCCTTTTCAATTCCAAACCCAATTATATAAAACACTTTATAAATCTCCAAGTCTGTTTATAAAATTATTTTATAAATATCAAAACAATTATAACCTTTTTGTAAGTATTCAAAATCATTTATAACTATCCAAATTATTTACAGAATCCATTCCCAAATTCCAAAATCTTTTCCCATTTATGAAACTCCTTTTATAAATAAACTTTAAATCAATAAAATTCCTTCGATAAACAATCAGTTATTAAAATATCTTTATCAACCAAGTTAGTATTTAACATTCTTTGTTTAGTTACCTTTTAACCTCATTCAAAATAATTTTAGGATATCATTAATATTATATTAAATTAAATGTGGCTTACGACAGGGTGATCCTTTATCGCCTCTCTTGTTTAATTTAGCTGTCGATGTTTTTGCTATGATAATTAAAAAAGCTGTTGGTAATGGGACTTTAGGGTGCGTTGGTAGAGAAATTTCACGTTATGGACTCTCTGTTCTTCAATTTGTAGATGATACCTTATTATTTACTTCTCATTTGCCTAATCACGTCATTACCCTTAAATTTATTTTATATAGCTTTGAACTTCTTTCAGGTCTAAAAATTAATTTTGATAAAAGTTTGGTTTTAGTTTTAAATGACGTTGATAAGGTTAAGGGTTTAGTAGCTAATAGGTTAAATTGTAAAACCATGAATTTTCCTATTGATTATCTTGGATTTTTGATTAGACCAACTAAGCTTAAACATGATGACTGACTAATTATAATAGATAAAATTAAAAATAGAATTTCCAATTGGAATGAGAGGTTTTTATCGAGAGCAGATAGATTAGTTCTCATCAATTCTGTTTTATCTGCACTTCCAATTTGTTGGATGTCTATGCATCTTTTTCCAAAATGGGTGATCAATAAAATTGATAAAATTAGAAGGGACTTTTTATGGAGTGGTGATAATCTTAGCAGTAATCTAAAATGTTTAGTTAATTCAAAAACCGGTTTAAATCAAAAAAGGAAGGATGACTAGGTGTTAGTAATTTATGAAACATGTCTTTATTAGGGAAGTGTTGTGGAAATTTAATGTTATAAATGATAATTCTATTTGGAAAGAAATTGTTTCTAAGTATTATTATAATGGTAGTAATAATTTATACCAAAGTGCACCTTCGGTTAATAATAAATTGTCTAATTTTTGAAAATCAATTTTAAAATGTCATGATATTTATAACCTTAGTACTGATATGATTGTTCATTCGGGAAATAATACTTCTTTTTGGCATGATCGTTGGTTGTCAGTCATTCCTCTTAGGATTGAATTTAAAGAACTTTTTGAAATATGTAACTTTAAAAATGCTTTAATTAAAGATGTTTTTTCTCCGGATAATGATCCCTCTTGGAATTTTAGTTTTAATAGAATCTTAGAAGGTACAACTCTTGGAAAATTTTCTTTATTATGTGCAAGATTGAATTTATATACTATTGATAGCAAAAATGATATTATTAATTGGGAATGGGATAAAAGTAAGAAATTCAATTATAATTCATTGTATAAATTTCTTAATTTCTCGAGCGTTACTAATAACTCTTTTAATCTTATTTGGAAAGAAAATGCACCTCCAAAAGCTAAGATTCATATATGGTTAATTATGCATGGAAAGCTAAATACCATTGAACTTTTAAAAAGAAAGAATATGTCAATGTAACGATCCGCCATTTTGACCATCGAAAGTCGAAACCGAACACTTCCACTGTGTTCCAATGTCGTGCATCCAATCGAGAAATGGGCAGACTGTTAGGGTAAATAAAAAGAAAAGAATAGAGAACAGAGAAAAACAGAATTTCACAGCGGAATCGATAACACATATAATATATCAAAGACAATACAAACTGTCTCTCTAAAATACAAAGTATATCGGAGTTAAAAACAAACTTTATCAACTGGACAGTTACATAATCTTGACCTTACAAATGCCGATAGGTATGCTATATAATATAGCGGAAAATAAAATACTACGACGGGTGAACCTTTAGCTATCCTCCACGATCTTCAAAACTTCAAAGATATCATAGGAAAAATACTCGGTCTGACCCGAGCATTATAATAAAATAACACTTGGATCAGTCTGGAAATACCAGCGTGAGATAACTCAAATAATGGGGAACATATAAGGTTCTGTGAGACTACACCGCTAACGCGGAAAGGGTTTTTACCTCATTAGAATAAAATCTATACAGGCAAGAGCAGAAATAAATACCAGGAAACAAATCCCAGTATAAATGGGCATAATTAATATTAAAACCAGACTGGAAGGAATGGAAATAAACCAAGTAAAATCCAAACTGGACAAAATGGATAGAACAAGGAAAATGGTCAAACTTGATAGAATGGACTAAATAAGATAACAGTTCAACTTGATAGAATGGACTAAATCAATACTTAAATGTCGTAATGAGGAGTTGGCCCTACTCATGGCAATTTAAAAGCTAAAATAGATTCAAGTTTTTTGAATCAAATAAGGAAAGGAAATTTTCCAACAAATGACAAGGATGGTGCACCCCTCTTGAAGTATACCTCTAGTAATATACTCCTGAGCCTGGCCACATGTTGTGTGACACTTCTCGGACAAATACCAAGCCCGACCTCGCCAGACCTTACCAAGAATCCAAATAACTCCACATCTAAGTGCACAACTGAATCCAAACTAGATGAGATATGAAAAATACCCTTTTGATGGGAGCAACCCCACATAGCTCAGCTTCCTCTCGCGCTTTGGGTTTAGTCATTTTCGATAAAGAATAACAAAGCTCGATTGGGCAACAAATCATTTTTAGGGTGATGGTAGACCATGAAGAAAGCAAAATCCGATAAATAATAAATCAACTATCAGGGAAAATTAAAATGATCGTATATGGAAATTGAGTCTTGTATACTTATCACCACTCATTGAATTCAAACTTGTACTTTTTCTTGGTTAACAATAATACCAAACAAGTCAACGTAGTGTTACCTCAAAGGCATGTCCAATGATTATTATTAACTTTTGAAATAGCCACAAGTTTACTTCTTCGATGTTTAGTGCTAATTAGATAAATAAATCATTGACATATAAGTGATTTGCTTTATGGAAATAATTTATTTCCATAAATGAATCAAACTTGTACTTTTAAAAACGAATTGAACTTGTACTTGATTTCCATATTTCCATAGTGGTAAAACACTTTTAGAATTCGTTCCTGATTGTTAAAACGTTAAGAGAATAATTTTTTCAAGTGCGTGACCACGAAGGCCTAAACCAACATCTGACCGAACAGCCACTATCCAACTTAACATCCCAAAAATCGTGTTTCAATTCCTTTTTATAACTTCAAAACAATATTAATTATCCCGAAATATAATTAATCACATTTAAAATCTCTTTTAAATAAACAATCCATTATCTTTAATAAAATAGATAATTATTTCCAAACATTTATATAACATTGGTAAATCAACTTTAAAATCTTTATTAAATAAGTTTATTAACTTTAAATCAGTTGATTAAAGCAATTTTATTATATTAGACAATTTAATTAAATCACTTTATTAAATCGATTAATTGACTTTAAATATTATTAATTACAAAGATTAATTAAATACAAATAGTCATTAGTTAAAACGAATAAGTCATCTTAAAAATCATTTATTAAAATGATAAGTAATTTTAAATTCCATCAATTAAAAAAATTAATTAATTTCAAATAATCATAAATTAATTAGATTAATTAAATTCAAACTCCATTAGCTAAATCAATTAATTAAAACATCATTTGTTAAAATGATTTATTTAATTATAAAACATCATTAATTATGATGGTTAACTAATTTTCAAACACTATTAGTTAAACCAATTAATTAAATTTAAACAACTATTAATTAAACAAATTAATTAATGTTCAATATCATTAATTAAAATGAATTAATTAAATTCAAATCTCATAAATCAAATAGATTATTTAATTTCAAACATCATTGGTTAAACAATTAGTTAAATTAAAAACAATCATTAATTAAATAATTAATTAAATTCAAATATCATTATTTAAAATGATTTATTACTTTTAAATATCATTAACTAAAATTATTATTAAATTTAGTTATCATTAATTGAAATAATTAATTAAACTCAAGAAATCATTAGTAAAATTGATTAATTAAATCTGTTCTTATTTAAATCAAAAGATAAAACAATTTTAAACGTCGTTAATTAAACTGGTGAATTAATTTAAAAATCATTATTTAAAATGACTATTTAATCAAAATTATCATTAAACCAAAATGACTAATGGATTCTTGATATTATTTTTATTGGAAACACAAGCTCAAGTTCATATGACAAGTTTTGAGAATGAAATTAAACAAATGACGATATAGCGAAATTGCTATAACGACACTTAAAAATGGAATATCAAGATTTATTTTAATTAACCATCAATATATCAGCATAAGGATGTAAATAAATAATTATTGGCGAGAAATCCCCTTTGGGTCTCTCTACAGTTTTTTCCTGCAAAACAATGGCCATGGATAATATATAGATAATCATATGGGTTTATAATGATATGCCATCCATTTTCCAAACGAAAATTTAACCACACAAGCAATCAAATACTTTAACTAATATCCAAACAATCAATAAACGTTTATAACATAATTGATATGATATAATAAAAATTAATGTGAGTTAAACTCACATTGATTTTCGATTTATCGAAACATCCTGGTTTTGGACTAAAACCGATCGGTCGTCCGATTTTAGCCTAAATTTTCACTTGCTCCAAATCTAACAAATTCATTTCCTTCACGAAGACCTTGAAGACACGAGTCCAACGCAAAAAACGGCGTTCGAATCCGACCTCATATGAGTGAAATATGAATTTTATAAGTTATTGATTATTTTAAATTATAACTAAATAAACAAAATATACAATCCTACCCCTTCATCATCTTCCTCCTCCATCCAAAATAAACGTGAATAGGATATCCAAGAACACATTTAAACGTGCATGGATATGGGGTGATACGGAGCTACCCTCCGTTAAACTCGAATTCGTCTTCGCCGATGAATTTCTCTCGACAAACCGCATCAGCTCAACACCACGAAGACGACGCCGCACCTCCCCTGATGTAATAACCCGAAAATTAAGCTATAATAATTAATTAACAAATTAATTAAATGATAAAATAACTTTGTGAAATTATAAGAATTGAGCAATGCGAGTTGCACCATTGTGTCCGTGCTAATTTTTTGGTCAATTTCCATATATAGAACGCTAGAATCCAAGTTAGAATGAAGAAGATACGAATTAAACAAGAAATTATAAAAGAAGAGAAAAAGTATATATCTCTACTATTAATAATGAAAATTCAATGAATAAGATTTCCACGGCGTCTTTTTAAAATTTCCAAAATGGTATACACCCATCAACGGAATCTCACCATTGTTTTGTAACCTCCATTACCATTCATTACCAACCATTCATCAGCGGAATTTTACCGTCGATTTATTTGAAATAAAAGTTTGTACATATAGCACGCATCTATCTATATATTTTTTTATTAAATAAAAAGTAAATACTTCTGCCTATTAGATGCACATATGTGCGATTTACACTAGTAAATTTCCAACTTGGAGACAAACCTCAAAATGTCGTGGCTTCTAGCATTGTCAATTTTGCTTTTACCAGTTTTCATACTAAGGGCAACCTGTTCAAAGTGCATAATTAGTTTCAGAGTTTTGTTCCATCAGGTATATTCCTATCAAAATAAAGTAATAGTAACTTCATGTCTATCATGCACCGAAAGTCTGAATTTCAGGAAGGAGGGTTTTAAAGGCGTGTTTACTTATACTTTGTATTAATAGTGATGTTTTGGTCATGTGATTTTTTCACCATAGTAGGCAATCAAAATTCTATTACCTCTTGGGTTTGTCATGTTAAAATAATAAAATCAGAATATGTCACCCCATGTCTAACAACTAATGTTTTGCTTCTATAACAAAGTTGTCTTTGGGCCTATAGCTCAACTTTTAATTATTAGAAGTTTGAACATGAATAAGTTGTAGCGTTTTGTTAGAAATGTTGCATCATGAAGTTTGCAATAAGTTTAATATCATATGAATCTCATTTCACATCGGAACTCTCAAATTATGATTCTCAATTAAATTAACAATTAAGACAAATTATTCAACCAGGTTAAAAAAATAAAAAAATATCAAGACACTATTTTAATCTACAATTCAAATTTTATTATTTCAGAACAAAAACAATGATGGAATTATGTAGAAAATGTTGGAATTCCTAAATTGAATGAAATTACATAAGTCCCACATCGCCAAAATTGCAAAGCTATTCTAGTATATTAATAGCTTTGCAATGAAGAGGTTGGGGCCTTGGGGCACCCAAATGTTTGCATCGTTGTGAGGAGGGAGATCGTGCATCACCACCACACGCGCGCCACCGCCGTCCGAACGACTGAACCGGGCCGGGTTCGGATCTAATATGATCATATTTTTACTGCAAAACTGGGTCGGGCTTTCTGAAAGTTTTTTGGCGAACATACGCATCAATTAGCGGTAGACGCGAGCGGGTGCGACTTATGGAAGCAGGACGTGCGAACGCAGAACCAGTGGTGAACGGGTACAGCCCGTTAGCGAACAGCAGCAATAAAAGGCAACGGGTGCAACCTTTCAGGCAGACACAACTATTCGAAGGGGTGCAGACGAAATTATAAATAGAAGAGAATACTGATCTCATTCTATTCCAGTCTAATTTCTTCTGCTTCTCCCTTCTCTACTGCTCTAAATAATATATCACAGAGTTGACATACTCATTACAATCTCGTGCAGATTACGTCTGTTGTATCTTGGGAGACTTTAAATAAAGTCTTAAGGAAATTATCACGGCAAGCCTCAGACGGAATTTCCTTTTTCAACTGGTTAGATTTATATATATATATATATTTCTTTTTCTTTCTGCGGTATACTATTTAATGAAATAGTATAACGGTTGATTTAGCACTATAGTTATTATTACTATAATTGTTAATTTGTTGTTGTAATTTAATTACAACATAACTATTACTTAAATTATCTAATACAGACTTCTAGAGTAGTAGAAATCTGTTTAATAAACTTGTGAGACGAGTTTATAATTGATTATTCTCTGTTTTGGTATACTAGACGTATAAAATCTTAAGACTTTCCTGTTTTAACTAAAACAAAGATGGCAACAGTAGAGCTCTCAACAAAGGCTACTACACACAACAGGCTCGATCCTTTCAAAGGAGATGGTGACGACTTTTTAACATGGCAGAATCAGATGTTATTTTACCTCACCACACTCGGTCTGCAACGGTATCTTGAGGAGGAGGAACCGATTCCTGCACCAGGCAAGGAATCAGATGTTGCTACGTGGAAACATTTAGATTTCCTATGCAGAAACTATATTCTGAATTGTCTCAACAAGGTGCTATACAAAGTATATCAACCTCTAAAGACAACTAAAGCACTCTGGAATGCACTTGCCACGAAGTACAAGACGCAAAATATCAGTCTTAAGAAATTCATTGTAGACAAATTCATGGACTACAAGATGGTCGACTCCAAACTGGTGACTGCTCAACTGCATGAACTGCAAATCATCATTCATGAACTCGAAGCGGAAGGTCATAAGGTTGGAGAATCGTTTTTGGTTGAAGCCATCACGGGAAAACTGCCACCGTCATGGAGAGACTACCGCAACTATCTAAAGCATAAAAAGAAAGAGATTTCTTTGCAGGACCTCATCTATGATTAAAGATTGAGGCAGATAACCCGGAATTACCAAACAAAGCGAGGAGGCGTTGGTAATAGAAGGGTGGAAGAACAAGAATAAAAGCCACTTCAACAAAAAGAAGAACTTCTCAAAGAAGAGGAAAGCTCCTGAAAACAAACCCAAAGATAATAAAACCAAGAAGTTTAATAGCGAATGTTGGGTTTGTGGAAAAATGGGACATGACGCTAGAGATTGCAGACACAAGAAGGAACGCAACTCAGAGGCAAATATAGTTGACAACATGGAAGTGGACGAGTCCAACTTTTCAGTAGTTATATCTAAATGCAATTTGGTTCAGAATCCTAACCAATGGTCGGTGGACACACGAGCTACTCGTCATGTCTGCTCTGATAAATCCATGTTTTCAACATATCAGAAATTCGATCAGGAAGAAAAACTCTACATAGGTAATTCTGCTGTTTCCATGATCGAAGGCAGTGGCACAGTAATCCTCAAGTTTACTTCTGGAAAAACTGTCAAGTTGAATGACGTGCTCCACGTTCCAGACATACGCAAGAATCTGATCTTTGGTTCAGTACTATCAAAGAAAGGATTCAAAATGGTGTTCGAGTCAGACAAGATGGTTCTGTCCAAAGCTGGAATGTATATCGGAAGGGGATATTTATGTGATGGCCTATTTAAGGAAAATGTAGCCATTATCGGCAATAAAACTATGTATTCTGATTGTGCTATTAATAAAATTGAAGTTTCTTACTTGCTTGAGCACGAAATTTTACTATGGCATGATAGATTGGGACACATAAATTTCCGAAAAATGAAAACATTATAAAACTTGGGATTAATTCCGAAATTCCAAGTAGATAAGAACTACAAATGTGAGACATGTGTAGAAGCAAAAATGGTTAAAAAACCATTTCAATCTGTAGATAGAAGCACCGAACCACTAGGTTTGGTTCATACAGATTTATGTGATTTTAAATCGTTACCTACAAGAGGTGGGAAAAGTACTTTATCACGTTTATTGACGATTATACGTGATATTGCTATGTATATCTTTTGAATAGTAAAGATGAAGCAATTACATCATTTATAAAGTACAAGGCTAAGGTAGAAAATCGGTTAAATAAAAAGATCAAGATATTGAGATCTAATCGAGATGGAGAATATGAATCACCATTTGAACAGTTCTGTGCTGAAAATGGTATAATTCATCAAACAACAGCTCCATATTCACCACAACAAAATGGTGTAGCCGAAAGGAAGAACAGAACGTTGAAAGACATGATTAATGCCATGCTTTTAACCTCTGGTCTACCGACGAACTTGTGAGGGGAAGCCTTAAATATGTCTAATCACATATTAAACAAAGTCCCTCACAATAAAACAGGAACAATTCCATATGAGTTATGGAAAGGACACAAACTAAGCTTTAAATACCTCAAAGTGTGGGGGTGCTTGGCAAAAGTTCTAGTTCCGTCTCCCAAGAAAGTCAAACTTGGACCAAAAATAGTAGATTGTTGCTATTTAGGGCCAGCCCAAAATAGTAGTGCCTACAGATTTTTGGTATTCAAGTCTGATATAGCTGATATTCATGTAAATACAATCATGGAAGCTAGTGATGCCTCATTCTTTAAAGACATGTTTCCGCATAAAAGGAATGAAGGGAATAATGTCCCTAAAAGGACAAGAGAAGAATCAAGCAATTCACATGAAGATGAAACTCATCATGAGATTGAGGAAGTTGAACCAAGAAGAAGCGTAAGGGCTAGGACTTCCAAGACATTTGATTCAGATTTTTTCACATATGTGTTAGAACATGAACCTCAAACGTACAAGGAAGCAATGTCATCTTCTGAATCTTCATGTTGGAAAGAAGCAATCCAAAGTGAGATTGATTCAATTCTAAGTAATAAAACTTGGGAAATTGTTGATATTCCACCTGGAATAAAACCTATTGGCTGCAAATGGATTTTCAAAAAGAAAATGAAAGCAGATGGCTCTATCGACAAGTATAAAGCCAGATTAGTAGCCAAAGGATATCGTCAAAAAGGAGTAGACTTCTTTTAAACATATTCGTCGGTAACACGAATAACCTCGATAAGAATGCTAATAGCAATTGCATCGATCTATAATCTAGAAATTCATCAAATGGATGTAAAGACAGCATTCTTAAATGGAGATCTCGATGAGGAGATCTACATGGAGCAACCTGAAGGTTTTGTTTCCAAAGGAAATGAAAACAAAGTCTGTAGATTAGTAAAATCATTATACGGACTAAAACAAGCTCTAAAACAATGGCACGCAAAATTTGATAGTGTCATGATGAGAAATGGTTTTCGTATAAATGAATGTGATAAATTTGTTTATTATAAACAAATTGGACAATCATATATGATGATTTGTTTATATGTAGACGATATGTTAATATTTGGTCCAAATACTCAGGTAATAGAGACCATAAAGAAGATGTTAATTAGCAATTTTGATATGAAAGACTTAGGAGTTGCAGACGTTATTTTGGGAATCAAAATAATAAGAACACCTAATGGAATTGAATTGTCTCAGTCACACTATGTAGACAAAGTGATTGAAAAATTCCAAGACTATGGAATTAAAGGAGTGAGAACACCTTTTAATCCATCAGAAGTACTGCATAAAAACACTAATGAGAGTGTAATGCAACTGGAATACTCTCGTGTAATAGGATGTCTCATGTATCTCATGAATTGCACAAGACCAGATATAGCTTATGCAGTAAGTCGACTGAGCAGGTATACAAGCAAACCAGGAAAGGAGCACTGGAAAGCACTAATGAGAGTGCTTGGATATTTAAAAAATACCACAAATTATTTCTTACATTATGGAAAATATCATGCCGTCTTAGAAGGATATAGTGATGCAAACTAGATTGCTGATTCAGAGGAATCAAAATCAACAAGTGGTTATGTCTTTACCTTAGTAGGGGCAGCAATGTCATGGAAATCAACTAAACAAACATGCATAGCTTGATACACTATGGAATCAGAGTTCATCGCTTTAGATAAAGAAGGCGAAGAAGCAGAATGGCTTTGTCATTTTTTAGAAGATATTCCATTTTGGCCTAAACCAGTACCGGCCATATGCATGCACTGTGATAACCAAGCTGCGCTAAGTAGTGCGCACAACTTTGTGTATAATGGAAAGTCACGACACATTCGTCGACGCCATAACACAGTTAGGCAGTTACTCTCAAATGGAACTATTTCCATAGATTATGTGAGAACAAATGATAACATAGCAGATCCATTTACTAAAGGTTTATCAAGAGAGAAAATTGACTGCGCATCGAGGGGAATTGGTTTAAAAGCCTAAACCACCAAGAGTTATCTTATACGGAAACCTATCCTAGCGACTGGAGATCCCAAGGACTAGGATCAATAGGCAAACCAGTTCTGAGTAACTCAAGACGTAATGCATTTGCTTGGACATAGTCCAACTCCATTCCTATGGTGCACAATATAAATGCATGCCTACATAAGTATTTAAATGTTAAAACTATGTTTTTTAATGATGATCATATCTTGAATATAACAAGTGGGGTATATGTAGGATACTCTTCATGGTTGCGATCACATATGTTAGTGTGAGCTGGGTCGGCTCTATGAGAATATTAAAGGCTTATATTTTCTATAAACACTCGCAGAACCAAACAAATTTGTTCAGGACCAAAATGAACACAACCAAGAGATTGGATGAGAAGGGAATCAATGCTTCGTAAAGCTTATTGTCTGGATATACAATAAAGGCTGACAGTTCAAGATGAAATAATTCACCGATTAGCCAAGTAGATCCGATAAGTTTTAACTAGGGAAAGTTCAAAGTGAAATATCTACTTATCCACGATAAAGCATTATTCCATATGTAATCTGTGATATTTCACTTTGTGTGGGGGATATGTATATTATAATTCATGTGGGGGATTGTTGGAATTCCTAAATTGAATGAAATTACATAAGTCCCACATCGCCAAAATTGCAAAGCTATTCTAGTATATTAATAGCTTTGCAATGAAAGGGTTGGGGCCTTGGGGCACCCAAATGTTTGCTTCGTTATGAGGAGAGAGATCATGCATCACCACCACACATGCGCGCCGCCGCCGTTCGTCCGACCGAACCGGGCCGGGCTCGGGTTCGATATGATCCTATTTTTATTGCAAAACAGGGCCGGGCTTTTTGACAGTTGCAGGCTATACGAACAGGTGCGAATCTGTTCAAGTAGATGCAGATTGACTGAGGGGGTGCGAGCGGGCGCTGGTTTTTTGGCGAACAGACGCATCCATTATCGGGCGAAAGCGGATGCGACTTATGGAAGCAGCAGGTGCGAACGCAGAACCAGTAGTGAACGGATGCGGCCCGTTAGCGAACAACATCAATGAAAGGCAACGGGTGCAACCTTTCAGGCAGACGCGACTATTCGAAGGGGTGCGGACGAAATTATAAATAGAAGAGAATACTGATCACATTTTCATTCTATTCCAGTCTAATTTCTTCTGCTTCTCCCTTCTCTACTGCTCTAAATAATATATCACAGAGTTGACATACTCATTACAATCTCGTGCAGATTTCGTCTGTTGTATCTTGGGAGACTTTAAATAAAGTCTTAAGGAAATTGTCACGACAAACATCAGATGGAATTTTCTTCTTCAACCGGTTAGATTTATATATATATATATATATATATATATATATATTTCTTTTTCTTTCTGCGGTATACTATTTAATGAAATAGTATAACGGTTGATTTAGCACTATACTTATTATTACTATAGTTGTTAATTTGTTGTTGTAATTTAATTACAACATAACTATTACTTGAATTATCTAATACACATTTCTAGAGTAGTAGAAATTTGTTTAATAAACTTGTGAGACGAGTTTATAATTGATTATTCTCTGTTTTGTTATACTAGACGTATAAAAGAAAATCTATGTTTAGTTATAGAAGCTCAAACACAAAAATAATTTCAAAAAATAAATTATGAATTTTTCACATACTTAATCGTTGTTTAATATACTTAATCGTTGTTTAATAACTTACCAAACAGGTATTCCCAAAGCAACAAGACGATAACATTCAAAACCCCAAACCAACATTAGTTGAACAGTGTTATATCTTGTACATATTTACATTCAAGATAAAAATACAAAGATCCATCAACAAGACGAACAAACTTCCTAGGAGCTGCATTGATATTGGGACGGCACTTTATACATTTAATACCCTATTGCTTTCGGTCATGGCATCAATGTTATCATCAGGCGTATCATGCATAGTGGTCGCTGGTATTGCCACTGGCGTGCTTATATAATGGGCATTGGACATATGTAAGGTCGGAGAGCCATTTGTGGTTGCAGAACCTGCAGGCATAGGTACAGTTCCTACAAATTGTGCCACGGAACCTGCGGTTGGTGGTGGAGGTATATAACCTGTAGGTGGTCTTGAAGCTATTGGTGGAGGTATATTACATGTAGGAGGTGTATACATTAGCATACTCTGATAGGGCATGATACCTCCATTAGGTCCAAAAGCCATTGCTGGTGGTAGTGGCACATGACCTACTGCATTCTGTGGCAAGAAAGTTATTGGCGGTGCCCAAGATACAAATCCTGCAGGCTGTGCTGAATAACACATGTGAATCCTTGCATTGATAACAAACTTCCCCAGTAATTCAGTGCATTCCAGTGCCAGGTGAATGCTTGCATCGCTGGTAGTGATCAATTCCTCCATTTTGTGTTTCTTCTCCATCCGCAGTATTTATGTTGTTTTCTGTCATATTATTCTCATTGCCGTTTTGCTTGTCATTGTGCAATTTCAGAGCAGTTTCACCTTCGGGTTTTGAAGTTGTTTTTGGGTCAAGCAGTTCTGCCGCTTTATGTTCCTTGATTGATGCAAGGTGAGTTGAATCTTGAGATTGAATACTTTCCGGAACTTCTTTCATTTGGAAATCCATTGATAGTTGTACATCTCTCAGGTTCTTGGCATGCAATTTTTCAAGGATTCTTTTTCTTTCTTCAATGCGCTTCTTGGACAGGATTGTAGAGTACACGATAATGAGAATTTGATTTCTTGATTTGTGATTATCTTGGTTTTGTTCTGGGTAGTAATTGAGAATTAGTCTATATATTATTGGAAATCTAAACGAATTGTAAAGGAATATTATTGTGTTCTGTACTTGGGTTTATTGCTTGTAATACTTCAAACTATTCAAATCTGACATAATTTAATGGAAATTTTAGGGCACAAACCTTTCTTATATCAAATGAATTCATATTAAGATAGGCAATCATATAGTAAATATTTAGAAAACCAACTTTTGCCTGCTGTAATCACAGAAGTTCTGGCATTGAAAGAAGTAAGAAAAATATTGAATTTGCTTTGGAATCATGTTTTAATAAGTAATGTCTAATATTACAGATGGAAATGAATTCATAGTATACCTTATTTTTTCTCCTCTGTTTTGATGAAATTTCATCTGGGTAGTGCATGAATGGATATTAGGAAATAAGTTATCGTAGCAAATGATTTAGAGTATGAAAAAGGGTCCAGTGGTGATTTAAATATCGTGGAAATTTCTCCCATATCCTTATTTTCGGGTTTTATCTTTAAAAAGCCTTCCTAATCTAACTTTATAAATTCGCCCTCTCTTTTTAATTTTAATATTTTCTTTCTTTCTTGCCTTTTTTCATTTTATTCTCATTAGCAATTTTTTTCCATCGTCTAGGTAGCAATCTTCCAATTTCGGTTGGTCCATTTTTCTGAATAATTATTTTTTGTTTGTATCTATTTTTTGTTCCGCTTTTGATTTCTCCTTCGATTTTTTGTTCAAATAGATTGGTTCGTTAATGGTGTGTTCTTCTTCCAGATATATTTATTTAATTTTTTTGGTTTATTCTGTAATGATTTTTTTATTAATGTTTTCAGTTACTTCTGTTATTTATGTGCAATTAACTGTAAATGTTTTCATCAAAATCTATTACCTATAATAGAAAATAGGAACCAACACATGCTGGTCTGGACAACCTAGGATTATGTCCTTTTAAACTACTTGCTCCTACGCTTATTCTCACATTTTCTTTTGACTTGCCCATAAGTGTACCCCCCATCTCCATACCCACGTTCCTCTACTCCTAAACTCTATTTCCCTAATTTGTTTGTTCACCTCTGCCAACGTACAATTCACCTTCTTCCATCAAACCATTTGTTGTTGCATAACCCACTAACAACTTCATCTTCACCATTGATAACCCTAAGTTCATATTAGTTCACCAATTGTGCTGATAGCAATTGACGGTCAAACTGATAATTGGATCATGGCGACTCTACAATGCTGATGAACAAACTACAATAGCATATCGTCGACCTATTAACTGTCTCCCTCCGGTGAACTGTGAGGTACAACTTACCGATCGTCCTACTTCTTCTACGGCTTGATTCTCAATCGTTGTTTTCGTCGTTTAATGATATCATACTACAACCAGTATTTTTATTTTTGGATTTTTAACGTTTTGTTGCATTAGCTTCTAAATATGCACCTATTTATCTAGCTTAGGCAGTGCGTTTAACAATCTGTATTCCTATTTTATTTTTGTGTTTGACATTCTTACATGGATGAACTTTTACAAAGTGAAACATACTTTAGTTTTCTTCAACTTAGATAGAATGTCCTCAGCTCTCCAAGATCCATGTTTGTTTGTTCCACTAACTGAACATGCAAGTTCGAATTTACATTGTATTTGCTTTACAAAAAACATCTAATCGTACACTTCATTGCAATATGTGGAGTTCTGACAAAGGGGGAATTAAGTTAAAGACAAAAATTTGTATATTTTTAGTCTCAAGTATACGACTTTAATATTTTAACTAAAAAAACAAATATTCTCCTAAAAATTAATCATAAGGACAAACATTCTTTCAAAATTATTATAAAGACAAACATTCTTCTAAAACTGCTACCGAACTAAAAACTGATACCTACTGATACCGATAACTACAAACTGACACCTAAAAACTGCTATCAATAACTAACAATTGAAATCTAAAGAAAGTTGTCCTTCATGCTAAAATACTGAAGGTCTGTCCTTGAGCCTAAAGCGCTGAGAAATTTTGTTCTTGACAGTAATTTTCTGTTCGTTCTGGGATTCGGGGACAAAGTATCTGTCATTTTTTATTTTGAATTCCATATATTTTGCACGTAATTCTTACATCAAATACAACAGTTGAAATGGATCTTGAGAAGAAATTAATCAACCTACGAAAATATTCTCACTTGCAACCTTTATAACATAAATGCATCATATTATAATTTTGCTTAACATTTCTTTGTTCACTTAGGAGGTCAACATGATACTACAAGCATGGCAAGTGGGTCGTTGATTCACATTGCTTCAACTGTAATCTTCAATTCTCTATTTTCAAATGAAACTAGTAATTTTTAATTCCATTGGCAATGCATCATATAATTAAATATTTGATTAACTATCGCTTTCAATTATGTAGTACAAAGAGAAGTTAGTTTTTATTTTCCACTAGTGCGAACCCGTGCTTCGCACACGGGTATAACAAAAATATATTTGTTGTGAGTAGAAAATTAAATTATTTTGATAAATAATCAGAATTACTATTTACAGGAAGGAATTAGAAACATTACTATAATATCAAATATAAGTATTAAAATTAGTACCGAATTCTTATTGAGTCAATATAGTAATAGAACTGAATGCTCTCAAACATATATGTACGAAAGAGTTATAAGGGCAAAGTTTGCCATTAGTTAAAAAAAGTAGCAGATGGACTATGATGAAATACAAAAGTAGTAAATAACATGGGTACTATAAAATAGGACTAAAGGCGTATCATAAAATAATGTTTCCACCACATAGGTTTAATTAGTAACTACAGTTGTTTTGTGAAAATACATGTTTTCAAAAGTAATTGCCCTTTTTATTATTATGTTATAATGGGAAAGTGAACAACCACTGAAATTGATATTTTAGTGGAATGATGGATTAAGTTTAACCTGTATTAAATGATTTTGCAAGAAAACTGGTATGTTATGAAATCTCATGTATTTTCGTTCATTAGAATAAAAAATGACAAATTATATCTAGGGTGAGATATGCCCTCCGTTGACAAATATAGAATAATTATGATTAAGTGTTTGGTATCTAAACCATACATGATTTTTGCAACAAAATTATGAAATATAATAAGTTACTGGAAAACTATATGTTCCTCAAACATTAATATTGAAACTGTTATGTCTGTCACTTACTACAACTTGCGGTTCCTGGTTTTTTTTGTCAATACAAATTCTACTATTTGTAGAACAGTACTACTATACAATGATGATTAAGTCAAACTTTTTTTGTATGTTGATTAGCTGTAGATTTTGGACCCACGAACAATTAAAGAGATATCTATTTCCTTGTACAAAGCATTAGACCTGAGTAAAAAACCAAAGATAATCAAGTCGGATGAAGTAAAATATTTTTTATGAATATTACTAACGTTAAAAAATAGTTGTAGAGTGGACATCAACAACAAAGACACATATACACCGACCTAATAACAAATATTGAATTACCGATCTTATTATAAATATCTGAAGAAAAGTTATATGGTATGCATAGTGGCAACCGCTAAACAAAGTCAAAACTGCTGGATGAAAATGGCATAGTGCAAATAGTGGCAACCGCTAAACAAAGACAACTAGAAAATTCAGAACTTTTAAGATTTTGGGAGCTATGGAGGCTTATACTTTCTCGGTTGCATAGTGCATGAGGCGTGCATGAAGCAATTTGAAGGCAGTCAAAAAATTATGAATTTCTGTACAAAAGTTACCACCCAAGTAAACCAATTCTTCATTATCCTAAAATAAATAACTACAAAGCCATATTAAACTATGACTGTGAACTAAATAAATCACTATCAGCCAATTTAAATCACAAACAGTTGTAGTTGACCATGACCATTGATAAATCACAAAATAGTTAACTAATTTCATTTAGCTCCTTATTTATTTTTCACAGTGATGTTCTGTAATGGAAAACAGTAGGAGATGAATCTATATATTTACTAAGCTGCTCTGTCAACCTTTGAATATGGGTATAAAAGGGAATAACATGCCCATAAGAGTAAAAGATTAATGTCTTCCCCATAGGGCTCTTATAGGAATGCAAACTTTTTGCTACCAGTGGGACAATTAAAATCTCAACTTGATTAACAGAGAAGTGTAGGTGGCAATCTAGTATCAGGTAGCAAAGTAGATTTTTTGTCTTATTTGATCAAACTTCTTGCTTTTTTGGAAAAAAATGCTTTTAATATTAAACTATTGCTTATTCTAATCACATGTTGGTTGCATTATGCCTCGAATACTGTATTTAGAAATGATTAACAAATATCTTTGGCATTAAGAAAATATATAACCATTTAAATGCAAAAATGTAACTCCTGCCTTGGTGGTATATCCGCTTACAAAGTGAATCGCGGAAATGTACCAAACACCAACCAAAAAAGATGTAGAAATTTAAATAAAGTGCGTGGTCATTAAAATGAATCAACAAAATTACGTGGGAGCTTAATTATATCTTATTTCATGAAAATAAATGATATGATTTAAGTAATCACCTTGTATAGCTAGAAATTGAGCTTCTATGTTGCGCTTCTTTATAGTTGTAAACATGCCTGTATAATACAAAAGCATTAAGTCCATGAAGCAAAATCATGGTCACTTCAACCTTTCATAATCAATCCTTTTAGTATTAAGCAACTTCACATATGAAGATGGAACAAAAAGAATCAAATTTGAGCGTATGCTTCATTAGTTAATAGATGCATTAGATTAATGGGAGGATGGAATATTTGGGGTGGAAAATACGTTTAAGGAATAGTGAAGGTTAAGTTTTGCTGCCACTAACTAATTTATCCTTCAAGCAATAAACTTTCACCATTCAACAAACTTGTACGATCAATATATATAACACAGTTTGCTTATAAACAAATAATTATTGTTATATGCTTCCATTATATTTCATTTGGTAAGTTACTTCAATTAAAATATCAACATCAAACTAATGGTTCAGTATTTGGCAAACTAAATGATTCAATTTTATGTTGAGTAATCATTCTAAACACTTTTTTCTTTCACGTTAAACGTGAAAAAAAATTGGTGCAAAAGAATGTGGCTTTCTTAAATTCCCAAGAATTTACATGTTCAAATTGTAGTTTCTCTTATTCACCGAAGTAAAATATATCAATTCATTTGATTTTAAACACAACAGTCTTAAAAGTAAAGGATATTTTCTTTATTATGGAACAAAGGTCATTCAGATGTTATGACATTGTTAGGTTAGTTAATAATGTTTACTGATGGTCTATCCTCTCGGATGAACTGTGCACCCCACATGATAGTATTATGATTAGAGCATACAAAGAATATAGACATAAATCAAAATACCCACTGCTTACAAATTGGCTTACTTAACGAATTATTAACGAAAAAAATAAAATGAAAAAAATGTTTACCCTCCAAAAGAAAGGACAATTGAAGGACAGTTTTTGCCACCAAATATTCCCAGAAACTTGTAAGAGAAATATCACCCTCTTATGCTGCGAAAACAACTTACATGTTGTACATTAGGTAAAAATTGCATCAAAGCCAAAAAAAGTATGAGTTTCAGTTTAAAAAAAACATCTCAAAAAAACTACCCAAGGCAAACCTTTACACATGAAAATCAAAAAATAAAGCGGTTGACTATTCTTGATTAGAAGTTAAAATGCTATGATTTTAACACATAAGACAAATGTTAAAATTGTGTGATGAGGACTAAATAATTGTAGTTAACAACATGGCCTGCTATGAATATATAATATACTTTTTTGTGAAATAATAGTAAGTTCAAAGAATAAATGTACGTTTAACTATTCTTGATTGCCAAAAATATGGTTATTCAAGAAGGTTTATTTGGTCTCGCCAAATTAAATAATGGCACCTAAAATTTCTAGGTTATAAGGAATCATCAGACCAACAGAATTAGTTTGATAGCATGATGAATAAAAGCATACTTACATATTTATCATCATTGTGTCATGAGGTATAAAGCAATTTCAGCAATATTTAGCTTGATACAATTTACGAATCAAATATGTGTGCTTAAAAGCATATTTAAACTAATATGAAATACTGAGAAACAAACACCAAATGCAAAGTATAAACATTAGTTGATATTACTCACCTCTTAGTAAAAAAATATCTGCAGTCTACATGTTGAACGCTTAATCACACTTTTTGACAAAGAAAACACACGAATAAATAAGGCATAATATAATTATTAGTTTTAGTCCTACTGTAGTACATGCTTTTAGTTCTGGTTATTGGTTAATGTCATTTTACCTTAAATTCTAATTCACCAAGACAGTGTTTTTTGTCTTTATTTCCCCAAGGATTTGAACTGGTTATATATAAAGCAAGGAAAATACCTAGCAAAATTATTGGCCTGGATGGGTAAAGAAGGGATTTGAATCTGATATGTCATACTGATTTCATGATAAGCAAAAGAAATAATTACCAACCTGGAATGTTTACCAGGTTATTAGGATATATGGAAATATATTGTACTTGTTTTTGTTAAATCTCAAATGTACTCAATATTAAAAATCAACGGGTAGATTTTTAAAGGATTTATATAATTTACATGCTATACATTTTGGAGTTTTAAATATATATAAAATAACACTATTGAACTAATTATCAGAATAGAAAGAAAATATTATACAGTAAAAATCCATCACAACAAAATAAAATTTTAACTCAAGGGAGAGTGAGCTATATCTGAATGGAAGCGGCAACAAAACTAAGAATAGCAAGGAATGATAATATAAAGCTAAATTATATTTAAATAAACAGTAATAAATTGGATAAGATAAGCTTGGTCCATCAGTTAAATTTATAACTATTATATTTAACCAACACCAATTAATGCTAAAATTGTAAATGATGTTAAACCTTGGTCAGTTACTAACAATGACTATAGTACTAATGACATAACTGAACAAACTTGAAATTTTTATGATAATAGAAATAAAATATTATAAAAATAAGACTCTAATTGTTATCCATTCAAAAAAATTATTTTTACGTTAAAACATGTTGATCAAAATGACTAACTACGCTTATAATACTCAAAATACAATTATTATGAACAAAAAGAAATGTCATGAGTATTATTAAATAATTTTCAATGGCATGAAATGAAAGGAAGAGTTTAAATATTTTGTAAACAATTTTTGTGTGAAATGCAGAAGATTTACTAACTGCACTACGTGGTACCAATATAATATAACTATGTTATAAAAATAAACAAAATCAATATATAAAAAACTACGCAGTAAGAATGTTGATCGACTTCAGAAGAAATCATATCAATTTATGTTGGGCAAGTAATATAACTATGTAGGATTATGTTCTTTTAAACTACTTGCTCCTATGCTTATTCTCACATTTTCTTTTGACCTGCCCACAACTGTACCCCCTATCTCCCCCTACCCATGTTCCTCTACTCCTAAACTCTATTTCCCTAATTTGTTTGTTCACCTCTGCCAACGTACAATTCACCTTCTTTCACCGAACCAATTGTTGTTGCATAACCCAGTAATAACTTCATCTTCACCATTGGCAACCCTAAGTTCATATTAGTTCCCCAATTATGCTGATAGTAATTGATGGTCAAACTGATAATTGGATCGTGGCGACTCTACAATACTGATGAACAAATGACAATAGCATATCATTGACCTATTAACTGTCTCCCTCCGGTGAGGTATAACTTACCGATCGTCCTACTTCTTCTACGACTTGATTCTCAATCGTTGTTTTCGTCGTTTAATGATGTCCTACTTCTTCTACGGCTTGATTCTCAATCGTTGTTTTCGTCGTTTAATGATATCATACTACAATCAGTATTTTTCTTTTTGGATTTTTAACGTTTTGTTGCATTAGCTTCTAAATATTCACCTATTTATCTAGCTTAGGCAGTGCGTTTAACAATCCGTATTACTATTTTATTTTTGTGTTTTACATTCTTACATGGATGAACTTTTACAAAGTGCAACATATTTTTGTTTTCTTCAACTTAGATAGAATGTCCTCAACTCTCCAAGATCCAAGTTTGTTTGTTCCACTAACGGTACATGCAAGTTCGAATTCTAATCATACGTCATTACCCTATTCAATATAATTTGCAGTCGGTACTATGTTCATAACAGGGTATTGGATGCAATTTTAATTAAGAGTTCAAATATATTTCTTTTACTGAACTTCCTCTACTGTGATTTTTTGGTGGTCCTAATACACATTGTATTTGCTTTACAAAAAACATCTAATCGTACACTTCATTGCAATATGTGGAGTTCTCACAAGGGGGGAATTAAGTTAAAGAACAAAATTTTGTTAATTTTTAGCCTCGAGTACACGACTTCAATATTTTAATCACAAAAACAAATATTCTCCTAAAAATTAATCATAAGGACAAACATTCTTTCAAAATTATTCATAAAGACAAACATTCTTCCAAAACTGCTACCGAACTAAAAACTAATACCGATAACTACAAACTGATACCTAAAAACTGATATTAATAACTATCAATTGATATCTAAAGAAAGTTGTCATTCATGCTAAAATACTGAAGGTCTGTCATTGAGGTTAAAGCGTTGAGAAATTTTGTCCTTGAAAGTAATTTTCTGTTCGTTTTAGGGTTCGAGGACAAAGTATCTGTAATTTTTTATTTTGAATTCCATATATTTTGCACGTAATTCTTACATCAAATGCAACAATTGAAATGGATCTTGAGAAAAAATTAATCAACCTACGAACATATTCTCACTTGCAACTTTTATAACATAAATACATCATATTATAATTTTGCTTAACTTTTCTTTGTTCAATTAGGAGGTCAACATGATACTACAGGCATGGCAAGTCGGTCGTTGATTCACATTGCTTCAACTGTAATCTTCAATTCTCTATTATCAAATGAAAATAGTAATTTTTAATTCCTTTTTTTTTCAAGAAGACTTTTTTATTGCAAAAGGAGAAAAAACGCCTTTCTTCGGAGGCTCACAAAGAAGGCAAGGCATACGGAGAACATATGCCTCCCAAAAACACAAACAGCAGAACAAGACCGGAACGAAGAAAAGTAAAAGAAAATAAAAAGCCTCGACTGACTGACAGAAGCCAGGAGAAACCAATAGAAAAGGAACAAAAGAAACAACAACCCACACAACCGTCAACCCTGCCACAACCGAATAGATATAGGCCAGTCCACCAGAGAAGATACCATCCCACACCGAGCCAAAGAAAACTGATAAAAGGAACAAAACCCAGACCGATCAGTAGAGCAACCACGCTATAACCACCACAAGCTCCACCGACTGACAGAAGCCAGGAGAACTAAAGAGGCACCACCCACACAACCATCAATCCCGCCACAACCGAATAGGTATAGGCCAGTCCACCAGAGGAGATACTATCCCAAACTGACCCAAAGAAAACCGCCCAACTGACAACACCATCAAGCTCCGGCAAGTCCACTACCCAATGATGGTTTCACCAAAGGAAGCAAGGGCCGACAAAATCAATCGGAGAGGACCACAGAGAAGGCCAATAGCAGGAAAGCGGAACTAAATCCCAATCAATTCATGCTCTAACCAAGTACAACAAAGTGAAAGGATCGCCGATCGGACAAGAAGGTAGAAAACCAGAACGAGCAACCCAAGCAACCAACCACTGCCAGAACCACCCAAGCAACTCCAAATCAATCACCCGGAGCAGAGCACAGGAGAAGCCCACAGAACAGGATGACCACAACCCAAACAATTCCAGAACTCACCAGTCAAAGCCAACCAAAGCGAATTCCGGACCAGGGAAGACTCCGAAGATACCTGGACCTGGAAAACTAGCAACCACATTAAAAGAAAACCGGGGGGGGGGGGATCGAGAGCGATGGGTGAAGGCCAACGCCCCACCAAAGGATTCAACCAACTCCCAGTCTAGTGGAAGTCAGAATACACGAAAAAGAAAGAAGACCCACTAGCCGCCCAAAACGGGAGCCCATGGGTCCCCTGAATGGTCTACCACGGAAAGCCAGGAAGACGTCATTCCTCACGCGCTGAATAATGGATGGAGGGTCCATAGGAGAGCTCTCAAAGGTTGCCTTATTCCGCGCGCACCAGAGGTTCCAGCAGATGAGACAGGGAATCAAGCGGAATATGATCGAACGAAGTGATTTACCAGAGATCCCAGCCCACCAGGTTCTCTGAAGATCATTAGGAGATCTGGCAATACCTCGAACACCAACAAGGTTCCCGAAGTAATTCCAGCACGCTCTGGCTGAGAAACCATCAAAAAACAAATGGTTCAAGGATTATGTTTCCCCATTGCCACAGCATCTGCAACGGGAAACAGAGGGGATGCCGATCTTTTGGAGATTCTCGTCAAGTGGCAACCCATCGTGCAGGATACGCCACATCAATAGAGAGACCTTGGGGGGAATACGAGAATCCCAAATGAAGGAAAACAGAGGACGAATGGGGCTTGGAATTCTAACCGAATTCCAAGCTTTCAGAATGGAAAACGAAACGCCATCCCAAGATGTTAATCCGCTATGAGAGTCAGAGAACGGGTTCACCGACTGCATGTGCTTCCAGGTCTCACTAGCATAGGATGGAGACCCGAGAAATTCGAGCCCGCAAGCCTGTGGTACTTTGCATGGAGGAACGACGCCCATAAAGAGTCTTTAGCCCCAAACCTGTACCACAACTTACAGGCAAATGCCGCACAAAGGTCCTTAGGATTACGCAGACCCAAGCCATCTTCGCTTTTGGGACGACAAATTGCGTCCCACGAAACCCAGTGGTGACGACGAACGTTGTCCCTGTTACCCCAGAAGAAGGACGAGGCCAAAGACCGATACGACCGGAAGAAAGAAGAGGTAGGGGTCATAGCCGTGAAAACATGAGTTCCCATTGAGTCTAAAACTGACTTAATGAGAACTAGCCTACCGGCCTGGGAAAGGAGAGACGCATTCCAACGTAAGATCTTACCCCTCACTTTGTCAGTCAAGGGATCGAAGAAAGCGTTAAGCTTCCTACCTCGGTACAGGACAATACCCAGGTAAGGTAAAGGAAGGGAAGCTTCCTTGAACCGCGATATAGTCTCGATCCAGGAGGTTCGAGAGGGAGATAAGTCCTTCGCATGGACGAAGCAACTTTTGGAGGGGTTAACGAGCTAGCCCGAGGACCTCTCGTATTGATGGAGGAAACTAAGGAGCCTCCGGACAGAGGAACGACTGCCATTAGAGAAAATGACAATGTCATCAGCAAAGGATAAGGAAGAGATAAGGGGACAACCCCTTGGATCCCGAAGTGGTGGATCTGACCGTAGATCGTTAAGGTTTGAAGACCGCGAATGAAAGCCTCCACAGCGATCACAAAAAGAGATGGCGAAAGAGGGTCTCCTTGTCTCAAACCCCTCCCTGCCCTGAAATACCCATTAGCCGAACCATTAATGAGCACAGAGAACCAACAGTTGGAGATGAGCCTCCACACCAATCAATGAGGGGTTCCGGAAACCCGAAAGCCCTCAAGACCTTAATGACGAAAAACCAGGACATGCGATCGTATGCCTTAGCCACGTCCAGTTTGAAGACAACATTAGAACCCCTAACTTTCCGATCAAGCTGGGAGATCAGTTCCTGGGCTAGAAGGACGTTATCAGAAATTAAACGCCCTTTAACAAATCTCGCTTGAGAAGGAGAGACAATACGCTCAAGGAAGGGGGCCAAGCGACTGGCCAGGATCTTAGAAATAACTTTATTCGAAAAGTTGCAAAGGCTGATGTGCCGGAAATCCCCATAAGACCGAGGATTTTCGCATTTAGGAATGAGAATCAGATTGGTGGAAGTCCAACCTGGGGGAAGAGACCTACCTGAGAAGAAGGATTGAACAGCACGACAAAAATCAGCCTGAATAATAGGCCAGGAACTCCTATAAAAGACACCGTTGTAGCCATCAGGGCCACTGGCACTATCCTTGCTCAAGGCAAAGACACAAGCACGGATCTCCTCAGGGGATGGGGATCCGCTAAAAGGACACTTTCCGGAGAAAGAACCACACGGGGAATGAAGGCTAACAGGGCCGGATCGGATATCGCGATAGACGGAGATCCTAGAAAGGATTGAAAGTGGGCCAGAATGGTATCTTTGACTTCCTCAGGCGAAGAAGCCGTAGACAGATCAGGATGCAAAATCTCACGGATAGTGAGTAGGTTATTCTTTTTACGAATAGAAGAATGGAAGAATTTGGAGTTCGTATCTCCGTCGACCACCCACTTGACCCTCTCCTTTTGACGAAGGTAGTCATTCTCGATACAAAGTTCCGAGGAGAAGTTGGATTGAGCTAAAGCCCACGCCTCCTTGTTAGCCGCGGACGGGTCCTCGTCTAATAAGGATTCGGCTACGATTAGAGACTCTTCGGCCAAGCGAATGCGATCGAAGATGTTCTTGAAAACATGAACGTTCCACACCTTAAGGCAATCCTTGAGACGCTTAAGCTTACGACCGAAAACAGCACAGGGAGAGGCAACAATAGGATCGCTCCAAGAGTTAGCTACCACTTGAAGAAAAGAGTGGTGAGATCTCCACATGCTCTGGAACCGAAAGGAAGAGGGCCCCGAGAGGGAGAAAGGAGAGCACCGAACAATCAAAGGAGCATGGTCAGAGAAGGACCGACGAAGATGAGCGATCGAAAAGGAAAAGGGTAGGCGAAACCAATCCTCCGACCCAAAAACACGGTCAAGTCTAGAGAGGATACGGTTCGGTCCCTCTTGGTTGTTTGACCAGGTGAAAGCAGAGCCAACAAAGAGAAGCTCAGAGAGACCAGAGCTGACAATGAACGAGTTGAAATCCGCCATCGCAACACGGTTGATGGCGGCTCCTCCCCGTTTTTCCGCTTGGCAAGCGACGATATTAAAATCGCCGCCAACCACAAAGTGAGAGAAACCCAAAGAGCCGAGGCCTAAAATGTCGGACCAAAGAGATAACCTCTCCGTTCGATCGCATTTGGCATAAACTGCCGAGAAAAGAAAGGGAGAAGCGAAAGAAGGAGACGAGCATGCCACCGAGAAGAGCTGAGAAGAGTCGAAAACGGAGCGAACCGCAAGGGATTTGGACCATAAAATCCAAATCTTACCAGAGACGTTGGCAGAGCCACCGCCAAAACCTAAGGATAAAACGGTTTTGGTTATACCTTACGGGTCTAGAAAAGGTTCCAGGAGAGCGACCAAGCCAACAGAGTGCTTCCTGACAATGCATTTTAGCCTAGCCAAAGACGCATCGTTGCCAATACCACGGACAATCCAGAAGAGAAAGTTCGACATGAAGAGAAAGAAAGGAGAGAAAAGAGAAAAAAAGAGCGAAAACCAGACACAATCCAACGGAAAACAGAACGAGCTCAAACGAGGTACAGCGAATGGCAATGCATCATATAATTAAATATTTGATTTACTGTCGCTTTCAATTATGTAGTACAAAGAGAAGTTAGTTTTTATTTTCCATAAAGGATATACTGTTTAACTAGGCTTAGGTATAACTATTGGAATGACAGAACCTATGATACCATTATTGATTTTAGCATTATTGACTTTAATCATACCGCTTTATCTTATTTTTAAATTGCCCTGATATTGGTTTTGGTGTTTTTTGTTGGAATCATAGAAGCAACTAAGTCTGTCAATGGATACCCGAAAAATTCGAAATACTTCTGCATACATGTTCAAATAATGGATACATATCCAATATACAAAAAATGGATACGGATGCGGATACGAAAACATCCACATCCGAAAATTATTTTCTCTATTTTTTTCAAGGTTATAAATATATTATGTTTATTTTAGTATAATAAAAGATATGTTTTTATTATTTTATTAAATTGATAATGCATATTGACTGCTTAAAAGTATTTTTTATTATCGTATTCGTTTATTTTTCATACTTCTACAATCATCGGGATTGAAAAAACTATTTTAAACCAAATATTTTTATTTATGTTTCTTGATTTATCGATGTACCATCAGGTATAATAAATACCCGATATCCGTTCTTACCCACAGATGCAGATATCTGATATCCAAAAATGGTTACGGATGCGGATACAGATTGGAATTATTTGCATCTAAATGTACGCATTGACAGGCCTACAAGCAATGAACCATGATTTTAACATTACCGAGTTTACTCATACCACTTCATCTTATATTTAATTGACCCTAACATTGCTTTTGATTTGTTTATTGTACACAGATGCGATTGTTTCCTCCATCAGGGCAGCAACTGCTACTCAAGTTACTGCTGTTAAGGTCGGTAATAACAGGATAGATATTTGCTTCGTAACAAGATTTTTAATCTTGATTTTGTTATTCTTATCATAACTTTGACCATTTTTATTACTCATTTTGCATCTTTTCACTGATTGGAAAATGACAAGGCACTCAAAGAGATGATTAATAACTTCAACAAGACCTATGAAAACTTTTCGATCATTTGGACAATTTTAACGATTATGTATGTGTGTAGCATAAATAACGAAATACGATGGTATTATTATTTATGCGGATTGAGGTGATTTTTACAAAGGAAATGTTGTTCTATCACTACAACAAAATACTCTTTTTACAACAGGCAATACCCGTTGTAATATGGGTTTCGCAACGGGAAAACGCCCGTCTTATTATGCGATTTTGTAATAGACTCAATAGATTTTACAATGGTTTAAAACCATTGTAGTAAACATTTTTACAATGGTCCAGAGTTGTTGCAAAAGAGCCTTTTACAATCGTCATGGACCGTTGCAATATTCCCTAGCCATAACAGGCATTAACTGTTGTAATCGATGTCTATTACAACTATTTTTGCTCGTTGTTAAAAAAGATGTAAAATTAAAAAAAATTAGGCCATTAATGCAACATGTATACAGATCATACACACAATTGCTAAAAAACCAAAATAAATTATACATACATATCATTTATAAAGTTGCACATTTAATTCTTCTTATACATATTGTCACACATTTACAAAACCAAGCTTATACATATTGTCGCACATTTACAAAACCAATTAACGAAGAACATACTCCACGATAAATAAGAATATCAGCCATAGTTCGAAGTTGAGTGATACCGCATAAACTTTGCCTTGACCTCTGATGGATAGAAGACGCGTCTGTTGATAGTTTCTGTCCAACCAAACTACTGTTGCTTTTGCTTCCAATATGGGTTACACGATATTTGTTTATATTTTAAGAATCTCACTTATTTGAAAAAAGAAATAATTATTTAACCACAGATAAGATATAAGTATTTAAGCACTAATCACCTAGTATATATAGGGCTAGGTCGACACCTAGGTCGACCTACCCACTGCCCAGGTCGATCGGCATGTCGACCTATCAAGGGGGCGGTCGACACCTAGGTCGACCGCCTTGTTGAATGGTAATTCTTCATTCCTGTAAGCTTCGAATACATCATTTTGGGTTATTTCCTCTCATATGGTGCGTCTGTGCTTTCATCCAACGGCTTTTATCTAGCCTATGACGTGGTTGCACCAAATTCAATCTCTAAATCCAACGGTTTGAGATCCACAAGAGCCACTATAAATAAAACCCTAAATCTAGCTATTTTTCTCATTCTAGACTTTCTCCATTTGGGTTCACCTTCTCAGGCAGGACCCTAAAAGGAATAATTTTCCGAGGAGAAGATCATTTTAAATTAAAATATTTAATACCCTCCAATGGATCTGAGAAGACCAAGGGAAGAGATAAGGACCACAGGTGTGTGATTAGTAATTATTGTTTTTAATCTGTCCTAAATTCATACTCTACCAAAGCTATCAACAAGTAATACTACAAAATTATACTCGTCCGTACGAGTCCAACGCAAAAATCCACGTGTCAATCAGATTTCATATGAGCAAGATATCCAATTTTTAAAACTAACACATCATTTATATAATAATTAACATATATATTTACTACTAATAAAGAGAATTCATTGAATAGATTTACTTGGTGTCTTTTTGAAATTCCAAATATACCTTTTTACATCTCATTGAGAAATAGTATTCAAATATGGGGATATAGCATGTTATTTTCTAAGTACAATTGTTAGTCACCATGGAGAACTATAGTGTGCATTCATAAGATGAAGTATCCGAGTGTAACATATTATCTATAATTTAGGTGGGAGTTCATCGGTCGAAGTTTTGCCTGATTTCGAGTTAGTATGAAGAAGTTATTACAGTTTAAACAAAAAATAACGGCTTCTACACTAGGCGGAGTTCATATATGGGGATGTGGTAGCCTGTTATTTTCAAAGTACAACTGTTAGTCCCCATGGAGAACTACAATATGCGTTCACAAGAAGAAGTATCCGAATGTTCCATAATGTTCGTAATTTAGGTGGGAGTTAATTGGTCGAAGTTTCGCCGGATTCCAAATTACTATGAAGAAGTTATTGCAGTTTGAACATAAAAAATAGCTTCTTCTGCACTAGGTAGAGTTCAAATATGGGGATGTGGTAGCATGTTATTTTCTAAGTAAACTATTAGTTCCCATGGAGAACTACAGTGCGCGTTCATAAGTTAAATTATCCGAGTGTACCATTTTGTCCATAATTTAGGTGGGAGTTCATCGGTCGAAGTTTTACCTGATTCTGAGTTAGTATGAAGAAGTTATTGCAGTCTGAAGAAAAAAAATAACGGCTTCTACCTAGGCGGAATTCAAATATGAGGGTGTAGCCTGTTATTTTCTAAGTACAACTGTTAGTCACCATGGAGAACTGCAGTGAGCGTTGAAGTGGAGATATAGCATGTTATTTTCTAAGTACAACTATTAGTCATCATGGAGAACTACAGTGTGCGCTCACAAGATGAAGTATCCGAGTGTACCATATTGTCTATAACTTAGGTGGGAGTTCATCGGTCGAAGTTTTGCCTGCTTTCGACTTAGTATGAAGAAGTTATTACAGTTTGAACAAAAAAATAGTGGCTTCTGCAATAGGCGGAGTTCAAATATAGGGATGTGGGAGCATGTTATTTTCTAAGTAAACTGTCAATCCCCACGTAGAACTAAAGTGTGCATTCACAAGATGAAGTATCCGAGTGTACCATATTATCCGTAATTTAGGTCGGAGATCACCGGTTGAAGTTTTGCCTGATTTTGAATTAGTATGAAGAATTTATTGTAGTCAAAAGAAAAAATAGCGGCTTCTGCCTAGACGGAGTTCAAATATGAGGGTGTAGCCTGTTATTTTCTAAGTACAACTATTAGTCACCATGGAGAACTAAAGTGAGGGTTGAAGTGAGGATATAGCCTGTTATTTTCTAAGTACAACTGTTAGTCACAATGGAGAACTACAGTGTGCGTTCAAAAGATGATGTATCCGAGTGTGCCATATTGTCCATAATTTAGGTGGAAGTTCATCGGTCAAAGTATCGCCTAATTCCGAGTTAGTATGAAGAAGTTATTGCAGTTTAAACAAAAAAAAGCGGCTTCTACACTAGGCGGAGTTCAAATATGGGGATGTGGTAGCTTGTTATTTTCTGAGTACAACTGTCAGTTCTCATGGGGAACTACAGTGTGCGTTCATAGATGATGTATCCGAGTGTTCCATATTTTTGTAATTTAGGTGGGAGTTCATCGGTCGAAGTCTCGTCGGATTTCGAATTAGTATGAAAATGTTATTGTAGTATGAACAAAAAAATACGGCTTATGAACTAGGCGGAGTTCAAATATGGGGATGTGGTAGCATGTTATTTTCTAAGTAAACTGTCGGTCCTCATGGAGAACTACAATGTGGATTCACAAGATGAAGTATCCGAGTGTACCATATTGTCCGTAATTTTGGTGGGAGTTCATCGGTCAAAGTTTTGCCTGATTCCGAGTTAGTATAAAGAAGTTATTGTAGTCTGAAGAAAAAAATAGCGGCTTCTACGTAGGCGGAGTTCAAATATGAGGATGTAGCCTATTATTTTCTAAGTACAACTATTAGTCACCCTGGAGAACTACAGTGAGCGTTGAAGTGGTGATATAGCATGTTATTTTCTAAGTACAACTGTTTGTCACCATGGAGAACTACAATGTGCGTTCACAAGATGAAGTATCTGAGTGTACCATATTGTCCGTAATTTAGGTGGGATTTCATCGGTCGAAGTTTCGTCCGGTTCCGAGTTAATATAAAGAAGTTATTGCAGTATGGACAAAAAATAGCGGCTTTTGCCTAGGCGGAGTTCAAATACGGGGATGTAGCCTGTTATTTTCTAAGTACAACTGTTAGTCACCATGGAGAACTACAGTGTGGGTTCACAAGATTAAGTATCCGAGTGTATCGTATTGTCCGTAATTTAGGTGGGAGTTCATCGGTCGAAGTTTTGCCTTATTCCGAGTTAGTATAAAGAAGTTATTGCAGTCTGAAGAAAAAAAATAGCGGCTTCTGCCTAGGCGGAATTCAAATATGAGGATATAGCCTGTTATTTTCTAAGTACAACTATTAGTCAACATGGAGAACTACATTCAGCGTTGAAGTGGGGATATAGCCTGTTATTTTCTAAGTACAACTGTTAGTCACCATGGAGAACTACAGTCTGCGTTCACAAGATAAAGTATCCGAGTGTACCATATTGACCGTAATTTAAGTGGGAGTTCATTGGTCGAAGTTTCGTCTGATTCGGAGTTAGTATGAAGAAGCTGTTGCAGTTTGGAAAAAAATAGGGGCTTCTGCCTAGGCGAAGTTCAAATACAGAGATGTAACCTATTATTTACTAAGTACAACTGTTAGTCACCATGGAGAACTTCAATGTGCATTCACAAGATGAAATATCTGAGTGTACCATATTGTCCGTAATTTAGGTGGGTGTTCATCGGTCGAAGTTTAGCCTTATTCCGAGTTAGTATGAAGAAGTTATTGCAGTCTGAAGAAAAATATAGCATCTTCTGCCTAGGCGGAGTTCGAATATAAGGATGTAGCCTATTATTTTCTAAGTACTACTATTAGTCACCATGGAGAACTATAGTGAGCGTTGGAGTGGGGATATAGCCTATTATTTTCTAAGTACAAATTTTAATCACCATTGATATCTACGGTATACGTTCATAAGCTAAAGTATCCGAGTGTTCTATATTGTCCGTAATTGTGGGTGGAAGTTCATCGGTCGTAGTTTCGCCCGATTCCGAGTTAGTATGAAGAAGTTACTGCAGTATGAACAAAAAAATAGCGGCTTCTGTCTAGGCAGAGTTCAAATACGAGGATTTAGCCTGTTATTTTCTAAGTACAATTGTTAGTCACCATGGAGAACTACGGTATAAGTTCACTAGATGAAGTATCCGAGTGTACCATATTGTCCGTAATTTAGGTGGGAGTTCATCAGACGAAGTTTTGCCTGATTCCGAGTTAGTATAAAGAAGTTATTGCAGTCTAAAAAAAAATAGCGGCTTCTACTTAGGCGGAGTTCAAATATAATGATGTAGCCTCTTATTTTCTAAGTACAACTCTTAGTCACCATGGAGAACTACAATGAGTGTTGAAGTGGGGATATAGCCTGTTATTTTCAAAGTACAACTATTAATCGCCATGAAGAACTATGGTATACGTTCATAAACTGAAGTATCCGAGTTTTCTATATTGCCCATAATTTAGGTGGAAGTTCATCAGTCGTAATTTCGCCCGATTCCGAGTTAGTATGAAGAAATTATTGCAGTATGAGCAAAACAAATAGCGGCTTCTACCTACACAGAGTTCAAATACAGGGATGTAGCCTGTTATTTTCTCAGTACAACTGTCAGTCACCATGGAGAACTATGGTATACGTTCGCTAGATGAAGTATCCAAGTGTTCCTTGTTGTATGTACTTTAGATGGGAGCTCATCGGTCGAAGTCTCGCCTGATTCCGAGTTAGTATGATGAAGTTATTGCAATCTGAACAAAAAAAAATAGCGGCTTCTGCCTAAGCGGAGTTCAAATGGGGATGCTACTCTCAAATCTACTTCCACAGGTACAACTAAAAATGCATGCACGTTGTGAATAAATGCAGGCCCACCTAGGCTTATTTTCAAATTTTATCTTACCCAACAACTCAAAATGCAAGCCTAAAACTTGCTTAAGCCCAAAAAAATTCCACCCAACCCGCGTAAACAGTGCATCTCCTCCCTCCTCCATTTGAAAACTCCAGTACCCAACTCAACGTACATAATATACGTGCACCGTCGATCCGCGTCACCAACCAATGATCTAACCCCACCAACAAGTAAGCCACCGCCTCCTCATCACAACGCAACAATCGCCTACACCTCCGGCCTCCTTCCTGATTTCCGGACGATGTGCCCAAAGTAAAAAATGCATCAGGCATAAAAAAACACGACACAAATATGCTTCGATCTCCACCAAAATTGACAGCAAGGTATAGCTCTCCAAGCCCGGCCTGACACCACTCTTCGATCGAGCTAACGACAACCAAATCTCCAACCATCGTCAACCCTAACTTCCGACCATCGTAAATCATCGTCATGGAATACTGTTGAATTTTCATTAAAAATACTACTCTCCAATACGAACTCAACGACGCTTATAGCAATGAGTAATTCCCCCGGATTAGAAGAATTTAATTTTCAAACGTTTCGACTCATTTTCCTACTTACTGTAATATCTGGTTATCTCATTCGATCCTTGATGAAATTCCGAGCCTTCTATTTCTAAAATACTATGTGCGATACCAAACAATTTTCATTTTGGAGGCTAAGGCTAAATGTGCTCGGTTTGGGCTAAATTTATTTTTGAATGTGGATATGGAGCTTTATTTCCTTGGTTTCAATGTTTACAGACAATACAAAAATGGAGAAGAAGGATGAGCCTATGTGTGCAAATGTATATATAAGTAAATGCAGTAATGGAGAACTTTACTCCCTTCCACATAATAAGGCACCATTCAAGGCAAAGCTCAGGGAAGAAATCAAGGGAAAAATATGGCCAAGACATAGGAGCATTTGAAAAAGAAATGAGCGGTAAGGCATGAAATAGGCAGAAAACACGGGAGGCAGAAAACAATGGATGTGATGTACTGTGTGTGGTACAGTAGGTCAGGTTTTTGTGCTATGTTTTGTATCCAGATGTCCGCTACACAACATGATATCCGCGTACGAGCCGCGAATAACCAAAAATAGACTACAATTGCGTATAATAATGTAATGCGATTTCAAAACTATAATAAAACACATTGGTTACTGAATTTTGTTAAATTTCAAAAACACTGACGTTCGACGTAAAATACGTCAAACGAAAATTTAAATATTTTCCAAACTAAAAACTATGAAAAAAAATCCTATAAATTAAATTAAAATTACGTCGTCAAAAATTGGACAATTATTTGAACATAGATTTTCTTATAAAAACCCAAATCGAATATTTAAAACAAACTAAATATTCCAAAAATCAAAGTGATAAAATTTCGGTTCATTACATTCTCCTCCGTTAAATAGAATTTCGTTCCAGAAATTTCACCATATGAACACATGAACACCTAAGACTATTCATAAGGTCGCATGATGTTCAAAGACCATTCATATGCAAAATATGATTCGATCTCTACTCGAATATATAACTTTATTTCTGAACCAGTATCACTCACCTGATTCTCTAGTGCGGACTTCGATCAGGTGTTGTGATTTAGAACCTTTGTTCTTCGTACATAGTCATATATCATGATCGAAAACTTTGATCTCATACCAAAAACCCTCATCAAGTGCTCGTCGTCAAAAATCGAGTGATTAATCCTTATTCAGAATGGTGTGAAACACCTCATATCATGCATTTGAATCTTGGGTCAAAACTATATGAGGATGATCTACGTCCATCCTATGCACTTATTTAATTGGATCTCCCTAATGCCAATTCTATCTCCACTAAAATTATTTATGAAAACATTTCACAAAACTTACTTAGGTTTAACTGGTATAATATTCTACTATATCCTGAGAGCATATACCCCTATCTGATTCAACTATTCCATTTTGTATTTTTCTCCCTAAGAAAACTCAAAATCCAAATCCTAGAGTTCTATTTCAAAAACTTTTTGAAATGAACTATAAACTTTAACTTAGGAATATATATATATATTTATTTATTTATATTTATATAGCTCGAGTAACTCCAAAATGATACAAAGGAACTGGGTACTACCAAAAAGTATTATACATTCCCTGATCAAGAAGGGTAATACTCAAGAGAAGTGTTTGCCATCCGAACACATCCCACTTACAATTTTAAGTTATTTTCGGCCAATTAAACTTGTTAACTTAAAAATACTACTTTTATTTTGAAATATCATAAACAATACTCTACATTTTTACAAACAAAACATTTATCTCTAACTTGCTTTAGGTTCATTCAGGTTTGAACTTGTTTTCGTTGTACAATGATAAAGAGAATAATTTGCTAAGTGTCTCACAACGTTCGCCTAGGCAAACATCCGAGTCACTTAGAAGATTATTTCGATCATCAGAAGACAATAAAACTCCTTTCCTGAACCAAACCAAAGGAATGCACCTACTTTAAAAAAAATTATTTCCAATTTTTTTTTCTACGCTCAACCAAAAAATGCTTTCAAATAATTCTATTATTATTATTTTTCGAAACCTTGAAAATCATTTTCAAAAGCCTTGGGATTTGGGTCCTCACGTTCCCTACTTAAAATCTTTTAGTTAAAAGACACCTTCTTATAAATTCATTTTACAAGATCCACTTTAATAAAATCATTTTCCAAGTATTTATCTCAAACATATTACAACTTCCTTTTAATAAAGCCGATTTTATTAAAACCCAATTTTATAAAATCAACTTTTATATAAAATCATTTTTAAAATATTTATTTCAAAATATTCCAGTTTTCTATAAACATCTTTTATTAAATCAAATTTTTAACCTATATTAACACTAAACGCCTTATTGTCAAGTTATGAAACTTAATTCACAAGGTATTCGTTACAATGTTCCTAAATTTCCTATCTACCCAATCCAAGTTCCAAAAGGAAGATTCTAGATAGATTAATAGATAATAGTCAATGCTCAGAAATGGGCAAGCATGACCGATTAAATCCTAGATGATAATGATGGAATATTATCATTTCTAACAACCAAGCACAACTTAGGATAAATATATTAAATTTTTGAAATTTTTTCCTTTTATATATATAAAATATATTCCTAGGTAAAATTATTTCATTACCAATTTTTAGAACATTTGGTCTTGTTTAATTGTTTAGGAAATCCCTATCGATAACGTTAGCTAGACGCATTGACCGGAATTATTAACCCACTTAACAGATCAAACAACACAATATAAAATCCTTTTTATATCACTAACAAATATGCGCTCTTATATATACACTCAAACTCATATAGGCAATCCATTACCTTTTCTCTTAATGAGTTACCCCATCAAAGCCAAGGTTCTCGCTTAACCCGGCTCTAATACCAAATGTAATGAACCACCTTTTCGAACCCAGAAGTCGACACTAATACATCCACAGTATTCACATGCCAAACAACCAAGTGCCGAAAGGACAGATTGTTACGGGAGAAAGAAGAAAGAAGACAAGATGAAACTAAACAACACAGAATCTCGCAGCGGAATGAATAATATATAATATACAACAAATCTTTACACAAAGGAAAACTGTAATATACATACATCAATCAGAGTACACTAACCTATTTCAGCCTGGACAATTATAACATCCCGTCCTTACAATTTGATGATAAATACAACCAACGGACAATATAACGGAACATAAGAAATACGTAGAGACATCTTGGACCTCCAACTCATCTCTTGAGCTCCAATGCATCCAAAGCAATATGTAAATATGCTCAGTCTGACCCGAGCATTGGAAGGGAAGAACTCCCGGATCAGTCTGGTAAACCATCTGTTATCCCGCTTTTTGGTCAAAGCCGGAATATCAAACAAATCGACAAGAAAGGATGGGTATCAGGATTGGAAGTCGATTAGAGACAAGGTTGTGATCGATGTTGTCAAAATTTGACCAGGCTCCGATCGGGACGGAATCGATTGGAGCTGATGATTAATACTAGGAGAGGCTACATTTCAAATTTCAGGTTAATCGGAGTTCGTACACACAATATATGAATGGATTAAAATACACAAAGCATGGTTCGAATCGATGTACTTCGCATCGATGGATGCTGGTTCGAATCGATGAAGGTTCGAATCGATTGAAGTTCACCGCACTTCGTATCGATACGGTTCGTATCGATGAAGATGGATTCAGTCGTTTGCTCTGGGACAACATGTTCGAATCGATCAAGACAGAGTATAATGCTTCGAATCGATGAGGTCAAGGAGAGTTCGAATCCATCGGGTTAGGGTATGTTCGAATCGATCGATTCGACGAGATCGATTCGAAGCATGCTCCTAGGATCGATACGAATAAGATCGATGGATACGAATTGGAAGTATGCACAAGTCAGGGAAACGTGCACATAACTTGATCGAGTCGAAGGAGATGGATACGAAGTAATGGATTCGAATCACGGATGTGAACTGGACACAAGGTATGGATGTGAAGCGCGTATCCAGGAAAGAAGCGTTCAACACGGCAAAAAAGGTGGATCAGCCCTAGGATTTCGCGACATGTCATCGATGCGCACATGACCGATCGAGTCGAAGGAAGTGGATTCGAACCAATGGATTCGAACGCAACAGCCCTCACTAAAAACCACAACTTGAATCGATCATATCTTGAGATCTACAAGTCCAAATGGTATGAAATTTTCAGAGGAGCTTGCATACATGTTGAGGAATGTTCTTACCAAATTTCACCTCAATTGGACAATTTCTTGATCGATTCGAACGTAGCTTCGAATCGATCCCAAAGTGGGCCCGGATTTCCAAAAAGCGGGCATGTGGGCCCCCTTACGTGCCAGAACTGGTCTCCCTTCAATTTAGGCGAAATATCAGCCTCCTACACCTATAAATAGACCCCCAGGTCATTCAGAAAGGGGGTCGGACAATTTTGAGAGCTAAAGAGCGTCCAGATTCTGCCAGATTTACTCCAGATCACCACCGCTTCCTTGGATTCAGACTTAGCTCATAAAATCTGTTGTACTACACGATAAGAAATTGTAATCTTCAAGCATCGAGCAATAAAAAGATAAAAACCTTGAAGTGGACGTAGGGCGGAGATAGCCGAACCACTATAAATTGTGTGTCACTGTTCATTATTTCTGGATTATTGTTTGTTGCTTGCTTAGATCTGATATTTGTGTTTGATTATTGTTGATTTGTATTCATACGTTGGTGCTTTCACTACACTTGGGGTTTGTGACCATTTTTGGCACAAACACTTTGGTGCTTTCACTGAGAAGAACTAGCACCCGCTACACCAGATTCAAAGTTTAGATTTGAAATTTTAAGGATTCTGATTTGGCTCTACGATGACTCGACAAACAAGACAAAGAGCTGAGAGGAGCCAACAGGGAGGAAGTCAAGAGGCATCCTCCGGAGCTGGAGAAGGACAAGCTCCAATTTACATTACCATAGACGAAATGGAAACTATGGCAAATTCATTGCATGAGAGGTTGCTGAAGAGTCAACAGGATATGATGCAGACTTTCTTCGAGCAGATGAGAGCCGTAGGAACACAGAACCTTGGACCAACTATAGCGACTGCAAATGTGGAACAAGGAACTAGGATTGCAGAACCCAATGGAGGACAGAATACAGAACCGGAAGGCAATCAACAAGGGCTTGGGGGCAGGCCCACAGGATCCAACGCAGAAGGACCTTTGGAAGGAGTTCAGCAGGCTAGAGCCAACGTTGCGGCTAATGAGCCACATGAAGAATATGTGCCGGAGTTCCCTCCGGAGCATGGGGGGCAACACCTAACAGGCAATGCTGGATTAATGGAAATCATCAGGAAGACTATGCGTGGAGGTTTGACCAACCGAGACTTGGAAGGAGTGAACAGGAGTCCGTTCGCTCGAGAAATCAGGATGGCTCAGAATCCACCTAAGTTCAAGTTACCTAGCATGGAGGTATATAATGGAAAGGCTGACCCGACTGATCACTTAATGAGATACACCAGACACATGGAAGTGCTGGGGGCATCGGATGAAGTAATGGCTCGATGTTTCCCTTTATATTTAACGGACATAGCTGCAATGTGGTTTAGGCTGTTGGAAGAAGGAACTATCAGGACTTGGAGGGAATTGGTGGATAAGTTTTTGGGACAGTTTCGGGTTCATATCAAGAGGCCGAAGAACGTGATGACGCTGACATCGGTGAAACAAAGGACGGATGAATCACTTAGGGCTTTTCTAACTCGATTCAATGCGGCAGTTGCTTCGGTGGATCAGCCGGATCCATCAATGGTTTTGATGGCAGCAGTGTCGGGAGTCAGAGAGGATTCGGATTTCAAGGTATCTTTAGTACGAGACCCACCACTGGATCTTGGGGAATTCTTTCATGAAGCTGAAAGGTTCCTTCGGCAAGAAGATGCATGTATGGACTTAAAGCTAAAGGAAGTGAATGTGACCGGGGGTGGAGGACCATCCGACGGAAGCTCGGATAAAGATAAAGGAAAAAGGAAGCTGGATGAAAATTCTGAAAAAGCTAGGAAGCGATGGAAGGATCCAAAGTTTTCCACATACACAGAATTGAATGAGACGCTGGAGCGGATTTACTTGGAAACTCGGAATCGCCTTCCTTACCGAAGGCCGGCTAGGAGAGAACCATCCGAGCGGGAGAGGGCATCAGGAAAGCATTGCCTCTTCCACGATTTGGACGGGCATGATACTAATAGCTGCAGGCACCTAAAGGACATAATTGAGGAGCATGTGAGGAATGGACAGTTGAGGCAGTATGTTGGGGCTCGAAATGCAGCGGTGGAGCAGGAGCAACCACCGTCTACCTCAAACCATGAGGATATGAGGCATAGGGATAATGGTCGATTGGTCATCAATTGATTAGGATAATACGCAATAAGTAACAAACCATTGGCGAGCAACCGAGTCATTTACACATGTATGGGGCCGGAGATAGCCCCTAGGCATGCTCTGAGTGATGATAAACCGCAAAGCCATGGTTTGCGAAATATGTCTTTTGTTTTTGGATTGGACACTTAGTTTTCTGGTTTTAGTTTTTGGAGTTTGGATTGAACTCCTGATTTTGCTTGTTTTTCTGGTTTTGGCATTCATTCGGATGATTGTTCTCCGTTTTGGATGATGGTTTTGATATTTGATATGGATTTTTGGTTTTCCGATTTGATTTGGATTTTGGATTGGATCTTGATTGGATTCTTTTTGGTTTTTGATAAACGGTCGTCAGGTATGGATTATGCCTGGCAAGGGGTGAGTCGTTCTGCCCGAACGCGGTAAAGTGACTCATTCAGGTCGTCGAGTATGGACTATGCTCGGCAAGGGTCCGGAGTGACCAGGATTCGGCCTAGGACTTAGGCCTTGTATTATCAATTATCATTTTCAGGTCGTTGAGCATGGACTATGCTCAACAAGGGTCCGGAGTGACCAGGATTCGGCTTAGGACTTAAGCCATGGCATTACTTACGTCCAGGGACACTGGACCACGGTCGTCAGGTGTGGATTGCGCTTGGCAAGAACCCGGAGAGGTTAGCTTAACGTCCAGGGACACTGGACCACGGTCGTCAGGTGTGGATTGCGCTTGGCAAGAGCCCAGAGAGGTTATGGATTTGGATATCGACCCGGGGAGGTCCTGGATTCAGTTATTGGCTATTGGATAAGGATGGATTAGGATTCGGTCGTCGGGTTCAAACGGATATGGATTTGTCTAAGGCTTTGGTTATTGGGTTTGGAGGTGGGCATCGACTCCGAGCAGTCAAGGATGATGCACTTGGATGATGTGGCTATGGACTTTGGATATCAGATTCGGAAAGTATTCAAAACACGCCTTCTTATCACAAGGCATGGTTTGGGGGGAAAATGTTATCCCGCTTTTTGGTCAAAGCCGGAATATCAAACAAATCGACAAGAAAGGATGGGTATCAGGATTGGAAGTCGATTAGAGACAAGGTTGTGATCGATGTTGTCAAAATTTGACCAGGCTCCGATCGGGACGGAATCGATTGGAGCTGATGATTAATACTAGGAGAGGCTACATTTCAAATTTCAGGTTAATCGGAGTTCGTACACACAATATATGAATGGATTAAAATACACAAAGCACGGTTCGAATCGATGTACTTCGCATCGATGGATGCTGGTTCGAATCGATGAAGGTTCGAATCGATTGAAGTTCACCACACTTCGTATCGATACGGTTCGTATCGATGAAGATGGATTCAGTCGTTTGCTCTGGGACAACATGTTCGAATCGATCAAGACAGAGTATAATGCTTCGAATCGATGAGGTCAAGGAGAGTTCGAATCCATCGGGTTAGGGTATGTTCGAATCGATCGATTCGACGAGATCGATTCGAAGCATGCTCCTAGGATCGATACGAATAAGATCGATGGATA
The DNA here is from genome assembly GCA_030737815.1 of Allium fistulosum. Classification (NCBI taxonomy): domain Eukaryota; kingdom Viridiplantae; phylum Streptophyta; class Magnoliopsida; order Asparagales; family Amaryllidaceae; genus Allium; species Allium fistulosum. The sequence goes on along the minus strand of CM060908.1, from coordinate 153,639,227 downwards.
CGAATTGGAAGTATGCACAAGTCAGGGAAACGCGCACATAACTTGATCGAGTCGAAGGAGATGGATACGAAGTAATGGATTCGAATCACGGATGTGAACTGGACACAAGGTATGGATGCGAAGCGCGTATCCAGGAAAGAAGCGTTCAACACGGCAAAAAAGGTGGATCAGCCCTGGGATTTCGCGACATGTCATCGATGCGCACGTGACCGATCGAGTCGAAGGAAGTGGATTCGAACCAATGGATTCGAACACAACAGCCCTCACTAAAAACCACAACTTGAATCGATCATATCTTGAGATCTACAAGTCCAAATGGTATGAAATTTTCAGAGGAGCTTGCATACATGTTGAGGAATGTTCTCACCAAATTTCACCTCAATTGGACAATTTCTTGATCGATTCGAACGTAGCTTCGAATCGATCCCAAAGTGGGCCCGGATTTCCAAAAAGCGGGCATGTGGGCCCCCTCACGTGCCAGAACTGGTCTCCCTTCAATTTAGGCGAAATATCAGCCTCCTACACCTATAAATAGACCCCCAGCTCATTCAGAAAGTGGGTCGGACAATTTTGAGAGCTAAAGAGCGTCCAGATTCTGCCAGATTTACTCCAGATCACCATCGCTTCCTTGGATTCAGACTTAGCTCATAAAATCTGTTGTACTACACGATAAGAAATTGTAATCTTCAAGCATCGAGCAATAAAAAGATAAAAACCTTGAAGTGGACATAGGCCGGAGATAGCCGAACCACTATAAATTGTGTGTCACTGTTCATTATTTCTGGATTATTGTTTGTTGCTTGCTTAGATCTGATATTTGTGTTTGATTATTGTTGATTTGTATTCATACGCTGGTGCTTTCACTACACTTGGGGTTTGTGACCATTTTTGGCGCAAACACCAGCATGAGAAGAACACACACAAATGGAATTTAATGTTTATTAAAAACCTTTCAAATAAAGGAATCTCGTAAGACCATGCCGCAAATAAACATGGGCGAGTTTTTACCTTACAATAACCAAAACACTTTCTATAGAAAATCCATTGATATTATAATAATGTGTAACGACCCGTATTTTTACGGATCGAAACATCGTAAAACTGTTGTCATTAGGTCGTAATGTTGTTAAGTCGTCTAGGGTTTAAGTCGTTCGAAGCTTAGGTCGAGTAGAATTAGATCGAGAGCGACTTAAGAGAATTGACCGACTTAAGAAGGATAGGCGACCTAAGGAAGTTGAGGTTGGCGACCTAAGGAGTTTGGGATAGGTCGTATAGGAGATAGGTTGTGTGATAAGCTTAGGTTGTGAGGTAGGATAGGTCGAGTGAACGACCTAAGTATTAGAGCGACCTATAGGAAAGGCAGCGACCTAAGAGAGTTAATGACTTAGTAGTTAGGTCGTATTGGTTTAGGTCGTTGATGAGTTTGGGACGACCTATAGTATTTGACCGACCTAAGGATTTCCGACCTAGGAGTTAGCGACCTAGAAGATAGGCAGGTTAGCGACCTAAGGAAGTTAGGTCGTTAGACGACTTAAGGAGTTAAGTCGTATCCTGGCTAAGTTAGTAAGGTCGCAGGTTTGTTAGGTCGTAGACGACCTAAGATTAGTTAGGTCGCGTCTTAGTTACGTCGTAGGTCGTAACTCTGTTGAGTGGTTAGGTCGCGAGAAAGTATCTGCGTTAGGTCGCTGGGTTTTGCCTGAGTGTTAGGTCGTGAGCGACCTAGGAGTTGTTAAGTCGCGAGCGACTTAGGAGTTGAGCTGCTAAGTCGTAAGTCGTAGACAGGTGAGTTTCGGTAAGTCGTAAGTCACGCATAGTTAAGTCGCGCATTGTGTTAGGTCGGAAGGTTGGTTAAGTCGTAGGTCGTAGAAGCGCTTAGGTGTTAAGTCGTTAGGTCGCTAAAGCGCTTAAGTGTTAGGTCGTAGGATGGTATTGTTGAGTCGTGGGCTTTTTAGGTCGTGGGGGTTTTAGGTCGTAAGTCGTGGATGACCTAACTCCGAGCGACCTAAGGGGGAAATCAGCCTATAAATAGGAGGGTTTCTCTTCATTTTTGGGATCCGGATTTCGAAGCGACGAAGTGCTGCCATTTTGAGAGATCGACTTCTACACTTCTTCACTTCTTTTCTCCACTCTAATCTAGTGATTCCATCCATCCAAGTTGAAGATCAAATTGAAGATTCAAGAGCTTAGATTGAAGATCTACATCCATTGAAGTGAGATTTCATCGTTTGAAGCGGATTGGTGATAGATCAAGTTAGATCCTTCGCTGTCCAGATCTGAAGTGGGTTTCTTTTGAGGTGTTTAGGTGATTTTGTGAGTGGTGATTATCTCTCACACGGATCCAAAGGAGTATATCGGATCGTTGGCTTGATTTGGTGTTAAAGTAGTGATTTCCATGCATTTTTGTAAACCTAAGTATAGATCCATATAGATCCATAGTTCATGATGATTTGACATCCATTTTACTATATGTTAACCTATGCAAGTTCATTCATCAAGAGTATAGAGATATTGCTCATGTTTTCATGCTTGTTAGACTTTTGACTCTTTAATTACGAAATTGCCATTATTGTTATAATTGTCTATTTAGATCATATTTGAATGCTTGATTACTTGGATTAATGTTTGACTTGATTGATTGCTATGAATTAGATGATTGATGTAACAACCCGGGATTTCGCAATTTTTATTATCGTCATTAGACGATTAATAGTGTTGTTGATTGCTAATTAGAGTTTTTTTTATCAAACTGAAATTCTTTGAAAATTTATTTGTTGGTAAGTGGGCGTTCAAAAACATATCCTAGCCCTTGTTTATTTTAGTTGTCGTGATAACATTCACTACATTCCCTTCCCTTAAAAATTCGAACCGTTCCCATTTCTTTTCATTTTCGTTCACAAGCCCTAAAACAAACGAGAGCAAAGAGAAATGGCGACCTCGTCTTTCTGAAATTAGGGTTTCTCGTCCTCATTTGCTTCGGTGAAATCAGGGTTTGGGTTTGGCTACTTTTGGTTGATGGATAGTGCGTATAGAGTTGTCGGTCGCTCGACTTCATGATGCCACGGCTGCTTCATTCGCGGCGAGCAAAGGTGAGTGATATATTCACTCACATCTACTTCGATCTCTATTATACATGTTTTCTATAGGGATTGAATTCATAGAGTACCCTATATATCTCTTTGAGTATTTCAGTTTGAATTCCCGAAGTTAGTTTCTTAGCTGTTCGATTTTTGAAAGATGATTGTCTAATTTTATGATTTGTTTTGAGATTTGCTGTCGTGGTTCGTTTTTTTTTTGTTTTGTCTCTCGACGTTATACTCTTTTGGTGATGCTGATTTCGAGTCGACACTTACTGCTATTGACTCGACTTGGTTGATATCGGCCCTGGCATTTTGTGACAGTTGATCTTGATCCATGAGTGCACTTGTTTTTTGAACTGTTCGATTTATTAGTAACTTCCTTTCGGCAGTGTGTTTGTGAACTACGTTGATTATTGTTTTGATGTTACCAGATTCTTTGAGTTTGATAATTCAGTGGTTTTAGTTGCAATGAGTCTTTATTGACTTGCTTAATTTCGGCCATGACATTTTTGTGACCGTTGAGTTTGATTTCGTGACTTTCTCTTTGGCTTTGGTTGTTCGAATTACCTATGGAATTTGCCTACTCTGGCACTTTGTTATTTCGGTTTCATAAGAATCCTGGCATATCTGCACCCATATACTCATTCATTTCTTTGCACTGTGTAGTTGTAGTTGCCTGTTTATGGTGGCACTGCATATGTATTCACTGACCAGAGTGTTGCATTGGTTATCCACTTGACTTTGTTGGACTAATAATTGTTGTCACACAAGTCTGGTCTGCATTTATGAAGCATTCATTTCTGATAGCACTGCCCAGCGTGGTTGAGACTATGTAACAACCCTGTATTTTGTGATTATTTTAATTATTTATTTTGGTTATTTTATTTATTAAAATGAATAAATTTTGTTATTTTAAATATAAATTTTTATTTTGATGTGAATTAGAATTCCAAACATGACTATAAAGGATATTTTCCAGAAAAGTGAATTTTGGTCAATATGGTCAAAATTTGACTTTTAATTTAGAAATTTTAAAGTTTTAAAATTTTAATTTTATCTTTTATTATTGAAGTAAATAAAATTTTAAGAATAATGCTTTTCGTTTCGTTAAAATCTGATTTATAATGTGAAAGTTATACCCTTTTAAATATTGTGTGTAATTTGTTGTATTTAACCAAATTATTTATTTTAAATTATAAAAAAATAATATTTTATTTGGTCATGTAATATTATAATTTATATTTATATGGGTAAAATAACATGTTATGTATATACTTTGGTTTTAAAACATTTTAAAGATATAATTGGCATTTTCCAGTGTTAGCTGTATTTTGTTTAAAATTCTAATTTCCAGTTTCAATTAATTAAAGTAATTCTTTATTTGTTTTTCTATTTTTTTCTTAAAATCTTATTTTATTCCCATTCCCACTTTATTTTGTTCCTCATTTATTTTATTTATTTGACCTTTTATTTGTTTAAAGTGAAATAGAAATTTTATAAGGCTAGTGATATTTATTTGTAATTTTCATGTCTTATTTCCAATTTTTAAACATTTTTCTTTAGTTTTTTTTTCTATTTTTTCTAAATTAAATTATTTATTTCACTTCGAAAATACTTTAGAAATTATTTTATTTCAAAATTTTTCTTTAGAATATTTTTAAAATGAAGTAGATAATATTCCAAAGACAATCGTGATTTATTTGTAATTTCTGGACCCTGTTTTCAATTTTTAAGCAATTTCTTATATTCTTTTTCCATTTTCTTTAAAATTAATTATTTATTTCTATTTATAATATTTTGTTTCAGTTGTTAGAGCTTATTTCTGAGTTTATTTTTGTTTTATTGGAATTAAAAAGAAAAAGAAATATGAAGGGTTTAAAATTGCTTAGAAACCGATGTCCTTTCACCTCCTTAAGTCTTTTCAATTGCCATAACCCCTCCTTTATGCTTTGGCCATGACTTTTACTTTTGTTTTCACGTGAAAACTCTCATTTTTCATTTCATCATTCGACCACTTCAGATCTGAAGCAAAAGCTTTTGGTAATGGTTTCATTTTTCTTCTTTTCTCCTTATTTTTCTATGAAAATTGCCTTGTTTTCTCTTGTTTTTGGATAGGCCTCTCCTCCACATCCATGGCCACAAACTCCTACATCTCTTCCCTGCCATCAACACCAGCTACTCCTCTGGTCTTGACCAAGGCCGAGCCACCATGTTGCCAAAACTCCACAAAAATTGCAAAACAAGCCATAAAAACATGATTGTTTACCACTATTGCTTCACCACTCCATTTTCCACCACCACCACCACCTTAGGCCGCCTCCACCACCTCTGGCCAGACCACCACACACCTTTCCTTCCACTGACCTGATCCATACCCCTCTGACCTGACCACACAAGCCCATGGCCGAGCCATTTTTGTGAACAAAACCCACTTATTTTGCCTTAAACTCTTCATATTCCTTTGTATAAACTTCCTCCTCATATTCTACTACCTAGGCCATGCATACACATGACCAAACCTGTGCCAAACTTGTTCAAACCAGAGCCAAAACCATCCCTAGGCCATGAAAAAAGAATAGAGAAAGCATGGCAAAAGATTTGGCATTCGTATCTCTCTTTATTTAAAAGTTATTTCATTTCTAGTGTATTGAAATTTATGGTTTGCTTTGATTTTTGTTTGGGTTGTAACACAAGATCTATATCATTGGATTTTCTCTCCACACTCAAATTGTATTAGAGTTGTCGTGCCTTCGTAATCTTTGTGTTGTGTGCTTGTTGGCAAATCTCCAGCTTAACAGGTGAGTTATTCTCACCAGACAATCTGTACCTATATAACTGATAAACCGACACCACTTGAATCTGTAAATGTATTGCATCCTGTTATAACTGCTATGTTATGATTATATGATGTTCACCCATGCTTAAACACCTGTTATATCATATGTTACTGTTATATTATGTTGTTCTTTTATTTTTATCAGTTTATCACACTGCAAGTTCCCTTTAGATTAGAATCACTATGGGTTGAAATGATACATACCCGAACGGACTTTAGAATAGGAGAAAATCGTTATGGGCTGAAATGATATGCCTGAATGATTTTCAATTATTTTCATTTACTTGGGATTGCGGGTTTGAAATGATCAAACCCGGGTATCTTTGTAAATTACGGGTTGAAATGATAAATTACCCGTATCACTTTACCTAGGCTAGAAAATGAAATATAGACCCGTTGTTAAAATATGTTTTATAATTTTTTTTAATATTTTAGAAATGTAAATATTATAATATTTTGATTTAAACTAAATAAAAATGATTTTTGTAAAGCATTATTGATTTTCTGAAAATTTATAAGTGAAATAAATTAATGGTAAAATTAGAAAATTTGAAATGTAAGTTATTTTGGGAAATTTTAATTTGGTGATAATTGGAATTTAAATTAAATATGAAATGTGATAAATTCATGATAATTTGGATTAAAGTGAATTTAAATGATTTTATAATATATTAATGTTTTTTTTGAATAAAGTTAAAATGTGAAATGAATGAATATTTAAGTTGAAATTTTGAAATATATCTAAAATTGGAAATTTGTGAATTTGGCTTAAAAGTGAATTTTTAAGTTAAGTAAATAAAAATGGAATTAAGTTATATTTGAAAATTTAAACTTAAGTGTTAAGTTAATTTAATTTAATGAATTTATAACTTAATATTGGAATTTTATAAGTGAATTATTATTAAATTTTGATTTTTGAATGGAGTTTTAACTTTATAAAATCATGAATATAAGAGTATTTGAATAATTGTTTTAAAAGTGAAATTATATGATTTTATAAGTAAAAAAATGATTTATATAAAAATATAATTGTTTGTGAAATTATACTGAATATTTGAAGTTAGTTAACTGCATTTCTGAAACGCTATTAAATTCTAATGTAAATGATAATACAACATTTGTAAATGCTGTAGTTGATAATAATGAACCAAATGGCTAAATTTAATTAAAGGCTATTATAGCATTTTTGTAAATGTTATAATGGTTGAATTTAACTAAGTTTATTTGAAACTAATGTAACCATATTACAGAATTTTAAATGCTGTCTTTTGTTAAATTGAACTATTTTAAATGTGACTTTCCGTAGCATTTTCCAATTGCTGCGAAAGTTGAAATTTCATTGTTTTAATTAATTTAAGTGAACGAATGAACTTTGAAAAGTTAAATTTTTGGAAATTTAAAATTTTAATTATTAAATATACCAACTTCATTTTTATGATTTAAAATGAAGTAATTTGTTTCGAAATATAAATTATTTTGAAATATGATATTTTGATATTTTGAAATGGATTTTATAAGGATATTGAATTTTGAAATGATATTTGATTTCGAAGTATAAAATACCATTTTGAAATTTTAACCACGGGATGTATTTAATTTATAGTTTAACTGATCCTTAAAGGATGGGCGATCCCAAGCATCCTTTGAGTTATTGTGCATTTCTACTACAGTTCACTTGAGTTGGTTTACATTATATAAGTATATATTGTCCTGACTCGAGTGTTTTGTGTTTTACTTTACGCTCGGGTCAGCCTGAGTATTTACAGCTTAGCTTTGGATTTCTTTCTGGAGCTAGGAATCGCTGGAGATTCTGCTTGTCTAGTTATCTGTTCCTTTCAGTTCAGTTGTTCTATTTCAGTTTTGGTATTCATAAACTTCTATTTATTTGAGATGTCTATTGTATATGTTTTCAAGAATATATTATGTATTATGTTTTGAGAGTTTGTTATAGTAGCTTCATGAACTACTATGGTTTTTTATATTCCGCTGCGAGTTATTCTGATATGTTCTGTGTCTGTGATTCTGTGTATTTGATTTCATTTGCTCCAAATTTATTTACAATCTGTTATTTTGAATTATTCAAGCCAGACATGTGTGGATTATTGTCGATTTGAATGGTCCAAAATACCGGGTCGTTACAGTTGGTATCAGAGCTTTGGTTTTAGGCAAACCTTAGCCTGCGGAGCAAAAACTCATTAGAGATAGGGTAGAAATACCCTAGAATAAATGAAATCAATCTCAGAATCATTTCTTTGTGAGAGAACGTATTTTCGAAGTATAAAATGATTTTCAAATGATTTTTAAAGAATTTTCAAAGATTATTTTGATATAAATTTCCTTGCTTTAAAAGTAAAATATTTCTTAAACTTCATTCCTTTCGTATCCACCTTGTTAGTAATTTCTTTGATTAGGATCCTCTAAAATTTTGAACTTCTCCCTTGATTGATCTAGATCCTTTGTTGATAGGAATCTATTTTGGGTATGGCAAAATCAGTAGTTTGTTAGGATGCTTTGAGTAAACTCTGTTGTATCTTTTGCTTAGCTAAAGTTGTCCAACTAAAGATATTTATGCTTCTGTTTTCGTATGTTATGAATTCGAGTCTTTCCAAATTTTGAATGGGAATTTTTCTGTATCGATATAGGTTATATTTCTCTAATCTTCGTTTGGATTCTTATCGAATAAGATTCCTTTGAATTTTGGAATGCTCACTTGTTCTGAAATCCATTCCTATCTCACCTAATTGTATTCTTTTGATTTTGGATCATTGCATCACTCCACTTTGTATGACCTTTATAGGGTGGCGATTCCGCCAATCTTTGAATGATTATAATTGGCATTGATTCACCGGAGATTTCTGTATCCTCGGTTTACGATGTTTTCTATCTTCTGCTATATTTAGATTCTATCTCTGGCAATCGAAGGTCGATTTTCCTTAGATTTTAGCATCGATTATATTCCTGAAATCACGGTTGACCGGTTAAGGTCGCCCGCGATTCATATAGGCTTATCCATCTTGTATTTGGTAATTTAATTATCTTATCTTCGTTTGAGCCTATCTTTGAATTAGAATTCTATTTGATTAGAGTCCTTCTAAATTTGAATCTCTGTTTTGCTTTGAAATCCATCCTTGAATCGTCCCTTGGAAAGTTTGTGGTTGATTGTCTTTTAAAAATTTTGTATTCATCGTAGTTTTATTTTGATAAGGATGACCATATTTTTATATAAAGATGAAATGTTTTTGATAAGGATTATATACCTTTTAAAAAAAATGAGAATTTGAAGTTTTGAAAGGATTTGAAATTGTGAAAATTTTATAAGAAATGGTTTCATATAAAATGATTTATAACTGAAGGTTTTGAATCTGAATTTAAGTGATTGAACTCCGGCATTTTGGAACTGGTTTTAAGATTTTGAAATAATAAATAATATGATTGAAATTATTTTTCCGAATAAGTAATGTTTCAATGATTTTAATGGGTTTTAATGATTTTGAAGGAATTTCAAAGAAGTTTTCAAAGTAAATGGAAGTCCAGAACTCACTTGTGTCGCTGGAAAATAATTTCGATGATGAGTGCACGCATCATCGACATTGATTTTCGAGTTTCTGAGTGAGGGAGAGGCCACTTCGGTAGCATTGCTATGCGATTGATTTGTGAAACCAATTTAGATTTCAAATTCCGAAGTGTGATGTGATATTCGAAAGATATATGTATATATATTTGTAAAATTTGAAATGAGTCGGTGTTCAGTCCTTGAGTTTTGGATTTGATTTGATATAACCCTATTTTTGGAATGGATTTACTGATTTAATTGTGATTTCCAACTCTTGGATTGAAATATGATTTCTTCAACTATTTTAAAGGTTCGAGCACTTCCAAATCAAGGTTAACTTTTCAAAGCTAAGAAATTTTGGAAAGTATAAAGTATATAAGTTTGGTATGTATGTTAAAGTATGTAGTAATATGATTTAAATAAGTTGAAACTGTTTGGTTAAGTAAATGAATAAAGCAATTTTAAAATTTTCTAATATGAAATTTAGATTTGAAATGTTTTGAAAAGAATTTGGTCTTCAAAATATTTTGAATAAAATTTAGTTTAAATGTTTTAACTTAGTAACATCTTTATGAAACTATATATTTAACAAGTTGAAATAAATATATAAGTTGTACGTATGCTGTTTTATACGCATAATTAATTTGATCCAAGTTTGAGTACACAAGTTCGAGGTGGATTACACCATTTCGTGTTAGGATTTTTCATTCGATTCTTGATGGCGAATATTTGATATGGATTTTGGGCTTGATTCTAGAATTCTCTATCATAGTATATGGCTATGCAAGGAGACTGATGGCTTCTAGTCGAGAAACCATATCGAAGTCCGCATTAGGGAAATCGAATGGACAATACTAGTTCGAAAGCGAACTTGTGTGATCGAGCGAGCGATCAAATGTGATTTTGCGAAATGATGACGTGTGTACATCTTATATTCTAATATCAGTGATATATTTTGACGCTGAAATTGAAAGCTGTCGGGTTAGAATATCTTTGCTTACTTTTCCAATTTAAATTACAAAGATATATAACCTATAAAAGCAAAGATATTCAAATCCCATATGGCTCTTCATACAGCGAAATTTATTTTGGAAAATTTGATCCTTATATAAGACGGACCTTACGTAAGTATAAGATGATTTTGAAAACATTTGATTTTGGAAATGAATTGGTTGACTTAAATTATATTGATTTGGAAATTTGGATTTATATTCAAAAATCTATTATTTTGGAAACTTTGAAACTAAAGATATTTAATTTGAGAAGAAAATAATTTGGTGAAATTGTATATGATTTTGAAATTGAACTGATATTGAAACAAATTTAAATTTGAGAACCTTATGTTACTAAACACTTGATTTGGGAGTTGTCGAACTTATATAAAATTGATTTGTATGAGTATGAAATTGATTCGAAAACTATAGATTTGAAAAGGTACTCAATTTGAAAGTGAAATCTTATATAATTGAAGTCTATATAAGTATGATTTGATATACTATTGATTTTGGAAAGTATTTGATTTGAAAATTAAATCTTATATATAATGGATTTTATATAAGTACGATATTTGAAAGTGATTTGAAAAGGTACTATATGATACATATTTTCGAAGTAAAGATATGGAAAGTGCCTTCTGCTTGATATCCGATTTGTGGCCACATCTTGGGTTCATTCTATCGATATTATTCTCTCTGATTTTTGGTTTTCCGGATATGATACTCGAGTGTCCTTCGAATTCCCTGGCGTTACCCATGGTCTTATGATCGTGACTGCATAGCGCAACTGCCTGGCTGAGTCTTGCCTAGGGGTACGGATTGTTTCCTGGGGGATCCAGGCGTAACCATTGTGTATCCTGCAATCTGTGTAGGTCGCGAATAGTAGCGCAAATGCTTGGCTGAGTCTTGCCTGGGGGTACGGATTGTTTCCTGGGGGATCCAGGCGTAACCATTGTGTATCCTGCATTCTACTAGTCATCATGGCGTAACTCGCAGGGCTGAGAAAGCTTACGGATATGGATTGTTTCCTGGGGGATCCAGGCGTAATCATTGTGTATCTGCGAACCATGGTTAGACAAAGGTTTTGTTTGTTTTTGTTTGGATTGTACTTTCCATATCTGTTTTTAAAAGTTTTTCCAGTATTTTCACTGGGTGTTGAAACAAGTCTACTAAGTACCTGGAGAATTCTAGTTTTGCGCCTGATCAACGCACTACCAGAGTCTACAGGAACAAGGATAAACTTGTTAAGACATCGAGTTATAAAAGTATTTTGATAAAATATTATATAAATGATACTTTGATTAGTTATTTCCTTTTTAAACGATTTTAAAGTGTTTTAAATATTTTACCTCTTCAACCAACAATTTTAAATTAATGGCTCATCCTTGTCTTTCGTCCTATTTTCCCTTCTAGCTATTCCTATTCTCCACCTTATTAAACTTACCCATAACAATAGTTATCAGGTATAATTTTAATCTTCTTGTCATCTTGTCTTAATCCTATTCCATTTTATCTTTTCTGTATTTTCCGTACCTCATTCCTTTTCGAGGACGAAAAGATTTGAGTGGGGGAGAGTGTAACAACCCTGTATTTTGTGATTATTTTAATTATTTATTTTGGTTATTTTATTTATTAAAATGAATAAATTTTGTTATTTTAAATATAAATTTTGATTTTGATGTGAATTAGAATTCCAAACATGACTATAAAGGATATTTTCCAGAAAAGTGAATTTTGGTCAATATGGTCAAACTTTGACTTTTAATTTAGAAATTTTAAAGTTTTAAAATTTTAATTTTATCTTTTATTATTAAAGTAAATAAAATTTTAAGAATAATGCTTTTCGTTTCGTTAAAATCTGATTTATAATGTGAAAGTTATACCCTTTTAAATATTGTGTGTAATTTGTTGTATTTAACCAAATTATTTATTTTAAATTATAAAAAAATAATATTTTATTTGGTCATGTAATATTATAATTTATATTTATATGGGTAAAATAACATGTTATGTATATACTTTGGTTTTAAAACATTTTAAAGATATAATTGGCATTTTCCAGTGTTAGCTGTATTTTGTTTAAAATTCTAATTTCCAGTTTCAATTAATTAAAGTAATTCTTTATTTGTTTTTCTATTTTTTTCTTAAAATCTTATTTTATTCCCATTCCCACTTTATTTTGTTCCTCATTTATTTTATTTATTTGACCTTTTATTTGTTTAAAGTGAAATATAAATTTTATAAGGCTAGTGATATTTATTTGTAATTTTCATGTCTTATTTCCAATTTTTAAACATTTTTCTTTAGTTTTTTTTTCTATTTTTTCTAAATTAAATTATTTATTTCACTTCGAAAATACTTTAGAAATTATTTTATTTCAAAATTTTTCTTTAGAATATTTTTAAAATGAAGTAGATAATATTCCAAAGACAATCGTGATTTATTTGTAATTTCTGGACCCTGTTTTCAATTTTTAAGCAATTTCTTATATTCTTTTTCCATTTTCTTTAAAATTAATTATTTATTTCTATTTATAATATTTTGTTTCAGTTGTTAGAGCTTATTTCTGAGTTTATTTTTGTTTTATTGGAATTAAAAAGAAAAAGAAATATGAAGGGTTTAAAATTGCTTAGAAACCGATGTCCTTTCACCTCCTTAAGTCTTTTCAATTGCCATAACCCCTCCTTTATGCTTTGGCCATGACTTTTACTTTTGTTTTCACGTGAAAACTCTCATTTTTCATTTCATCATTCGACCACTTCAGATCTGAAGCAAAAGCTTTTGGTAATGGTTTCATTTTTCTTCTTTTCTCCTTATTTTTCTATGAAAATTGCCTTGTTTTCTCTTGTTTTTGGATAGGCCTCTCCTCCACATCCATGGCCACAAACTCCTACATCTCTTCCCTGCCATCAACACCAGCTACTCCTCTGGTCTTGACCAAGGCTGAGCCACCATGATGCCAAAACTCCACAAAAATTGCAAAACAAGCCATAAAAACATGATTGTTTACCACTATTGCTTCACCACTCCATTTTCCACCACCACCACCACCTTAGGCCGCCTCCACCACCTCTGGCCAGACCACCACACACCTTTCCTTCCACTGACCTGATCCATACCCCTCTGACCTGACCACACAAGCCCATGGCCGAGCCATTTTTGTGAACAAAACCCACTTATTTTGCCTTAAACTCTTCATATTCCTTTGTATAAACTTCCTCCTCATATTATACTACCTAGGCCATGCATACACATGACCAAACCTGAGCCAAACTTGTTCAAACCAGAGCCAAAACCATCCCTAGGCCATGAAAAAAGAATAGAGAAAGCATGGCAAAAGATTTGGCATTCGTATCTCTCTTTATTTAAAAGTTATTTCATTTCTAGTGTATTGAAATTTATGGTTTGCTTTGATTTTTGTTTGGGTTGTAACACAAGATCTATATCATTGAATTTGCTCTCCACACTCAAATTGTATTAGAGTTGTCGTGCCTTCGTAATCTTTGTGTTGTGTGCTTGTTGGCAAATCTCCAGCTTAACAGGTGAGTTATTCTCACCAGACAATCTGTACCTATATAACTGATAAACCGACACCACTTGAATCTGTAAATGTATTGCATCCTGTTATAGCTGCTATGTTATGATTATATGATGTTCACCCATGCTTAAACACCTGTTATATCATATGTTACTGTTATATTATGTTGTTCTTTTATTTTTATCAGTTTATCACACTGCAAGTTCCCTTTAGATTAGAATCACTATGGGTTGAAATGATACATACCCGAACGGACTTTAGAATAGGAGAAAATCGTTATGGGCTGAAATGATATGCCTGAATGATTTTCAATTATTTTCATTTACTTGGGATTGCGGGTTTGAAATGATCAAACCCGGGTATCTTTGTAAATTACGGGTTGAAATGATAAATTACCCGTATCACTTTACCTAGGCTAGAAAATGAAATATAGACCCGTTGTTAAAATATGTTTTATAATTTTTTTTAATATTTTAGAAATGTAAATATTATAATATTTTGATTTAAACTAAATAAAAATGATTTTTGTAAAGCATTATTGATTTTTTGAAAATTTATAAGTGAAATAAATTAATGGTAAAATTAGAAAATTTGAAATGTAAGTTATTTTGGGAAATTTTAATTTGGTGATAATTGGAATTTAAATTAAATATGAAATGTGATAAATTCATGATAATTTGGATTAAAGTGAATTTAAATGATTTTATAATATATTAATGTTTTTTTTTGAATAAAGTTAAAATGTGAAATGAATGAATATTTAAGTTGAAATTTTGAAATATATCTAAAATTGGAAATTTGTGAATTTGGCTTAAAAGTGAATTTTTAAGTTAAGTAAATAAAAATGGAATTAAGTTATATTTGAAAATTTAAACTTAAGTGTTAAGTTAATTTAATTTAATGAATTTATAACTTAATATTGGAATTTAATAAGTGAATTATTATTAAATTTTGATTTTTGAATGGAGTTTTAACTTTATAAAATCATGAATATAAGAGTATTTGAATAATTGTTTTAAAAGTGAAATTATATGATTTTATAAGTAAAAAAAATGATTTATATAAAAATATAATTGTGAAATTATACTGAATATTTGAAGTTAGTTAACTGCATTTCTGAAACGCTATTAAATTCTAATGTAAATGATAATACAACATTTGTAAATGCTGTAGTTGATAATAATGAACCAAATGGCTAAATTTAATTAAAGGCTATTATAGCATTTTTGTAAATGTTATAATGGTTGAATTTAACTAAGTTTATTTGAAACTAATGTAACCATATTACAGAATTTTAAATGCTGTCTTTTGTTAAATTGAACTATTTTAAATGTGACTTTCCGTAGCATTTTCTAAATGCTGCGAAAGTTGAAATTTCATTGTTTTAATTAATTTAAGTGAACGAATGAACTTTGAAAAGTTAAATTTTTGGAAATTTAAAATTTTAATTATTAAATATACTAACTTCATTTTTATGATTTAAAATGAAGTAATTTGTTTCGAAATATAAATTATTTTGAAATATGATATTTTGATATTTTGAAATGGATTTTATAAGGATATTGAATTTTGAAATGATATTTGATTTCGAAGTATAAAATACCATTTTGAAATTTTAACCACGGGATGTATTTAATTTATAGTTTAACTGATCCTTAAAGGATGGGCGATCCCAAGCATCCTTTGAGTTATTGTGCATTTCTACTACAGTTCACTTGAGTTGGTTTACATTATATAAGTATATATTGTCCTGACTCGAGTGTTTTGTGTTTTACTTTACGCTCGGGTCAGCCTGAGTATTTACAGCTTAGCTTTGGATTTCTTTCTGGAGCTAGGAATCGCTGGAGATTCTGCTTGTCTAGTTATCTGTTCCTTTCAGTTCAGTTGTTCTATTTCAGTTTTGGTATTCATAAACTTCTATTTATTTGAGATGTCTATTGTATATGTTTTCAAGAATATATTATGTATTATGTTTTGAGAGTTTGTTATAGTAGCTTCATGAACTACTATGGTTTTTTATATTCCGCTGCGAGTTATTCTGATATGTTATGTGTCTGTGATTCTGTGTATTTGATTTCATTTGCTCCAAATTTATTTACAATCTGTTATTTTGAATTATTCAAGCCAGACATGTGTGGATTATTGTCGATTTGAATGGTCCAAAATACCGGGTCGTTACAGACTAATTACTTCGAGACAGTGTCACTTGGGTACTACCAGGTCCATAGTGCATTTACATTTAGTCATATGCTAGAAACAGTTACATTGCATTGTTCATTTGCAGTTGCATTCACTGTCCTTGTTATAATAGTGATATGCTTTGAAATCTCCTGTTTTCGTGGATAATCACTACTGCATTGTGCCTGTACGCTGTGCACTTGGTTTGTACTTCTTTATTGACTGTGCAGTGTCCCATATATATGTATTCATATATGTTGCCTGGTCCCCCTTTGTTGTTGGTTTGAGTATTGTTGCCTTCATGTCTGTAGCATGTTCACCGATTCAAGTTTGGGCTTCCTGTAGTCTGATATGTGCATATTGAAGTCTTCTGCAGTTTGATTTATGATGAGTGCTTCTTTACTTTAAATCGTAGCCTGGTCTCAGTCGAGACTTGATTTTATGTCTTAACAATTTCAAT
This sequence comes from Allium fistulosum, assembly GCA_030737815.1. Taxonomy (NCBI): domain Eukaryota; kingdom Viridiplantae; phylum Streptophyta; class Magnoliopsida; order Asparagales; family Amaryllidaceae; genus Allium; species Allium fistulosum. Next base: position 153,622,590 of record CM060908.1, on the reverse strand, counting down.
TAAATTTATACCTTGAGTTGAATCCAGTGAATGCTCGGGTTTGACCTTGTGGTTGCGTTGTGATTTTAATTGAACTTCATTTGTGTTGAACCTGATTTTGGGTTTGACCTTGCACTCGTTTGCGAGTTTTTAATTGAGCTTTTGTGTATTTCATCACTATATTGGCGAGGCAGTACACGCGTGCGTGTACTGCAGCCAATGCAGAATCTGACGTTTTAAATTGATGTTTCGATTTGTTGAATTGTTTTGTTGCTTAATTTCAATGTTTTGAAGCTGTGTTCTGATTTGGATTTGCTGATTCGCTGATTAACACTATTTAGTGTTATATTTGCCGTTATCCGATTCTCTTATCGAGAAGTTGGATATACGAGATTTATGTGACCGTCGTCTATTTGATATTGATTATTATTACTACTGTGCATTAATAACTGAGTTTGAATTAGACTGACCCGTGTATTATTTTCTTTTGAATGTAATACTCGGGTCAGACCCGAGTTATTTCAGGTTGTAGATTTCCTTCTTTGAGTTGCTATTTGGGATTTGAAGACTTTTCACATCTTCTGAAGTTGTCAGTGTCATGTTGTAGTAGTCGTGTCATTGTATAGAACGATATGTATTCATGTATATTAGTCGATAATGTACTTGTATATATAACTTCTAGAGTCGACAATTGTAGTTGTATCATATGTATCGTGTCAACTATATTGTAACTGACATCGGTTATATATATATGAGATTTTTGTTAATCTGTGTTCCGCATTTATATTATCTGTGTTATTGTTATATCTAATGTCCTAAACTATTATGAACTATCGTAGTTTGTTTTATACTGATAATTGGATATGTCGATGGGAGTAAATAAATAATATATGAAAAATAAAAAGTATATACCACTCCTATCGAGATAACCAATATTAGTGTAAGGCCAATTACGGATGGTCGCTCTTATCCAGCCTTATTCTTCGTAATAATAGACAGTATTTCTTTTAATACTCTTTGTTATTATGAGCATAGAGGTGGGGCGTTACAGTTGGTATCGGAGCTTGGGGTTTATGGACATAATATAAAACATAACTTGGATGGAACATATGTTACAACTATCGGTCGATGTTTTATTTGTGTTTTGAGTCAAAACTAAAGTTTTGAAATTTTTGATGAAATTGTGTTCCGATGATTTGACTGATTTGAGTACTGTTTATCAGAGTGCGCAGCGGAAACAGTGAAACTGTCTTCGCTGGGTACAACTGATAATCTATTTGATTTAGAAATTGAAATACATTTCAATTGTTGTTTACATAGCTGTAATTATTTTGTTTCTTTGAGAATTTCGAATCCGAATTGAGGATTCGAAGAAATTGCAGATATGTGATTTTTGTTGAAATTTCCGCTGGCTTTCTTTTATACTAATCATATATTGATTAGATTTCTACTGTTTTGAATTATCTTCATTGAAGAAATCTTCGAATAATTTCTTTGTTCATTTTGTAGTACGTGCAAAATTTGAATTGCACGTTATTGCAATTATTTTACGTTGAACCGATACTTGGTTATGAAACATATTTTGTTGCCGTTACTTGTATAACGGGATTTTTACACCAATGCTAAATTTTTGAAGCACGGTGTTTTGTTGACATTTTGATGAATGAAAATTCACTGATATTACATTTTGATGTAAATTGTTTTGATGTGATTTTGACGTTTTAAAATTTACTGTCGCTTTGGCTTTAGTAACCGTCAAATTTTTAAAAGTGGATTTTCAAGCGGTTATTCCGCAATGCTGTTTTGTGACCGTTTTTACGGTATTTTGAGAAGTACAATTTCCTTATTGAAATTGTTACTGATTTGCTGTTTTAATCACGTGATTGGAAAATTGTTTTACAAATGAAAATTGTTTTATAAATTTTTAACGATTTGCGTTTTCAAAAGAATGAGAAAGCGACTTAAACGATTCAGCAAAATCGAGGATTATGACCCCTTTCTTTTACTGATTCGCTTAACTCCGGACTTGTCCAGTTGAGAATGTAAATTGTTATTTTTACAAAATAAATAAAATTGTTTTCAAGAATTTTAACAGTTTGCGCTTTCAAAAGAATGAGGAAGCGATTTAAACGTTTCAGCAAAATCGAGGACTATGACCCCTTTCTTTTACTGATTTGCTTAATTCCGGACTTGTCCGTTTGAGAATGTAAAGTGTATTTTTACAAAATACACAATTTTGCACTTTCAAGGAAACGATGAAGAGATTTAAACGATTTAGCAAAAGTGCGGAGTATGGAACCACACTTTTACTATTTCGGTTAACTCCGGACTCGTTAATTGAAATATCTGTCGTTTTGATGATTTTGATGATTTTACACTTTCAAGGAAACGATGAAGAGAGTTAAACAATTTAGTAAAACTCGTGGTTATGGGACATGTGCGTTTGCTATTTTGGTTAATTCCGGACTCGTAAATTGAAACATTTTGATGCTTTCGTGTGCTTTCGAGCCACTATGAGGACCTTCGGGTCATTTGTTGGGCTTTCGGGCCACTCTGATGGACCTTCGGGTCAAATACCAGTACTAGACCTTTGGGTCACTCTGCGGACCTTCGGGTCATTTGTTGGGCGCCAAAATTATGTTGAGTACTTGGTAGGCTTCGGCCATTTGTTGATGCACGTGCGGCGAATTAAAAACTCGTCATCTGATGGGATCGATCCAAGCTTTTATGTTGATTTTCTAGTCTTCTTAATTGATTTCTAGATATTTGTTGTTTCCAATTATCTGCAGGTAATTGGATATTTGTTGATATGAGTTCTGATTATCGTTTTTGATAATCAGATATTTGTTGTTTCTAATTATCGCTTATGATAATTAGATATTTGTTGATATGAGTTCTGATTATCGTTTTTGATAATCGGATATTTGTTGTTTTAATTATCGCTTCAGATAATTAAATATTTGTTGATTTTAGATTTAATTATCGCTGTTAGATAATTAAATATTTGTTGATCCAAGATTTAATTATCGTCTTTGATAATTAAATATTTGCTGATTTGAGATTTAATTATCGTCTTTGATAATTAAATATTTGTTGATTTTAGATTTAATTATCGCTGTTAGATAATTAAATATTTGTTGATTTTAGATTTAATTATCGCTGTTAGATAATTAAATATTTGTTGATTCGAGATTTAATTATCGTCTTTGATAATTAAATATTTGTTGATTTTAGATTTAATTATCGCTGTTAGATAATTAAATATTTGTTGATTCGAGATTTAATTATCGTCTTTGATAATTAAATATTTGCTGATTTGAGATTTAATTATCGTCTTTGATAATTAAATATTTGTTGATTTTAGATTTAATTATCGCTGTTAGATAATTAAATATTTGTTGATTCGAGATTTAATTATCGTCTTTGATAATTAAATATTTGCTGATTTGAGATTTAATTATCGTCTTTGATAATTAAATATTTGTTGATTTTAGATTTAATTATCGCTGTTAGATAATTAAATATTTGTTGATTCGAGATTTAATTATCGTCTTTGATAATTAAATATTTGATGATTTGAGATTTAATTATCGTCTTTGATAATTAAATATTTGCTGATTTGAGATTTAATTATCATCTTTGATAATTAAATATTTGTTGATTTTAGATTTAATTATCGCTGTTAGATAATTAAATATTTGTTGATTCAAGATTTAATTATCATCTTTGATAATTAAATATTTGCGGATTTGAGATTTAATTATCATCTTTGATAATTAAATATTTGTTGATTTTAGATTTAATTATCGCTTTAGATAAGTGAATATTTGCTGAATTTGAAATTTGATTATCGTTGTGATAATCGAATATTTGTTGATTTGAGAAATTTGATTATCGTTTTTGATAATCGAATATTTGTTGAATTTGAAATTTGATTATCGCTTGTGATAATCGAATATTTGTTGATTTGAGAAATTTGATTATCGCTTGTGATAATCGAATATTTGTTGAATTTGAAATTTGATTATCGTTTGAGATAATCGAATAATTGCTGATTTTTGAAATTTGATTATCGTTTGAGATAATCAAATATTTGCTGATTTTTGAAATTTGATTATCGTTTGTGATAATCGAATATTTGTTGATTTGAGATTTGATTACCGTTTTTGGTAATCGAGTATTTGTTGATTTAAGATTTGATTATCGTTTTTGGTAATCGAGTATTTGTTGATTTGAGATTTGATTACCGTTTTTGGTAATTAGATATGTGCTGATTTGTTTTCCGATTATCGTTTTTGACAAATTGATATTTGTTGATTTATTTTCTGAGTATCGTTTGGATAATTGGACGTTTGTTGATTGTATGGAATTGCTATTTCCTCCTTATCTTTATAGATAGTTAGAATTTGTTGATTATGGGATTTGTGGTTTCTAGTTAATTATTGAATAACTAGATATTTGCAGTGGTGATTTGTGGTTTGTGTTTCATAATTATCGTAGTTGATAATTATATTTTGTTGTTCTCTAATTATCGTATCGGTAATTAGATATTGCTGTTTTGTGATTTCTAGATTTCAGTTATCTAAATGATAATTGAATGTGCTGATAATAGTATTTTTGTTCTGCTGTTTTCTGATTATCTATCTGATAATTAGACTTTGTTGAGAATTTGTAAATTTCTTTTATGGAATTGAAAGCTTTCTTTGGCGTTTGTGTTCCCGTCTTTTATTTTCTAGGTTAACCAGTTTATGTTAGAAAAATAATTGTTATTGACAACCTTAATTATGAAAATTGCGGGGACGCAATTTTTATAAGGAGGGGAGTCTATAACAACCCGGGATTTCGCAATTTTTATTATCGTCATTAGACGATTAATAGTGTTGTTGATTGCTAATTAGAGTTTTTTTTTATCAAAATGAAATTCTTTGAAAAAAAATTTGTTGGTAAGTGGGCGTTCAAAAACATATCCTAGCCCTTGTTTATTTTAGTTGTCGTGATAACATTCACTACATTCCCTTCCCTTAAAAATTCGAACCGTTCCCTTTTCTTTTCATTTTCGTTCACAAGCCCTAAAACAAACGAGAGCAAAGAGAAATGGCGGCCTCGTCTTTCTGAAATTAGGGTTTCTCGTCCTCATTTGCTTCGGCGAATCAGGGTTTGGGTTTGGCTACTTTTGGTTGATGGATAGTGCGTATAGAGTTGTCGGTCGCTCGACTTCATGATGCCACGGCTGCTTCATTCGCGGCGAGCAAAGGTGAGTGATATATTCACTCACATCTACTTCGATCTCTATTATACATGTTTTCTATAGGGATTGAATTCATAGAGTACCCTATATATCTCTTTGAGTATTTCAGTTTGAATTCCCGAAGTTAGTTTCTTAGCTGTTCGATTTTTGAAAGATGATTGTCTGATTTTATGATTTGTTTTGAGATTTGCTGTCGTGGTTCGTTTTTTTTGTTTTGTCTCTCGACGGTATACTCTTTTGGTGATGCTGATTTCGAGTCGACACTTACTGCTATTGACTCGACTTGGTTGATATCGGCCCTGGCATTTTGTGACAGTTGATCTTGATCCATGAGTGCACTTGGTTTTTGAACTGTTCGATTTATTAGTAACTTCCTTTCGGCAGTGTGTTTGTGAACTACGTTGATTATTGTTTTGATGTTACCAGATTCTTTGAGTTTGATAATTCAGTGATTTTAGTTGCAATGAGTCTTTATTGACTTGCTTAATTTCGGCCATGACATTTTTGTGACCGTTGAGTTTGATTTCGTGACTTTCTCTTTGGCTTTGGTTGTTCGAATTACCTATGGAATTTGCCTACTCTGGCACTTTGTTATTTCGGTTTCATAAGAATCCTGGCATATCTGCACCCATATACTCATTCATTTCTTTGCACTGTGTAGTTGTAGTTGCCTGTTTATGGTGGCACTGCATATGTATTCACTGACAAGAGTGTTGCATTGGTTATCCACTTGACTTTGTTGGACTAATGATTGTTGTCACACAAGTCTGGTCTGCATTTATGAAGCATTCATTTCTGATAGCACTGCCCAGCGTGGTTGAGACTAATTACTTCGAGACAGTGTTACTTGGGTACTACCAGGTCCATAGTGCATTTACATTTGGTCATATGCTAGAAACAGTTACATTGCATTGTTCATTTGCAGTTACATTCACTGTCCTTGTTATAACAGTGATATGCTTTGAAATCTCCTATTTTCGTGGATAATCACTACTGCATTGTGCCTGTACGCTGTGCACTTGGTTTGTACTTCTTTATTGACTGTGTAGTGTCCCATATATATGTATTCATATATGTTGCCTGGTCCCCCTTTGTTGTTGGTTTGAGTATTGTTGCCTTCATGTCTGTAGCATGTTCACCGATTCAAGTTTGGGCTTCCTGTAGTCTGATATGTGCATATTGAAGTCTTCTGCAGTTTGATTTATGATGAGTGCTTCTTTACTTTAAATCGCAGCCTGGTCTCGGTCGAGACTTGATTTTATGTCTTAACAATTTCAATTAAATTTATACCTTGAGTTTAATCCAGTGAATGCTCGGGTTTGACCTTGTGGTTGCGTTGTGATTTTAATTGAACTTCATTTGTGTTGAACCTGATTTTGGGTTTGACCTTGCACTCGTTTGCGAGTTTTTAATTGAGCTTTTGTGTATTTCATCACTGTATTGGCGAGGCAGTACACGCGTGCGTGTACTGCAGCCAATGCAGAATCTGACGTTTTAAATTTATGTTTCGATTTGTTGAATTGTTTTGTTGCTTAATTTCAATGTTTTGAAGCTGTGTTCTGATTTGGATTTGATGATTCGCTGATTAACACTATTTAGTGTTATATTTGCCGTTATCCGATTCTCTTATCGAGAAGTTGGATATACGAGATTTATGTGACCGTCGTCTATTTGATATTGATTATTATTACTACTGTGCATTAATAATTGAGTTTGAATTAGACTGACCCGTGTATTATTTTCTTTTGAATGTAATACTCGGGTCAGACCCGAGTTATTTCAGGTTGTAGATTTCCTTCTTTGAGTTGTTGTTTGGGATTTGAAGACTTTTCACATCTTCTGAAGTTGTCAGTGTCATGTTGTAGTAGTCGTGTCATTGTATAGAACGATATGTATTCATGTATATTAGTCGATAATGTACTTGTATATATAACTTCTAGAGTCGATAGTTGTAGTTGTATCATATGTATCGTGTCAACTATATTGTAACTGACATCGGTTATATATATATATATATATATATGAGATTTTTGTTAATCTGTGTTCCGCATTTATATTATCTGTGTTATTGTTATATCTAATGTCCTAAACTATTATGAACTATCGTAGTTTGTTTTATACTGATAATTGGATATGTCGATGGGACTCATGGGAGTAAATAAATAATAGATGAAAAATAAAAAGTATATACCACTCCTATCGAGATAACCAATATTAGTGTAAGGCCAATTACGGATGGTCGCTCTTATCCAGCCTTATTCTTCGTAATAATAGATAGTATTTCTTTTAATACTCTTTGTTATTATGAGCATAGAGGTGGGGCGTTACAATTGATGATTTGATTTAGACCGAAGATGATTCAAAAGCTAAGGGAAAGGCTCTTGAATTGGGAAAGTTGCTCGTGGCATATGTAGCGGATGATGAAGCTCATATGAATAGATTTGATGACGATGTTGAGATGAAGCTTTGCTATGATGATGATGAGGCGAAGCATGAGATGAGATAGTCTTGGTCTAATCCAGACGGGATCATTCCAAGCATGTTGATAACTCGGTGATATGGTTCGCGTTAGAGGATAATGGTTTGCTCGAGAGGCACTTGAGCTAGTATGGAAATAGTCGTCGAGGAGGATGGCTAGAAGGCTGAGATCTCATCGTTGTTGAAGGTTCTAGCATGCTCAAAGCAAGAGTACGTTGGGCAGATTCGATAGTCCTTAAAGGCTAAAGATCGGTAGTCAAGTACTCTGGGCAGATTCGATAGTCCTAGGCACGGGTCACGACGACGTGCGGGGGTAATGTCTAGAACCGGGGTTTCCATTAGCCCTTGACGGACGGCTGAAAGAATGTGTCGGTCATTCAAATTAACGATGATATCGAAGCAATGATAACAGTGATAGCTAGAGTCATGGATGTTTGGTCGTATCATCATTCAGTCTCAAGAGCGGTATTTTCTGGGTGCTTATCTGATCTTGGTTTAGGCCTTGGGGGTTTGTACTTCGAAAGCATCGCCCTTGACTCGAGTGATAATTGCTTTACTTTAAATTGTATGCTCTGTTATGTTTGCTTCTACTTAGTGTGTGTTTGGGGGCTATCACTGTAGAAAGAGGTGGAGTAGGAGGGTTGTATTCCTATTCCTTTTCCTTTATGCTCTTTTGGTATGTTGTTAGTTAATTTACCGCTCACTAAGACTGTTGTCTGACTCAAGGCTTTATGTTTTTAACTCTTATTGCCTTGGGCTGTTCGTCCATTTTGGGACGGGCAGACTAGGTAGCAGGTGACAGGTGCTGTTCTTGCTTCCCACGATGCTGATGTCGAAGACGAGCTGGAGGCTTGCATATTATTTCTTACTATATGTACTGGATGTTCCGCCGCTTGTATATTCTCTGAGTGTTATGTAGTGAGGCTTGATGTATTGACCTCTGATGTTTGTATTCAACTATTATGAAGTTTTATTGATGAGATTCTATTCTGTGAGGCTTCACTATATTTATATTCTATTGTATTTTGTCCATGCGCTGTGAGTAATACGATAGATTCTGTTGTTTTTAATTTACCCTGGCAATCGTCCATGGTTGCCTGGCACACTTTACAGCGCACTATCTCTAGATTCGGTGCAGGGGTCATGGGCGGTCGTCACATTTGGTATCAGAGCTTTGGTTAATCGATTTTACCCAACGCTCACTGACGTAAATACGTATGAGAGACGTAATTGTATTTTGATGGATGAATACTATATATAATATAGTAACTTAGTAGAGTTTGAGTCCTTTATGCAGTTGTTTCTCTAGATGTGCTAATCATTCCTTTTTCTAGATATTGAGAATGAGTCGAAGAGGGAGACCAGCTGTTAGGGAAGGCCGTGCTACTGAGGGGGCTGCTGATTACGCTGCTATGTTCGAAGAAATGATGACTTCGATCATGAGAAGGATGCCAGCTCCGGGCCCATCGGTGGATGTTGGAGTTCAAGTTCAAACTCCAAAACCGGTGGATTTTGCTAAGCTGTGTAAGGACTACACTGCTCTTGGAGGAAAGGTTTTCTTGGGGACAGAATTAACCATTGAAGTCCAGAGGTGGATAGATGCTTGTAGAAGGATCTTTGGTGATTTGGGAATCGATGATGCAACTAAATGGAAACTTGCATCAAGGCAGCTTCAAGGAAGAGCTTCTAATTGGTGGAATTCTATCACTATTGATACTCCGGAGGAAGAGATTACTTGGGAGCATTTCCAAGTCAGATTTGAAGCTAAGTTCATTTCTACAGCTCAGAAGTCTGTTCTATTCAAGAAGTTTGTGGAGCTCAAGCAAGGTGGAAGACCAGTTCTTGAGTATGTTTCTTAGTTTGAAGCTTTGTCCAAGTATGCCCGGTCGTATATTGAATCTTTGTATCAGAAGAATAAGAAGTTTGTGACAGGCTTGGACAGTTATCTTGGGAGGCAGTTGGTGGATCATTTGGACGATTCATTTGAGAAGCTCGTGGCGAAAGCTCTCAGGCATGAGAATCTGTTTCCTAAGGAAGGATCTGTTGTTGCTGTAACCAGGGAAGAGTCTAAACCCCAGCAAGGTGGATACAAGAAGAGGAAGCAGCAGCATCAGAAGGGAAGGATAGCCAGAAGAAGCCGAAGGGCGAAGTGACTTGCTACAATTGTCAGCAGAAGGGCCATTTCTCTAAGGATTGTAAGAATCCGAAGGTACCGATGAAGTGTCACAACTGTGACAAGCCGGGGCATATCAGGAAGAATTGTCCAGAACCACGGAAGGACAAGCAGATTGTGCAAGCTTATGCTTTAGGAGCTGTTCCATCGTCTTCGAAAGCTCCTACCGCTGAAGAGAAAGGAAAGAGTGTGGTGGTTCAAGGTACTCTTTCCATATGTGGTGTTCCAATTAGGGTGTTGTTTGATACCGGGGCGTCGCATTCGTTTGTTTGTAATGAACTTGTAGGCCGGTTGGGTTTGGAACCGGATATTGTTGATAGGCCATTGGTTGTGACTAATCCAGTTGGGGGTTCGTCTTGTTTGTGTATGTTATGCCATGGTCTGATTGTATCGAGTCATGATTGCTCTTTTGTTTGTGATTGTTTTGTTCTGAACTTTGCGGGGTTCAGAATTATTTTGGGTATGGACTGGCTTAGAAAGTATGCGGCAAAGGTTGATTGTGAGAGGTTGGAGGTGACAGTCGAGAATGTGGAGGGGCGAAAGATTGTGATACGATGTAAGCATGAAGAAGGCGTCTTCATGAGCTTCATGTATTCGCTGGTTGTTCCACGGGATGGACTGTCAGCTGTGCCAATCGCTAATGGATTTGAGGATGTCTTTGACGAGGTCAAAGGGTTACCACCGCATAGAGAGATCGAGTTTTATATAGATCTAGTTGAAGGAGCCAGACCTGTTGTGATGCCTCTTAGGCGGATGGCGCCTAGGGAACAGCAAGAGTTGAAGGTGCAGGTTGATGACCTTTTGCAGAAAGGATTCATTCGGCGTAGTGTGTCCGAATGGGGTGCACCAGTTGTGTTCGTAACCAAAGCGGATGGATCGTTGAGGTTGTGTGTGGATTATCGTGAGCTGAATAAGGTGACTAAGAAGAACAAGTATCCGTTGCCGAGAATAGATGACTTGTTTGATCAGCTTCACGAAGCTAAGGTGTTTTCTCAAATGGATTTGGCAACGGGATTTCACCAGTTAAGAGTGGCTAAGGATAGTGTGCCAAAGACTGCTTTGAGGACACCATCCGGCTTCTTTGAGTGGCTGGTAATGCCGTTTGGATTGACTAATGCGCCAGCATATTTTGTGGATCTTATGAATAGAGTGTTCAGAGATCAGTTGAGTAAGTTCGTGCTAGTGTTCGTGGATGATATTCTGATTTATTCCAGAACTGAAGAAGAGCACAAGACTCACTTGCGTATTGTTTTGGAAATCTTACGGAAACATCAGCTGAAGGCTAAGTTTTCGAAGTGTCACTTCTGGAAGAGTGAAGTGAGGTTCTTAGGCCATGTTATCTCTGGAAATGGAATAGCGGTTGGTCCCGCTAAGGTGGCAGCAATCCAGGATTGGGTTAGACCTAACAATGCATCTGATGTGAGAAGTTTTCTTGGATTAGCAGGATATTATCGTCGATTTATCAAAGACTTCTCCAAGATAGCTGCACCGTTAACAGGATTGACGAAAAAGAACCAAGTGTTCAGATGGGGAGATAAGTGTGAGCAAGCTTTCGGAATCTTGAAAGAGCGACTGACAAGTGCTCCATTTTTGACTATTCCAAGTGGGAATGATGAGATGGTGGTTTACACCGATGCATGTGGTACTGGACTTGGAGCGGTGCTAATGCAGAAGGATAAAGTTGTTGCGTATGCAAGTCGACAACTGAAGCCGCATGAAAGGAATTACCCGACTCATGATTTGGAGTTAGCGGCGATTGTTTTTTCTCTGAAGATGTGGAGACATTATCTATTGGGAGTTCGATTCGAGTTGTTTACGGATCATAAGTCGTTGAAGTATCTTTTCTCCCAAAAGGATTTGAATCTTCGGCAGCAACGTTGGCTAGAGTTTTTGGCATCATATGATTTTGGTATAGCTTATACTCCAGGAAAAGGTAACGCAGTGGCAGATGCGTTAAGTCGAAGACATGCAGGGTTGGGATCCATGTTTTCAGAATGGAAGAGTCTCGAGTATTTAGCTGGATTTGACTTCAGGCCTAGATGTGAATTGGAACCTGAGATGTTGGCAAACTTATCGATAAGACCGGCTCTTGTGGAAAGAATTGGCAAAAGCCAAAAGCGAGACGATAAGCTTGTCAAGATTATCCATGATTTGGAATCTAGATTGGACCCAGAAAAGGATAAAGGATTCGAGGTCGATCGAGAGGGTTGGCTTCGGAAGCAAGGACGACTAGTTGTTCCCGACATAGATGAACTGAGGAGTGAAGTTCTGAAGGAAAGTCATCACTCAAAGCTGACAATTCATCCAGGTGGAAATAAGATGTATCGGGATATGAAGAGAACCTACTACTGGGAAGGTATGAAGAAGGATGTTGGAAATTTTATTTCCAAGTGCATGAACTGCCAGTTGGTAAAAGCCGAACAGAAGAAGCCAAGTGGATTGCTTCAGCCATTAGAAGTTCCTACATGGAAATGGGAGCAAATATCGATGGATTTTATTGATGGGTTACCTAGAACAAGAACGGGGAATGAAGGGATTTGGGTCATTGTAGATCGTTTGACTAAGAGTGCAAGATTCATTCCTGTTCGATCGACTAGGACTGCATCAAAGTTAGCTGAGTTGTATGTTAAGTGGATAGTTCGATTCCATGGTATTCCGAAGAGTATAGTGAGCGATCGAGACCCATTGTTCACTAGTGGATTTTAGAAGAGCTTCCAGGAAGTTTTGGGAACCGAGTTGTGTTTGAGTACATCTTATCATCCTCAAACAGATGGCCAGACCGAGAGAGTCAATCGAGTTTTGGAAGATCTCCACAGAGCTTGTGTTTTAGATTTCGGCGGATCATGGGAAGATCATCTTCATCTGGTGGAATTTTCATATAACAACAGTTACCAGTCAAGCATTGGTATGGCACCGTATGAGGCATTGTATGGAAGACCGTGTAACTCTCCGACATGTTGGTTAGAGACCGGAGAAAAGCTGATACTTGGGTCAGAGATGATTCGACAGACTTCGGATTGTATAGAGATCATTCGGCAGCGAATGAAGGCAGCCCAAGACCGTCAGAAGAGTTATGCCGATAAGCGTCGTAAGGATTTGGAATTCGACGTTGGTGATATGGTTTTTGTGAAGATTTCTCCACTGAAGAATGTTATTCGATTCGGGAAGAAAGGGAAATTGACTCCGAGATTTGTTGGACCATTCCCGATCATCGAGCGAATTGGAAAGCTTGCCTATAGATTGGAGTTACCAGAGAAGATGTCGGGTGTGCACAATGTTTTTCACGTATCGTATCTACGGAAGTATGTGCACGACTCGAATACAGTGGTTTCTGCTGATAGCTGTGAAGATTTCGAAGTTGATCCAGTCGATAAGAGACTTCGTAAGCCGCTTCGTGTTGTGGAAACCGACACAAAACAGCTTAGGAGGAAGGTAGTTAAGTTGCTCAAGGTACAATGGAGTGATGATGATAACGACTGTACGTGGGAGGTGGAAGAGAGGATGAAAGCAGCTCATCCTGAACTCTTCAAGGTATGGCCCTAATGTGTCGTGTCATCTCACGATATTGTAACTTGTTCTAGTTTTAGAATTCTGCATGCTAAGCTAGAATTGGATGCATGGTTTGTTGATTACTATGGATGGTAGGCGTGCAGAATAGTCTTTGATTGCTCTTGTTTGTTTGGAATTTCGGGGACGAAATTCCTAAGGGGGAGAGAATGTAACGACCCGTATTTTTACGGATCGAAACATCGCAAAACTGTTGTCATTAGGTCGTAATGTTGTTAAGTCGTCTAGGGTTTAAGTCGTTCGAAGCTTAGGTCGAGTAGAATTAGATTGAGAGCGACTTAAGAGAATTGACCGACTTAAGAAGGATAGGGGACCTAAGGAAGTTGAGGTTGGCGACCTAAGGAGTTTGGGATAGGTCGTATAGGAGATAGGTTGTGTGATAAGCTTAGGTCGTGAGGTAGGATAGGTCGAGTGAACGACCTAAGTATTGGAGCGACCTATAGGAAAGGCAGCAACCTAAGAGTGTTAACGACTTAGTAGTTAGGTCGTATTGGTTTAGGTCGTTGATGAGTTTGGGACGACCTATAGTATTTGACCGACCTAAGGATTTCCGACCTAGGAGTTAGCGACCTAGAAGATAGGCAGGTTAGCGACCTAAGGAAGTTAGGTCGTTAGACGACTTAAGGAGTTAAGTCGTATCCTGGCTAAGTTAGTAAGGTCGCAGGTTTGTTAGGTCGTAGACGACCTAAGATTAGTTAGGTCGCGTCTTAGTTAAGTCGTAGGTCGTAACTCTGTTGAGTGGTTAGGTCGCGAGGAAGTATCTGCGTTAGGTCGCTGGGTTTTGCCTGAGTGTTAGGTCGTGAGCGACCTAGGAGTTATTAAGTCGCGAGCGACTTAGGAGTTGAGCTGCTAAGTCGTAAGTCGTAGACAGGTGAGTTTCGATAAGTCGTAAGTCGCGCATAGTTAAGTCGCGCATTGTGTTAGGTCGGAAGGTTGGTTAAGTCGTAGGTCGTAGAAGCGCTTAGGTGTTAAGTCGTTAGGTCGCTAAAGCGCTTAAGTGTTAGGTCGTAGGCTGGTATTGTTGAGTCGTGGGCTTTTTAGGTCGTGGGGGTTTTAGGTCATAAGTCGTGGACGACCTAACTCCGAGCGACCTAAGGGGGAAATCAGCCTATAAATAGGAGGGTTTCTCTTCATTTTTGGGATCCGGATTTCGAAGCGACGAAGTGCTGCCATTTTGAGAGATCGACTTCTACACTTCTTCACTTCTTTTCTCCACTCTAATCTAGTGATTCCATCCATCCAAGTTGAAGATCAAATTGAAGATTCAAAAGCTTAGATTGAAGATCTACATCCATTGAAGTGAGATTTCATCGTTTGAAGCGGATTGGTGATAGATCAAGTTAGATCCTTCGCTGTCCAGATCTGAAGTGGGTTTCTTTTGTGGTGTTTAGGTGATTTGGTGAGTGGTGATTATCTCTCACACGGATCCAAATGAGTATATCGGATCGTTGGCTTGATTTGGTGTTAAAGTAGTGATTTCCATGCATTTTTGTAAACCTAAGTATAGATCCATATAGATCCATGGTTCATGATGATTTGACATCTATTTTACTATATGTTAACCTATGCAAGTTCATTCATCAAGAGTATAGAGATATTGCTCATGTTTTCATGCTTGTTAGACTTTTGACTCTTTAATTACGAAATTGCCATTATTGTTATAATTGTCTATTTAGATCATATTTGAATGCTTGATTACTTGGATTAATGTTTGACTTGATTGATTGCTATGAATTAGATGATTGATGATTTGATTTAGACCGAAGATGATTCAAAAGCTAAGGGAAAGGCTCTTGAATTGGGAAAGTTGCTCGTGGCATATGTAGCGGATGATGAAGCTCATATGAATAGATTTGATGACGATGTTGAGATGAAGCTTTGCTATGATGATGATGAGGCGAAGCATGAGATGAGATAGTCTTGGTCTAATCCAGATGGGATCATTCCAAGCATGTTGATAACTCGGTGATATGGTTCGAGTTAGAGGATAATGGTTTGCTCGAGAGGCGCTTGAGCTAGTATGGAAATAGTCGTCGAGGAGGATGGCTAGAAGGATGAGATCTCATCGTTGTTGAACGTTCTAGCATGCTCAAAGCAAGAGTACGTTGGGCAGATTCGATAGTCCCTGAAGGCTAAAGATCGGTAGTCAAGTACTCTGGGCAGATTCGATAGTCCTAGGCACGGGTCACGACGACGTGCGGGGGTAATGTCTAGAACCGGGGTTTCCATTAGCCCTTGACGTACGGCTAAAAGAATGTGCCGGTCATTCAAATTAACGATGATATCGAAGCAATGATAACAGTGATAGCCAGAGTCATGGATGTTTGGTCGTATCGTCATTCGGTCTCAAGAGCGGTATTTTTTGGGTGCTTATCCGATCTTGGTTTAGGCCTTGGGGGTTTGTACTTGGAAAGCATCGCCCTTGACTCGAGTGATAATTGCTTTACTTTAAATTGTATGCTATGTTATGTTTGCTTCTACTTAGTGTGTGTCTGGGGCTATCACTGTAGAAAGAGGTGGAGTAGGAGGGTTGTATTCCTATTCCTTTTCCTTTATGCTCTTTTGGTATGTTGTTAGTTAATTTACCGCTCACTAAGACTGTTGTCTGACTCAAGGCTTTATGTTTTTAACTCTTATTGCCTTGGGATGTTCATCCATTTTGGGACGGACAGACTAGGTAGCAGGTGACAGGTGTTGTTCTTGCTTCCCATGATGCTGATGTCGAAGACGAGCTGGAGGCTTGCATATTATTTCTTACTATATGTACTGGATGTTCCGCTGCTTGTATATTCTCTGAGTGTTATGTAGTGAGGCTTGATGTATTGACTGTTCTGATGTTTGTATTCAACTATTATGAAGTTTTATTGATGAGATTCTATTCTGTGAGGCTTCACTATATATATATTCTATTGTATTTTGTCCATGCGCTGTGAGTAATACGATAGATTCTATTGTTTTTAATTTACCCTGGCAATCGTCCATGGTCGCCTGGCACACTTTACAGCACACTATCTCTAGATTCGGTGCAGGGGTCATGGGCGGTCGTCACATAATGTCTAGGGGTCAAAGTAAAATACAAATATAGCTGAAATGCTAGTATCTCACATTTCAACATAGTTGGGCACAACTAAGTCCATATAATGCTTATTAGAGAATGGATTCCATACAATGACCAGGCTACTGGGGTACCATCCGTCACATTGCATCTCTAGATAGAACAACACCGAGAACCTCACCGGGATCCCCAACCAACACTGAACCGGCCTACCACTTGGCTTGTAGTACCGAATATGATCACCTCACTTTGGGTCCGAAGCATACAAATGAGTGACAATATCGACTCTAGATAGGGATGATCATACCCTAATGGGACTGGGCCACTTAGCCCTACTTCATATCCCATGTTTTAGTCATTCCTGGTTGATTAGACTTGAGGCTATGTTTTGCCTTTCATAAAGAACTTTCAACTTGGTATGCTAACATTTCCCTCCAGACAGTAATGCACTGTCAACATTCATCCTTACAAGTTGTTTAGGACGTGAACAAATCGAATGGACTACTTCTACTACATCCATTTTGGAATCACCCTCGGGATTAGTAGCAAGCAACCCTTATACATCAAAAAGCTCCGACTTCAATTCCATCATCTTCAAGATGTCTTCAATTCGAAATGCTTGAGTTGGATCGAAGTGGTTTTCGGATAACATATCCGATCCCGGTCTCTTCGAAACAACATTCAATAATTTTCGTAAACTCAACCACGGTTCTTTAGAAAATAAGCAGACAAAAGAATAAGAGCGGAGTTCGCCTCCTAACCGTTAAATTAATGGATTTCCTTATCATTTGTCCTAGAAGAGTGAAATGAGTTTACACGTACAATATAGCAACATCGATGGTAATTGTACCATATAATTTCCATGTTTCTCCTAGATATTTCCAAAGTTAAGTTTTTGGTCCAGATTTGATAATCGGCTATTTAACTACCAAATAACAAACAACAACAATTCAGAGATCTAATTACCCATAGCAATCATTAATCCTTAAAACAATTGTTTAATTTATTCAAATCTCTTTCCAAAAGCGTTTATCAAAAACATTCATATACTGATCTTACTTACATAAGTATATTCACAAAACATTCATAAAATATTTCTCATTTCAAATCATATAAAAAGGATCAACAAAATGTTATACCTTTTATTAAATCTCTTTTGTACTAATATTTCCTTTACCCAAGCTCCAAATCATTTTGTATAACTTCTTTATAAATTTCTAAATTAAACCCTTTTACTAAACCTCTTTCATTTATCCTTTTTAATTCCAAACACATTTATATAAAACTTTATAAATCTCCAAATATGTTTATAAAATTCTTTTATAAATATCAAAACCATTTATAACCTTTTTATAAGTATTCAAAATCATTTATAAATATCAAATTATTTACAAAATCCATTCCCAAATTCCAAAATCTTTCCCAATTTATAAAATTTCTTTTATAAATAAACTTAAATCAATGTAATTCCTTCGATAAATAATCAATTATTAATATACCTTTAACAACCAAGTTATTATTTAACATTCTTTGTTTAATTATCTTTTAACCTCATTCAAAATAATGTTAGGATATCATTAATTTTATATTGAATTAACTTTAAATAGTATTGCTATACTAACAATTTAACCTCAAACAATATTAAAAAAATAAATAGTTAATTAACTTCAAAACATTATTAATTTAATTATTAATTGAACTTTTAAAACAATATAAATGAAGTAATTAATTAATTTCTAAGTAATATTAATATGATAACTAATTAACCTTTAAATATAATTAAATAACTTAAAACTAATAAAATTAAACATCTTTAATTAATAATTAAAGTATAATGTAAAGTATTCTTAGTAAATAATTAAATAACATTAAATCCATAATTATTTATCTTTAAAACATTATTAATAAATAATAATTACCTTTAATACCTTATTAATAGATAATAATTAGCTTTAATATAACATTGATTCCATACTTTACTTTTCCATTTGGAAAGAGGCTTCATCTTCACTATGGTACTTAAACAAGTTACCCTTTCATTCAATTTTAACCTTCCAAGTTATAAAACTTAGTGTTTGCACAGGCAGACGTACATGTAAATTAATTTCATAATTATCAATCAATTTTTAATACAACACTCAACCAAAATCAATCAACTAGTATGTACATAACCGTCTACACTAATTTATTAATAAAACTTTGATTTATCCTGCTAAATAGGTGTCTAAATATAACCAATCTGGTTAATTATAGTAGAATGGTGATTTATTTTACTAGCAGACATCAAATAAATTTAATTAGTGAAATAGTGTTTTATTACATTGACCAGATGTCCAAATTACTCTATTTGATCCAATTTAACTCAACAGTATCATATTTGGCCAAATAAACATCACTAATTAAGGTATATAAATTTAAAGAACTTTAATAATCAAAATTACGTAATTTAAATTCAGCCCATTTTAATTTATCATAAATTCATACTCTGCCAAAGCTATTAACAAGTTATGCTATGACATTATACTTGTCAATACGAGTCCAATGCAAAAATTCGTATGTCAATCTGATTTCATATGAGCAAGATATTCCATTTTTAAAACTAACACATCATTTATATAATAATTAACACACACACACACACACACACACACATATATATATATATATATATATAAATTTATCTCACCCACGCAAGCCCAGAACATGCTTCGGCCCGAACAAATTCCACCTGACCAACGTGAACAGTGCGTTTCCTCCCTCCTCCATTTGAAAACTCTAGTACCCAATTCGAACGTACACGGTGTACGTTCGACGTCAATCCATGTCGCCAGCCGACGATCTAACCCCACCAACAAGTAGGCAACAACCTCTTTGTCACAATGCAACCATCACATACACCTCTGGCTTTCCTCCCCTGATTTCCGACCGATGTGCCCGAAGTACCAAATGCGTCAGGCATAAAAAATGCGACACAAATATGATTCGATCTCCACCAAAATTGATGGGAAGGTAGAGCTCTCCAAGCCTGGTCCTACACCACTCTCCGATCGAGCTAACGACGACCAAATCTCCAACCATCGTCAACCTTAGCTTCCGGCCATCATAAATCATCGTCACAGAATACTGCCGAATTCAAATCAAAAATACTGCTCTCCGATAGGAAATCAACAACGCTTATGGCATCGAGTAATTCTTCCTGGATGGGGAGAATTTAATTTTCGAACTTTCCGACTCATTTTTATTGCTTACTATAATATCTAGATATCTCATTCGATCCTTGATGAAATTCCAAACCTTTAATTTCTAAAAATACTACGTGAGATATTGAACAACTTTTGTTTTGACGGCTAAGGATAAATGTACTCGGTTTGGGCTAAATTGATTTTGAATGTGGAGATGGAGCTTTATTTCCTTGGTTTTAATGTTTACAGATAACACAAAAATAGAGAAGAAGGATGAGCTTGTGCATGCAAATGTATATATAAGTAAATGCAGTCATGGAGAACTATACTGCCTTCCACATAACAAGGCACCATTCAAGGCAAAGCTCAGGGAAGAAATCAAGGGAAAATATGGCCAACACATGGGAGGATTTGAAAAGGAAACAAGGGAGGCAGAAAGCAATGGATGTGATGTACTGTGTGTGGTAGAGTAGGTCTGGTTTTTGTGCTATGTTGTGCATCCGGATGTCCTACACAACCTGATATCTGCGTACGAGCCGTGAACGACCTAAAACAGAATATGATCGCATATAACACTGTAACATGATTTCAAAACAATAATAAAACACACTGGCTACTGAATTTTGTTAAATTTCGACAACACTGACATTTGACGTAAAATACGTCAAACGAAATTTTGAATATTTTCCAAATTAAAAATATGGAAAAATCCTATAGATTAAATAAAAAATATGTCATCCAAAATCATACAATTATATGAACATAGATTTTATTATAAAACCCCAAATCGAACATCTAAAACAAATTAAATATTCCAAAAATCAAAGTGATAAAATTTCCTGGTCGTTACAATTTGCCGTCAAGAATCAGTGAAAGTTCCTTATTTGGATCGGTGTAAAATGCCTCGAAATCATGTGCCCAAATTTGAATCAAAAATTCTCATGCGAATAAAATGATCTACGTACATCTTACATATTAATTCATTTGTTTCTTAACTACACCATTTGCCTTTTATTTTAAATCAGATTCAAATTTATTTATCAACATTCCATTCCATAGTAAATCCATTCTTGAACTATTTCTAAAAAGTATTTTATTTTAGTGTATAAATATTTCACAACTTAAGTTTTATACTCGTATAATACTCTTCTACATCCTAAGAGTATATATACAATATTAGATTTGTTTTACTTAACAAGAATGCTTAATAAATTTAATACTTGTTTTAACTTACTATCTTTTCAAATTTATATGTTATAAAACTTATTTCCTTGTAACCCTACTAAAAACACCTAGCTCCAAATTTCTATAACAAATTTGGAAGTCCTGACTTCCAAAATAGTCGAAAATTCCATTTCATTTCAATAAATGGAACTACCAAACAACATATCAAAATAAGATGCAAAATTGAACAACCTTAATGTATAGGATACATGCATCCATATAATAACTTGATTGAAAAAACTTCAGACTTAAACAGCCGGTTTTATTTCAACTCTATTTTGAAATAATTAATATATACATATCTTCTTTTGTATATCAGATCGTACTTTTGGAATTCAAAAAAAAACTTGTTTTATCCAAACAACTCTATGGCAAAATACCATGGTAGCAATCCCTCACTTAGAAACTCGAAAATGAATACCGATGATGCTTCAGTCATCATCGGGATTATTTTTCAGTAACAGAAGTGAATTCGGTGCTTTCTATTTAATTTAAAATAATTTAAAAATATTTCCATTCAAAAATATTTCCCAATAAATACTATTATTATTTTCTCTAAAACTTTTAAAAAACAGTTTCCAAAACACCAGAATTTAAGTTCTCAAATTCTCAGCTTATATCCTTTTTATTTATGAACTTCCTTTATAAATCATATTTATATAATTTCACTTATTTATATAAAATCATTTCACAAATGTGACTTTGTTTAAATTAAAATAAAATACCTTTATTAAAATTAAATTTTAACCTAACATTATCACTGAATGCCTTATAGTCAAACTGTGAAACTAAATTCACAAGGTGTTCATTTCGATTTTCCCACAAATTACTATCTACCCAATCCACACAGTGAAAAGGATAAAACTGCTCCTAATCTACCACAATAGTCAATGCCTATAAACTAGTGGGGCATAACTACTTAATCAATGAACAATAGTCAATGCTCCTAACCGGGTGAACATGACTAACCAAACAATAAATGATAATAGTTAAATATTATCGTTTTCTAACAAAAAACTTACCAGTAGTAACTATACTTAGTTTATGAAAATTATTCCTCTATATACAAAATATAAAATCTTGGTAAAATTATTTCATTTACCAATTTTCAAAAATAATACTTTGTCGATTTGCCTAGTTCATGTGTTTAGAAACCCTTATTGATACAGTGGTGTCCCACATCTCGACTAGAATTTATAAACCACCCAACAGATCAGTCTAATAAAATTTAATTTAATTAGTATATATATAATTAATAATAAGATTTAATTAGTATATATATATATAATTTAATATTTAATTTAATAAAATTTAATTTAATTAGTATATATATATAATATGTTTAAGTATTTATATAAAATTACATTTATATTTTAAAAATAGATTTTTTAATAAATTTAATAAAGTATGGTTGGAAAGATAAATTGGAATTGACTTGAAATATTATTTGTTTAAGAATTGGATATAAATAAGAATGGATTTGAACTTATTGATTTTGAGATTTTAAGAATACGATTTCATAACTTTATAACCTTATTTTGAGTAAGATGATTAGATGAATATATTCAAATTTAAAATAAAAATTGAATATTTAAATTTGATTTAAGTTTGAATTTGAGATTTATTTAAATGTTCATAAAAGGTGATTAAGTGAATATTTCAGAATTAAATAAATTGAAGTTTGATATTTAACATTTTAATTTTGATTTAAATTTGTAATTTGGGATTTTCTTTAAATGTTTATGAAAATGATAAAATGAATATTTTCGAAATTAAATAAAGTTAAAGTTGAATTTTGAAATATAAATGAAATTTATCAAATGGAGATATTGTAAATTGTTTGAATATTTACCTTGAAACCTATTGAATTTGAAGGGTTAGTTCAACCCCGGATTAGAAATTGAAATATATTGAAATGGTTTTAATGAGAATCTGAATTGATTTGTGAAATTGGGAGAAATAATTCTAATTTGAAACTATTTTCGATAAACTCTTTTAATATATAAACTCTTTTAATATATAAACTATTTAATCTAAAAATTATTTTTTAATATAAACTATTTTTAATTTATAACTATTTCAATATATAAACTATTTTCAATATCTAAACTATTTAAGTTTAAACTAGTATGATTTAGATTTAATGGATTTAAATACTAATATTTTGATATGATGGTTTAAACTATTTGTGGTTATGATCTTGGAAGTGGATATGATTTCAAAAATGATATGGTTTTGAAAGTGAATATGATTTCGAAAGTGATACGATTTTGAAATGAATATGATATTTTGATATGAAGTATGAATTATTTGACATGATTATAAAAACAATTTTATAAAACGACCATGGTGTGAAATAAGTATTTGGTTGTTAAAGAGACCAGGATCGAAAATTGTCATACTCTCCACCAATACCGAAAACCACTTTAACAACTGTGTACGTGATGGAGATTCCAGAACGAAGTATGATGGCTTGGCAAACGATTCTATATGAGGAATTAAAGTAGCACTGACTCTCGTGAGTTATCTTGATGTGGCTAAAACATGAGCCATGCCGGGCCAAGTGGGGTCGCTCCCCTATTGGGCACATTTATTTGATACCATTCTATTACTTTGTGATTTGATTGGGTGCACCTTTGATTTGGGAGTGTGTCTCGAGGTGGGCGGTAGTAGCTGCTATGCGTCACTACCAGTTCGGATCCGCAAAATAGTAGAATCCTACCCTGGGCATTGCTTCGCGTGCCTTGTCACATGCCTTATCGCACCCACTATGAGTTTGTTTTGTACCGTACCTATGGAGTGCCCTCTGGGTAAACCACCGGTTTAGTGGAGCTTATGGTATTGTATAGACTACGGGAATGTATAAAATGTGTTAAGGGGGATATGGGTAATGCCTTAACGCTATTTTAATACTTTACTTTACTGGTAGACATATTATAATAGTGTATATTACTACATAGTAGATAGTTCCATGGATCCTTAGAGGATGTAAATCCCAAACATCCTTTAAGTTACTTGTATTTCAATTGACATTTCACTTGTGTTGAATTTACTGGTATAAAAATGTTAATCCTGACTCGAGTGTTTTGTGTTTTGCTTTATGCTCGGGTCATACTAAGTGTCACAGCATTTGAGACTCGCCTTTGGAGATTGGAGCTTTGTTTGATGATCTATCTATCCAGCTTTCAATTATTTCAGTTTACTCCATTCATTTATATTCAGACTTGTTAGTTTCTTATGCATTAGAGATTCATTTGTATTTGAGATTCTGTTGTATTTTGTTTCAGACTCTGATGTTTTATAGTAGATTCATGAACTACTATTTATCTATTCCGCTGCTTATTGTTGTATTACTCTATGTCTGTGATTCTGTGATAGATTTATTTACTATATATGTTAAGTTTTGCCAAATATAAATTAACAATCTATTGTTTTGAGCAATTCAAGTCTGACGTGAGTGGATGGGTGTTGATTTGAACGGTTCGAAATAATGGGTCGTTACATCTTGGTTGTGATCAAATAACCATACCGGGCATGAAGCATACATTAAATCATATTTATTGCTATAGATTAGGCGATGATCGTACCCTATTGGGAGCAACCCACATAGCCCTACCACATGTCCCAACTTTAGTCATTTTCTGGGGTATGAGGCCTGTGAGGTAACGATTACCTTATTCCTCCTAGAAATTCCCATTTGGAATGCTAACACTGTCATGCAAGCAGAAATGGAATGCCAGCATTCATCCATAAAAGCTCGTTCTGGGTTTGAACGAAACTGAAGGCACTACTTCTACTACATCCACTTGGAATCACCATCAGGATCAGTAACAGGTAGTCCTTGTACATCAAAGAACTCTGTCTTCGAAACCATCATTAAGATGTCCTCCATTCGAACGCTTTATGTCGGTTGGAAGTGGATTTCAGATAACATATCCGATACTGGTCTCCCCAAGCCGACACCGATAGTTTAAAATTGGCTAAGCTTGATAGTCAGTTATTTAACTATCAAAGAAAACAAACAATCCAATCAGGGATTTATTTCCATAGGGAAACTAACATCGTTTAAGCACATAAGTAACCACTAACCTCTTTAATAAATCCTTCCATTAATTAAAATCACTTTATAAATACTTGTATCAAAATACTTTAATAAAGATATATTCACGAACCCTTTATACTCCTTTCAATACTTGGAAAAATATCCATATACATATCTCAACGATATAAGTATATTCACAAACACTGAGAAAGATTTCCTTTTGGTGTTAACTGTGAAAAGATGTTCTA
This sequence comes from Allium fistulosum, assembly GCA_030737815.1. NCBI lineage: Eukaryota > Viridiplantae > Streptophyta > Magnoliopsida > Asparagales > Amaryllidaceae > Allium > Allium fistulosum. Next base: position 153,597,394 of record CM060908.1, on the reverse strand, counting down.
CCACCATAATTATTTAAAGATCATTTTGGAATTTAGTCTCATCTTCTTTTATAAATTCCTTTTTATACAACTCTAAAACCATTTATAAAACCCTTTTTATAATTCTCTAAAACAACTTATAAACTCTTTTATAAATCTCTAAAACAATTTATAAAACTTTATTCTTTACAAAACTCCTTATGACTATCCTTTATAAAAATCCTTTCTACAACTCCTTCTAAAAGAAATCCTTTGTAAAAATCCTTTATAAAATCTTTCATCAATTCAAAACTCCATTTCATATATAAACTCTTTTATTAAATGAAATTCCTTTATAAGACAATTATTTATTTATAAATATAATTAATAAGATAAACTAATTAACTTTCGAAACATTATTAATAAATAATGATTATTAATTCCAATACATTATCAATAAATTATAATTATTAATTGCAAAACATTATTAATAAACAATTATTATTATCTTCAAACGATATTAGTAATTTAATAAATAACTTTTCACAATATAAAATATTGATAAATAATTTTAGAACAATATTAAATAAGAATAAAAAAAGTAAAACATTATTAAACTGTAGTTAAACAAATTTAAATAATTACTAAATAATAGTCAAACAACTTTAAAACACTTCGAAATGATTTGAAAAGGATAAATAAAATGGTTGGGGTAAAATAGAGGAGTTTAAAATCCCCTTACGTAAAAATATTTCAGAAAACCCAAAGGTTAGATTTTAAAATCATTCTCCGAATTGAAATCCAATTTCAAGCCAAACGACAATTAATAGTATTTTCAAAATACTATATTAAGGCTAATAACCAACAAAATAATTAGTCAATGTTGTTATTCAATTTTATCACTATAGGGGCTATGTTTTAAACATATAACAATGTCATATCTACTAGTGCTAAACAATTAAGATTCAGCAATTAAAAATTAATATAACGGGGTTATAACTAAAATTGAATCAACTACTATATACAACTGGAAACTAAAATCACTACGGTGAGAAATCAGGAATTCTCTACAATTCCCTGTATTTCATTTTTAAATGTCATTCACTTTTAAAAGTGGATATTTAACAAAATCAGCCAATAATTTCAACCAACACAAACAGTAAAATTTAATCTACTATATATCTTGTCGATTAACTAAAAAGGTGAGTTAAATTCACTAAAATTCTAGTTATCACCGAAGCATTCCGGTTTGGTCTAAAATTGAAAGTCTTTCAATTTTAGCAAGCTCCAATCTCCACCAATCCAATTCCAAAATGCAGATGATGATTTCACGAGTCCAACGCCACTAACCATGTCCAAATCCAACCAAGTACGATATTGATTTTACAAGATTTTTGAATTAATTAAATAATTAATGAATTAATCAACTAATTTAGTTACCAAACTTAATCATGTTTTCCCTAATCTCTCTTCCTCAAATCCAGGCCGTACAAAAACGACAACCATAAGGCGAATTAAACTTCACCCGCCACCTTCAACTGCTTGTCACCGCCGCCTCAGACTACTAGCCATTGCCGTATCACTCTAGGGGGTAGCCTCGGCCAACTCACACCCAACAACACCGGCCTCGCTACCTAACACCGCCTGTAATCCGAGATCTAGTCCATAAAACACTTCGCCGTCGAACTCCAATTCCGACTGCCTCACGTCGACCCACGACAATTGCCTTGATCAAAGTACTCCCCTCATCACAGCAAACCTTTTCTTAGTTGAGCCCATCACCCAATTCGGACCCCCAATCAACCACTACCATTGGATTAACTAGGTTTAGGGTTAGGTTTTTCTGAGTTTGGGCCAATGAGAGAGAGGTAGAGGTCCTTATATAGAGATTTATCATTGACACCACTCATCCTCGAAAATCACAAACTCCAATCAAGGCGTACTTATTGGCGTTCCTAGCCAAATACCTCTATTCCGAATTCAGTGGAACTATTTTCGGGACCTAATTCCAACATATGCAAAATTTAACCTTTTTGGTCGCACGATATTACTAATTGAACTCAACCTTCTAACCCGAAACTAAATAGTCGAAATATATTGATGCTTATACTCATTCTGGCTTGCTTGGACCACCCAGACCTAATGGAAATCATCCTGAGTCCTAAAAAGTGTCTACGGAAGTCCAGTTTTCCAGCTCATTGATAAAATAAATCAGTTAATTATTTAAATATCCTAAATTTTAAATATTCAGAGTAGCCTTAAAATATGGGTTGTTACATATAAATTGTCACTCGAAGATATAAGGTACATCAGAGTTAAAAATAAACCTCGTCAGCCTGGACAGTTACAACTTTCAGACCTTACAAATGCTGATGGGTATACATAATAATACAGCAAAAAACAAAAATACTATGGTAGGTTAACATCCTGCTCTACATCATGAGCTCCATGTCCAACCAATGACAACCTGGAAAAATGCTCGGTCTGACCTGAGCATTATAATAAAATAACATCCGGATTAATCTGGAAACCCAGCGTGAGAAAACTTAAGTAATATGGTTAATATATAATAATTCTCTGAAACCACACCACTAGACACGGAATGGTTTTTTACCTCACAAAAACAACATCCATAGATGAAAGAATGGAAACAAGCCGAGCAAAATCAAACTTGAAAAAATGGAAATAAATAATTAGACATCGAGAAGAGTTTCAGACACTTCTCGATGCAATCAAGAAAATGATTCAAAGATTTTAATCAAATAAGGAAAAGGAATTTTCCAACAATAACTAGGAGGGTGCACTCCCTTATCGAATGTATACCTTTAGAAAATATACTTGAGAGGGTCATATGCTTGTGACTCTCTCAGGAACTCCAACCCAGACTTCGCCAACCTTAGTGCGCATATAACCAAAACCAATCTAGAGTAGATGTGATAATACCCTAATGGGAGCAACCCCACATAGCTTGGCCCCCCACTTGCTCTTTTTTTAGTCATTGTCCACAAAGGATATAAATGCTTAAAAGAGCAACAAATTGTCTTGAATAGACGAAACATAAAGTAGATAGCAGAATTGAAATCGAAGTCAATAAATCAACTATCGAGGATAACAAAATTATTGTATATGGAAATTAAATCACATATACTTACCATTAATAAATAAATTAAGCTTTTTAAAACATTTGACTCCCACTTGAGCTTGATTTTCACAACACAAATATTTGTAAAACACTTTAAAAACACCTATAATAATATACTTTTTCAAAGAGCTAATTATATTTCTAAGTGTATGAAAAAGAAGGGTCAAAAACAAATGTCATTAAAAACATTGTTCACTATAAACCGAAGACAATTTACACTTAGCTTTATTTTCAAACAATTTTTTTTAAAAGATTTTCTCATTTATAAACTATCATTTATAAATTTCAAACAAAATTTATTATTTCGAAAGGTAATAAATCAATTAAAATGCTTTTATAAATTTAAAACAATGTTAATCGTCTTGAAAGATAATTGATATAATTCTCTTATAAATTTAACATAAAATTAATTATCCCAAGAGACAATTAATCAAATTTATAACTCCTTTGATAACTCAATCAATTAACTTTAAACGTCTTTATTAAATCAGTTAATTAACTTTAATCACTTTTATTAAATTTGTTAATTAACTTTAAAACACTTTTATTAGATCAGTTAATTAACTTTAAAACACTTTTATTAAATCAGTTGATTAACTTTAAACAACATTAACAAATTTATTAATTAACTTTATTATATTTAAATAATAATTAAGAATATATTTAAACCTTCAATTCTTTTCTAATACTTATACAATCCTTACAAACCCATGTGAAAAGAATTTACAACATATTTGAGGAAAATAGCCTTTATAATTTAAAACAATGTTAATTATTCGAAAGATAACTAATTAAATTTATAACTCCTTTTTATAAATTTTATTCAACACTTATCCTTTGTTTTCAAAATTCTCAAAATACTTTAAAATTTAGTTTATACAACTTTCAAAGTGAAAAAACGCGACTAAACATTTATTTTTTAAAAATGCAAGCATAAGTTCAACACACATAAAGATATAAGGGGATGATATTTCATATAGTATGTCATAATTATTTCAGCCAAACATCAACATAAGCAACATAAGAATATAAGTAAGATGCATATAACAGTAAATTACTAATGGCGAGAAAGCCTCGGGGTCTCTCTACAAAAATCCCCTGCAAAACAATGGTTATTTATATAATCTGCTTTTCAAGCGTGAATACAAATCCAAACAAACTGTAACGACCTGGTATTTCGAATCATTCGCATCCGAGAACAAAAGATATGCAAAACAATATATATCTAACTCATGTTATAAACTAGATATATGCGGACGAGAATTGTTGGAAAGCAAAGTATGTATATATATCTGTTAATAATTGAATTTAAGGAAGAATTGATTTAAACTTATTAGTTTTGAGATTTTGAAAAGATATGATTATAACTTGATTTGATAAAAAGTGGTTAAATGAATATTCTAAATTTAGAATAAAGTTGAGATTGAATATTAAAAATTGATTTAAATATATAAATTGGGATCTGAATAAATTGTATAGAAATGGTTAAGGGAATGATTTCCAATTTGAATAAATTAAAGTTAAATGTTGAAATATAAATGAAATTTATATATTGTAAATGTTTGAATATTTAAACCTGAATCTTTGAACTTTAAATTGAAGTAGTTAAACTGGAATTGATTCAAATTGAATTTTTGGAACTTAAGATGATTTGAATCGATTTGAGAAATTTGAGGAAACTATTTCATTTTATAAAGTATTTTTATTATATATAAACTATTTTAATATATAAATTACTTTAATATATGTACTATTTTAATTATAACCATCTTAACGTATGTACTATTTTTCAATATCTAAACTGTTTAAGTCAAAAGTGTTATGATTTCAAAAGTGTTATGATTTCCAAAGTGTTAAGATTTCAGAAGTACTATGATTTTGAAAGTGTTATAAATTGAAAGTGTTATGATTTTGGAAATGAATATTATTTAAAGTGGATAACGATATTGAATTTATATGGTTTGAATTTGAATATGATATTCTGATATAAAGTATAAATTATTTGAAATGGAATGACCACAGTGTGAAATAAGCGTTTGGTTGTTAAAGAGACCGGGATCGGATATTGCCATACTCTCTGCCGATACCGAAACCACTTTAACAATTGTGTACGGGGTAGAGGTTCCAGAAATGAAGTAGGATGGTTCGACGAACGATTTCTGTATAAGGTATGACGTGAACCTGACTCCCGTGAGTCAGCATAGATGTGACTAAAACAGGAGCTATACCTTGGCCAAGTGAGGTCATTCCTCCGATCGGACATGCTTCTTCAATACCATTCTATTGCTTTTGTGATTTGATTGGGTGCACCTTTGATTATGGGAGTGTGTTCCGAGGTGGGTGGTAGTAGCTGCTTTGCGTTACCACCAGCCCGGTTCTGCAATTGGTAAATCTACCCTGGCATTGCCTCGAGTGCCGTGTTCACATGCCCTAGACCACCTTCTACAAGTTTGTTTTTACCGTACCTATGGGGTGTCCTCTGGGTAAACCAACGATTTGGTGGAGCCTACGGCATTGTATAGACTACGGGAATATATAAAATGTGTTAAGGGGAATATGGGTAACGCCTTAATGCTATTTTAATACTTTTACTTTACTATAGACATATTATAATAGTGTATTGTACTACACAGTAGATAGATCCACGGATCCTTAGAGGATGGAAATCCCAAACATCTTTTAAGTTACTTGAATTTCAGTTGACATTTCACTTGAGTTGAATTTATTAAGATAAGAATGTTAATCTTGACTCGAGTGTTTTGTGTTTTTCTTTACGCTTGGGTCAGACTGAGTGTCACAGAATTTGAGACTCACCTTTGGAGCTTTGCTTGAAGATCCATCTTTACCTATTCAGCTTTCAACTATCCAGTTGTTTAGTTCAGACTTGTCACCTATTTGTATTTGAGATATTCTGTTGTATTTTATTTCAAACTCTGATGATTTATATAGTAGCTTTATAAACTACTATTTATCTATTCCGCTGCTTATTGTTATACTACTCCATGTCTGTGATTCTGTGATTGATTTATTTACGGTATATGCTGAGTTTTGCCAAATATAAAATTAACAACCTATTGTTTTGAGCAATTCATCTCCGACATCTACGGATGCAAATGGCACGAAATACCGGGTCGTTACACAAACAATCATATTATTATCAACAATTAGCAATCAATAACTAACATGTCATTTACTAATTAATCCACATGTTAATTAACTTCAAAAGATAATCTTCTACTCTACAACACAGAATGGTGATTTATTATACTTGATAGATGTCCAAGCATTTACCAATAGCTTATAGAAACATAGATTTCATATAATATATTTAGAGGCGAGTAAACTCGCCTAAATTTCAATGGACGCTTTTGGGTTCCGGTTTGGTTTAAAATTGAATGACGTTTGATTTTAGCTCAAATTTATACTACCTCCAAATCCAATGAATTATTTCCAACGCGTAGATATCATCTATACGAGTCCAACGCAAAAGACCGCGTCCAAATCTGGCATCGGATGAGCAAAATATCGATTTTATAAAAAATTGAATTAAATAATTAATTAACTTTAATTAATTAAACACATTAATCACCTAAAATCTAATTCCTCCTCTAATTTTTCTTCCTCATTCACAAGCATATACATATACACGATGATATCCAAATAGACGCACATGACTCAACCATGACAAGGAGATCCAAATCTCTATTCTACGAACAATTTTCACCAACGAGTCACTCTCTACGTGCTCCACCTCCCCGACCCAATTTGGTGCCACCTAATCCATCCAAGGAGAATTTGACCTGAATCTCAAATCATTGACCACGCCATGGACTAGTTTCGACCAAAGCCACCGCACGACCTCCCACAATCACCGTCCGATTCCACTTTGCAAGAGAAACCGGATTCCACCCTTCATTCATCAATCGGTACCTATATCTTCATAAATCTCAAACCCTAGCACCACGACCACAACGTCAACCTCCTCAGCTCACGACTGCATGCTAATGGATTTGAAGATCTCAACCATACGAACTCACGGGAACATGTTTTGTAATTTGAAGCTTGTGGCCATTCTCGTTTACTGGAAATGAAATGGAAAATGAAGAGAAGAGGCAAAAGTGGGAAAGTGAAAATGGAAAATAAGTTAAGTGTTGAATTTATTTTGATTTTATAAACAAATCAATATACCTTACTTCTATCTCAAGCCAAACAAGATTCCCAAGCAAAACGACATTTACAAGCCAACATCACATCGTCTTTGAATTTTGAATTTTGATTTGTTTTAAAATGTTTTGAAAAGAGAGTTTTGCGGTATTCCGCTACACAATATCCCATTCGCGTACGAATCATGAACGACAAAAAAAAATACTATCGTGCACTAAAATGCAACGCAATCACAAATCAACAATAAAATACACAGATAATTTTATTTTGTGAAATTTCAAAAATACCATCGTTTGCAGTAAAATACATCAAACGATAATTTAAATGTTTTCCAAATTAAAAATAATGAAAAATCCTATAAATTCATTTAAAAATACGCCAATCATGTTTTTTTTTAATAAAAACCGATTTTCTTGTTATTTGTTCGAACTATTAATTATTGTAAATAAACTTACAAAATGAGTTCACTATTATTACTTATTAATTAAAAGGAGTTAAATAAGGTTATTAAATCCATTTAATTATATCTAATTTACAATTCAAATATTTAAATTATCCCTATATTTGAATATAGGTTATTTATATTTTAAAAACCTATTATTTAGATATTTAAAATTAATTAAATATTCAAAATCAAAATGAAAAAATTCCGAGATGTTATAGATATTTTTTTATAATCAATCACACGCTAAAGTTTCAATTTTTGATTATTGCATATCTCACATCATCTCTAAACCAGCCATTTGATGTTCATATTCTATCGACTCATATTTTTTCAATTTTATGTTTGTGTTGGATAAATTGACATAAATCGAAATATGGTAAAGATTGGTTAGCCTAAAAAAGAGTATTGGGGACAAGTCATGTCACGCTTCATTTGAAAAGTAAAATACTTAAAATAGTATAAATTTTAAATTTAAATGGCTAAAGACCTACGTATGAAAAATGGATGTGGTATGGACATATAGTTATATTCCCATGGGTATCCAACTAATGCTGAAAATTCTTTCACAACGATGTATACACACTCATCAAGAAATGCTTCTCCCTCATCTAATAGACCTCATGGTAATGCATGGTTGTAAGTATCTTAATCTTATTTACAATGAGTTAGGGAAAAACTGTTCTCACACGAATACTTCATTCGGAAAATATTATATGGTTTTGGTTAAATGGTCGAGTTTATTGGCATTTGAAGGTCATTACATATAACTATACTTATTTTGTCGCCCTCGTTCTAATCATGAAATATTTTTTGTTCATTATAATTGCTAGATTTATGTTTGACTTTTCATTAAATATTTAATGTCATATTTTGATCGTGTTTCATCATTCACTTTCTCACTATGACAATTTGATATTTATACTACGAAAAAAAGGGAGGGAAGTTAGGACTTGGTGTTATTGTGAATTCATTATTAACACATAAAGAAATATTTTTGGTTAATACTTTATTCATGAACATATATTCCACATATGTAACGACTCGGATTTTCGCGCTCGAAAATCAACATCCGTACTTCACATTGTACTAGAATGCCGCAGATTCGACCGTTCAAATCCGATTCGCCGGAGCTATAACACAGTTAAGTAAACAACATAGCGGAAAAAGAAAAACAATGATATCATATACAATCCAATGAATACAATATCCAGAATGATATACAACAATGATAACAATATGATACAACAATATCAGAGATAAATAATGATACAGCGGAAATAACAGAACATAAGAGATCACTCCAAATGATCTACAAAAGAGAATGACTTCAACAACTCCAACGTCAAGCTCGAACCACAAGGAGAAGCCAGTGTAGTCCTGAACTCCAAGAACTGAACCAGCTCCAGATAATCTACCAAACCTGAATATCTGAGAAAACCCAACTCTAGACTGCCCGTGTGGAAAATAGTGGGCACCCAGAGTTTAGGAAGGGAACAATAAACTCCGGATCAGTCATGGGACTGGTATGAGCAACAAAAATAGTTTATCTTTAAAACAAGCAACAAAGGCTTTTAAACATTGAAATCCGCAATGCTTTTCGAAAATGAAACTACCATAAGGCCTCCCGCCACACACACAATGCAATCGCAGAATTGGAGGAGATTTCTCCTTATGATAGTCAAACATGCTTACTACGCAAAAATCATTCGATATTATTATCATTAGTGCATAGTGTCGAAAACATTTCGAAAATATAATATCAATCTTAGCCAACATACAACTATTGTTGTATGCCTACTATAGCTACTACGTTCAATAGCAGGTTACCGCCACATTCCATAGCAGGTAATACAACTAAAAATCGTACAGGGTTCGTATTGTTTCTTTGGATTTCCAACAAATGATCAGGCTAAGGAACTTCCTTACCGAAATAGAAACGCCTCTGGAAAGACGCCCCGGATCCTAACCGGATCTCTGCAAACAAAAGGCCGACGCTACCTCACGCTCTAACCGAGCTGTAACTAGGTAACTAACACACGAGTCATGTCATCCCCCGGTCGTCACCGACCTTTATCCGAGGGCCCTCGATCACAAAGCAACAACCACGAAGTATAATAACTGTGCAGCATCCACATAGGTAAAATATCTGGGCTCCATACCATGATATCACCTTTTATCCAGAAGGAAATGACATACCCTAGGGGCGCTACCCCTACAAACCTTTGCCGCAACATTCCTGTTTCGACCATTACCGGGTTGTGAGGCTCGACGAAGTCTCGTCCACAAAGCTACGCTTTTCACAAAGCAACGCTTTTTCACAAAGCCACGCTTTGATCAACCAATGATCAGCAGCACTTCGTATGCCACATTACCAAATTGCGAATGTATCGCTAGTAACCATCAACTACATAACCTCTAAGCTCGTACGTCTCAGAGAAGGGTGTTAAGCTAAGAGAATAAATTCTCCGCCACCAACAGAAATGTATTTGATAGAAACCAGCTTTACATCTCAAAGTGTAACGTCAGACACACATCCATACAAGTCTGTTCCGGGTTCGAACAGAACCGAAGGCACTTCCGAAGAAGCCCTTGCAATCCGGGTATTCACAATCTCGATCGGACTTCCCATCACTTAGGAAATCTCTATACCGTAGCTACTCAGTGCAGAGACAATCGATAGGTCATCCTATCGCTCTCGCAAATACCCGGTCTTCACCACCGGTCTTCAAATGCTATCCATATCGTCGTATCATTATTCGGAATGGGTTATATGACACAAAGGTCCTCTCCCGGCTAAACCGAATAACGAGCGCAATTAAAAATCATATGGATACTGGGGTCTCAGTTAAATCACAGCTTAAAGCTAAAAACTTTTCATTCGAATGGTAAAAAAAATTACCATTTCCAATCTTTTAAACAAAAAGATTCATTTCAAAAACCTTCAATGGTTTAAACAATTTCCACACTTTTAATCTTTTAAACAAAATGATTCAATTCACAAAGTTTACCCCGTTCCCAAAGATTCATTCATATATTTTCAAATCGATTTCCATTTCAATCTGATTAACTCGTTAAATCATTAAATCAAGATTTAACTTATAGTTTTCAAAACTCGTTTCCAAAGATTCATTCATAGCCTTTCAAAACAATTCTATTTCAAGTTGGATTAACTCGTCCGGTCTTTGAAATCAAAGACTCATTTCATAGTTTTCAAAACATTTCAATTCCATTTCAAACTTGAAATTCTTTCAACACGAATTGGAAGTTCATTACTTATGTGAAAGCTTTTACTATTTGAAAACAAATAGTCTCATTTCAGAAAAATCCAGTTATATTTACACGAGTTAAAACCCTTGAATTAAATTCAAAATCCCAAATCAATACCTTTAAAATGGTTTAACCCAATATAACTTGTACAGCATCTTTAATCCTTAGTTTCAAATCATAGAATTCAATTTCAAAGTTGAATTCAAATTTAAATCAAATTATTTAAATTTTCAAAACTCGATTAAGTTATTCGAAATAACTTTTATCTTTGAAATTCCCTTTCAAAAGCTTTAAATTTCCAAATTCAAAATCAATTGAAATTAACAATTTCAATTTCAAAAACATTAAATTTAAATCATCTGTGATTTAACCGATTTCCACGTGAAACCCATATTTGTGTGTGTATGGTGTAGTCCAGGGGTTTTACACAATAGTGCAACATCAATCATCACAGATATATCGATAAGCGGTAAAATCGATAACGCTTATCTTCATTCACAGATTCATAGATAAAATAAATTTATCGGTCATAAAGATTCACTATTTCAATTCGATGTGGGTTTCGGATAACCAACGGGAATCCGACTCCCTGTCGCATCGAAATTCAAATGTCGTTTACGGGTCAAGGGTTTCATATTCACATAGTATCACAGTCACAAACAGAAATATCAATTCAGTACACATTATTCGATGACAGTCAATCATCTTTGATTTAAAGTGAAAGTGATTTAAAAGAATTAACTATATGACTATTTTTATTGATTTATTTAAATCAATGATTAATTATTCTTAATGATTAAATTAATTAAATTTATAATTAATGATTCCCTAATCAATTTTCTTAATTGACTAATAATTATAAATTAATCAGCTTAAATTTATCTAATTAACAATTCTTAATTATCAATAAGTTAGACAATTCATTATTAACCAAATTTTAAATTAATCATCCTTAATTACCCTTTTCACTTAATTACCTTTTCAAACAATTGATTTACAATAATTTCTTATCTTAATTCATATTTTAAAATCTTCCTTGATTTCTTTGAAATCAATTTATTATAATAATAAAAAAATTTAATCGTTAATTAATTTTAACCCTTAACTTACATTAAAATACTAATTAGCTTGTTTAATATTATAACTTGAAATCTGTTTGGGCTTAAACCCATTTTTAAAACAATTCGAGCCTCTCTCCTATTAACTCGAGTAACAACATATTCTACCCGAGTTCAAACCCGGACAAAACCACGCCCTCGTCTGCTTCGAGCCAGATCTTCGTTTTCGCGTGTTCGAATTCGAGCTTCCGCCTTCTTCCCCAAATCCACTTACCCAGATATTCACGCGAGCAATGCTTCGAGTTCCCTTCCATCATTCACGAGTCATCCCCATCTCCCTCTCGCGTTCGTTCTTCTTTCCCACACCATTATCAAAACGCATATACACTGATACGTATCCACGTGCACAGGCGAATTGGCCATCTCCGATCAACGTTGCGACTACCAGAGCATCATCGATGACCACCCCAATCAACTCAAGCACCCAGTTTTACAAAATCGACCATAAATCAAATTCGAACAAAATTTCGAAACTACCAGCAAATATCCCGATCAAAAACCACTCGCCATCCCACCTCAGGCCACCGGAGGCCAACAAACTCGGGTCAGAGCATCCCCGATCTTCCTCCTTCCAGTTGCTACCGGAGCGATTGCTTGAAACGCGGTGACGACGACACTACAGTCTCGCGAGTACAACTTGCAAAATACAGGGTTAAAACCCTAAATTGATTCAGATCTTCATCAATGATGAAATAAAAAATCAACTTGTATTTTTCTCGTATTCTTCAATCATCCCAGCATCTCTGAAACAAATCCCGATCCCTAATTCATTCGCGAACGCCAATGATTCACAAATTTCCCAAATATGTTCAACTGTGTGTATCTCGATGATTACTCTTTTAAAAATCACGAATGATTTTCTAAATTCATATTTTTGATATACGAATTAATTTATAAAATCAAAGCTTGAAGATTTAAAAATCGATTTTTCGACTTGAATTCATTTTTCTGACATTAGTGATTTCCAGAAATCGTACTCAGTTATTTTACTTAAAAATACATTTAAAAATAATGTTATGTTGATACAAACATGTCTTCTCTAGAGATTTTAACTTGAATTTGATTTAAATGGGAAGATATGAGTCTTTTTCCTATTGAGTTTGAGCCTGTGAATATAAACAGAGGCTTCTATATGTTCATATTCATAGCTATGTACAGGCATATCAGACTTATATTCAAACATTTACCTCTATGTACTCATGCTAACTTTATTTACTAACCTCATCTTATTCTTCTTCTTTTTTTTCTCTCTAAGTTCCTTAGCCTAATATTTATTGGACAGAGAGTTTAAAATCTAAAACTTGAATTCAAAACTGGTGACTCTAACAGGGACCTATATATGTATATCAGAACACACCTATACCATCATAAACATGCATACATAACATAATCATGCAAGCACATCAAGATTTAAAGTCTTAAATAAAGGAGGTTTGCTCACCATTGTTTTTCCAGGAATAAGAACAGAGCACTTTAATGTTGAACAACCTGCTATTTGAAACTTGTTTTGAATTTGCTAACTGAACTTCTCTGTCTTGTTGAGTTGCTTGATGATGTTAGGAGCTTGTTTAAGTTTTAAAAATGGAGTTTTATCTTATTTTTTTTTTGTTGAGCTCGAACTGGAATGGAAAGTGATAAAGGAAAATAGCTTATAGGCTTATGTATAAACAGGTTACAGGTTTTGTATTATTTTTTTCTTTCTTCTTTTTAAAATGGTCAGAGATATTTTTATAGAAATGGAGGCTGAGATGATAATATGGTGGCTTGCATTAATGGGTTTGTACAATATCAATTTTTTTATTTCCTTCGGCTGTACATGTTTGTGTTGAGGAAAGGTGGTATTAAATGCAATGTCTTCCCTCTTGCTTGTCTCGGCTGTACAAAGATGATGATGTTTGATGGCTTCATAAATTTACATTATACAATTGAATATCTTTGTTTTGGTGTACTTAGGATATTTGCATTTATTTGCCTATGTTTGTTATTCTATATTTTACTTAACTTGTTGTTTATGGTTTGTTTTAGATTTTGTTTCTATACTTTGTTTTGTATGTTTATTTATTTGTCATCTCTTCAATGCAATATAAATGAAATAAATGTTGCTGTTGTCTTGTATTATAAGCTAATGCTATTATTATTATTATTTCTAAATTTTTTTAATCAATTTATCTATTTATTTTACTCTAATATTTATTATCTTATTTTAAATTTGTAATCTCAAATTATTATTAACAATCAATTTTTAATATTTAATATTATTATCAATTATTTATTTACTATTTAAAATCAAGTCAAATCTATCTATATATTTATTATTTTCAAATTCACTCACATTTGAGTCGGGGAAACTCGCTCCAATTTATCAATTGATTTTACTATTTTTATTCAAAAATTTATTTATTACTCAATTTAATTCAAAAATTCATTTAATTATTAATTTAAATAAATTTAAATTTCGGGGTCGTTACAAACTTCCCCCCTTAAAAGAATTTCGTCCTCGAAATTTGCACAGGAGACACAAGGATAGATGAAGAATATTTTATCAAATCAAACTGAACATCTATTCTGCATTTGGTTCACCAAATCAGAATATCAATAATAGATACGATAACGAATCTATTTAACACTTCACAAGATACTCGGGTTATCCAGATCTACGAAATATATAATGGCATCGGTTAGTTCGAAAGGATAACTAACCATTCGTAGAATATATCGGAACCCAAAGAGTAGATAGATATATGGATACGATTCCAAAATTTTCATTTTAGAAAACAAATTATACCTATCAACCATAGCAAACAAAGCAACCAATTCATCCAACCAACAATTTTGGCTCATTTGGAGTTTATGTCCCATATTAATATATCAAATCTTCTTCCTGGATCTACCAGAAATTATCGAAGAATTGAGAAGAGAGGTGTTGAACAAAAGAGATTGATAGAGAAAAGCTTGTTTCCTTGTTGTTACAGAGTATTGACCATTTATAGTCGTATTCCCTGTCCCCTATCTCATCCTCTTCTTGCACTCATATTCACTATCAGTGGATAGCAAAAGAATTTACCGAGGCATTCGAACGGATATCTGAGGAATACCCATTCTAGAGTTTACTTCACTCTATCTCTAATGAGCTACTTAATGTGTTATACTCCTGAGCTAAAGTTCTACCTTAGCTCTGATACCACATGTAACGACTTGGATTTTCGCGCTCGAAAATCAACATCCGTACTTCACATTGTACTAGAATGCCGCAGATTCGACCGTTCAAATCCGATTCGCCGGAGCTATAACACAGTTAAGTAAACAACATAGCGGAAAAAGAAAAACAATGATATCATATACAATCCAATGAATACAATATCCAGAATGATATACAACAATGATAACAATATGATACAACAATATCAGAGATAAATAATGATACAGCGGAAATAACAGAACATAAGAGATCACTCCAAATGATCTACAAAAGAGAATGACTTCAACAACTCCAACGTCAAGCTCGAACCACAAGGAGAAGCCAGTGTAGTCCTGAACTCCAAGAACTGAACCAGCTCCAGATAATCTACCAAACCTGAATATCTGAGAAAACCCAACTCTAGACTGCCCGTGTGGAAAATAGTGGGCACCCAGAGTTTAGGAAGGGAACAATAAACTCCGGATCAGTCATGGGACTGGTATGAGCAACAAAAATAGTTTATCTTTAAAACAAGCAACAAAGGCTTTTAAACATTGAAATCCGCAATGCTTTTCGAAAATGAAACTACCATAAGGCCTCCCGCCACACACACAATGCAATCGCAGAATTGGAGGAGATTTCTCCTTATGATAGTCAAACATGCTTACTACGCAAAAATCATTCGATATTATTATCATTAGTGCATAGTGTCGAAAACATTTCGAAAATATAATATCAATCTTAGCCAACATACAACTATTGTTGTATGCCTACTATAGCTACTACGTTCAATAGCAGGTTACCGCCACATTCCATAGCAGGTAATACAACTAAAAATCGTACAGGGTTCGTATTGTTTCTTTGGATTTCCAACAAATGATCAGGCTAAGGAACTTCCTTACCGAAATAGAAACGCCTCTGGAAAGACGCCCCGGATCCTAACCGGATCTCTGCAAACAAAAGGCCGACGCTACCTCACGCTCTAACCGAGCTGTAACTAGGTAACTAACACACGAGTCATGTCATCCCCCGGTCGTCACCGACCTTTATCCGAGGGCCCTCGATCACAAAGCAACAACCACGAAGTATAATAACTGTGCAGCATCCACATAGGTAAAATATCTGGGCTCCATACCATGATATCACCTTTTATCCAGAAGGAAATGACATACCCTAGGGGCGCTACCCCTACAAACCTTTGCCGCAACATTCCTGTTTCGACCATTACCGGGTTGTGAGGCTCGACGAAGTCTCGTCCACAAAGCTACGCTTTTCACAAAGCAACGCTTTTTCACAAAGCCACGCTTTGATCAACCAATGATCAGCAGCACTTCGTATGCCACATTACCAAATTGCGAATGTATCGCTAGTAACCATCAACTACATAACCTCTAAGCTCGTACGTCTCAGAGAAGGGTGTTAAGCTAAGAGAATAAATTCTCCGCCACCAACAAAAATGTATTTGATAGAAACCAGCTTTACATCTCAAAGTGTAACGTCAGACACACATCCATACAAGTCTGTTCCGGGTTCGAACAGAACCGAAGGCACTTCCGAAGAAGCCCTTGCAATCCGGGTATTCACAATCTCGATCGGACTTCCCATCACTTAGGAAATCTCTATACCGTAGCTACTCAGTGCAGAGACAATCGATAGGTCATCCTATCGCTCTCGCAAATACCCGGTCTTCACCACCGGTCTTCAAATGCTATCCATATCGTCGTATCATTATTCGGAATGGGTTATATGACATAAAGGTCCTCTCCCGGCTAAACCGAATAACGAGCGCAATTAAAAATCATATGGATACTGGGGTCTCAGTTAAATCACAGCTTAAAGCTAAAAACTTTTCATTCGAATGGTAAAACAAATTACCATTTCCAATCTTTTAAACAAAAAGATTCATTTCAAAAACCTTCAATGGTTTAAACAATTTCCACACTTTTAATCTTTTAAACAAAATGATTCAATTCACAAAGTTTACCCCGTTCCCAAAGATTCATTCATATATTTTCAAATCGATTTCCATTTCAATCTGATTAACTCGTTAAATCATTAAATCAAGATTTAACTTATAGTTTTCAAAACTCGTTTCCAAAGATTCATTCATAGCCTTTCAAAACAATTCTATTTCAAGTTGGATTAACTCGTCCGGTCTTTGAAATCAAAGACTCATTTCATAGTTTTCAAAACATTTCAATTCCATTTCAAACTTGAAATTCTTTCAACACGAATTGGAAGTTCATTACTTATGTGAAAGCTTTTACTATTTGAAAACAAATAGTCTCATTTCAGAAAAATCCAGTTATATTTACACGAGTTAAAACCCTTGAATTAAATTCAAAATCCCAAATCAATACCTTTAAAATGGTTTAACCCAATATAACTTGTACAGCATCTTTAATCCTTAGTTTCAAATCATAGAATTCAATTTCAAAGTTGAATTCAAATTTAAATCAAATTATTTAAATTTTCAAAACTCGATTAAGTTATTCGAAATAACTTTTATCTTTGAAATTCCCTTTCAAAAGCTTTAAATTTCCAAATTCAAAATCAATTGAAATTAACAATTTCAATTTCAAAAACATTAAATTTAAATCATCTGTGATTTAACCGATTTCCACGTGAAACCCATATTTGTGTGTGTATGGTGTAGTCCAGGGGTTTTACACAATAGTGCAACATCAATCATCACAGATATATCGATAAGCGGTAAAATCGATAACGCTTATCTTCATTCACAGATTCATAGATAAAATAAATTTATCGGTCATAAAGATTCACTATTTCAATTCGATGTGGGTTTCGGATAACCAACGGGAATCCGACTCCCTGTCGCATCGAAATTCAAATGTCGTTTACGGGTCAAGGGTTTCATATTCACATAGTATCACAGTCACAAACAGAAATATCAATTCAGTACACATTATTCGATGACAGTCAATCATCTTTGATTTAAAGTGAAAGTGATTTAAAAGAATTAACTATATGACTATTTTTATTGATTTATTTAAATCAATGATTAATTATTCTTAATGATTAAATTAATTAAATTTATAATTAATGATTCCCTAATCAATTTTCTTAATTGACTAATAATTATAAATTAATCAGCTTAAATTTATCTAATTAACAATTCTTAATTATCAATAAGTTAGACAATTCATTATTAACCAAATTTTAAATTAATCATCCTTAATTACCCTTTTCACTTAATTACCTTTTCAAACAATTGATTTACAATAATTTCTTATCTTAATTCATATTTTAAAATCTTCCTTGATTTCTTTGAAATCAATTTATTATAATAATAAAAAAATTTAATCGTTAATTAATTTTAACCCTTAACTTACATTAAAATACTAATTAGCTTGTTTAATATTATAACTTGAAATCTGTTTGGGCTTAAACCCATTTTTAAAACAATTCGAGCCTCTCTCCTATTAACTCGAGTAACAACATATTCTACCCGAGTTCAAACCCGGACAAAACCACGCCCTCGTCTGCTTCGAGCCAGATCTTCGTTTTCGCGTGTTCGAATTCGAGCTTCCGCCTTCTTCCCCAAATCCACTTACCCAGATATTCACGCGAGCAATGCTTCGAGTTCCCTTCCATCATTCACGAGTCATCCCCATCTCCCTCTCGCGTTCGTTCTTCTTTCCCACACCATTATCAAAACGCATATACACTGATACGTATCCACGTGCACAGGCGAATTGGCCATCTCCGATCAACGTTGCGACTACCAGAGCATCATCGATGACCACCCCAATCAACTCAAGCACCCAGTTTTACAAAATCGACCATAAATCAAATTCGAACAAAATTTCGAAACTACCAGCAAATATCCCGATCAAAAACCACTCGCCATCCCACCTCAGGCCACCGGAGGCCAACAAACTCGGGTCAGAGCATCCCCGATCTTCCTCCTTCCAGTTGCTACCGGAGCGATTGCTTGAAACGCGGTGACGACGACACTACAGTCTCGCGAGTACAACTTGCAAAATACAGGGTTAAAACCCTAAATTGATTCAGATCTTCATCAATGATGAAATAAAAAATCAACTTGTATTTTTCTCGTATTCTTCAATCATCCCAGCATCTCTGAAACAAATCCCGATCCCTAATTCATTCGCGAACGCCAATGATTCACAAATTTCCCAAATATGTTCAACTGTGTGTATCTCGATGATTACTCTTTTAAAAATCACGAATGATTTTCTAAATTCATATTTTTGATATACGAATTAATTTATAAAATCAAAGCTTGAAGATTTAAAAATCGATTTTTCGACTTGAATTCATTTTTCTGACATTAGTGATTTCCAGAAATCGTACTCAGTTATTTTACTTAAAAATACATTTAAAAATAATGTTATGTTGATACAAACATGTCTTCTCTAGAGATTTTAACTTGAATTTGATTTAAATGGGAAGATATGAGTCTTTTTCCTATTGAGTTTGAGCCTGTGAATATAAACAGAGGCTTCTATATGTTCATATTCATAGCTATGTACAGGCATATCAGACTTATATTCAAACATTTACCTCTATGTACTCATGCTAACTTTATTTACTAACCTCATCTTCTTCTTCTTCTTTTTTTTCTCTCTAAGTTCCTTAGCCTAATATTTATTGGACAGAGAGTTTAAAATCTAAAACTTGAATTCAAAACTGGTGACTCTAACAGGGACCTATATATGTATATCAGAACACACCTATACCATCATAAACATGCATACATAACATAATCATGCAAGCACATCAAGATTTAAAGTCTTAAATAAAGGAGGTTTGCTCACCATTGTTTTTCCAGGAATAAGAACAGAGCACTTTAATGTTGAACAACCTGCTATTTGAAACTTGTTTTGAATTTGCTAACTGAACTTCTCTGTCTTGTTGAGTTGCTTGATGATGTTAGGAGCTTGTTTAAGTTTTAAAAATGGAGTTTTATCTTTTTTTTTTTTGTTGAGCTCGAACTGGAATGGAAAGTGATAAAGGAAAATAGCTTATAGGCTTATGTATAAACAGGTTACAGGTTTTGTATTATTTTTTTCTTTCTTCTTTTTAAAATGGTCAGAGATATTTTTATAGAAATGGAGGCTGAGATGATAATATGGTGGCTTGCATTAATGGGTTTGTACAATATCAATTTTTTTATTTCCTTCGGCTGTACATGTTTGTGTTGAGGAAAGGTGGTATTAAATGCAATGTCTTCCCTCTTGCTTGTCTCGGCTGTACAAAGATGATGATGTTTGATGGCTTCATAAATTTACATTATACAATTGAATATCTTTGTTTTGGTGTACTTAGGATATTTGCATTTATTTGCCTATGTTTGTTATTCTATATTTTACTTAACTTGTTGTTTATGGTTTGTTTTAGATTTTGTTTCTATACTTTGTTTTGTATGTTTATTTATTTGTCATCTCTTCAATGCAATATAAATGAAATAAATGTTGCTGTTGTCTTGTATTATAAGCTAATGCTATTATTATTATTATTTCTAAATTTTTTTAATCAATTTATCTATTTATTTTACTCTAATATTTATTATCTTATTTTAAATTTGTAATCTCAAATTATTATTAACAATCAATTTTTAATATTTAATATTATTATCAATTATTTATTTACTATTTAAAATCAAGTCAAATCTATCTATATATTTATTATTTTCAAATTCACTCACATTTGAGTCGGGGAAACTCGCTCCAATTTATCAATTGATTTTACTATTTTTATTCAAAAATTTATTTATTACTCAATTTAATTCAAAAATTCATTTAATTATTAATTTAAATAAATTTAAATTTCGGGGTCGTTACAACATATGTTGGGGGTGCATACCTATAAGAGGAGCAAGTTATACATATTGAGACATTGTGAAATGTTTATTCATATATGATACCGATTACACACTCACGTGTTATACTAATCAAATCTGCAACGACCGCCCTACGCCAGAACCGTTGTCATAGGAAAGAAAATGAAATAATATGAAGAAATAGAAGAGAAAAGAATGGAAAAGGAAGAAAAAGGAAGCATCAACTAACCAAATTAACTGTCGCATATCTCACATCGCATCAGAGCAAAAATAATAATCAATATAAGTATAAAATAATAGAGACAGTAATTAAAATGTGAAATAATCATCTGAATAAAGATCCACAAAGTTATACAACACCATAATAGAGTTTATACAACGAGAAAGTAAACTCAACCGGTAGTCATAATAGTAAATCAACACCGTCAAGGCTCCATAGTGTCACTGTAACGACCCAGAATTTCAGTCATTCGAAACCAAAATATTTAATTGATTTAAATATTCACAAGTTAATTTTATAAGTCGAATAACTTATATTTCAAATATAATGATTTATTTGATAATTAAATTGTTAATTAATATTTGAAACTGAAGAAATAATTGATTTTTAATTTTATGTGAATGGAAACGATTTATAAAGTTGAATTAAATTCTATTTAAATTAGAATGATGTTAGTAAACTTTTGAAATTGAATTAAAAGTTAATTTATAGAAATTGGAAATTTTAATATTAAATTAACGTTTAAAAGTAGTCATTTTTGACACTGTCTCGGATTTTGATGAAACCAGTTTCATTGGATCCGTAATGTTATATTATTGTAAGATTTCAAATTTCATGCCAATCAGATTTACGGTTTGGTCGTACGAAGCTGAAATGCGTAGAAATTTGTTTAAGTAAATTTTAATTAAAATAATTCGATTCGAAAATCTATCTTCCAAATACGATGGAATTGGCTTCCGATATATTCTATTGTGTTCAGAATAGGGGTAAAACATTATGAATGCATGGCGGCACGCTTTGATTGGAGTTCGGAAAATTTGTGGATTAATAGTGTCACGAAATTTTATATAAAAGGACCTCAAGCCACATTCATTTGCTAAACCTAATCCACTAAAACCCTAGCCACCACTTCTTGATTCAATGGCCAGAAAATTCAAAACTTATCCCCTCGATCTTTGCAAATCCACTCAATATCAAGCAAAACCTCCAACTACAAACTTGTAGAGCTCGTTGAGACCTTTCAATCCAACGGTGGAGATCATCTACGGCATCGCGAGGTGGCAGCAGTTCGCCACTATTTGTGCTTTGTTTTTTGGGTTCTGATCGTCATTGATTCGTGACGTATGTGCGTGCATGGGCCAGGTCATGGCTGGCGTGGGTCTGGGCGAGGTCAGGCGCGGCGACGGCGGGTTGCAAGCGCTGGTTCGGCGTGGGGTGGTGATCGAAGTTCGAATGCGATATAAAAAAAAAGAAGCGGGTGCGCGCGTAAAAGGGAGAAGAAAAGAAAATGGGCGGCTTAGATCTGCAGTTTTTAAACGTGTGGCCTTGATTTGTAAAAGGTTTAAAAATTAAAAAAAGTTGTAAATTAGTTTATTTAAATTGTGTAAACTTATAAAAATCATATCTTTCACATACGATGTCGAAATTTGACGAAACAAATTGCGTTGGGTTCGTATTCGCAAACACTACGCGATGGAGCTAGATTGGATTGAATTGGAGCTGCTAGAAATTTTGGGTAGTTTAATTTTATTCGAAATAAAACGTTGCAACGGCTATTGGAATCAAAGTGAGTACAACTCACTCTTTCTGTCTCGCTTATATTTTTATATAAGTGAGAATAAATTTATTTTGTGTTGATTGATGATTGTTTGGGTGATATATGATATTATATATATATATATATATATATATTAGTTGGTTTGGATATATTCCCGCATATTTTAGCGGATGAGACCCTATACGTTCCCGTGTATGAGCGGATGACCTTTTGTACGTGCGTTTGCCTCGAAGCGAACATTGTACATATTTTCTAATATGTATATTTGTTGCAAGTGACAGGTTAGAGGGATCCAACTGGATTCCTCACCGGTGTTGATTTTTATTTATTTACAGATATTGTGATAAATGTTATTATCATATGATATATGATATTTGGATGCCATGATTGATATGATCGATGTGGATCATCTTATTTAGTGTTGTTGTAGCATTGGGCCATATTTTGGAATTTTAAAAATACTAAAATCATGATTTCAAATTAAAAAGGCTGTTTAAGTGATTTTTGAAGTTATATGAGTTTTAATAATGATTTGTAAATTATTAAAAGAAGAATATTATTTAAATGTAATCAAAATATGATTTTTGAAATATGGAGTTAACTATTTTGTAAAATAAGTTAAAGTGAAATTTTGAACTTATTATAAATGGTTTATATATAAGATTTATAAAATTGATATTTTTTATATAAAAGCAATAGGATTATAAACAAGTTTTGTAAGTGTTAAAATGAAGTTATAAATGAATCTTATAAGTAAATAAGATTTATAAATTTATGAAGTTATTAAAGGAATGAACTTGTAATAAGAGATTTTATAAGTAAATTAACTTATAATTGGATTTGAAATATAAATGAGAGATAAATGGAATTTGGTAGTAAAGGAATTTTGTATATGGAAGTTTATAAAATATAAATGGAATTTATAAACATTGTTTTATAAATCCAAAATCGACTTATTTTGATAAGTTAAATATGAAAGCTTATTAAAGGGATTTTTTTCATGATTTTGGACAGTGAATAATCCTTTAAATTAAATGTGCAATGAATTTGGTAAAGGAATTTCATTCACGATTTTGGACAGTAAATAATCCTTTAAATTAAATGAATGTTTTGTGAAAGTGATATTATAAAATGAAGTTTGAATGGATTGAAAATAAAGTAAATTGTGAATTCACTTATTATTAAAATAGGTATATGGAAATGTTTTCCCAATAGTAAATGATATGCAAGAATAACGATATTACAAATAGAAAACATTGTATCATAAAACTAACAGCAAAACAAACAGAAAACGTTGTATCATAAATCAAGGTAAACAACTATAGTCTAGCATTCAACTGTAAAAATGGTGTTTTTAAAAATTCTTAGGTTTTTTGCTGTCCAGAAAAAAAGACTTGAGTGAAATAACACCTACCAATTTGTGTATTTTGCAATTGCATGTTTCAGGATAGGACATGATAGTTACCAGAATAGTTAGTGTACACATCATGAGACAAGGTGCAAATTTTAGGCAGGTCGTGGTATCATAATTTGATAATAGAACACCAAACAACAACGCTCTTGTTATTGCATAAAATACTATAAGCTTTCAAATAAGAGTATCCACAAGAGTATCCACGATTATTCTAAATTATGTTATTGGCTTAACAAGAAACATAAGTGTTGTAGCACAATTTGATATTGCAATAAAAGACATCAACTATACAATTTTCTTACTATTCACTTTTAGCCACTTACCATGCACATGCATGATACAATTTTTATCAGCATCTTGAATGCATAAATGTATTTCGATGTTGGAGAAAAGATGTTTAACAAAAATTATAATCTCTAGCTTATAAGTTAGCTAAAAATTATTAGAGAAAATATGATCTGCAAATTCTTTTGAATTAATGTTAGATGTATTTTGACATGAATATCCAGCAAGTCATCAACCAACTCAAAACAGGTTGATAGTTTATTTTATACATAGCAAGATTATAAAGTATAAAGTATAAACCCAGGTAAAAAGAATGCGAAATTCATCAACCAACTCAATAGCAAGTTATACAAAATAGCATGAATGTCCAGCGAGTTGCTTATTATTTTATTACCTTTGTACGCTGAGAACAGACCGATAGCTTATTTTATATATAGTATATATTCTTTGACATCGATTTAAACTACAACTATTCAATTCTAATTCTACCTAACAACATAATATTTTAGTTGGTCTTGGAAATCGATTATGATCGACCCTTCTGTGACCCATAACTGTTTCTGAATCATGTCAAGATTATTCATATAACGTAAATTTTACAAGTTTTTGATTACAACAACAATCACTTTAGGAGCTAAAATTATCTATATAACATAATAATGACACACAACAATAAGGCTGAAGCCTAAGCAACAGATAGAAGGTTTCTACTTCCTACAATAGTATGAATTATACATTATTATCTATCCACATATGGTGCTATGTATATCATGCACACTATACAAAAGGAAAAAAACACACTATATGAATTGTTACATGAATAAAGTCGACCTACAGTAACAAGGTTGAAGCCTAAGCAACTAGATATTACTCAGATAATATTTTACTCAAGTGATTTGAGTGTTAAGTATGAACAAGAAATGGGTATTATTTAATTTATTTGAGAAAGAATTGAAGTAATTTGCGGAAAAAAGATATCAACTTCTTTTCAACAAAAAATACATCCAAACGATATGTTTGTTTTTGTAATTATGTTACTATATACTCGCCCAAACTATAAATATTATGTGTATAAAGTGAAATGTTATCTTCTTTCTATAGAAGTATAAACTGTAATTCAGTTCTTAACATAAACTTATACTCTTTCGTTCAAAATTCAACTTGTGCATGTTATAAAAACACTTTCAATATCAAGTAAGCTGATGATGAGCAACACTACAAACAAAGTAGATTTGTTATTATTATTTTCTAAATAATAATAATTATAATATAATATAATATAATATATAATAATAATCAGAATTGCAATTCATCCCTGGGTATTGAATAAAATTACAAAAGCAAATCACCCATCACAGGTTCATAATTTCTTTTACTTTCACAATTTCACTAGAGATGCAGAGAGTGGAAAGGTAAAGAGATAAAAAAGATCATTCTCTCTCTTGAAATAAAATATCGAAAGGTTGCAACCCACCATTTGTGCAGCAGACATTAATTATGAAGTGCAGTGAGCACAAGAAGCTCTGATAATTATGAAGTAGAAACTGCCTCTAAAAATATATGCTAGTGATGTAACAGAGAAAGGAATTTTTATTTGACAATTATCGATTGTTAAGCATCAAAATGGCTTCAAATGAAATCTAAAACTTGCAATAACAGGTAAAATAAACTCTAATTCTACCATCTAGAATATTGTCTACAAATCCTCAAACTTGTAAACGAATGAAAAACTAATTGTAACCAGTTGATCCAACTAAAATAAAAA
Source organism: Allium fistulosum (assembly GCA_030737815.1). Classification (NCBI taxonomy): domain Eukaryota; kingdom Viridiplantae; phylum Streptophyta; class Magnoliopsida; order Asparagales; family Amaryllidaceae; genus Allium; species Allium fistulosum. The sequence continues at coordinate 153,571,053 of CM060908.1, read as the reverse complement.
AATCATATAATAAAAAATAAAACTAATTTAGGGTTACTAATTTCACCTAAATAGCATAATTAGTCGAATGAAGTGAAACAAAAATATGCAAAAAATTCTGATTTAAACTAAAATTAGATTAATTTAAACGATTGAAAAGATTAATACCTAAGATAGAAAACTGAAGAAATTGCCTTTTTTTCTTCTTTCGCATTTTGCAGATTTGAGCCAAGGAAGAAATTAGAATTAGGGTTGGATGGGTAAACGGTTTGGATTGTTGTAGGAAGTTTTGTTCATGGGTTGTATATGGGCTGGGTAAAAACAAACTAAACTTTTAAATGGGTAGACCCAACCCTTTTAATATAAGGATTATTGGGTTGGGTAAATGGGTTAGGGTATGATTTGACAGACCTACTTGGATTATAATATTGTAAGCTGGAATGCTTTCTATGTATGTTGCCTTTGTCTTTGAAGTAATGTTTTTGTAGTCTGATCTGGAAAATGTGACTTAGGCACTTTTCATCAAAGTTTTTTTTTAACTGTGATTCTGGTTAGAGAATATATGAGTGTTTGTTATGTGCAACTTGGAATGAAGAATGTTTGTATCTGCCTTGTCCATCTTATACTTGTATGCACCTTGTATGGTGCTTATGTAGATGTCTAGTACAGAGCCTCACACTTGTATCAATTTTATTTATAAAGTAGATGGGCCACTTTAAAAAATTGGCAAAGTTGACGAGGGTTTTCTCGCTCACACTTATAATAATTTGTAAAAGTGGAATGACCACTATAATTCGGCTTGCCTATGTAAAATAATAATATTTTTTTTGCTTGAAAAACGTTTTATAAAATATCTTTAAGTTCACTGAGTATTAGTTTTATATATATATATATATAATTAAATATATATTGCGATAAATAGTTTTTATTAATTTTGAAAGATATTTAAAATTAAAATATTTTGAATATACATATATTACATTATATATATAATATATACTTTCGGCTAATTTTTTTATTTTTAAACAAATTGAATGAGTGTAATTTTAATTTAATATATATATATATATATATTTATAAATCTTAAGTTTAAAATTATAGTATTTGATTATTATATTCAATATATATAATGTAAAATAACTTTCGACAAAACATTTATTCTAAAAATAAAATTGGCCAAAACTAAATTTTGATTTAATAATATATACATAAATATATATACACATACATACATATATATATTATAAATTTTAAATTGATGTATTTTATAATTTAAAATGATTACAGTATAAATGAATAATTAACTTGTGAAAAAAATTATATTCAGAAAAATATTTATACATAATAAAATTATTTATTATCGAAACTAATTTTTCTTGAAATCATTTTATAATTTAGATCAAAGCATTTGATTGTATTAAAACATTTAATTAATTTTAAATTATTATAATTAATATAAAAATATAATAAAGCAACATTAACATATATAAACGGCGATATCGGCATATGATAATAATATGAAATATAAAATAATGCCTAAATTGAGATAAATGCTATTTGATACACTTTGATCTGTGTAGTCTCCTAGATCTCTAAAATCGCTACCCGAAGTTGAAACCTTTAATGTATAACCACCTTGGATTTGAATTATTATATTTGTGACAATAAAGAGGGTGGCGCTCAGCTATGAGTGCATGAAATAGGTGGCTAGGGTTGTGTAATAACCCATAAATTTTAATAATAATAATATAATAATAATAATAATTAATATTTGAATTAAAAGTGATAGATTAATTAATTAAAATAGTAGAGGGGCAAAATGGCCATTTTCCCAACATTGGAATTTACCGACGGGACCTGCCCTATTTTGATTGGCTAGTTTTTCTAATTCATGAGGTATACTCATTTGTTTGATTTAGAGGTTGTATGTGGGAGATAAAGAAGATTTAGTGATCGACTAATTTGGAGCCAGGCGTTTGAATTTGAAAAGCAGCTGTTGACATCCCTCTTTCTATAAATAACTCTCCTATATGTTCATTTCCGTTTTTCCAAAAGTTCACCATTTAATTTTCTTCATCCTTCTTCCCTCTTCTTCATCAGTATTCAAAAAGCCATATCACATATGTTTCTCAACGAATTTACATAAAACCAGTGGCAAATCGAAGCTTGCGCAGTGTGATACACATACGTATTAATTTGGTGGCAAGATTAGAAGGTAACTGGGCATAGCAGGCTGGACAATGAGGGGTAATGGCGCAAGTCCCATGCACCATTTTCAGATTTAGATAGCTAACTTCAAAATGGCATATCACCTTCGTTTCTTATTTAGACTATCAAAACTTGATTTAGTAAGAGGTCTCCCTAAAATGGATTATAAAGTAGATAGTATATGTGATGCTTGTCAATTAGGAAAACTTAGGAAGAGTTCATTTAAATTGAAAGATATGATTTCAACTTCAAAACCTCTTGAGTTACTTCATTTAGATCTATTTGGCCCATCTCAAATTTAGTCAATAAATCACAGTACATATGTTTTTGTAATTGTAGATGGTTATTCTAGATTTACATGGACATTTTTCTAAAACTTAAAAGTGATGCTTTTGATTTATTTAAAACTTTTGCAAAAAGAATTCATAATCAACTTTCTTTAAAAATCTAAACTATTCATAGTGATCACGGTGGAGAATTTGAAAATGAAACTTTTGAGAATTTCTGTAATAAAAAAGGAATAACTCATAATTTTTCCTTCCCAAGAACTCCAAAACAAAATGGAGTGGTAGAGCGTAAAAATAGGATGATTCAAGAGTGTGCAAGAACTATGCTTTCGGATAGTAAATTACCAAGAAATTTTTGGGCTGAAGCAGTCACTACCACTTGTTATATTTTGAATAGGATTTTAATTAGACCTCTAACCAATAAAACAAAGTATCTTATTTTAAAGTTTTTGGAAGTAAATGTTTCATGCAAAATACAAAAGACAATTTGGATAAATTTGATCCTAAATCCGACAAAGGAATCTGTTTGCGCCAAAAATGGTCACAAACCCCAAGTATTGTGAAAGCACCAGTGTATGAATACAAATCAGCAATATTCAAACACAAATCTCATATCTAAGCAAGCAACAAACAATCCAGAAATAATGAACAGTGACACACAATTTATAGTGGTTCGGCTATCTCCGGCCTACGTCCACATCAAGGTTTTTTTTATCTTTTATTGATTATCCTTGCTGGTTACAGATGATTACAGCAGTTACAATGAAGGATTTCGAGTACAATGATTGTGTTGAAGCGTAGAATTGAATCCGGCAGAGTCTGGACGTTGGATCGCCAAAAAGCCCCTGTTTCTGTAGGCTTCAGGGTGCTATTTATAGGAGCAGAAGGCTGAGATCGCGCTCAAACTTCGGGAGACTCCTTCTGGCATGTGAGGGGGCCCACGCGACCGACCCCACCAAGTTTCGACTCGATCTGCGATCGATACAAAGCAATTTCGTATCCATCAGGAAATGACCCAATCGAGCTGAAACTTGGCAGGATTGTTCTTTACCTTGTATGCAAGCTACTATGAAAATTTCGTTGCACTTGGATCTGTGGTTTAGGAGATATGATCGATTCAAGGTCATGTTTTCCGCAGCCTACTGTCTTCGAACCCATGCTTTCGCATCCATCTCCTTCGTCTCGATCAAGGCACGCGCCTATCTGCTGACGTGGCGCTACTTCCCAGGTCAGATCCTAAATTCGTGCCGAGTTGAAGGTTTCTTCCTTCTAACCATGCATGTCCTTCGCCGCTTTGAATGCTTCTCCTCTTGATTCGTGCTCGCATCCATATTTTGCGTTCGTTCGTGCCGATAACTTTGCTTTGTATCTGCATCCAACTGATGGACACGAAGACGTCGATACGAAATACGCTGCATGTCTCCATCCTGATCGATTCGAACTACTCGAGTTAAACAAACCATCGCTCGCTTGCCTACCAATCTGATCGATACGAAAGCCATTGATGCGAACCACTTCTGATTGATATGAAAGCCATTGATGCAAACCACTGCCGATCGATATGAAATGAGGATACGTGGATCGATACGAAGTTGATGGGTACGATCGTGTGGCCCTTCCAATGGATACGAACCAGATGGATTCGAATACAGCGAGGCGATGTCATACTGGTGGATTCAAACCTGATGGGTTCGAATGGACCACCACCTCGGCCTTTTGATGGATACGAACTACATATCTCCTCCAACTTGTATCGATCATATCTGGTCCATACGAACTCCAACTAACCTGAAATTTGAAACATGGCCTTTTCTAGTCCTCATCATCATCTCCAATCGATTCCGTCCCGATCGGAGCCCGACCAAATTTCGACGACATCGATTGCATCCTTGTTTCCAACTGATCTCCAATCCTGATATTCATCGTTCCTTGCCAATTTGTTGATATTCCAGCCTTGACCAAAAGGTGGGATAACATTTGTCCCCAAAACATGCCTTGTGATAATAAGGCATATTTTGAATAACTCCGAATCCGATATCCAAAGTCCATAGCCAATTCCATATCCATTCAAACTCGATAACCGAGTCTCAATCCATCCTTATCCAATAGCCAATAACCGATTCCAAGACCTCTCCGGGTCGATATCCAAATCCATAACCTCTTCAGGCTCTTGTCAAGCGCAATCTACACTTGACGACCATGGTCCAGTGTCCCTGGACGTTGAGCTAACCTCTCCGGGTTCTTGCCAAGCGCAATCCACACTTGATGTCCTTGGTCCAGTGTCCCTGGACGTAAGTAATGCCGTGGCTTAAGTCCTAAGCCGAATCCTGGTCGCTCCGGACCCTTGTTGAGAATAGTCCATACTCAACGACCTGAAACGATAATCGATAATAAGGGGCCTAAGTCCTAGGCCGAATCCTGGTCTCTCCGGACCCTTATCGAGCACAGTCCATGCTCGATGACCTGAATGAGTCACTTTACCGCGTTCGGGCAAAACGACTCACCCCTTGCCAGGCATGATCCATACCCGACGACCGTTTTATCAAAACCCAAACATAAATCCAGTCAAAATCCAATCCAAAATCCAAGTCAAACCAAAAAATCAGAAATCCAAACAATCATCCAAAACAGAAACCAGTCATCCAAACGAAAATCCAAAACAGAAAGCAAACAAAACTAGGAGTTCAAACCAAACTCCAAAACCAAACCAGAAAACCAAGTGTCCAATCCAAAACAAAAAACAGATTTCGCAAACCATAGCTTCGCGCTTTATCATCATTCAGAGCATGCCTAGGGGCTATCTCCATCCCCATACTATAACAACCCGTATATTTGTACCATTTAAATTGACAATAATCCACACATGTCAACTTAAATAATACAAAACACGAGTCATTATGGGATTATAAATACATAAATGTAAATGAGAATCAATACAACATCATAGACACAGAACAGTCACAGAATAATGCAGCGGAAAATACATCATCATAATAGCAGTTCATGAAGCCACTATATAATATACAACAATGTCTTAACATCAAGTGACTAATACCAAAAATGTCCAACAGACTAGGACATCAATACATGAATAGAAATAGACTGTAAAGATAAATGCTAAGCCTTCAGCATCTTCAACCAACCTTGATCAGCAACTGGATAGCTTCAAACTGACCCGAGCATATGCAAAAGAAACACTCGAGTCAGGACTCAAAATCTTATGCAATTAAACCAAGTGCAAGGGAATAGTTCATAACTTAAAGATGGATAAAATAACATCTCTAAGGATCCGATAAACTATCTATATATACAATAGAATACGATAGATAGATAATGTCTAATCAGTAAAGTATGATATTAAAGTAGTGTTAAGGCGTTACCATGATCCCCTTAACACATTTTATTCCCAAAAGCATATACAAGACCGTAGTTTCCCCAAAATCGGAAGTCACCAGAGGGCAATCCATATACTAAGGTACAAATCCAAACGTAGTGGTCGCGAATAGGATAATCAGTATGACAAGGTACATGAGGCGATACCAAATAGGATACTAGTAGTTGCGTGATCCGGACTGATGTTGAGCATAGCAGCTACTACCTCAACACCGCGAAACAACACTCCCAAATCAAGGGGTGCACCCAAATCGAATCACAAAAGTAATAGATATGGTATCGAAGAAGTGTGTCCGCTAGAGGTGGCGAACCTCAATGGTCCGGCGCGGCTCCTGTTTTAGTCATGTCAGGGATCATCCAATATCGTTCTCTTTCTTTAGTCAACGCGTTCATCAAACCATCCACTTCATTCTGGATCAACACTTCGCGTGTAATAGTTATTAAAGTGGTTTTCGGTATCGACAGAGAGTATGTCCATATCCGATCCCGGTCTCTTTAATAACTACGTATTTATTACCCAATGGTCGGTTAACTTAACGTTTAAACAAATCAAAGTCCAAAAGTCAAGGTGCAAATTTGACTTCCAAATTTTGACATTTCATGATTCAATTTATTTCGGATATTTAAAATCATATTTCCAAATGAAATCTGTAGTTCAAACATTTGAATTAACAATATAATTAAGTATTCAAGTTAAATTTAATAACTCACTTATTAAATTTAGTTCAAAATCAATTAATTCGAATTTTACCGGTCAATTAAGTTCGAATCGTTAATATAAATTCTATTTATCTCAATTTATATTTACATTCATCGTTACATTAAATATAATCATAAATTTGATTAAATCAATTTCCTTAAATTAAAAATCATTTTACATTTAAATTATTGCTAAATTAAATCCATAAGACTCCAGTTAGTTTCGTATTCCATTTTAAGTCAAAATTTCCTAAATCTAAATTATTATTTATGACAAGTTCAAATCTATTTTAATTTAAAACTTAGTTTAAATCTAAATCTACCAATCTAATAAATTAAATTATTAAATTTTAAAACTCACTTGTTTTAAATCTTATTTCAATCAAATTTGCCAATTCATTTTTCTTCAATTAAATAGATTTATTTAATCCGTTTCCATTAAATTCATTAATTATTCCAATTAATCCATTAATTTATTTCAATTAAATGCATTAATTTATTTCAATTAAATTTATTAAATCGTTACTTGATTTCCAAACAAATTATTAAGTTCATTCCTTAATTTCAAATAGATTTCAATTTCAAAATAATTTTGTTGACCAATCGGGTTTCTTATTTTTAATTGTCTATCCTAGGCCAAGTTGTTTAAGTGGGTATTTATCATTTCAACCCGATATCGTTCAATATAAAACAAATCATAACAAAGGGAACTTGCAGTGTGATAACTGGGATGGTGTCAAAGTAAATAAACAAGCAATAACAAACATACATAACCATTTAACAATTTATTCAAATAATCCCGAAATAATCATATTAACTCACATTTGTTATTATGCAAATTAATACAATTATTCCTAGAATCCTACGGATTAAAGATTATAACATTACGATTTTTACTTGGTGTCCGTTATCAAATTTCTACATCAATCGTACATATCAATTTTAATGTCACTATTAATTTCCCTAATTACCATCGTATTACAGTTCAACATGTTTAATCAACTTAAACAATACATGGCGTCAAATTTTAGAAATTAACAGTTTACTTCAATCAAATTTTAACAATCAACAATTTAATATCCAAATTAATATTAACAACAATTATCACTTGATTATCATAGCATAATAGATTGAGTCGTGAATAAAATATTCACCTTGCGTGGTTAGAGAAGATGGCGCGACACGAAGAAAAATAGATAAAATAGACCCTAATAGGCACGACGTAAAACGAACCCAAACTGCAACCAACAAATAATTAATCAATACTTTATTTATTGCAATATATATAGATTGAATATATATAAAATCATACCAACGACGAGGCAAGATAGATTCGACAAGCGGGATGGAAATACTTATACTTCCGGATCAATAGCAGGAGCTGAAACAACATAGCAACAGACTGTATGTGAGCAACCCAACATTTCAAAGTATATACTATTATATAATCTAACAGTTATATAATCTAACAGTTATATATATATATCAACTGCTATATATATAACTGATGCACATAACAGAGTGGTCGGGTCATGATGCAGGGGTTGGTAGCGGCGGTCAGTAGGCGATGGTCGGCGAATGGCTAGCAGAGCGGTTGGAGGCGGAGCGGGCTGTGGGCAGAGCGGGCTGGAGGGCGCGGGATGGAGGGCGGAGCGGGAGGCGGTTGGTGGCTGTGGGGAGGTGGGCTGGGTGGGGTACAGGGCGGAGGCCGGTAGTGGGCGGAGGAGGCGGGCTGGGCTGTTGGTGGCGGAGGGCGCTGGGGTACGGCAGTGGGCGGAGGGCGCTGGGGGTACGGCAGTAGGGCGGAGGGCGCTGGGGGTAGGGCAGTGGGCCGGAGGGCGCTGGGGTAGGGCAGGCGGGCTGGTATGGGGCGTACGGGCAGGCGGAGCTGGGGACGGAGGGAGGCTGGGCGGAGGGCAGGGCTGGCATGGGGCGGGACGCTGGGGACGGAGGAGGTCGGGTTGGGAGCTGGGTGTTCCGGTGGTGGAGTGGGGCAGGCGGACGGAGCTGGGGTGGGTGCGTAGGCGGATGCTGGGGAGGGGCTGGTGTGGGCATGCATGAGGAGGGGAGGAGTTTACATATGCTTTTCTTCAAAAAAAAAATAACGTAAACTAAAGAAGAGGGAGAAGGAAAGGAGTGCAGAGGAGAGAAGAATGTTACGTACCAAAGAAAAGCTGAAATGAAATGGGCAGTAAATGAAGTGAGCTGTAGAGCAGAGGATAGCAGATATAAACAGAGAAACTTAGAGTCCCCGTGCAAATGAAATGATGATTTGTCACAGTGGCTATTGGGTTTTCTGAAGGGCCATTTGAATTCTGAGCGGGAAAAGGTAGGGTACCGGTTTGTGTGGCGTAACGGACCAGTTTGTACTCCGTTAACCAATTAATAGCTTGCAACGCCGAACTCCGATTGACACAAACAAATATACCGTTTTGATCAGTGCGACGAGGCGGACACAACGGTATGAAGGTATTGATGGTTTGACATTGTTTGCGAAGTGGTAAATCTTATTGAACCATTTGCACGAGTGAACATTTTAGCTAACAATTTAAAGCGGAATTTGACGAAACGAAATGCGCCGATATGATCAGAATATTTTTCTTATGCAACATTGCGAAAAATATTTGAGTTCGGACGATAGAAAATTTACACATAAAATTAAAACTAATATGTAAATTTGACGAGCAAAATTTACTACAATATTTTTCGACGAAATTTGGCGTACACCTATGTCTATCTAGGCGTATTCCAAATATGAAGTTTGAACGGTAACGGAGATCGTTTGTGAATATTTGAAATTTCTATTACGGGGAATGCAGCAAATCACCAAAGAATAAGATCGACGGAGCTAAAGATGTCCGAATTTTGAAAAACGAAAAATGACGCCTTTTTTAGAAGATGATTTAGAATTTTTCTATGTAAAATATTTAGGTTCGGCAGATAAAAATTTTCACGTTTTAAAATGAACTGATGTGCAGTAAAATGCGCACGAAATTTACTACGGTATTTTCCGACGAAACTTTACCCATATCTACAATCATCTAGGCGCAATTTAGAAACAAAGTTTGGACGTTGATTGAAATCGTATGAAAGTTTCACATTTTATAGTAAAATAACGGTTCTAAATTTTTTTAAAATTGGGTCGGAATTTCATGGTCGTTACACCGTACATGTGTAAATGACCTGGTTGCTCGCCAATGGTTTGTTACTTATTTCATATTATCCGGGTCAATGGATAACCAATCGACCGTCATTCCTGGGCCTCACATCATCATGGTTTGAGGTAGGCGGTGGTTGCTCCCGCTCCACTGCTGCATTCCGTACCCCAACATACTGCCTCAATTGTCCATTCCTCACATGCTCCTCAATTATGTCCTTTAGATGCCTGCAGCTGTTGGTATCATGTCCGTCCAAATCGTGGAAGAGACAGTGCCTTCCTGATGCCCTTTCCCGTTCAGATGGTTCTCTCCTAGCCGACCTCCGGTAAGGAAGGCGATTCCGGGTTTCCATGTATATCCGCTCTAGTGTCTCGTTTAATCCCGTGTATGTGGAAAACTTTGGATCTTTCCATCGCTTCCTGGCTTTTCCTAAATCGTCATCCAGCTTTCTCTTTCCATTGTCTTTATCCGGGTTTCCGTTGGATGGTCCTCCACCCTCAGTCGCATTCACGTCCTTTAACTTTAAATCCCTACATGCGTCTTCTTGCCGAAAGAACCTTTCAGCTTCATGGAAGAATTACCCGAGATCCAGTGCCGGGTCTCGTACTAAAGATACCTTAAAATCTGAATCCTCTCTGACTCCCGACACCACCGCCATCAAAACCATCGATGGATCCGGCCGATCCATCGAAGCAACCGCCGCATTGAATCGAGTTAAAAATGCTCTAAGTGATTCATCCGTCCTTTGCTTTACCGATGTTAGCGTCATTACGTTCTTTGGTCTCTTGATATGAACCCGAAACTGTCCCAAAAACCTATCCACCAATTCCCTCCAAGTCCTGATAGATCCTTCTTCCAGCTACCTAAACCACATTGCAGCTAGATCTGTCAAATACAACGGGAAACATCTGGCCATCACTTCCTCCGATGCCCCCAGCACTTCCATGTGTCTAGTGTATCTCATCAAGTGATCAGTTGGGTCAGCCTTGCCATTATATACTTCCACGCTAGGTAACTTGAACTTAGGTGGATTCTGAGCTATCCTGATTTCCCGAGTGAACGGACTCCTATTCACTCCTTCCAAATCTCTATTGGCCAAACCTCCACGCATAGTTCTTCTAATAATCTCAACTAATCCAGCGTTGTCGGTCAAAGGTTGCCCCCCATGTCCCTGAGGGAATTCTAGTACATATTCTTCATGTGGCTCATTAGCGGCAACGTTGGCTCTAGCCTGTTGAACTCCTTCCAAAGGTCTTCCTGTGTCAGATCCTGTGGGCCTGCCCCCAGGCCTTGGTTGATTGCCCTCCGGTTCTGTATTCTGTCTTCCACTGGGTTCCGCAAACCTAGTTCCTTGTTCCACATCTGCAGCCGCTGTAACTGGTCCAACGTTTTGTGTTCCCGTGGCTCTCATCTGCTCGAAAAAAGTCTGCATCATGTCCTGTTGACTCTTTAACAACCTTTCGTGCAATGAGTTTGCCATAGCTTCCATTTCATCTCTGGTGATGTAGATAGAAGCTTGCCCTTCTCCAGCTCCAGAGGAGGCTTCTTGACTTCCTCCTTGTTGGCTTCTCTCAGCTCTTTGTCTTGTTTGTCGAGTCATTGTCTTTCAAATCTAAACTTTGAATCTGGTGTAGCGGGTGCTAGTTTCTTCTCAGTGAAAGCACCAAAGTGTTTGCGCCAAAATTGGTCACAAACCCCAAGTATTGTGAAAGCACCAGTGTATGAATACAAATCAGCAATATTCAAACACAAATCTCATATCTAAGCAAGCAACAAACAGCAATCCAGAAATAATGAACAGTGACACACAATTTATAGTGGTTCGGCTATCTCCGGCCTACGTCCACTTCAAGGTATTTTTATCTTTTATTGATTATCCTTGCTGGTTACAGATGATTACAGCAGTTACAATGAAGGATTTCGAGTATAATGATTGTGTTGAAGCGTAGAATTGAATCCGGCAGAGTCTGGACGTTGGATGGCCAAAAAGCCCCCCTTTCTGTAGGCTTCAGGGGGCTATTTATAGGCGTAGGAGGCTGAGATCGTGCTCAAACTTCGGGAGACTCCTTCTGGCACGTGAGGGGGCCCACGCGACCGACCCCACCAAGTTTCGACTCGATCTGCGATCGATATGAAGCAATTTTGTATCCATCAGGAAATGACCCAATCGAGCTGAAACTTGGCAGGATTGTTCTTTACCTTGTATGCAAGTTACTATGAAAATTTCGTTGCACTTGGATCTGTGGTTTAGGAGATATGATCGATTCAAGGTCATGTTTTCCGCAGCCTGCTGTCTTCGAACCCATGCTTTCGCATCCATCTCCTTCGTCTCGATCAAGGCACGCGCCTATCTGCTGACGTGGCGCTACTTCCTAGGTCAGATCCTAAATTCGTGTCGAGTTGAAGGTTTCTTCCTTCGAACCATGCATGTCCTTCGCCGCTTTGAATGCTTCTCCTCTTGATTCGTGCTCGCATCCATATTTTGCGTTCGTTCGTGCCGATAACTTTGCTTTGTATCTGCATCCAACTGATGGACACGATGACGTCAATACGAAATACGCTGCCTGTCTCCATCCTGATCGATTCGAACTACTCGAGTCAAACAAACCATCGCTCGCTTGCCTACCAATCTGATCGATACGAAAGCCATTGATGCGAACCACTTCTGATCGATACGAAAGCCATTGATGCAAACCACTGCCGATCGATACGAAATGAGGATACGTGGATCGATACGAAGTTGATGGGTACGATCGTGTGGCCCTTCCAATGGATACGAACCAGATGGATTCGAATACAGCGAGGCGATGTCATACTGGTGGATTCGAACCTGATGGGTTCGAATGGACCACCACCTCGGCCTTTTGATGTATACGAACTGCATATCTCCTCCAACTTGTATCGATCATATATGGTCCATACGAACTCCAACTAACCTAAAATTTGAAACATGGCCTTTTATAGTCCTCATCACCATCTCCAATCGATTCCGTCCTGATCGAAGCCCGGCCAAATTTCGACGACATCGATTGCATCCTTGTTTCCAACTGATCTCCAATCCTGATATTCATCGTTCCTTGCCAATTTGTTTATATTCCAGCCTTGACCAAAAGGTGGGATAATAGAATCTTTATCGGATATTCTAATAGAAGTAAAGCATATAGAGTTTTCAATTTAAAAACTAACACCATTAAAGAAACAATGCATGTATCTTTTGGTGAAAATTTCAAAGATTTTGTTCAAATAAATTATGAAGATGATTTTGTTACTCTAAATAATGATTCAAACGAAACAAATTGTGAAACTATTCATCCTAATAAAAAGATCAGGCTTTCAAAAGATCATTCTGTAGAAAATATACTAGAAAATATAGAATCTATTGTTAGAACTAGAAATCAACAAAACAAGACGAGTAATGTAGCTTTTATGTCAACTATAGAACCTAAAAATCCAAAGGAAGCATCATCAGATGATTAATGGATCCTTGATATGCAAGAAGAACTGAATTAATTCACCAAAAATGATGTATGGGAACTTGTTCCTAGACCCGAGGACAAAACTATAAAAGGGACTAAATGGGTTTATAAAAATAAATTAATGAACAAGGTGAGGTCGTTAGAAATAAAGCTCGGTTAGTCACGCAAGGTTATTGTCAAGAAGAAGGAATAGACTATGATGAAACCTTTGCACCCATAGCAAGATTAGAAGCCATTAGAATTCTATTTGCTTTCACAAACCACAACAATTTCAAATTATTTCAAATGGCTGTCAACCATGCCTTTTTAAATGGCTTTGTTAAAGAATATGTTTATGTTGAACAACCCCCACTTTTTGAAGAAGAAAAGTTTCCAAATCATGTTTACAAATTAAAGAAAGCTTTATATGTTCTGGAACAAGCTCCTAGAGCCTGGTATGATAGACTAAGATCTTACCTATTACAATTAAATTTTGAAATTGGTAAAGTAGATAATACTCTTTTTATTAAAAGAAACAAAAATGATATCTAATTAGTACAAATTTATGTAGATGATATAATTTTTGGATTAACAAACAATGAAATGAACAAAGAGTTTTCTGAAATAATGACAAAAGAGTTTGAGATGAGTCATATGGGTGAACTTACTTTCTTTTTAGGATTGCAAATAAAACAATTAGATAGTGGTATTTTCATTAGTCAAGAAAAGTATGCTAGGGATCTAATTAATAAGTTTGGTATGACCACTGCGAGTAGAAAACCCACTCCCATGGCAATCAACGATGCCTTAAATAAAGAAGACATGTCAAAAGACGTTGATCAAAAACTATACAGGGGAATGATTGGATCGCTACTCTATATAACTGCGAGTAGGCCTGATATCATGTATAGTGTCTGTCTCTGTGCAAGATACCAATCTCAACTTAAAGAGACCCATTTAAAAGCTGTTAAACGTATCCTAAGATATGTTAAACAGACTTTAGACTATGGCCTATTTTACCCTAAAAATGATCCATTTGATTTAATCTCATATTGTGATGCTGACTATGTTGGTTGTAAATCAGACCGAAAAAGTACAAGTGGAACTTGTCACTTTTTAGGACATTCTCTGGTTTTTTGGTTTAGTAAAAAACAAAATACTGTCTCACTATCAACAACTGAAGAAAAATATATCTCTGCTGCTTTGGCTTGTTCTCAAGTTATCTATATGCAACAGACCCTAAATGATTTTGGATTAAATATTTCAAAATCACCAATTTATTGTGACAATACAAGTGCAGTAAATTTATCCAAAAATCATACTCATCATGCCAGAACAAAACATATTGATATCAGACATCATTTTCTCAGAGATAATATAAGTAAAGAGATTATTTCTCTTGAATTTATCAACACTGAGAATCAAATAGCTGATATTCTGACCAAACCCTTGAATCAATCAATCTTTACTAAATTTAAAAGAGAACTAGGTATTACTCTATAACTGAGATATAGAATATAGATATAGTAACATATATATATTTAAATAAATAAAGAAAAATAAAATTATCCAAATTTCCATAAGGATGTCGACATACCCCTACCCCCCATGTCGACATACAACGGTAAAATTTGAAATTTTGATTTTCCCTCTAAAATTAGTTTGGTAGTTATATATTCTCTACATTTCGAATTCTTTTGTCTTCCACTTCATTTCTCTCTGTAATAAACTTCTGAGAATATAAAATAATGTCCTCCTCTCCTAAATCAAACCAAAATGCTACCTTTTCTTTCCCTTCTCCTAATGTTGGTCCATTTCAACGAACTACACTGGCCCGAGTCATGAAGATAGAGGAAACTTTAAAGGACTCTCTGCAAATGATGACTGAGTTGCAAGTCATGCAGATAAAGATGGCAAAGGAATAGAAGAAACAAGGCAAGATCCTTAGAAATTTGCAAGAATTTCTAATGGATAATCATGCGGACCCGATCGTGATTGAAGATGACTCCTCTAACATTCATATTCATAATCCATTAGAGGAAGACGACGACGAAGAAGAAGAAGAAGAAGCGCAAATGGACGAAGACAATAAAGTTATTTACATTGGAGGAGTCTGTTTTGATAAAGATGGTAATTTGGCCGAACAACGTGGAAAATTTTGTCTCCATTATCCAAATTGTTCGATTCACAAGTCACCAATTATCAAAGACTCTCATTAGATTGTTTTTATGATAATGTTTTTATATATTGTGTGTATTTGTATATATTTGTGTTTATATGTGTAATATAACAACATAATAAAATTATATTTACGTTTCGCTTAATTATACTTCGTTATTAGTATTTAGTTCCATAGTATTAGTTTAAGGGAGAGTTATGTAGTTTAGAATTATTTTTTGTTAATGACAAAGGGTAGAGTTATAAAATAAGGTTATATAGGCTTAGATTAAGGGGGAGTTAGTAGATTAAAGGGGAGTTGTTGGAATAAGGGAGAGTCGGAGTAGAATCGAAGTTTGTGGAGAAGATTTTATAAACAAAGGTTGTCATCATCAAAAAGAGGGAGATTGTTAGTTCCTGAGATGATGGTTTTGATGACAACAACCTTAAGACTTGTTATAAAATATAAATACTAATATTCTTGTCTAGATATATATGTATATGCAGGATATATATGCAAGTACTGAAAATGAAGACTGTACAGTATAAAGATTCAAGACTGAGGAATTCAAGATTGAAGAAATCAAGACTGAAGGCTCATAAGTATCAAGAGTTCAAGATTTCAAGTGTTCAAGATACCAAGATAAGTAATAGTGTCTAGATTTATGTTAAAACTTCATAATAGCACTAAAATCTTTATTCATATTTTAATTGTGGAATGGAACCCATGACCTCTTTAGTGGGATGGAACCCACGACCTCCTCTAGTGGAATAGAATCCACAAAATTTTCAAAATAATTTATTTTAAATATTTTTCCAAAAACTTTTTAAAGTCATCTCTCTTAGTTTAAATATTTTAGACTTAGACTATTTTTATTATCTTTTATATTTTGATTTCAAAATTATCTCTTATTTTTAAATTATCTCATGGTTTTAATATTATAAGCTTTAATTTACAAAAATATATGCTATAATTTGTTTTAAATATTACTTTATATTATAGATTATATATTTGTAAGATTACTTTTTAAATCTCTTTTTTAAGTTTAAATTATATTCAAAATGGTTTATAAACTTTAGAAAATGTTTTGACAAGTTTTAAAAAGAAAATCTCTTTTAAAAACAAAAAACAATTTTCAAAATTTACTAGGGCATGTCTACATACCCCATCCCCCCATGTCGACATGGTAGCCGTGGAATTTAAAATTCAAATTTTCAAATGAAGTGTCTATTCGTCATAACTTTTCGTGATGGACATAACTATTGTTCTTCTATAAATACTAGTTGTTTTCAACGAATTTTAAGTTAGTTTTTCTTTATTTCTTCACTCCTTCTTCTCCACTCAAGTATTCTCTTATATTTTAACAAAACTCTACCGAAATCCTAAGTGAATCAAACTTGATCATCTCTAGTTTGATTCTCTGTCATTCTCTCTCAAAGATCTCAGTGCTATTTAGAGTTATAGGATCATTTGTAATCAAAGAAGTGTATCGAGTCTCTCTATCTATCAAAGTGATTTGGAAACGGTGTGATTGTGGCCAGTAAATCAATTGGGTGTGATTGTAGCCCGTAAATCAATTATGTGATCTTGTAGCCTGGTTAAATCGAGAGATTTTACCCTAGACTCGAAGACAGGAGGGTGTATCTCATGGCTTTGAAATCGAGGTTGTAATATCGACATTATATTTGAAAAGAAATCTACATAAGAAATTATGTAGGACTTGATGTAGGGTAAATCCGAACTAGTATAAAATTCCGGTGTGTTCTTTCCTTTACTGCTTTTATTTACTATTTGCAACCGTGTTTGATTATGTGATTGTTTCAGTGTTTGTGAATTGCATCTGTTTGGGTTTAATTTGAAAATATTTTGAATAGATTCATAAAATTAATTAAACACTATTCACCCCCTCTCTAGTGTTAATTCTGCCTTAAGATCTGTAATCTGTAATTCCTATAGTTGATTCCTGTATTTATTCCTTGTGTGTATTGAGTTGTAGCGACCTAGAAAGTTGAACATTTCGTCTTCGTATATTAAAATGTTTTGAAACATAATTAAGTGTTATAAATATGATTTTATAACCTTGCTAAACATCATTTAATTAATGAATAATGAGAAGAAATTTTTTTTGGAAAAATGTTTACAAAAATATATTCTTCGAAGAAACATCGATAATGTGATCGGAAATCAGTTTATCGGTAAACGGCTTTTTAATCGATATAAGTTGTTCGAACTCTTTTGCACTTGTTTAATGATCAAATGAACACATTAGCAACTATTTAACACACTTCTCTACATAAAGCAATGGAAGGTTCTAGAAGCTTCTAAGTGGATAAGAGATATTATCATGTTAAGGGTATAAGTATAAATTTGCTAAAAAAAGTGATGTAAATGAGAAGTGATGGGTGAGCCTTCCATAACATGAAAGGATGGTGAGAACAAGGCTAAAGAGCACCAGTCCTGAGCCTACATTAGGAGAGACATACCCTTGATAATAATTCACAAATTCACAAAGCAAAACCATGCTCTTTTCATGTCTTTCTCTTTATAATTTCCTAAAGCAAAATAATTGCAAATCTTGTCCAAATAAACTCAAATTTGGACTAGAGTCTTACTATAATATTATAACACCTTCCACCAAGTTAGAATTTAAAGAAGCAAAGCAATCTCTCCCCATCCCCTCTGGTTGGGAGCATTATTGTCCTTTTTGGGCAAGAAGAAGGTGAAAGCAAGAAGGAGGAAGGAAAGGTGGTTGCAAGGTGAGGTTGGACTTGGGTTAGTTGGAATTGGTTGTTAGTTTGCTTAAATGTAAGCAAACTCACCACTTTGATAGAAAATATAACCCATATTTGTTTGTGTTTGATTTTTTTAAGTGGTTTGAATTGATGTTGACATTTATTGAAACTTTGGTTTTGGTTCTTGCTTTGAAAGCAAGTGACATATGTATGGACTTAACTAGACTTGAAGGGAATTGAATGGAATTGTATACCATGTGGTATAACCTTGAAACAAAGCATACATGTTGTAGTTGAACTTTGGATTAGGTTGGACTCGGATTTGAAAGTGCACTTGTAGTGATAGTCGCTATCGATGCACTTAGGAATTACCTTGTTTTTGGTGATTTTTATGGAACTTCATAGACAGATCCTTAGGGTTTTCTCACTGTATTTATAATGTTTTATATGTATGTTTGTTGCCATAAAAATTTTGGGTAGAAAAAAGTTAAGAAACATCTCGAAAAGCAATCAAAACTTCACTTGTGCAAAACTGCTCCGTTTAGCCTTGATTTTTGGACTTCAAAGATTTGAAAAGATATTTAAATTTATGTATTTTATTTCATTATTTTTACAAAATTTTACTAGCTCTTATTAGAATAATTAAAAAGTGGTTTGAGATATTTAAGAATTTTTAAGCATTAGTTGTGAATTTTTTAAAAAGAGGTTTTTATAATGAAAACTTGTTTTCCAAGTTTTTAAGTAAATTATAAATCTGTTATTTTCATGTACTATTTTGAGTAAATTTTTTAAAACCTATTATAAGTATTTTAAAGTATTTTAAAAGCATTTTTACGTTTATATAGTTTTTAGAAAATATGTTAACTATTTTATATCTTATGCAGTAAATATTTCTAAAAATGATTTATTTAATATCTAGTTTAATAAGTAAATCACTATAGATATATATAATTTAAAAAAGGTTTTAAAAATATAAAAAAAGGTTTAGAAAGTGATTATAAATTGCTCAATAGTCAAGTGGTTAATTGTTTAATTACTTGTTTGAAAGGTAATTAACCATGCTTAACACTAAAAGCCGACATAGTAGGCTAATTTATTTGTAAGAGTTAAGATCGATGTTTGAGTAGGGATATGAGCAATAGAGCTCTAACCTACTGTATTCTCTCTTGATTGAGGAATAGTTAAGTCGGGAATTTCAGAAATGTGTTAATCGTGTTAATTACTTACTTGCTTATGGAAATCATTGATACTATACTTAACACTAAAAGCCGGTGAGGTAGACTTATGTATTTGTAGGATTCAATAATGAAGTGTCTAGGTAAGGCTTTGAGGCAATCAGTGCTCTAACTTACATGGGGCTTCAATCTTGGATTAGGAATAGTAAAATTGGAATAACGGAAATGAGTTAAGTATACGAATATTGATTTGTATAAGCAATTGTTTTTGACTAGACAGTCGATTAGTCGACTATCAAACTTGACCTAATATGACTTAAGAAGTGTCGAAAGGGTTCACGATTTCATATCAATGAGAACCCCTGGGGAGGAGCATTGGTACGAAATGTATCTAGCTTTTACTTACTTTTGAAATAACGGGAATTGAGTTAACCGGAAATTCATCGATTGGTTTTGAAGAGTCTGGGATTGGTAAATGTTTTACTTACCGAATACCACTCCAAAACCGGTATACGAGCTCTATGTTTTAGAAGCGGTTGCAGAGGAGAATCTTTGTGGAGATTCGAGATCTATTCGAGATACTCAAATCCATGTAGTGAATCTTGATATGTTCAAGATATTGGAATCCATTTGGGGATTCGTGTTCTGTTCGAGTGATGAAGACTCGTGTGAGAGGTACCAAACGTAGCCTCAACATCGGAAATGGCTAAAGACAAGTAGCATGCAATATCTGAGGTTTGGCTAACTCACGACAAGGTATTATCAACTCCATATCTAGAGTATGCTTATCGAGATGTTGGTACCAGGAGTTGATGATATTTGGTTCCACGTTGTTCATGTTTATGTTCGAACGTGGGCCTTTGTGTTTACCTTATGGTATATTTTATCTAAAGATATATGGCACTTGGAATGTATTTTCTAATCCTTGTGCATGGAGATTGGATTTTGGATTAACTAGAGGGATCTCCGTGGAAAATCCATTATGCGAACGTACCTTAGCAGTTATAACACCCCTAATTTTTGTTTAATATTATTCAAGAGATTTAGTTAGATAAATTAAATAGAATAATGCGTGAGTTATTTTAATGAGAATGAGACTTTTAATTAATTTGAGCCATGCCTTAAGTAAGCAACTAATAAGATTGTTTTAAACTTAGAAAAGAAAAAGAATAAATGAGAGAGACATAATAGGAATGGTTTCTTATTTCATTTCCTTAACTCTCCCTCTCTCACTTCATTCTCAAACAATCAAAACCTAACCTAAAGAGGTCGACCAATACAAGAAGAAGAAAGAAGGGAAAAACTAAGGAATTCAAGGGAAAAGCTTAAGAAAATCAATCTTTAAACAAATCTCAATATTTCTTATCAAATCTAAGGTGAATAATGGTATTCATCTTATCTAATTATGTTTATTTTTGGATCTAGGATGATTTTCGATTTGGTTATGATAATATGTCATGCTTTTGATTGATTGTATCATTTTTTGATTGAATGATGATTTATTAGAATTTTTATGAAATTATTCTTAAGGGTTTTAAAGGTAAAAATCTTGTTTTTGATCTCTAATTGACTTGAAATTCGAATATGTTATGTAAAAAATTATTTTGGAGATAGGTTTTTAATTTCATAATTTTTCAAATTTATATGAATATTTTATGAACTTCCTAAGATGGAAAAAGTGTTTATTTTGGGTTTTAATTATTAAAAATAATAAAATTAATATTTTGGTTGTAACGACCCGTAAATTTTAACTATTTTAATAACAAAATTAGTTGAAATGTTGTGAAATTTTAAATAATAAAAATTTGAAATAAAAATTTGATATTTGAAATGCGTCTAGTTAAACATAGCAACTATTAAATTTTCGTCCAAAAATACGAAAGTTTATTTCGTGCGTAAATCTACTTCAATTTAATCAGTAAAAGCGATGAAAATAAAGCGTTTTCGAAACTTAAATATTTTTACACAGAAAAATTCTAAATCGTCTTCTGAGCAAGACGTCATTTTTCATTTTTCCAAATTCGGACTTCTTTACCTCCGTCTATCTTATTCTTCTGCAATTTTCTTGCATTTTCCGCTAGTTTAAAATTCAAAATTTCATAATTCAATCGAAACACTGATATCGGTATACCATTTTAACTGTTTCATCGCGCCGGTCACTATTGTATATTCACTTCTGTGTTTCGGTGTTCGGTTCGCGGCGAAACTGCGAAACGACTAACCGTTTCGGTACAACTTTTGTTCTTCGTAACCATTCACTTTCCAACTATTGAATAAATGGTTATTAATGTTTAATTTTCCCAGGATTGGTCATGACCTTTCAACATTTGTATTTATTATTGGTCGGCGTTTCATTGCTTCCTAGGCTCATTGTTTTGTGTGTCGTTACTCGTTCCTTACCTTCATCTTCATTTCAAAAAAATAAATAAAATAGGAGAAAGGCATGTTGCCTTCGTTCATTTTTTTTACTAAGGCCTGTATGCATGCATTGAGATCCAGCTGAAGCTTTCATTATTCTTCAAAAAAAATCTCACCACCTATTTATTTTGGCCTCCATGTTCTTCCTCTCACCTGTAAACACTTCCCATGATGGCTAAGCTCCGCCCAAGCTCAACGACCTGCCACGTCGACAGCCGCCCCACCACTTGTAACGACCCAGAATTTTTGATAATTAAAATTCGAATATTTAATTGATTTTAAATATTAATAAATGGAATTTAGAAGTCGAATGATTTATTTTTCGAATATTGGGTTTCATTTGATAATTAAATCGATAAATTAAATAGTGGAATTCCAGGGATAATTAAAAATCGAGTTAAAAATGATTGAAAATGATTTGTAAAATTTTATTTAATCATACTGGAGTTATAGAAAGGTTATAGAACTTTTAAAATTGAATTTGGAGTTAATCTGTGAAAATCGAATATTTTAATATTTAATTATCGACTGTAAAAATAGCCAATTTTCGGACAGTCTCAGAATTGAACGAGACCAGTTCCATTGGATCCGTAATAGTTAGTTATTATCGGATTTCAATTTTCGTAGCAATCGAAGTTATCGTTTGACCGTGGCAACTCGAAACGCATCGATATCGTTTTAATTTTAAATCGTCGAGTAAAAATAGTCATTTTTCAAAAGGTCTCGGATTTCGACGAAACTAGTTTCATCGGATCCGTAATGTGATATTATTGTAAGGTTTCAAATTTCGTAATTTTTGGATTTACCATTTGTTCGGTACGAATTAAAACGCCTCGAAATCGATTTAAATCGGTTTAATTTAAACTGATCGTTTTTCTCCATATCTCACACAGACGATCGAATTAGCTTCCGAAACCTATTCCATTGCGTTCGGAACGCGGGGTAAACCTTAGAAACGTCAGCCGGCACGCTCGAATCGGAGTTCGAAAAAAATTCGATGAATAGTAAATCGTGAAATTTTCTATATAAGCACCTCCATATTTCATTTTGCAAAAGAAAATGGATAACCCTAACCCTAAACGTCTCAGCCGCCACCCCACTATCAATGGCCGATTCACTCCCATCTTCCCCTTCGTTTTTCTCCAAATCCACAAAGAAATTCGTGAATCTATCAACTGCAAAAATGGAGAGCATCACGAGATCTTTATTTTGAACGGCTGTGATGGGTTTTAATCGAGTAGATTGCCGGCAAATCGAGGTTAAACATCGAAAGTTCACACACGTTTTTCGAGCTGCTGATGGGGCCGAGCTCGCCCTCCTTCTGGCCGTGGGTAGGGGCAACGTAGGGGGTTGTAATGGCACTTTCTGATCGAAGTGGAAGTCGTCGTAGAGATCGCGTGTATTAGGGCATAGAGGCGGCTTCGTTGGGTTCTTCTTGTACGCGACCTGGAGGATGGAGGAAGAAGACGCGCGCGGGCTTGAGTGGGAGAGCGGCCCAGATTTTCTCCAAAAGAAACGCACGGTCCAGATTTGCTAGGTTTAAAATTTTAAAAGAAAATGTAAATTTAATTATATTTAAATTCGTATAACTTTGTAATAACGTAACTTTTTGCTGCGTGATCAGAAAATTACGAAACGAGCGGCGTTGGCTTCGTTTTCTCGAACACTACGTGATGAAATTGGATTGTAGTCGTTTGGAACTAGTTTGAATTTCGGGTAAAATTAAACGGCCGTTTAATTTTATTCGAAATAAACGCTGGAATCGGAATTGAAATCAAGGTGAGATTTTTTTCTCACTCAAAATGAAAGTGGAATTTTCAGTTATTGTTTGATTGTCTGTTTGGATGTGCTATTAGATATGATAGGATATATCTATATATATAGCAGTATATACATATTGGCATATGTATATATTGGATTGATTGATTTCCCGCCTCGTATAGCGGATGAGACCCTATTGCGCCGTTAGTAAGCGGATTTTTATAAAACCCATATACCGCGATAATTCCGTACTGGAGCGGAATTGGTATTGTGCTAACATCTGTGGATGCAGGAAAACAGGTTGGAGGGATCCAACTGGATTCCTCACCGTATTGATTATTTACAGATATTGTGATATATTCTGCTATCATATGATGATATATGATATTGACTGTTGTGATGGACTGATTGGTGTTGTTGCATCATCGGATTCAGTTTTGAAATGTAAAAATAACGACTTTTACTTTAAAAAGGTTTTTAAAGTGATTTTTGAAAATATACGTTTTATGGAATTTTTGAATCGATTTATAAACGTAAAATTTTAAAGTTATAAAAGTTATAATTTTTAGTGAAATATAACCGAAATGTCGTTTTGAAATAAAAGTCGATTTATGTATAAAATGGTTTAAGTTGGGATTTTTGAATAACTATAAACGATTTGTATAGAAAGATTTATAAAATTGATATTTTATAAATCAAAATATTGGACTTATAAAACGAATTTTATAAGTGTTAAAAAGAAGTATAAATGAATTTCATAAGTGAATGAAATTAATAGATTTACATTGTGAAGTTAAAAATGAATGAAACTGTAGAATAAAAGATTTATAAGAGATTAGCTTATAAATTGGATTTTTGCCTTTAAATGGAATATTGATCGAGTTATTAATAAAGAAGATTTATTAAATTGGAGTCGTTAGAAAATAGAAATAGAATTTATAAATGTTGTTTTATAAATTCGAAATCAATTGGATTTGATGAATTAAAATGTTAAAGAAGATATATTCGCGATTTTGGATAGCGAATTTTAATTGAAATAAAAATGTGTAGAAAAGATTGAAATTGGGTTAAGTGAATTATATTCACGATTTTGGACAGTGAATAAAATTTTAAGTAAAATGGATACGTTTTTGAAGAAGTGATATTAAAAATGAAGTTAAACATTTTAAAGATGTTTTAAAATGTATTATGAATCGAAAGCATAGATTTCAACGTTCATTGTTGAAACAGGCGTTTTCGAAAAAATAAGGAAATGATGGACTATAACACTGTTGTTATAGTAAATGATTTCCGAAAGGAAATGTTTTTAATGTAGTATTGGGATTTATATATCTATCTAAATCCGAATCCCTATACTAGTGATTTTGAGTCGTCGTAACGATGTTTTACGTAACATTCGTTTTGACTCAAATAAATGTTGTCAAAGTAAAGGATTTCCTTAAAGAATGAATATATACTTAATTTTGATTTAAGTATATCGAATATTTTCAAATGTTGAAAATAAAAGATTTGTGAAACACTTATTTTTAAATAAGTATGGAAATGCTTTTCCAAAATGAAATGAAACGTTTTAAGATTTTATCTTCTTAAAGATAAAATGAAATTGAATATTTGAAATCGATTTGAGAATCGTATATCAGTAGATATTTTGAAATATAAATTCACTATGGAATTTATAAAGGAAAGGGAAACTGTTTAGAAAAATAAACGTTGATTTATTTTCGAAGTGTGGAAATTATATATCTAGTAAAGATATTTTTGAAGAATAAATAATTTGGAAAATTATTTGGAATCTGATGATGTCGCGCATCTTTATTGATAGTTAAATAACCGACTATCAATAATTACCTTGAGTAGGTATTTGTTGTGAATTGGATGAATTTGAATGCCACACTTATTTTTGAATAAACGCTCACTATTCGGGTTAGCCGGGAAAGGACCATGGGGTCGTATAACCCATTCCGAACATGTGATACGTCGTTATGAATTGCATTTGAAGACCGGTGTTGAAGACCGGATATTTTTGAAAACGGAAGGATTACCGTCGAGTTACTCTACATCGGCTGATCTCCGATTTAGAGGTTTTATCACCCTTAGTGACGGGAAGTCCGGACGTGATTAGAAAATTATCCGGATATGCAAGGGCTTCGTGAGAAGTGCCTTCGGTTCTGTTCGATCCCGGAACAGACTTGTATGGATTGTGTGTCTGACGTTACAATTTGAGATATAAAGCTGATTTCTTTCAAATACATTTCTGTTGGTGGCGGAGAATTTATTCTCTTAGCTTAACACCCTTCTCTGAGACGTACGAGCTCAGAGGTTATGTAGTTGAAATTTATCAGCGATATATCCCAATTTGGTAACGTGGCATACTGAGTGTTGCTGTGAAATGATCAGTGTTTGATCATTTGTGATATGATCATTTGTTTGATCTTATATCTTTGTGATCATAGGTTGATCATTTTGTTTGACCCGAAGCATGGCTTTGTAGAAAGCGTAGCTTTGTGGACGAGACTTCGTCGAGCCTCACACCTCGGAAATGGTCGAAACAGGAAGGATGCGGCAAGGTTCTAGGGAGTAGCGCCCCTTAGTGTATGTCATTCCTTCTGGATAGAGGTGGTATCATGGTATGGAGCCCAGATACTTAACCTATGTGGTTGCTGCATTTTTACTATGTGGTTTGTTGGAAATCGGGGATCCTCGGGAAGATCGGTTACGATCGGGGGATGGCATACGCGTGTCAGTAGTTACCTATTTTTGCAGAGGTAACCCGGCCTTGTGTTGGCAGAGATCCGGTTAGGTTCTCGGGTCGTCTATTCCAGGGACGTACCCATCGTGGAAAAGGAAGTTCCTTAGCCTGACCATTTGTTGGAAATCCAAACTCCAATACGAACTTTGTACGGTATTAGTTGTAGAACCTGCCATTTACGTACGGTGGTCACCACTGTTTAGATGGTAGCTATAGTAGGCATACGATACTGGTCGTATGTTGGCTAAGATTAATATTATACTTTCGAAATGTTTTCGACACTATGCACTAATAATAATATCAAAAAGAATTTGATTTTTGCGTAGTAAGCATCTTTGACTATCATAAGAAGAAATCTCCTCCAATTCTGCGTTTGCATTGTGTGTGTGGTGCGAGGTCTTATGGTAGTTTCATTTTCCAAAAGCATTGCGAATTTGTTTTATTTTCTTTGTGAAAGAATAACTGTTTTACGATCTCACACCAGTCACCATGACTGACTCGGAGTTTATTGTTCCCTTCTAAACTCTGGGTGCCCACCAATTTCCACACGGGCAGCCTAGAGTTATGTTATTAGGATATTCTGGATATTCTGGAGCTTTGGAAGCAAGCTGGATGGCGAGACGTAGTATTTGTATCTGATAGTATTTATTCTGCTGTGTATTCTGTATGAGGACAAGTTATATAACTGTCCATTGTTGTATATTGACTCTGATGATTGATGTATGTATAAAATGATATAGCTCTTTGTTTTAAAAGACTAGTGTTTATTTATTATATATTGTTCCGCTGCGATGTGTAAGATTCTAATATTGTTTTCTGTTCTGTTGTTCTCCCGTGATGTTATTCTTTTACTTTCTGTTCCTTCTTTTCTTGTTCTTCTACCTTTTTCTTCTTTCTAAAACCCTCACTATTGGAGTTTCCGGCACTCGATTGCTCGGCAGTCGATAAAGTGAGTATCGATGTCGAATTTTCGAAAGTCGAAAATTTCGGTACGTGACACCACTTCACCCTCCGACTTTCCGTTCGCAACTGCTCCTACCTCCTTGTCCCATCTCTACCGGCCCGGACCGCACCCGCGCAACCACCATGAGCCACAGCCGACCCGCCTCCTCACCATCTTTGCATCGCCGACCTCCGTCATCCGCCACCTGAACCGCCACCACCAAGCGCCGATCCCACACGCATGCAACCTCCTTGACCCTACCTTATCCCGGTCGCCTCTGCTCTTCCACAATCCGCCATCCCGAGCCTCCTACCAAAGCATGCTCGCCACCACCCTTTCATTTCGCCTCCATCCCTCCCTGGCTGCCGATTTTCTCAACCACCATGCTTAACTGCCCACCTCTTTGCATAGTTGCAACTCAAGCCCCTCTTTTATATATAAAAGGTATTATCTATGTTTATATTTTATCAGTTGTGTATAATATATTTTTATAACACAAAATTTTAATTTTATCATATATATAGCTTATATTTAGTTGCGTATATGGTTTGCGTCTTCTATATTGGAATTTCCAAGGACATTTTACTTATTATAGTAGAATGTATAGGTGTACAGTGGTTAAAGTTTTAAACTATAAATTATGTTAATTATATAATAGGTATACGAAAGGGTTACTTATAATTAGTATATAAGAGTTTTTCCACGTGTGCATTAGGAGTCTTCGGATATATATATATATATATATATATATATATATATATATAAATCTATTATGTCCAGATTTTGAAATCTTACGGTAAAGTGTCTATAGATTAGTATACATGTGATGTAATGATTCATTTTTTTGAGTATAATATAGTACAGGTTAATAAAGTAAGCTATAATATAGTAGTGGTCTCAGCTAGTATGCACAGTGACTTATGTGTCATTTATATGAAATAGGTAAACTCTAGGATAGTACTATGTTAAGGGTTGTTCAGGTTGTATTGGCTGCTGTTACAATATATGTAAATATTATATATATATTTCTAAGTTGTATTTTGTCTATGTTCTTTTATATGTATTTTAAATTTAAAGGTAAAGATTACCTATTATATAATCTGGTGCAATATGTTGTCGTATATATGTAAGAGCATACCACATAATTTATAGTTTTGATGATGTATCATCTATGTTTTTCAAATGGTTATAGTTTATATATATATTGTTTAGTTCACAGTTTTATTTGGTCTGATTTAAAATTTTCGAGTAGTATATATATGTGTACAAAGAGTGTAGGTTCTTCTGTCTATATAAAAGCATATTTGATAACCATGTCTGCATACATGATGGGCCCGCATATTTAGTGAATAATATTATATATTTATACGTATAATATATATACACTTTTACTAGTCTGCATTGGTTTGTGTATCCCAATTTTTACATGTAGAAGTGATTTGGATGCATGTACTTGTTGCACTGTAATTACATCATGGGTTATATATGTTTGTAGTTCTTAAGTTGTATTATCTTAAGAAAAGTATTAGATAATTTTATAAAATTGTTTATATAAGTGTATTGGTTTATATACGTATATATATTTAATTTAAAATGTGTTTGTATTTAAAATATGATTTTATATACATACAGTTATGTATTGTTCATCTATACCAATTATCTTCATCGATCCAGTTCTGATTCGATTTCGTCAACTCCTATTTAACAGCTTTGTCGTCGAATTCGTGCCAATCTACCTTCGCTATGGATTTCATGCTTGGATTCGTAGCACATCTCATCTCCTTTTTTTTAACCTCGAAAGGTGAGCAATCACTCACGATTAATGTTCTTTTATTTATTAAATTTGATTTCAATTGAAACGACAATTGAAATATGCTGCTGTTAGTTATTTATACTGTTATATATGTTATTACATGTATCAGTTCACCTGTGACATCTGACGCCCTTATCTGTTATTTATGAAATGTTAATCCCGCTTGATTGATAATTGATTGATTGTTTGTTGTTTATATTGGATGTTAAATTGTAATGGATAAAGTGATAAATTTTATGCAAATAAATTTGACGAAGGATAGTTAAAATTTTGAATCGACATATGTGTTGAATTTGATTTGTTAAAATTGTATAATATGATCCCTTGAATGTTTAATTATTTTACACGTAGTAAAATAGTTAATTACCTTTGAACCATTTGAATTTATGTTGTATTAACCGATGAAGTATGAAATTGAATAATTGATCTCAAGTGTAGAATTGCCTAGAATAATTTGTATAATAATCTTTAATCTACATGAAATGATAGTGTAGATTCTAGAGATAATTATATTAATTTGCACAAATAACAATGTGAATTAATACGATTATTTCGGGATTATTTAAATTGATTATTGGATGGATATTGATTGTGGTTATTGCTTGTTTATTTACTTTGACACCATCCTAGTTATCACACTGCAAGTTCCCTTTGCTATGCCTTGATTTTGAATTGAAATGGAATCGGGTTGAAATGATAAATACCCAAATTTAATTTTGACCTAGGATAGAGAATTAAATAAAACCCGATTGGTCAATAATTTGATTTAAAAATAAAATAAATATTTTATTTGAATAAACAATAAGGTTTTGAAATGAAGTTGGAATTTGAATTTTTATGAAAGGAAATGTTAATATTTAATAATCTGAATCAAAATATTAACATAGTAGATGATGAATGAACGTTGTTTTAAAATTAATTATTAAATAATTAAATTTGGAATTATTAATAATAAAGTTTTGAAATTAGTTAATAATTAAGTTTTGAAATTATTTAATAATTAAATAAGATTGAATTATTTAATAATTAAATAAAATTGAATTCCTTGTTAAGTGAAATTGAACTTCTTGAATAAGTGAAATTAAGTTTCTTTATAAATTGAGTTGTGAAATTGTAACTAAGTAAATTAATAAGTGAAATTGAATTTCTTTAACAAGAAATAAAATGTGATTTATTGAAATTAATGTAAGACTTGAAATGTAATGAATTTGATTTGATGAATTTAATTTAATTCAATTTGTAAGTTTTGATATAAGGAAGTTGAATTTAAATAATGGATTTAATGAATTGGAAATTTAATAGAAATTGTTTTTGAATGGCAAATTTACTTAATGAATATTGAATGAAATCGATAAATGAAGTTAAATTGTTTTGAATGTTAAATTAAATTAATTTAAATGATTTCAGAATGAAACCTATAGACGAACTTGAATCAATATTTGAATTGTTTAAATAGAAATTTAAATTGAATTATAAGATTTTGAAATGGTAATTTGGAAGTTATGAAACGTAAATTCTGGAAATTGATTTAGAAAGATAAATGAAATGTTGGTTTTACAAATTCTAATTGGAATTGTAATTGATTTGGTTTTGAAATATATAAACGACCAATCGGTGTAATGATTACGAAGGTTATTAAAGAGA
This sequence comes from Allium fistulosum, assembly GCA_030737815.1. NCBI lineage: Eukaryota > Viridiplantae > Streptophyta > Magnoliopsida > Asparagales > Amaryllidaceae > Allium > Allium fistulosum. The sequence goes on along the minus strand of CM060908.1, from coordinate 153,540,481 downwards.
CCGGAATCGGTTAGGGACATACTCACTGTCTAAATCGAAAACCACTTTAATAACTATACACGGAGTGTGATCCAGAATGAAGTGGTTGGAATGATGTATGTGATGACTGAAGAAAGAGAACGATAATGGATAGCCTTGACACTTGTGTCAAATTGGAAATGACTAAAACAGGAGCCGTGCCGGGCCAAATGGAGGTCAGCTACCTCGAGAAAGCACACTTCTTCGAAAACTACTCATTACTTGTTGTCGATTGGTGCACCCTTGATTTGGGAGTGTTGTTTCGCGGTGTTGCGGTCACTGCGGCGATGCGTTCTCACCAGTCCGGATCAGGCAAACGGTAGTTTCACTACCTTGGGTATTGCCTCATGTGCCTTGTCATACTTGTATCCCTTTATACGCGACCACTACGATTTGTTTTGTGTTATACCTATGGAGTACTCCCTGATAGTCCACTAGTTTACGGTGTAGTTTACAGTGTTGTATAGACTATAACGCTTATATAAATGTGTTAAGGGGATAATGGTAACGCCTTAACACTATTTTGATACCTTATATTACTGATAGACATTATCTACTTAGCGTACATTACTACCTAGTAGATAGTTTAACGGATCCTTAAAGGATGGTTATTCCAAACATCCTTTAAGTTACTTGTATTTCAGTTGCTATTTCACTTGAGTTGGATTTATTAATATAAGAATGTTAATCCTGACTCGAGTGTTTTGTGTTTTGCTTTATGCTAGGGTCAGACTGAGTGTACCAGTATTCGAGACTCACCTTTGGAGTTGGAGCTTTGCTTGAAGATCCAGCCATTTATTCTGCTTTCAGTATTCGATGATTCCAGTGATGTATTCTGATTTGTATTTGATGTATCGTGTTACTCTTCCGTTGTATCTAGTTTAACTCTGATGTAACTTATATATATATATAGTAGCTTCATGAACTACTATCTCTTTTATTCCCGCTGCATTTATTACTCTGTGTCTGTGATCTGTGATTATTTATTTACTGTATATGTTCAGTTTTGCCAAATTTAAATTAACAATTCGGTATTTTGAATTATTCAAGTCCGACATGTGCGGATGCGAATGGTCCAAAATATCAGGTCGTTACAGTTGGTATCAGAGCTTTGGTAGCTCAAGGCAAAACTCAGCATATAGGGTAAATGTATTTACAGAATCACTCTCATTCGAGTTTCAATCTCTTTCTTTTACTCAATTCCTTTGAATTTTGGAACGTTCCCCTCGGTTCCGAAATTCATTCGTGTCCTTCACTATTCGTCTTCTTTCAATTCTGGAGCACCCCATAACTCCATTTTGAATGATATATATAATAGATCGGCGGTCTCGCCAATCTTCGAATGATTCGTAAAGGAGCAAAACTCCTTTACAATAGGCATTGATTTACCGGAGATTTCTGTATCCTCGGTTTACGGTGCTATCTATCTCCTGCTATACCTGAATTCTATTTCTTGAGATCGAATGTCGATTTACCTCGGAATTCTACACCGATCTTATTTTGAAGTCACGGTCGACCAGGTTAAGGTTGCCCGCGATTTATATAAACTTATCCATCGCCTTATTTTGTTATTCAATTATCTCGTCTTTGTTTCAAACCTATCTTCGAATCGAAATTCTCTTTGATTTGAGTCTATCAAATTTGAATCTCTATCCTTGCTTTGAAAATCCATTATTGTATCGTTGAGCGAGAAAGTGTATGTGTAAATTAATATTAAAATATTTATATATACATATTGTGTTGTTTGAGTTGTTGATGTGATTTGGGTTTCTGATCGATTCGTCTGATCAACGCTATCGATAGGATCTCCAAAACACTCGAGCAGAGCAAACTGGCACAATATTGTTTCAAATTTGGTAAGTAAAATAGATTTGTATGATTATTTTATATATAAGTATAAATTTTCTGAAATTAAATTGATAATGAATTTGTTGTCAGAAGTAATAAATAAATGAATTTATAAACCTGGTTATAATTTGATTTGGAATTTGAAATGAATTTAAAATTGAATTTGAGAATTTAATTTCCGAAAATTTCAAACCTTGGTTTTAAAGGTTTTAAAATGTATATCTAAAGTATTTCGAATAAAAAAATATCATTTCATAGAAATTTTAGATGTGTAATCAAGTGCTCTTCTCTTTGTCGCTGGAAAATAATTTCGGTGATGACGGCCGCATCATCGACATTCATTTTCGAGTTTCAAAGAGTAGAGACCATCAGTAGCTTGCTACACTTTTGTTTCAAAATGAATTTGATTTGAATTTTTAAAGTATGACTTGATTTAAAAATATTTATATACATATATATTAGTATTTAATTTAGATTTGACTTGGATATATTGTATGTATATATTTATCTCTAAATTGTTTAAATTTAATCGGAAATTAAATTCAAAATTTTCTTAAAGGATGATTTTCAATTATAAATGAAGCCAAATTCTTTTATAAATACTTAACTCGAAATAACTGAATTGTAAAATTTACTTGTATAATACTCAATTGCATTCAATATAACTTACCTAAATTTTCTAAAGTTAACTATGTAATTGAATATGATACAGCAGAAAATGATATCAAAAGAAATTTTAAATAAATTTGAATGGTTAAAATAAATGTAAATATACTTACTATATATGTGATAGGGTATATTAAGTAGAATAAATTTAATAATAACATGGAATAATGAAGAATAAGATTTGTTGAATAAAGTATAATTTTAATAAATGACTATTCAAGTTTATGATTTTGAAACTGTTAATTAAAGATGATTGTATAATAATGTAATAAATCTAGAAATAATTAAAAGCTTGATTTAACTTTAGAAAATCAAATGGATTAAATCAATTGCTGAATATAAAGTAATTTAAATTTGAATTATATGGTTTAAATTAATTGTCTTATTTGTTTTTCCAATCTATTTTCTTCTGGTTGTTTCTATTCTCCTACCTCCTTCCTTTTCGAGGAAGAAAAGTTTTGAGTGGGGGAGAGTGTAATGACCCGTAAATTTTAACTGTTTTAATAACGAAATTAGCTGAAATTTTGTGAAATTTTAAATAATAAAATTTTGAAATAAAAATTTGATATTTGAAATGCGTCTAGTTAAACATAGCAACTGGTAAATTTCCGTCCAAAAATACGAAAGTTTATTTCGTGCGTAAATCTACTTCAATTTAATCAGTAAAAGCGATGAAAATAAAGCGTTTTTGAAACTTAAATATTTTTATATAGAAAAATTCTAAATCGTCTTCTAAGCAAGACGTCATTTTTCGTTTTTCCAAATTCGGACTTCTTTAGCTCCGTCTATCTAATTCTTCTACATTTTTCTTGCATTTTCCGCTAGTTTAAAATTCAAAATTTCATAATTCAATCGAAACACTGATATCGGTATACCATTTTAACTGTTTCATCGCGCCGGTCACTATTGTATATTCACTTCTGTGTTTCGGTGTTCGGTTCGCGGCGAAACTGCGACACGGCTAACCGTTTCGGTACAACTTTTGTTCTTCGTAACCATTCACTTTCCAACTATTGAATAAATGGTTATTAACGTTTAATTTTCCCAGGATTGGTCATGACCTTTCAACATTTGTATTTATTATTGGTCGGCGTTTCATTGCTTCCTAGGCTCATTGTTTTGTGTGCCGTTCCTTACCTTCATCTTCATTTCAAAAAAATAAATAAAATAGGAGAAAGGCATGTTGCCTTCGTTCATTTTTTTTACTAAGGCCTGTATGCATGCATTGAGATCCACCTGAAGCTTTCATTATTCTTCAAAAAAAAATCTCACCACCTATTTATTTTGGCCTCCATGTTCTTCCTCTCACCTGCAAACACTTCCCATGATGGCCAAGCTCCGCCCAAGCTCAACGACCTGCCACGTCGACAGCCGCCCCACCACTTCACCCTCCGACTTTCCATTCGCAACTTCTCCTACCTCCTTGTCCCATCTCCACCGGCCCGGACCGCACCCATGCAACCACCGTGAGCCGCAGCCGACCCGCCTCCTCACCATCTTTGCATCGCCGACCTCCGTCATCCGCCACCTTAACCGCCTCCACCAAGCGCCGATCCCACACGCATGCAACCTCCTTGACCCTGCCTTATCCCGGTCGCCTCCGCTCTTCCACAAACCGCCGTCCCGAGCCTCCTACCAAAGCATGCTCGCCACCACCCTTTCATTTCGCCTCCATCCCTCCCTGGTTGCCGATTTTCTCAACCACCATGCTTAACTGCCCACCTCTTTGCATAGTTGCAACTCAAGCCCCTCTTTAATATATAAAAGGTATTATCTATGTTTTATATTTTATCAGTTGTGTATAATATATTTTTATAACACAAAATTTTAATTTTATCATATATATAGCTTATATTTAGTTGCGTATATGGTTTGCGTCTTCTATATTGGAATTTCCAAGGACATTATACATATTACAGTAGAATGTATAGGTGTACAGTGGTTAAAGTTTTAAACTATAAATTATGTTAATTATATAATAGGTATACGAAAGGGTTACTTATAATTAGTATATAAGAGTTTTTACACGTGTGCGTTAGGAGTCTTCGGATATATATATATAAATCTATTATGTCCAGATTTTGAAATCTTACGGTAAAGTGTCTATAGGTTAGTATACATGTGATGTAATGGTTCATTTTTTTTAGTATAATATAGTACAGGTTAATAAAGTAAGCTATAATATAGTAGTGGTCTCAGCTAGTATGCACAGTGACTTATGTGTCATTTATATGAAATAGGTAAACTCTAGAATAGTACTATGTTAAGGGTTGTTTAGGTTGTATTGGCTGCTGTTACAATATATGTAAATATTATATATATATATTTCTAAGTTGTATTTTGTCTATGTTCTTTTATATGTATTTTAAATTTAAAGGTAAAGATTACCTATTATATAATCTGGTGCAATATGTTGTCGTATATATGTAAGAGCATACCACATAATTTATAGTTTTGATGATGTATCATCTATGTTTTTCAAATGGTTACAGTTTATATATATATTGTTTAGTTCACAGTTTTATTTGGTCTGATTTAAAATTTTCGAGTAGTATATATATGTGTACAAAGAGTGTAGGTTCTTCTGTCTATATAAAAGCATATTTGATAACCATGTCTGCATACATGATGGGCCCGCATATATAGTGAATAATATTATATATTTATACGTATAATATATGTACACTTTTACTGGTTTGCATGGGTTTGTGTATCCCAAGTTTTACATGTAGAAGTGATTTGGATGCATGTACTTGTTGCACTGTAATTACATTATGGGTTATATATGTTTGAAGTTCTTAAGTTGTATTATCTTAAGAAAAGTATTAGATAATTTTATAAAATTGTTTATATAAGTGTATTGGTTTATATACGTATATATATTTAATTTAAAATGTGTTTGTATTTAAAATATGATTTTATATACATACAGTTATGTATTGTTCATCTATACCAATTATCTTCATCGATCCAGTTCTGATTCGATTTCGTCAACTCCTATTTAACAGCTTTGTCGTCGAATTCGTGCCCATCTACCTTCGCTATGGATTTCATGCTTGGATTCGTAGCACATCTCATGTCCTTTTTTTTAACCTCGAAAGGTGAGCAATCACTCACGATCAATGTTCTTTTATTTATTAAATTTGATTTCAATTGAAACGACAATTGAAATATGCTGCTGTTAGTTATTTATACTGTTATATATGTTATTACATGTATCAGTTCACCTGTGACATCTGACGCCCTTATTTGTTATTTATGAAATGTTAATCCCGCTTGATTGATAATTGATTGATTGTTTGTTGTTTATATTTGATGTTAAATTGTAATGGATAAAGTGATAAATTTTATGCAAATAAATTTGACGAAGGATAGTTAAAAATTTGAATCGACATATGTGTTGAATTTGATTTGTTAAAATTGTATAATATGACCCCTTGAATGTTTAATTATTTGACACGTAGTAAAATAGTTAATTACCTTTGAACCATTTGAATTTATGTTGTATTAACTGATGGAGTATGAAATTGAATAATTGATGTCAAGTGTAGAATTGCCTAGAATAATTTGTATAATAATCTTTAATCTACATGAAATGATTGTGTAGATTCTAGAGATAATTATATTAATTTGCACAAACAACAATGTGAATTAATACGATTATTTCGGGATTATTCAAATTGATTATTGGATGGATATTGATTGTGGTTATTGCTTGTTTATTTACTTTGACACCATCCCAGTTATCACACTGCAAGTTCCCTTTGCTATGCCTTGATTTTGAATTGAAATGGAATCGGGTTGAAATGATAAATACCCAAATTTAATTTTGACCTAGGATAGAGAATTAAATAAAACCCGATTGGTCAATAATTTGATTTAAAAATAAAATAAAGATTTTATTTGAATAAACAATAAGGTTTTGTAATGAAGTTGGAATTTGAATTTTTATGAAAGGAAATGTTAATATTTAATAATCTGAATCAAAATATTAACATAGTAGATGATGAATGAACGTTGTTTTAAAATTAATTATTAAATAAATAAATTTGGAATTATTAATAATAAAGTTTTGAAATTAGTTAATAATTAAGTTTTGAAATTATTTAATAATTAAATAAGATTGAATTATTTAATAATTAAATAAAATTGAATTCCTTGTTAAGTGAAATTGAACTTCTTGAATAAGTGAAATTAAGTTTCTTTATAAATTTAGTTGTGAAATTGTAACTAAGTAAATTAATAAGTGAAATTGAATTTCTTTAACAAGAAATAAAATGTGATTTATTGAAATTAATGTAAGATTTGAAATGTAAAGAATTTGATTTGATGAATTTAACTTAATTCAATTTGTAAGTTTTGATATAAGGAAGTTGAATTTAAATAATGGATTTAATGAATTGGAAATTTAATAGAAATTGTTTTTGAATGGCAAATTTACTTAATGAATATTGAATGAAATTGATAAATGAAGTTAAATTGATTTGAATGTTAAATTAAATTAATTTAAATGATTTCGGAATGAAACCTATATACGAACTTGAATCAATATTTGAATTGTTTAAATATAAATTTAAATTGAATTATAAGATTTTGAAATGGTAATTTGGAAGTTATGAAACGTAAATTCTGGAAATTGATTTAGAAAGATAAATGAAATGTTGGTTTTACAAATTCTAATTGGAATTGTAATTGATTTGGTTTTGAAATATATAAACGACCAATCGGTGTAATGATTACGAAGGTTATTAAAGAGGCCGGAATCGGTTAGGGACATACTCACTGTCTAAACTGAAAACCACTTTAATAACTATACGCGGAGTGTGATCCAAAATGAAGTGGTTGGAATGATGTACGTGATGACTGAAGAAAGAGAACGATAATGGATAGCCTTGACACTTGTGTCAAATTGGAAATGACTAAAACAGGAGCCGTGCCGGGCCAAATGGAGGTCAGCTACCTCGAGCGAGCACACTTCTTCGAAAACTACTCATTACTTGTTGTCGATTGGTGCACCCTTGATTTGGGAGTGTTGTTTCGCGGTGTTGCGGTCGCTGCGGCGATGCGTTCTCACCAGTCCGGATCAGGCAAAAGGTAGTTTCACTACCTTGGGTATTGCCTCATGTGCCTTGTCATACTTGTATCCCTTTATACGCGACCACTACGATTTGTTTTGTGTTATACCTATGGAGTACTCCCTGATAGTCCACTAGTTTACGGTGGAGTTTACAGTGCTGTATAGACTATAACGCTTATATAAATGTGTTAAGGGGGATAATGGTAACGCCTTAGCACTATTTTGATACCTTATATTACTGATAGACATTATCTACTTAGTGTACATTACTACCTAGTAGATAGTTTAACGGATCCTTAAAGGATGGTTATTCCAAATTTCCTTTAAGTTACTTGTATTTCAGTTTCTATTTCACTTGAGTTGGATTTATTAATATAAGAATGTTAATCCTGACTCGAGTGTTTTGTGTTTTGCTTTACGCTCGGGCCAGACTGAGTATACCAGTATTCGAGACTCACCTTTGGAGTTGGAGCTTTGCTTGAAGATCCAGCCATCTATTCTGCTTTCAGTATTCGATGATTCCAGTGATGTATTCTGATTTGTATTTGATGTATCGTGTTACTCTTCCGTTGTATCTGGTTTAACTCTGATTTAACTTATATATTTATATAGTAGCTTCATGAACTACTATCTCTTTTATTCTCGCTGCATTTATTACTCTGTGTCTGTGATCTGTGATTATTTATTTAATGTATATGTTCAGTTTTGCCAAATTCAAATTAACAATTCGGTATTTTGAATTATTCAAGTCCGACATGTGCAGATGCGAATGGTCCAAAATATCGGGTCGTTACATTGGTCCTGAAATTATTATAAATGAAAGAAGATGGAAAATTGGATTTTTGGGGATTTTTTCCAAGTGTTTATGATTTTCTATGAATTTTTGATGATATAAAAGTTCTTAATTAATATTAATTAATGATATTATTTATAATAGGTTGCAAATTGTTTTGTGAAAGTAAAATGTGATTTTCCAATATATTCTAAAAGAATATGAAAAGTGAGTTTGTTATTCAATAAAAATTTGACAAGAGGCAAGCGTTGGTGGAAAGTATTACCTTTAAAAGGAAATAATTCGGTTTTCAAGATATTTATAGAAATTCCATTAAACCTATGACATTAAATAAATGTTGATGACCTATGACATTAAATCAATGTTGATGATCTACGACATTGAATCAACGTTGATGCCACCGTTTAATGACGATAACAACGTTAATGCCACCTTTACTGACGACATCAATGTAGATGCCACCCTTTATTGACGATGACAATGTTGATGGCACCCTTTATTGATGGCATCAATGTTGATGCCACTCTTTATTGACGGCATCAATGTTGATGCCACCCTTTATCGATGACATTAATGTTGATGCCACCCAGTGTCAATGCCACCCAGTTTTATGCCGCCAGTTTAGATCAGTGCCACCCACTTTATGCCACCAGTATGGGTCAATGCCACCTAGTTTTATGCTGCCAGTTTGGGTTAACGCAACCTAGTTTTATGCCGCCAGTATGGTTCAATAACACCCAGTTTTATGCCGCCATGTTGGGTCAATGCCACCCAGTTTTATGCTGCCAGCTAAGGTTAATGCCACCTAGTTTTATGCCGCCGGTTTCGATTAGTGTCGCCCAGTTTTATGCCATTAGTTTAGACTTATGACACCCTGGTTTATGTCATCACTTTAGACTTATGACAACTATTTTATGCCGTTAGTTTAGACTTATGGTGACTGTTTTATGCCATCAGGTTAGTGCTTTGGCACAAGATTTTGGTTAAGTAATGGGCGAAGTTTTCCTTGTTTTAAAGAATGATTTTAAGTGGTTTGTCAGTGTTAAAAATAAATGGTTTCAAGCAAATAAATAGTGTTTTAGCCCAATTTTGTGTGAAGTTTTCCAATAGAAAATATTACTTAACTTTACGTAATTTTATTATGTATGTGACTATTGATTGAACATAGTTTACTGAATGATGTTATATGTTCTTGTTATCAATTGATCGGTTAAATTTACATATTTTATCATTGTCATGCTCACATTTCATGATCCAATACTACATCTTGGGATTTTAGAGGCAGAATTACGAGTTAGGTTGTCCTAGTAGAGAGTATGGTCAGACTAAACCCTAAAGTGAGTAGAATTACATCCAGGAGATCTGATAGATCAATTGTGTTAGGATGCCGTGAATAGATCAAAAGACCCGAATCATGAATTTAAAACCAAATAAGATTATAGGTGGGACTGGTGTAGGGTCGCGCCTCATATTTCAGCCATTAGCCCCCGGTTGGTAAAGGTCTGCGATTCCAGTGCATAGGACTTTGTCAGTAGTGAGACTAAAATGATGTTTACACATAGAAAGGAACTCGTAGCTCTATATGCTCACTAGATTATTTAAATTGTTTTTCTCCTATCTATATTTGGAGATTTATGGACGTCTGGTTATGTTTTGGCCCAAGTCAGCCTAATAGGTTATTGGTTGGACTGCAAAACCATTAGGTTCATGGTGACCCTAGAAAAAACTATGATTTTAGATAGATAGTCTATTGTTGGTAAGGGTAAACCTTGAATGTACATAACCCTAGGATGACAGACGAGTCAGAGCTACCCAGATTGCATACATGCATATGATCATGTTATGTTTGTTCTAATCATTGTGGTTGCAGCTGAATGATTTATGATTGACATATTTGGATAAGATACTAGTGAGAGGAAAACCCATTTCGCTTAGCGGCGTGGTTTCACTAGATATCTATTTCGTTCAAAATGGAATATTATTATTCACACCGGACTTTTTGTCTGATCCAAAGTTTTTGTTTTTCCTCTTAAACTTTTGGATACTCATTTGAGTTGGTCGAGAGTAGAGGTTTTTAGGTTAGACGAATAAGCTTCCGGAGACACGTAGGAGGCAAATTAGCTAATGTTAAGAGCTTTTATTTCCACTATGTTTTTTTAAAGCTTACGCTATAATTGAATGGATGTAATGGTAAAATTTATAGCTATCAAGTATTTGGCTCTAATTAACCAAGGGGGAACCTTCATATGTCGCTCTTGGAATATTTTATAGTTCTTATATTTTCTCTGAATGCAGGCAACGAATGAGATTATGTAATGAATGTGAAAATCTTATTTTTGAAATGTAATGAAAGTTGATTAATGAAAATGTTTGAAAAATTTTCATATTCAAGTGCTTCTGATGTTATTAATATGATTAACATAACCGTATTTTATCACCAAAGAATAATACTATTAATAACAGTAGCATAAGTAGCGCTTATTTTCAGACCTCAAAATAGGGGATGTTACGGCGGTTTTGATTGTATCACAAAAAATGTTGTGGTGTGATGAATGTAAGCATCACAACTATTTGATATGATTTATATTCTACAGCCTAGAAATTATTTATCATATCACTATATAAACTGAATGAATGGTTGGTGCCTTTTGAGGAGAAAACCATTACGGGAATCCGTACATTTTCAATAGTTACTGTTACATGTATTCATGTGTCTCAAGTTCTCTCATACCGGACTTATGTTTGATGCTTGGTTTTTGTTTTCCATAAATTCCTCCCATACTCTTTTGAGCAGGCTGAGTATAACAGGTTTTACCTTGCACACTTCAGAGTTAAGGAGAGGAGCTGGAGGCTTCCGGGATCTATCTATTTATGTTGTACCGTATTAGCTATGTATATATCAATATTCTGAGGATAGGCAGTTATAACTGTCCAGGAGGATGATAATACTTAGGTTTTATAGCTATGAAATTCCTATATTTAGAGTAACCCTTTATACTGTTGCTTTGGTATTATATGTTATCGTTCCTACTAGTGCTTTGTGCTATGTGAAAGGGGGTTCTCACACTGGTGAACGTGTGATGAAGCTTTGTCTCTTACCCCTACATATCCCGTTTATGGGTTGGTGTGTAGTCGAGAGGCTCGCTGTAAAAGCAGGAATGAGGTTATCATTTGTAGTCACCTTTGAAAAGGGAGAATCGTTATATTTGGTATCAAAGTCCAAGGTTGAGCAAATACCTTGGCGTTGGTTGGGTATGGCTCATTGGAGATAGGGTAAGCGACACCCTAGAATGAGTCGAGTGTATTATATATACGAGAAAGCATATTTGTGTCTTTCTATAAATCTATACCCCCTTTCAGCTTTTCCTTAGGAATAATCCTTTTCTTTTTGAAATAACTCTAGCCTTTCATATCCTAAATATATTCTGCTATGTTCAGGTAGTACAAATCATGAGTAATAGGGCTGCCAATGCTCGAGGAGGTAGAGGTGGTCGGGGTAGTACTGTCACAAATGGTGGAGATCGAGCATCGAGGAATGTTGCTCTGGTCGAGGGACCAAGGTGAATACTGTAGAGGAGGTTATGCAAGTCATGCCTCAGGTGAATTCTGTTTTACTCTGCCATGATTATTAGAGGCTAGGGGTAAGAGGTTTAGTGGGACAGAGAAGATCATAGAAGTCCAGACTTAGATCAAATTGAGTGATTTGATATTCGGGGATATGGAGCTACAAGACGCAATGAAGCATCGATTGGCGTTAGGCCATCTGACGGACACAGCCATGGATTGGTGGAGTTCTATCACTATTTATGTCCATGGAACGGCTTACCTTGGGCTCAATTTAAGGAGGAATTTGAGATGAAGTTTGTCTCGGAAGCCGGAAAGACTTATTTAGGAGTTTCCTCGATTTGAAGTAGGGGGCCATGACAGTGGCGGAATATGATAATTGATTCACTGCACTATCTTAGTTTGGGCTTGGTTTGGTGGATACGCCATTAAAGAAAAATGAGATGTTCATCCCAGGGATGCACCCAAAATTCAAGGGTAATATGACAAATCACATCTTGGGGTCTTATGTAAATTTGGTGAACATGGGGTTGAAGTTCGAGAGCTTAGCATCGAAACCATCTATTCTTGCACTAGTTGGGAACAACAAGTGGAAGTTTCAACTGCCAAGAGACATTTTTGGTTAAGCATATCATAAGTACAGAAAGGCATTTCATTAGGAGCTATACGTCAGTTGGGGGAGGACAAGTGGCGAAAGCGTCATTAGTTAGGGCACCTATTGCTAGAGTACCGAAGTTAGAGCCACAAACGACCAAGGCATTGTTTTCACCAAGGAGCTGCTATAATTGCCATCAACCCGATCATCTAATTAAAGACTATATGATGCTTCATAAGAGGGAGCAGCCTAGAGTTTTTGCACTTGCTTCAACACCTTCTACTTCTACAGCAGCAAAGGGGAAGCAAGCATTGGAAGGTATTCTATAGTATTCATGTTCGTGTCTTATTTGATAATGGTGCTTCTCTTAGTTTCATATCTCGTATTCTTGTTAATAGTTTGAAACTTGAACCATTTATAGCTTTCGATTCTTTTTGTATGTCGAACCCTGTTGGGGCTCCACCAATCTTAGTATGGTTGGTTTAGTAGTTCCAATTTCTTATTTTGACTAACTCTTTCCCTGCGATATGTATGTTCTGGGCTTTATGGGTTTTGATGTTATGCTTAGGATGGATTGGTTATCGTGGAATAGCGCGGTCTTGGATGTGATAAGCAGACCGTGTTATTGAAGAAGGAGATTGAGATTCATACATTAACTTGTGAAAAGCCTAGCTCGTTCATGACTAGTTTCCTTTATTCTCTTAATGTGGTGGAGGAGTAGTTGGGTTCTATCCCAAGTGTCCGAGAATTTGTGGATGTCTTCAATGAGGTGTCAGGTTTACCACCTCATCGGGAGATATAATTCCGCATTGACTTAGTGAAGGATGCAAACCATATTGTGTTGCCTGTTCGTAATCATAGACTTGCACCAACGGAGAGGTTGGAGCTAACAAATCAGGTTAGTAATCTATTGCAGAAGGACTTTATCCGATCAAGTCGTTCGAGCTGGGGGCGCCCATGGTCTTTGCTACGAAGGTGGACAGTTCCCTAAGACTGTGTGTAGATTATCACGAGCTTTACTAACGAACTGTTAGGAACAAATATCCTTTTCATAGGATAGATGACTTGTTCGATTAGCATCATGGATCTCGAATATTTTCCCAACTTGATATTGCTACGGGTTCCATCAGTTAAGGGTGGTAGAGGAGAGTGTGTCCTTGACAGCTTTTAGATCCAACCAATTTTATGAGTGGTTAGTTATGCCAATTGGCTTAACTAATGCTCCAGGATATTTCGTAGACTTAATAAATTGTGTTTTTCGAGATGTGTTGAATAAGCTTGTTCTTGGTTTTATCGATGATTTTCTGGTCTGTTCCAAGACCGAGAACATTCGCACCATCTAAGGATTGTATTAGAAACACTAAGAGAGCATGTAATTGAGGCTAAGTTCTTAAAGTGTCATTTTTGGTGTTCAGAAGTTGGGTTCTTAGGTCATGTTGTTTCGGTGGAGGATATTTCTATTGATCCACTAAGGTTGTGACCATTCAGGATGGAAGATGCCAGAAAGCGCAAGTGATATTATGAGCTTTTAGGGAATGGCAGGTTATTATAGGATATTCATATAGGATTTCTTGAAGATTGCATCTCGTTTAATGAATTTGAGGAAGAAAGATGTTAAATTTTTATGGACGGATAAATGCGAGCAAGCATTCTTAGAGCTAAAGGCAAAGTTATCTAGTGCTCATTTTCTTACTGTGCTAGATGGGTGTAAGGGTTTGACTGTTACACCAATGCATGTGGAACATGTCTAGGTGCTATTTTGATGCAGCATGGGAGGGTTATCGCTTATGTCGTTATGCAAGTCGGCAGCTCAAACCGCATGAAGCAAGGTATGCAACTCATGACTTGGAATTGTTGGCCCCTATATTTGCGTTGAAGATGTGAAAACATTATCTTTTAGGCATGAGGTTCGAGTTATATACGAACCATAAATCCTTGAAGTATCTCTTTACGCAAAAGGGCTTAAACATAAGGCAACAAAGGTGGTTGGAGTTTCTTACGGCCTACGATCTAGACATATTGTATAAGCCGGGGAAAGCAAATGTTGTAGCAGATGCTTTAAATAGGAAGTATGTTGTTATGGCTAGCATTGAGGTTTGTCCGACCTTGATCAGCTGTATAGAAGAGAATCAGCTTAAAGGTCCTCTTATTGCTCTAATAACCAAAGCGGTAAGCGAGAATAAGGCACCGGAGTGGTGGTCGAGATTTGAAGTAGATAGGTGCAGTTTAGTGAAGATGAATGAAAGGTTGTATGTTTCCAAGGTTGATGGGATTAGGTAGAAGTTTCTAACGGAGAGCCGTCATTCAAGGTTGATAACACATCCCAGGTTCAATAAAATGTATCAAGATATGAGGCATAATTTATGGTGGAAAGGTATGAAGAGAGGTGTTTCTATCTTTTTCAGCAGGTATGCTAACGGCCAACATGCAAAAGGTAGCCACTAGAAGACGACTAGACTGCTTCAGTCACTCGAGATTCCTAAGTGGAATTAGGAGCAGATTTCTATAGAATTCATCGACATATTGCCTAGGTCGATGAGGGGTAACGAAGGTATGTGGATTATTATGGATCGATTGACCAAGAGCATAAACTTCATACCTATTAAGACTACCATAATAGCTTTTAGTTTGGCTAAGTAATATGTTAAGCAGATTGTCAGATTGCACGGTATTCTTTATGATATCATGAGTGATAGAGACCGATATTTACAACCAGTTTTGGAAGGGTTCGCATGAGGCTTTAGAGACCGAGCTTAGTTTGAGTACCGCTTACCATCCGTAGATTGATGGGCAAGTGGAAAGGGTGAACCAAATGTTTGAGGACTTACTTCAAGCATGCATTTTAGATTTTAGGGATTCGTGGAAAGAGAATTTACCACTTGTTGAGTTTTCATACAACAACGGTTATTAGGCCAGTATCAAAATGGCACCATTTGAAGCGTTGTATGGATGGCCTTGCAAATCTCCATCGTGTTGGGTAGAACCTGGAGATTGTCTTGTGCTTGGGCCGCATATGATTCGAGAGGCATCGGGTATGGTCATAGAGATTCGAAAGTGAATCAAGGAAGTGCAGAATCGACGGAAGAGCTATGCAGGCGAAAGGCATAATGACTTAGAGTTCTTAGTTGGAGGCTTTGTGTTTGTAAAGGCTTCTCCAATAAGAAGTGTAGTTTGGTTTGAAAGGGCTGGGAAGTTGGCTTCTCATTATATAGGACCATTCTCGATCCTTGAGAGGATTGGTGCACTCGCGTATAGATTCGAGTTATCAATTAGGCTATCAGGTGTTCACAATGTATTTCAAGTATAGCATTTGCATAAGTTTATGCATGATCCTTCGATGACAGTGGAAGCATCACAGCAAGAGGACTTGGAGATTGAGCCAAATTTGGTTGTATTAAGATAGCCTATTCGTAACATTGATAGAGATACGAAGCGATTGAGGACTAAGGTTGTAAAGTTAGTCAAGGTACAATAGTGTAAGGATACTCGTGATTGTACATGGGAAACAAAGTATAGTTTGAAGGAGTCCTATCCAGATTTATTTGTAAACTAGAGATTTCTTATCTTGGTATCATATATCTTTTTTAGTGTTCACTGCACCAAAACAAAGGATTCCCAATGAGTATAAGTGTTGCCAAGAATTTTGGTAACACTTATATGTGTCGCCGTAGGGGCATGGGCATTTATTTGGAACGCTTATAAGCATTGACTAATATTTTTCACCAACGCTTATAAGCGTTTGGGAAACTACTACCTAACGCTTATAAGCGTTGCGAAAAAATATCACCTAACGCTTATAAACGTTGGATTAAATTTTTCCCCAATGCTTATAAGCGTTGGAACATAATTTTCACCAACACTTATAACCGTTGCAAACAAATAAACACTTACCGCTAATGTAAATGTTGAAAGATATAACGTAAGTTGTATTTAATATGAAATATTATCTTAATTTAGCAAATTATACCCAATCAATAAACAATATTCATAATCATGATAATAAAACATAGCATCAATTAATAAAAGAGAAATTCAATAACAGTAGCTAACCAAGTTATGAATACATAGTTTGCCAATTCCACACTAATATTAAATTGCAATAACAAAAGATAAGACATAGTTCATAGTTAAAGCCTACAATACCCAATACGAAACTCTGGCCATATAACGAAGCCTCCATCTGAAAATTCACATAGCTTGTACATTCCATTTTGAGGACCATCATAAATAGGTGCATCCGGTTCAAGAACTTCAACCACCCAAATAACCTTATCTACATTCGATATCAACTTTCTAAAATGACAAGTTGTTTGTGTTCCAACATAACCTTTGGCTACATCCATCTCTAAGTCTTGTGACAATAACGTTACACATTTTTTCTCTATTGTAGATGAATGAATATCATTACGTGAGACGGGTGGAGTGACAATTAGATTATTGTTCATATGAGAATCTCCTATAAAAGCACTTTCCGTATGTGGAGTCACTACAGGACTTGCAACATGCTTTTCTTGCAAATTAGGTATAAATGTCATAAAAGTTGAAGTAATTGATTTGATGGCATCATTAACTTGATTAGCTACTTATCTTTCTATCTCCAATTTCCAAATTGAGAAATCCACAGCTTGCTTTTTTTCAGCTGTAGCTTTCACCGCTTGAGTCATTTTTACTTGTTTCATAGAAGAAGTAGAACTAATTTCTCGATAATAATTTTTCTTCCTATCGAAACCAAAAACTTACACAATTGGATCATTTTCAAGATCTTCTACTTCACCATTCCCACTAGAACAACCATCCAATTTTCTCTTTTCTTTTGCTTCTTCTATTAGTGCCTACATGAATTCAATATCATATTAAAATGATATTTATACGAAAAAGAATGACAAATAGTAATCAAGATGATAACACATGATTTAACAATAAAACGACATTAAATAAAACAAGCAATTATTGACAATAAAAGAACAATAAACAAGCAACTATGCAGCAATAAACTGCCGCGATGAACCAAGGCCACACTGGCCTCATCTAAACTGAGGCAAGTGGCTTCAATTTTTAACTGAGGCCACTGGCCTGGCCGTTTCAAAGTAAAACTGAGGCCAGTGGCCTCAGTAAGCAGCCACTGGCCTTAGTTTTTGTGGAAGAATTTTTGTGTTAATTCATGGAAGAATTTTTTAAGAACTTCCAACTAATATACTAAATAATTTTTGTGTTACAATGGCCTCTCGCACCGATGCTTGCGAACACACTCCCTTTTAAATTTGCTTCCCACTTGTTAGTAGTTCACCTAGAAGCTCACACCTGTGCAAATTTAATAGGTTCTAGCTGTAAATATATCAAAAATGAAATGCTGATAGAGTCGCAGCTGGGGATGTTTTATTCACAAGATTGTCTACACGTGTTAATTGTTTGAAAGGATTGTTCTTTTAATTTCAGTTCACATTTTATAACTTGCAATAAATTTAGTCCACTATAAAAATTACTCAAGTTACCTTTTGGCATGCTAGCAATGTTTGAGCACCTGACATGATTTCAAATTCTGTTAATATGCCTTTTTTTTAAAAGAATTGCACAAACATGATTTGAAATTGTGACAGTGTAACTTTTTTAAACTATATTAGATTAATGTTATTTGATATCTCAGTAGTGCAAAATGATGATTCAGTGCCAACGTGATAAGCATATATTGATACTGTATTATGAATATTGTTATATTTTTTAAATAAGTACTAAGCTGAAAACAAAATCCTTGAATGATACATTGACGAGTAAATGTATCTTCAACCCATATGTTTTAGATAACTAGACATGACATTAAAATTGAAATATATTTAAGAATTGTAATATAGATAGTAGCATTTTGAATAATCAATCCAGTTGAACATATTTAAGAATCGCACGTCATTATTAATTAAATCAAGTGTTCGAATTTCTTATTATCAAAACAGATGATACAATGATGTCAGATTAATAAACAATCCTGAAACACTTGTTTTCCCGTTCTTTCATATAAGAAATTGGTACTTTCATACCAAAAGTAAGGTACAAGCAACACTGAAAATGGGTACTTTCATACCAAAAAATTTGACGTTTGCTTATATTTGATTATGTCCATGTCCAAAATGGTTGTGACTTATTATGCATTACCAGCTTTTTGGGTTTCCTTCAAGGCTCAGCTAGCAAATGTTGTGTGTTTTTTTTAGCATAGTCAGTGGGAGATTTGGTAGCTGTCTGTCTTACAGTGGCATTGGTTGCTTTCAAACAATAAAAAGCAACACTATGCTTTGTTTTTTGGCAATCCTGAACATTGCCAACTTAGTTGGCTATGTTTGTTTGCACTAAGAATAAATAATATTTGTATGAGGATTGTATTTATCATGACACAGCCTATTAGGATTCAACTATCTTTTAGAAGATCCGGCGATTCGTTTCTCAAATGCAATTACTTTGGTTTTATTTGGGATATCCTTAGTAAGGTTAAAATTTTACTTTTGTCCATGTTAGAAAAAGATTTCAGGAAAAGCAACTGTTATTATTTTTAACAAAATATGCATTAAACAATGTACATATTTATAGTCTATGTTGCAAATATTTGCATTTTCAGTTACATATTTTTTGTGAAATAAAAATTTACACTTTACTTTGCAAACCTTTTTTAGTAACATATATTTTTTTTGGTTTAATTGTTGTTCCATTCAGTTTTGCTTCAATTTTATATATCATCATCGTATAAAAGCAAGTTAAATGTGATAACATCCTCTTTGATATATATTTGTTTTTGGCTTATTTGTTGTTCCATCCCGTTGTTCATACATGTGCATATCTTTAACAACAAATAAGGTCAATAATCTTTGTTGATATGGATCATTTTTTAAAGAATAAAAAAACATATAAATGAAAGAACACACAAAAAGTAATGGAAAATGTGGTGTAGTGATTCCACAAGATCAGCTTCTATTATCAAGCATGGTAGGTATATGAACAACTATGTTCTTTACAATTCTAAACTCTGTGACAAAAGTCCCAATTTGTATATATGCATTGTATATATGCATTTGTCCATGATTTTGCGAGGGTGGAGGGAAACATGAATGTAATGATAAGTAAATGGTAATAAATCATATATTTTAGCATATATTTTAAAAAAGAAATATCATGCAATTCTGAATCATATATATGAAGCTTATATCTGTACAATATACAAACCAGTGAACTTCGTTAAACTTTTCATACGGAAATAATAAGTTATATTGATGTATCTTTTTAGTATGTACAATGAAAAAAAATGTGTACCTTAAGGTCCTCTAGAATCAAAGAAAGTATCGAATATCTTGTACAGGTGTATAGCTCAAAACCAGTGTTGCTTTTCCTGATTTTAGAACCTTTGTCTTCTAACAGTTCTCTGTAATACAAATTAATACAAATGAACAGCATGCATATTTATTGTTAAGTCAAGGAATCTAGTATAAAAAGGCTATCTTTTGTTGCAAGAAAATATTGTAAATGGAAGTTTTCAGAATGGTGACGGAAATTGTTATTAACTTAGTTATGATCTGCTTCAGAGTATTATAAATAATTTTGAACTGACTTTCATTAAGCCAAGCTAACTGTGTATGAATATTGTGATAGCTTAACCATTTGTTTTATAGTTTGTGCAGTGATGTGCATAACTAACTGTGTACTATTTTCATCTAAATTTTCAGTCACTTCAATCACACTTACAGTATGTACATTTTTGGCGGTCGACCAACAAATTTCACATGTCCTGAACAATACATCCAAAAAGGAGAGAACCATTACAAAGTACCTTTCATTGCATAATACGAAGTTACAAACTACTAGTGTTGGTGCACAATTCAATATTTTATTCAGAGTTCAAATCATCACTAATAACAACATTGAAGTATTTCAATGCTCAGGGGATCTATATATTGTTAGAATTCTCAAAAATAGTGAATGACATATATCCCACATCGCCAAAAATAAGTCCATTTTCTTGTTTATATAGTGTACTCTCAATCCCTATATGGGCCCTTAGGGTCAGGTAATTTTGTGCGAGGGGGAGGACCTATATGGCCATGGACCTACATCGCCAAAACGAACGGATGTGGCTGTTGCAGACGACCGTTACAACAAACAGCAACAGTTCTGAACCGTTGCAAACGAACGGACGCGGCTGTTGCAGACAACAACAGTTTTTGGCGTTGCAAATGAAAGGAAGTGCCTGTTGCGAACAGTAACCGTTGCAAAATAACAGATTGTAATAAAATATGGAGCAAATAAAACCAATCACAGAAACGGAATATCAGAATAACTCGCAGCGGAAAATAAAATAAATAGTGGTTCATGAAGCCACTACAATACAAAGTCTCAAAACAGATTCAAAATACATAGTCTGAAAAACAGATACAGCAGAAGTCTGAACACATAAGCATAGTAGAAATCCCAAATACATATGTCTCTAATACAAAGCTGACAAAGAAATACTGAATGGAAACAGATAGCAACTAGATAAAAGATGATCTCCAGCAGTCCTAACTCCAGAGGGTGAGATCCAAAGCTGATACTCAGGCTGACCCGAGCGTAAATAAAACACAAACACTCGAGTCAGGACATACATACTTACACAATGTAAACCAACTCAAGTGAACTGTAATAAAATGCACAAGTAACTTAAAGAATGCTTGGGATCGCCCATTCTTTAAGGATCCGTTAAACTATTTACTATGTAGTAATATTCGCTATTATAATAATGTCTAAATATAAAATAAACATACTTTTAAATAGCATTAAGGAGTGACCCAATATTCCCCTAACACGTAATAGTCCCAGTAGTCTATCCAGTATTAGCATACTCCTAGATCGAGGGCTACCCTCAATACTCCACAGGCTACGGGAGAAATCCAAACTCGTAGTAAAGTTCGATATGGTAGGTGACACGGCACAACTAGGCAATGCCAGGGTAGATATACCAATTAAGCATCCGGGCTGGTGGAAACGCATAGCAGCCACTACCGCCTACCTCGAGTCACACTCCCAAATCAAGGGGTGCACCCAATCAATCACAAAAGTAATAGAATGGTATCGAAGAAGTGTGTCCGATCAGAGGTGCTACCTCATTGGCCCATCGATCGCTCCTGTTTTAGACACCTTATGCCAACTCACTGGAGTTGGGTCCACGTAAATATACCTTTAGGATCGTCGCAACCATCCTACTTCATTCTGGAAACTCCACCACGTACACAGTTGTTAAAGTGGTTTTCGGTATCGACAGAGAGTATGTCCATATCCGATCCCGGTCTCTTTAACAACCAATCGTTATTATAACCCGTGGTTATAAATTTCAAAATAGTTTATATTTCAAATCAATACTTCATTTAAACCATTTAAAAGTGAAGTCATTATACCTTTCAATCAAATATTCAATTCCCAAAAATTTAACTTTTTTTGCGCTCATTTATTCACTTAAATACATTAAAACATTAAAATTCCAGCTTTCATAGCATTTAGAAAGTGCTGCGGTAAGTTATATTTGAAAACAATTCAATTCAGCAACGACAGCATTTTTAAACTGCTGTAGTAGTTCAGTTTCATTTGAAAACAAGTTAAATTCAGAAAAGATAGCATTTCAAAAGTGCTACTAAAAAGGATTTCCAAATTTATACCAAAAATTCCAGAAACAATTAAACTCCAATTTTAACCATTTTAACTTATAAAAATCATATTTTTCCACTTCAAAAATGTTCATTTAAATACCCTTTAACTTATGATTTTTATAAAAAAAAATTTACAATAAAATCAAATTTTCCCAAATTTCTCTTATTAAATTCAAGTGTCCTATATTCTTATTCTTTTTATTTTTAACAATTTACCTTTACACTTAATTTTATATTTCCATTTCAAAATAAAACTTAATTTCCACTTTTATTTAATTAACTTAAACTTCCATTAAAAATCAAATCACAAATTTCCAAATTAAGTTATGCTTTAAAATCACAATTTTTCCATTCATCTATTTAACATTTTTTTATACATAAAAAAATCATTATCACTTTATTAAATCATTTTAAATTCTATTTAAATCAAATTATCATATTTTACATTTTTAAAATACTTAAAATTTTCCAGAAAAATATATAAAATAACCACGGGTCTGTATAATATTTTCTAGCCTAAGTCAAGTGATACGGATAATATATCATTTCAATCCGTAATTTACAAAGAAAATCCGGGTTCTATCATTTCAAACCCGCAATCCCAAGTAAATAAAATTAAATAAAAATCGCTCAGGCTTATCATTTCAGCCCATAATGATTTTTCCCTATTCTAAAGTCCATTCGGGTACGTATCATTTCAACCCATAGTGATTCTATTCTACAGGGAACTTGCAGTGTGATTAACAGAAATAGATAAACAGTAAAATAAAATATAACATAGCAGATGATGTGACAAGTTTACAGAGTTTACCATCATATAATTTACATCAGAGGCAGGTATAACATGATATAATAGTTTTTTACACATTCACTTGTTGTCACTTCACAATTTATATAAGTATAAATGTCATGTGTGAATACTCACCTTTTTACGCAGGAGTTAGCAAATCAAACACACAAACAAAAATCCAGAAAGCACGATAGCACGACTTGATTCGAGTGGAGAGATAGCCAAGATGTTAATCTTGTATACAACAATAAAATAAAGTAATATAAATATATATTTATAATACAAAGATTAAATTGAAACAAATGGAAATAGAATTAGACAAATGACATCACCAAGCTTTTAAATCGAATTTTCTTGTTCTTAACTCAACATATGCTCGGCATTAATGCTCTATTGGTTCAACTACAACATGTTTTCAGGTGGTAAGGCTCGGTTATGGATCAATATGGCATGGTTAGGCAAGAGAATATGAAGAGATAGGAGTTACAAAGTGGAAGGTCAAAAAGCAAGGCTAACAAATGGAGTTTTGGTTGCATCTAGGCTCGGCCTATGGGTCAAGTGGCTCGGCCAGGGGCTACTAAAGGTTAGGTCATGATGGTCAGGGGTCATGTCAATAGGTGGTGGTGGTTCTAGGGTGGTGGTCGTGGCTACAATGAAGGTGATGGTGAAGATAGGCTCGGCTATGAACATTTTTTGGAGTTTATGCAAATTTTTGTGGAGTTTTGTTTATGAGGAGGTCACGGCACTTGCTAGTCAGAGGGGATGGAGGTCAGTCCATGGATGATGTGGGGAAGGAAGTGGTGGTGGTCGGTGAAGGTGGTGAAGGGGTTTAGGCCGAGCAACATATATGAAGAAATCAAGCAAAATAATGGAAAATCAATAGAAAAAAATGAAGAGAAAAAGTAAAAAAAATGGAAGAAGCCATTACTAAAATTTTTAGAAATGTTTTGGCTGAAACTTGTGATGGAAATGAGAAAGTTTTTACATGAAAAGCAAATAAAAACTCACGGCTACAATAAGGAAAAGAACGGCCAAAAATTGAAGAGTCTAGACAATGAAAAGTCACAAGTTTTAAAGCCTTTTAGTCTCTTTGAATTTCCACTTTATATTTATACAAAATAAACAAAATAAAATCAGTAAATAAAATAAAAGACAAACAAAAATAAAGTGAAAATGAAAATAAACAATTATTCTTAGGAAAAAAAGTAAATAAAGAAAATAGTTTATTATATTGAAACTAGAGTTAAAAATTGTAAACAAAATACAATTAACTTTGGAAAAATTATAACTATACTTTTAAAATGTTTTAAAAATAAAATATTGAAATAAAATTTAATTTAAAATAATTTAAAAATATTTGCAAAAATATTGGGTTGTTACACTCTCCCCCACTCAAATCTTTTCGTCCTCGAAAAGAACGAAACAAAGAAAATAAAGAAAAACAAGATAGAAAAGCAAATAGTACCTGAAACAAACAATTCCGGATTCGAGGCACGAATGCTCTCCTCCGTCTCCCAGGTACAATCTCAATCATCCGTACTCCACTGTAATTTGACCAGACTAACAGATTTCCTTCTTAGCTGCTTCGTACCTCTGTCGACAATACGAAGTGGCTTCCTCTCTACAGTCAGATTAGGCTAAATATCCAAACTATAAAGAGCAGAAGGCTGAACAATAAGAGATGGATCATGCAGATAGCGACGAAGATGTGAAACGTGGAATACATTATGCACTCCAGAGAACTTCTCAGGCAAATCTAGGTAATAAGCTAAAGAACCAATTCTTTCCACAATGCGGAAAGGACCAACAAACCTAGGAGCAAGCTTCCCTCTACGACCAAATCAAATAACATTCCTTAAGGGAGAGACCTTAAGGAAAACCAAATCACCAACAACAAACTCCAAACTCCGCCTACGCCTATCAGCATACTTCTTCTGCCTATCCCGAGCAATCCTCATCTTCCTCCTAATCTCTTCAACTCTCTCAGAAGCCTCTAAAATCATCTCAGGACCAAGAACCAAACGATTACCAGATTCAATCCAGCAAGATGGAGATCTACAAGGTCATCCGTAAAAAGCAGCAAATGGAGACATTTTAATGCTAGCCTGAATTCAAAGATAGAATGAGATAGATAAAGGATTAAGATAAACTTAAAACAAAAGATTAGATTATACCTGATAACTATTGTTATAGGTAAATTCGACAAGATGGAGATGATCTTCCCAAGATCCTCCATAATCAAGCACACAAGCACGAAGAAGATCTTCTAGAATCTGATTCACCCTTTTCGTTTGACCGTCGGTCTGTGGATGGTAAGCAGTGCTCAGATTCAGATGAGTACCCAAAGTTTTCCGAAAAGCTTTCCAAAACTGAATAGTAAAGATAGGACCACGATCACAAACAATACTGAGAGGAACACCATGGAGATGAACAATCTCCCTCATGTAGATCTCAGACAAGCTAGAAGCAGAACGGGTAGACTTGACCGAAATGAAATGAGCTGATTTGGTCAATCTATCCACTATAACCCAGATACTCTCATTATCCTTCCTAGTACTCGTTAATCCATCAATGAAATCCATAGAAACTTGTTCCCACATCCAATTGGGAATCTCAAGAGGCTGCAACAAACCAGGGTCTTCTGATGATCTGCCTTGACTTGTTGACAAGTCACACATCTATTAACAAAAATGGAGATATCTCGCCCATACCTCTCCACCAATACAACTTCTTCATATCCTGATACATCTTGGTCACACCCGGATGAATAGAAAGTTTGGATCGATGATTTTTCCGAAGTAACTCCTGCCTCAATCCATCAACATTAGGGACACAAATCCGATTATTAATCCTCAAAATACCTCTATCATCGATCTGAGCTCCACTGCCATCAAGACTACTACAACCAACTCTACTATGAACATTCACCTTCATCAATCTAAGCATCTCATCCTCATCCTGCTTAGCCATGATATGATCCAAAAGAGAAGAAGAAACAACCAACTGACACAACATAGCCTTCTTCCGACTCAAAGCATCCGCCACAACATTAGCTTTCCCAGGGGTATAGTTGATGTCGAGGTCATAAGAAGCAAGAAACTCTAACCACCTAACTTGTCTCTGATTCAAATCCTTCTGAGTGAAAATATACCTCAAAGACTGATGATCAATAAAGAGCTCAAACTTTGTACCCAAAAGATGATGCCTCCAAAGCTTCAAAGAAAAAACCACAGCAAGCAACTCTAAATCATGAGCAACATAATTGGCTTGATGGGTCTTTAACTGACGACTAGCATAAGCAACGACTTTCCCATACTGCATCAGAACAGCTCCCAAACCTTCACGATAAGCATCAGTGTATACCGTTAATCCCTCATTTCCATTTGGAACGGTAAGGACTAGTGCGGAAGTAAGCTTGTGCTTTAAATTACTGAATGCGGCTTTACACTCATCATTCCAAATAAACTTAGCATTCTTACGAGTCAAAGCGGTGAGAGGTGCAGCAATCCGATCAAAATTATCAATGAATCTCCGGTAATAACCGGCAAGGCCCAGAAAACTATGAATATCAGTTGGAGTCCTAGGAGTTTCCCAATCCTGCACAGAATAGGGATAAATAAGGACAACTGGAAAGATAGAATAAATTGAATGAATCAAGGAAAGAGAAGGAAAGAAAGACTTACATTGATCGCAGCGATCTTGACTGGATCAACAGAAACTCCATTACCAGAAACAATATGACCGAGGAATCGGACTTCATCCTTCCAGAAATGGCATTTAGAAAATTTAGCCTTCAACTGATGATTTCTAAGAGTCTCAAGAACAGATTTCAAATATGACTCATGCTCTTCCTCAGACTTAGAGAAAATGAGAATATCATCAACAAAGACTAGAACAAATTTATTAAGCACATCACGAAAAACACGATTCATCAAATCAACAAAGAAAGCATGAGCATTAGTCAAACCAAAAGGAAAGACTAACCATTCAAAGAACCTATTCCCAGTACGGAAAGCAGTCTTGGGAATACTTTCCTCAGTAACTCTGAGCTGGTGAAAACCTGTGGCAAGATCAAGCTGAGAGAAAACAGTGGCACCGTAAAGCTGATCAAACATATCATTGATGCGAGGCATAGGATATCTGTTTTTCATAGTGAGCTTGTTCAGCTCCCTATAATCAACACACATCCGGAGAGAACCATCGGACTTAGTGACGGAAACCACCGCTGCTCCCCATTCCGAATAGCTAGGTCTGATCAGACCCTTGGAGGACAAGTCCTCAATTTGTTTCCTTAACTCAACCTTCTCGCGGGGTGCCATTCTTCTAGGAGGAAGAACTACAGGTCGAGCTACAGAAATAAGATCAATACGGAAATCAATTTCCCACTTAGGAGGTAAAGCAGTGACTTCACCAAATACATCGGGATAAAGTTTGACCACACGAGTTGACTGAAGATCAATAGGAGAAGAATCCAGAGAATAAATAAAATTGCCAGAAAAATCCTGAGGCATGCGACACTGAATAATCAAAGGATCACCCTTATCTCCCACAAGAGACACAATTCGAGATTTGCAAGAGATACGGGCATCATGATTCCTTAACCAATCATCTCCAAGCAATAAATCAAAAGCATCGAAACCCAGAACATAGAAATCTCAAGAAAACCGATAACCAGAATGAAAAAGTTTCACATGCTTACAAATCCTATTAAGATTTGCGGGACCCCCAATAGGATTTGAAACACATAAAAGAACAGAAGCATACTCAGGAGAAAGGAGATGCTCAAACTTATCACACAAATCAACAGATATAAAACTATGCGAAGCTCCAGTATCAAATAAACACGAACAGGATGATGAAATAAAGAAAAAGTGCCCTGAAGAGTAACTTGATCATCACTAGGAGCGGGAGCAGGTGCAGGTGGAGCAGGTGAAGAAGCAGAGGTAACAGCAAAAATACCAGATGGCTTGCCCTTCTGATACAACGGACAATCATTCTTGAAATGACCAGGCTGAAGACAGACATGACAAAGATTGTTCCTAGTACCCTGAGGTGGAGGAACAACAGCACCAACTGAAGTAGGGCAACTAATAGTATAGTGTCCCTTCTGATCACACTTGAAGCAGGTAATGGTAGATAAGTCGATAGGGTGCCTCTGAGAAGGAGAAGATGAAGATCCCAAACCCGGATTCTTGAGCCAATTCTTCTTCTGCTGATGGAAATTTGGCTTTCTTATCTTAGAGTTAGTAGAGGAAGACTGAGATGCAGGAGCACTAGCAACAGTAGGACCCTTGGATGTAAGGTTCTCATAACGAATAGCCATATCCATAAGCTCGGTGAAAGTGCCATGAACATGAGAAATGAGACGATTGTAGAACTCTGGGCTAGCTCCAGCTATGAACTTATCATTCTTCTTAAGCTGGGTGTCAATATGGCCAGGACCAAACTTGGAAAGTTTGTTGAACTTCTGCTCATACTCAGAAAAGGACATGGTACCCAGCTTGAGATCCATGAACTCACGATAAAGCTGAGATTTCCCGGCTTCTGGCATCCATTTTGCCACAAAAGACTCCATGGAAAGAAGATACAGAAACAAAACTTAAGATAGATTCAAAAGAAAGGAAATGTGACGAAATTAAAGATAACACAAAGGATACCTAAACTGCTCCCATGAAATATCACCCTCGTTAGTGTGAGCTGTAACAAACTCCCACCAATCCAAGGCTGACTCTTGCAGCTGCCAAGCTGCTAACTGACGCTTCTGGGCATCAGTAATCTCGAGACCGGTAAAGATCCTCTCTAAACTCTGTAACCATTGCTGGGCTTCGATAATGCTCTCTGAACCGGTAAACTTGGTACCACCAAGCTAAGAGAATTCCTTGCAGCGAACAATAAACCTAACAGGTGCAGCAGGTTGAGGAGCTGGGGCGATACCACGACCCATACCGCTGGCATTTCCATGATTCATCCTGAAAAATATCAAGAATGAATTTTAGGACAAAGGTAACGAGAAGACAAAGATAAGATAAGATAAAACAAGATAAAATCACTTAAATGAATATCCTAATTAAAGAATTTTCTAACAAGGTAAATACGAAAAGAAGGAAGTTTAGAAAATTTGTTTTTAAAAAAAGAAAATTTTATATCAAAATAATCTTTGAAAAATCCTTTTAAAACCATTTTAAAATCATTTTATACTTTGAAAATAAGTTCTCTCACAAAGAAATGATTCTGAGGTTGATTTCACTCATTCTAGGGTATTTCTACCCTATCTCTAATGAGTTTTTGCTCCTTAGGCTAAGGTTTGCCTAAAAACTTGGCTCTGATACCAAATGTAACGACCCACTATTTTGGACCATTCAAATCGACAATAATCCACACATGTCAGACTTGAATAATGCAAAATAACATATTGTAATAAAATTTGGAGCAAATAAAACTAATCGCAGACACAGAATATCAGAATAACTCGCAGCGGGAAATAAAATAAATAGTGGTTCATGAAGCCACTACAATACAAAGTCTCAAAACAGATTCAAAATACATAGTTTGAAAAACAGATACAGCAGAAGTCTGAATACATAAGCATAGTAGAAATCCCAAATACGTATGTCTCTAATAAAAGCTGACAAAGAAATACTGAATGGAAATAGATAGCAACTAGATAAAAGATGATCTCCAGCAGTCCTAGCTCCAGAGGTTGAGATCCAAAGCTGATACTCAGGCTGACCCGAGCGTAAATAAAACACAAACACTCGAGTCAGGGCATACATACTTACACAATGTAAACCAACTCAAGTGAACTGTAATAAAATGCATAAGTAACTTAAAGAATGCTTGGGATAGCCCATTCTTTAAGGATCCGCTAAACTATTTACTATGTAGTAATATTCGCTATTATAATAATGTCTAAATATAAAATAAACATACTTTTAAATAGCATTTAGGAGTGACCCAATATTCCCCTTAACACGTAATAGTCCCAGTAGTCTATCCAGTATTAGCATACTCCCAGATCAGGGGCTACCCTCAATACTCCACAGGCTACGAGAGAAATCCAAACTCGTAGTAAAGTTCGATATGGTAGGTGACACGGCACAACTAGGCAATGCTTGGGTAGATATACCAATTACGCATCCGGGCTAGTGGAAACGCATAGCAGCCACTATCGCCCACCTCGAGCCACACTCCCAAATCAAGGGGTGCACCCAATCAATCACAAAAGTAATAGAATGGTATCGAAGAAGTGTGTCCGATCAGAGGTGCTACCTCATTGGCCCATCGATCGCTCCCGTTTTAGCCACCTTATGCCAACTCACGGGAGTTGGGTCCACGTAAATATACCTTTAGGATCGTCGCCACCATCCTACTTCATTCTGGAAACTCCACCGCGTACACAGTTGTTAAAGTGGTTTTCGGTATCGACAGAGAGTATGTCCATATCCGATCCCGGTCTCTTTAACAACCAAGCGTTATTATAACCCATGGTTATAAATTTCAAAATAGTTTATATTTCAAATCAATACTTCATTTAAACCATTTAAAAGTGAAGTCATTATACCTTTAAATCAAATATTCAGTTCCCAAAAATTTAACTTTTTCTGAGCTCATTTATTCACTTAAATACATTAAAACATTAAAATTCCAGCTTTCCCGGCATTTAGAAAGTGCTGCAGTAATTTATATTTGAAAACAATTCAATTCAGCAAAGACAGCATTTTTAAACTGCAGTAGTAGTTCAATTTCATTTGAAAACAAGTTAA
This sequence comes from Allium fistulosum, assembly GCA_030737815.1. NCBI lineage: Eukaryota > Viridiplantae > Streptophyta > Magnoliopsida > Asparagales > Amaryllidaceae > Allium > Allium fistulosum. The sequence goes on along the minus strand of CM060908.1, from coordinate 153,509,711 downwards.
ATTCAGAAAAGATAGCATTTCAAAAGTGCTACTAAAAAGGATTTCCAGATTTATACCAAAAATTCCAGAAACAATTAAACTCGAATTTTAACCATTTTAACTTATAAAAATCATATTTTTCCAGTTCAAAAATGTTCATTTAAATACCCTTTAACTTATGATTTTTATAAAATCAAATTTTCCAAAATTTCTCTTATTAAATTCAAGTGTACTATATTCTTATTCTTTCATTTTTAACAATTTACCTTTACACTTAATTTTATATTTCCATTTCAAAATAAAACTTAATTTCCACTTTTATTTAATTAACTTAAACTTCCATTAAAAATCAAATCACAAATTTCCAAATTAAGTTAAGCTTTAAAATCACAATTTTTCCATTCATTTATTTAACATTTTTTATACATAGAAAAATCATTATCACTTTATTAAATCATTTTAAATTCAATTTAAATCAAATTATCATATTTTACATTTTTAAAATACTTAAAATTTTCCTGAAAAATATATAAAATAACCACGGGTCTGTATAATATTTTCTAGCCTAAGTCAAGTGATACGGATAATATATCATTTCAATCCGTAATTTACAAAGAAAATCCGGGTTCTATCATTTCAAACCCGCAATCCCAAGTAAATAAAATTAAATAAAAATCACTCAGGCTTATCATTTCAGCCCATAACGATTTTTCTCTATTCTAAAGTCCGTTCGGGTATGTATCATTTCAACCCATAGTGATTCTATTCTACAGTGAACTTGCAGTGTGATTAACAGAAATAAATAAACAGTAAAATAAAATATAACATAGCAGATGATGTGACAAGTTTATAACAGAGTTTAACATCATATAATTTACATCACAGGCAGGTATAACATGATATAATTGTTTTTTACACATTCACTTGTTGTCACTTCACAATTTATATAAGTATAAATGTCATGTGTGAATACTCACCTTTTTACGCTGGAGTTAGCAAATCAAACACACAAACAAAAATCCAGAAAGCATGATAGCACGATTTGATTCAAGTGGAGAGATAGCCAAGATGTTAATCTTGTATACAACAATAAAATAAAGTAATATAAATATATATTTATAATACAAAGATTAAATTGAAACAAATGGAAATAGAATTAGACAAATGACATCACCAAGCTTTTAAATCAAATTTGCTTGTTCTTAACTCAACATGTGCTCGGCCTTAATGCTGTATTGGTTCAACCACAACATGTTTTCCGGTGGTAAGGCACGGTTATGGATCAATATGGCATGGTTAGGCAAGAGAATATGAAGAGGTAGGAGTTACAAGTGGAAGGTCAAAAGGCAAGGCTAACAAATGGAGTTTTGGTTGCATCTAGGCTCGGCCTATAGATCAAGTGGCTCGGCCATGGACTGCTATAGGTTAGGTCATGATGGTCAGGGGTCATGTCAACAAGCGGTGGTGGTTCTAGGGTGGTGGTCGTGGCTACAATGAAGGGGATGGTGAAGATAGGCTCGGCTATGAACAATTTTTGGAGTTTATGCAAAGTTTTGTGAAGTTTTGATCATGAGGAGGTCACGGCACTTGCTGGTCAGAGGGGATGGAGGTCAGGCTGTGGATTATGTTGGGAAGGAAGTGGTGGTGGTCGGTGAAGGTGGTGAAGGGGTTTAGGCCGAGCAACATATATGAAGAAATCAAGCAAAACAATGGAAAATCAATAGAAAAAAATGAAGAGAAAAAGTAAAAAAATGGAAGAAGCCATTACCAAAATTTTCAAAAATGTTTTGGCCGAAACTTGTGATGGAAATGAGAAACTTTTTACGTGAAAAGCAAATAAAAACTCACGGCTACAATAAGGAAAAGAACGGCCAAAAACTAAAGAGTCTAGATAATGAAAAGTCACAAGTTTTAAAGCCTTTTCGTCTCTTTGAATTTCCATTTTATATTTATAAAAAATAAACAAAATAAAATTAGTAAATAAAATAAAAGACAAACAAAAATAAAGTGAAAATGAAAATAAACAATTATTCTTAGGAAAAAAAAGTAAATAAAGAAAATAGTTTATTATATTGAAACTAGAGTTAAAAATTGTAAACAAAATACAATTAACTTTGGAAAAATTATAACTATACTTTTAAAATGTTTTAAAAATAAAATATTGAAATAAAATTTAATTTAAAATAATTTAAAAATATTTGCAAAAATATTGGGTTGTTACAATTTCTTAGAATCATAATCAATCCTATCACACAGAAGATCACACACATCACGATCTCGAGCAGCTTGCGTCTGTTGTATCTTGGGAGACTTTGAATAAAGTCTTAAGGAAATTGTTACCACAAGCCTCAGACGAAATTTCCTTCTTCAACCGGTTAGATTTCTAATTGATTTTTATATATATATATATATATATATATATATATATCATTTTCGTTTCTACGTTGTACTATTTCTTTAAACAGTATAACGTTTGATTTATCGCTATAGTTATTATTACTATAGTTGTTAGTTTGTTGTTATAATTAATTACAACATACTTATTGTTAAAAATAGCTGATACAGAATTCCAAAGTAGTGGAAATCTGATTTGTAAACTTGTGAGACGAGTTTATTATTGATTAGTCTATGTTTTGGTATACAAGACATATAACATGTATATGGTTAGTATATTAGTCTGTCAACTTCATTCATACACCCAACACAAATGAGTAGCTAATCTTTGCAGTATTACATTTGACAATAACTTTGCAACTAATCTCTATGTAATTTTACCGCTTTAGAGGCATAAAACAAATAGGATAATAGTACAAGCACAAATTATACAGAATGGTTCTATGTAATGTGTATTTGAATATAATAACATTTACAAGAAGAATAAACTATTAGACAGGCAAAAATGAATGATATCCAATGACATTTATCAACATGGGAAGCAGCTCAGTTAATTACCAAAACAAAGATTCATAAACAATTACACACCAAAATTATCATAAAAACTATAAGCAGACTTATTTAAATTGGTAGTAAGTTCTACATGTATGGATTAGTAAACTTATAAAGCAGATGGTTATGATATACAGACGTGCATACTTGGCACCAACAACAATAATAATATTATATATGCATAATTAAAGAAGAAATCTAAAAATCAATCAACTAATTAGTTAGGACAAGTAAGTTTCAACAACTTCAAAACACCACCAAGAGTTTATGATTTAATAATTGAGATTCAAAGAAAAATAGGGTTGTCATCTTCACAACCGGTCATATACATATGATATCTAAGTGTAGTTTAATGGACGAACAAAATTTTAATCATATAAACATCAATAGCATGGCTAGAGGTTGTTAGATGCTACAAAAAACAGTAGTATAATAAATTTGGTCATTGCTTGATGAACTAGATGCAAATTGAATCTTATTCATCGGTAGAAAGAAAAACAGATGAGATATCAAATTATAGTTTGAGCAGTTATACATGCACTGTAACAAACCGCATATTTTACGATTTTATATTTAAATATTTTTATTTAAATATATCGTCGTTAATTGGATTTAAGTCCAAAAAGCTACTTTTTGCAAACGGTCGAATTAGGACTCGGGACCACTTCCATTGAGTCCAAAATGGCGTTTGCGACCTTTTTGAGTATAAGCTTCGATTTGTTTGGTGTGAGTTGAGTTTTGCTATTTTCTATTGGGCTTTGGGTTTGGGTTTCACCCCAACTCACTCTATAACCTAGTTCAGCCCCTCTCCTCACCTCTTCACTTCATTTCTATTTCCTTAAACACCCAAGCACAACTAAAAATGTGGAGAGGAATGAGAAATTAGAAACTCCAAGCCCTAGTTCTCATTTGCAAATCCAAATTCTTGCTCCAAATTCAAAGAGAAGCTAAGGTAAGCATCTTCTTCATCTCCTCCAACTCATTCTCTCTTTAATTTCAAAAATTTCCTAAACCTAACTTAGGAAATGTTCTTCTTTTGAGCTTAGATTCAAGCTTCTAGAATTGAAGTGGAAGATTAGTTGATCTTCCTTTGCTTTCAAGCTTCTCCTTCATCATTTTTGAGTAAAAAGGTGAGTTTTTGAACTCACATCTATTTCTATGGATATCATTGTTGTTGGGTATGAATTCCAAACACTTATTTATGTACATTTGCTTTCGATTTGGATCGAATTAGTGAATTGTTCAATTTTTGGTTTTTGGAATCCAATTTTTGTAAAAATCTAATCTTTGATGTTTGAACATGTTAGTGGAGCGTTTCGGAGGGCCATACAAGGCTGGGTTGTCGTTTTGCGTAAATCCTCAGTCGTAGTTGCTCGTTCGTTCGCTTTCGTCCGTGTTATCGAATTTGACCCAAAGGGGGCTAGGCTGAATGTGCTTCTGAAGCAGGTTCAGTCGATTGAACCAGAATATTAAAAGTGCTTAGAAGCAGGTTCAGTCGACTGAACCAGACCCAGGAAATTGCGTGGGTCTGTATTAGTCGACTGACCATCTGGGTCAGTCGACTGACCCTGGGGATACAAAAATCGTATCCCTGTGTCAGTTGACTGACCACCTAGTTCAGTCGACTGACCTGATTATCTCAGCCTACTTAATTATTTTTCTTTTATTTCCAGTTTTTATCGATTCGTGATTATCTGATTTGTCGTTATCATTTATTATCAACTCTGATGACTTCTTTTTCGGGATTTTTGTGGATATCCATTTTGATGGATTCGGTATCGATTTCTCTGGATTTGATTCACGTCTTCATATGTGAATTTTTGATGGTTGATTGTTTCTACAATCATTTCTGTGATTTGTCACTTTAAATCACAAAGGTTTCTATACTAGTAGTAAATATTCAAACTCTTTCATCAAAATGATTTCAACTCTACTTTTAATACAAAGCTCATTTATAAAACCATTTTCCAATCTATTAGTATATACAAACCTTTACCTCATTCGTATAAAAAATCTAATTAAACGGCTTAGTAAAACAAGTGGTATGAAACGCTTGCGTTTACTTCATCGGTTAATTTTTGGACTTGTTCGATTGAAAATCTTGTGACAATCTTTGAGTGGAAATCTACAATTTGTTCGTAAATATTTGAGTTAAGCCGGTGGTTGTGGGACATGAAGCTAAACTCATTTATTTACTAGCTTAGTGTAATCGACACTTCTTATTGATCAATGGTGATCATTTTATGGTTTAGACTAGCGACGTGCGATGTCTCTTTGTCCACGTGGGGGACTATACCCCGTTATGTTGAGCTTCGTCTCATTTCTTTTATGGGCTAGCGACCCATGTTCTTATTGGAGTTTTGGTTCATCGGACGTACCGTTATTGTACTGCGTCGTTGTTCCAAATTATTTGAGTTTTGGTTCATCGGACGTACCGTTATTGTACTACGTCGTTGTTCCGAATTATTGGAGTTTTGGTTCATCGAACGTACCGTTATTGTACTGCGTCGTTGTTCCGAATTATTTGAGTTTCGGTTCATTGGACGTACCGTTATTGTACTGCGTCGTTGCACCGACTCATTTTATGGATTAGCGTTCCATTTGCATTTCTGGATTTCTAGTTGATGATTTCTAGAATTTATGTTTCACCAATTTTCGTGGATTTCATTGATAAACTCTATCAATATTTGTGTTTGGTGAATAATTTAAAGAATATGTGATTCTTTTTGGTGTTTTGAGAAAATTTGGGATGTTGTATGATTTTTGTTGTTATTTGTTGTATACTTGTCGCAGTATGACATTATTATTATCATACGTTTTTATCATATCTCTTATCTTGTCTCCTTTCATATGATATTTATAGCTTGACTGATCCGTTTATTATTTTCTTCTTAAATAATACTCGGGGTCAGACCGAGGTATTTCAGGTGCTCCTGCTTGACTTCTTATCAGGGTCCTTCACCTGATTTTTGGCTAACTACTTTAGCTTAGTAGTTTTTGTTAGTATACATTTGAGATATAGACTCCTTGATGTATACTTATTCTTTTGTCTGGTACTTGTATCAATTCTTTTGTGATGTAGTGGATCTTGTTTGACCACTACTTTGATGAACACTTTTCTGTGTTATATTCATATCTGATTCCGCCTTTGTGATATGAATATCTGTGACTGATTTGAGTTATGTTTATTTCTATATTTTTTCCCGAGGTCCACATAACCATTGTGTGGTAGCTTTGAGTTTGTATTAGATTTGTCGGATTTCCTCCAGAAATGAAATGTAAGTTATATTTTCTGACACATCAATGCTCGCACAAAGCAATTACACAGATGGTCGCTCCTCAACAGCCTTATTCTTCGTACTAGTTGACAGCATTACTTAGTAGTATCCTTGGCTAGCGTGAGTATAGAGGTGGGGCGTCACAGCATGGTATCGGAGCCAAACTTCGGAACAATGTAGAATAATCTAGCAAGGATCATTGTCCTAAGTCTTTCTTAGGAATCATTCCATAGGATTTAATTCGGGTCTTCGTACTGTTCTATCCTATTTTCTTTTGCGATGCCTTGTTTTACCAATCAAGTTTGTTTGATATTCATTCTGAGAATAACTTTTTTCCTTCTTTCTTTCTTTCTTAGAGAAGAGAAATGGTTAGACCAGGCCGTCCCAGCACCGGTCAATCTAGTGCTACTCCTCAGGACGGAGTATTTATGACTGCTCAACAACTCTTGGATCTTGTGAGCAATGCCCAAGCTGCCGGACTATATCGCTTTGGGTGGGAGGCCATTCAAGGGCTCCGAAAGCATTATAGAAATCCATGCCTGGCTTAGATCATGCGATCGCATCTTTTCCCGCATGGATCTTATTGATTCACTTCGTGTCCAAGTGGCTTCTAGCATGCTCCAAGAAAGAGCATTAGATTGGTATGAGCTTTTGATTTCTGAAATTATCGAAACGGATCTTACTTGGGAGCAATTCTGGGGAAGATTCGAATTGAAGTTTGTGCCGGAGGCTGAAAAAGTAACTTTAGCTCGGCGCTTTATTGACCTTGTTCAAGGTGAATCTTCTGTGACCGACTACATCGCATCTTTTGAATCTCTCTCTAAATATGGGGTCGAATATATTAATACCCCATTGAAGAAAAATCAGAGATTTGTCTATGGGTTGAATAAGAACCTTAAAAAGCCTTTACTTCTGAAACTGGAAGTTTCTTTCGATCAGCTTATAGATATCGCTCTTCGTCTTGAATATGCCGATAAAGAAAGTGATGTTGAAGTTGTGTGTGCCAAACAAAACTTCAACAATAACATGAAAAGGCCTAATAGGTTCAAAGGCCCCAATCCCAACAAAAAAGAGAAGCAAGAAACTCCGGTAGCAAAGACTCCTACCACTAGTCATGGACGATGCTACAATTGTGGTTCTACAGACCATTATGCAAATGTGTGCCCAAAACCTCTTTTTTGTCGTTAATGCAAAAGTCCGGGTCATCTTTTATCTTCATACCCCAGACTTCCAAACAAGAAAGAGGGAAGGTTGAATGTTGTGCAAGCCCCTAGTGATACTTCTCATGGTCAAGGTACTTCTCCTTCAATCCTTGATGACATTTGTTTCGTGATCTTCCTATTCGAGTTCTTTTTGATATGGGTTCATCTTATTATTTTATATCAAAAGAACTTGTTGATTCTTTTTCTTTAAACATTTTTGGGCTTGATGACTTCTTTGAGAACTGCGAATCCGGTTGGTGGATCCGCAACACTCAGTTTGTTTCTTTTATAGATGTCGAGATTATTTCATGTGATTTTCTTTTCGAGCCGTTTTGAATGTTATGCGTTACTTAGGCTTCGGAATTGATACTTGTGAAAGGATTGGCTTAATCTTTATGAAGCCATATCCCATGTCCCGAGTGGACTATTCATCTTTGACACTTTCAATCTGTTAAGCAGATTTCTATTTTTCTTTGTGATTTCGATTCTAATTTGGTGGCATCATTTTTATTCTTTAAGCCCACATGATGAGGAAAGTGTTATTTCTCTCATTTTAAATAGTTTGTGAATTTTCCGGTATTTTTGAGCTTGTCTTAGGATTATCACCTAAGCAACCTTTTGAGTGGTGTTAAGGTCTTTTCAGCTCGACCTTGCCACCGGTTTTCATCAGCACGAGTTGCGGAAGGTAGCATCCTCTTACCGCATTTCGCACTCGTTGTGATTTTTGTGTTTGGTTCGTTATGTCATTTGGTATGACGAACCTTCTACCTTATTTCATCCATTTTGTGAATCGATTATTCTACGAATATCTCGATGAGTTTATCTTTGTATTTATTAATTATGGATGAAAATAACAAATTTAAAAATTTGCAAATCTTTTTAATAAGATATTTATAAGTATGATTGAATTTTGTTCTTAAAACGAGCAAAGAATATTTGTAAAGTTTTATAAGATACATGGTTATCATATATATGATAATTTTGTGTTGTTTTGCCCATTGAGTGCTTTAAGAATTCTGGTCGATGCGCTTGATCAACGTTATCGATAGGAATCTCCTAAACGCTATGATGAGACAGTCAGACATAATAAATTGACTTGTAATAAGTAAATTTTTCTAAAAAGATGATTACATAAAGTTAATTATAATTTTGAAAGTCTTAGCTTTTCGAGAAAGAGGATCATTTGAAAGAACTCCTTTCCGATACACTTATTCTTGCGATTCCAGAAGGGAACCAAGAATTAATTGTTTATGCCGATACTAGTCGTATTGGTTTTGGAGTCATTCTCTTGCAAAGGGAATGTGTTATCGCATTTGTTTCTTGACAATTAAAGCTTGTCGAGACTAGATATGTCATTCATGATCTGGTGCTTGCGGCTATTGTTTTTGCTCTTAGAATTTGGCGAAATTATCTTTTGGGAGAGAAATTTATTCTCTACACCGATAATAAATTTTTGAAGTATCTATTTTCTCAAAAGGAACATAATTTGCGTCAACAATGTTGGCTCGTGTTCCTTGCATCTTATGATCTTGATCTTCTTTGTACTCCGGAAAGAGTAATCGTGTTGCCGATGCCCTTAGCTGAAAGCAACAAGCAGTTGTTTCTATGATGATATCTGAATGGAATGATCTCGAGACTTTAACCACTTGTGAGGTTCAAGGTCTTGAATCCAATTCATGTTCATCTCTTGTTTTGTGTAGCCTCAAGGCTCATCCTTCTCTTTTGGACCATACCTCTTTTGGCTAAACTCTATGCCAAATTAAATTGCATGGAGTTCCTACTTCTATTATTAGCAATCGTGATCCATTATTTTACTAGTGGATTTTGGTAAGGTCTTCAAAAGCTTTGGGAACAAAGCTTAATTTTAGCACCGCTTATCATCCTCAGTCCGATGGACAACCGAGCGTGCGAATCAAACTCTTGGAGACCTCTTTCGTGCATGGATTCTTGATTTTGGTGGAAGTTGGGAAGATCCTATTTCTCCTCTTGAATTTTCTTCCAATCTTGTATTGGTATGGCATCTTTCGAGGCACTCTACGGAAGGTCGTGCCGATTTTCTTCGTGTTGGCTTGAAGCCGGTGAGAAGCTGGTTTTAGGTTTAGATTTTATTGGTATTCATTTGTGTTTCACCAATGAGGGGTGTTGTGCGTTTCAGTCGATCGGGAAAGTTAGCAACTCGATATGTGGTACATTTCCCATCACCGGAGGTATTTGTTCCGTGGCTTATCGCCTTTTTATTACCGGCTCAATTTTTTGCTATTCATGACGTTTTCCACGTCTCTCAACTACGGAAATACCTTAGGGATTCCGATTCTGTTCTTGAACCGGGTGTTATTGAGAAAATAGAAGTTTCACCAAATTTGACTAATGAGCAACATTCTATTCGTATCATTACTTCGGAGGTTAAACGCCTTCGAAATAAAGATGTTCTTCTTGTGAAGTTCAATGGCCCTCAAATCCTAAGAATTGCTCTTGGGAATCTAGAGAGTTCATCGAGTGAGCACATCCGGAATTACTCTCTCGTGCACTTTATGGTGAACTTATTATTTCAAATTTTCTTTTGTGTTGGTATGCTTTTATGGTTGTTACTTTTTATTTTCTTCTTAAGTATTGCGAGGACGCAATTTCTTTAAGGTGGGGAGTCTGTAACAACCCGCATATTTTATGATTTTATATTTAAATATTTTTATTTAAATATATCGTCATTAATCGGATTTAAGTCCGAAAAGCTACTTTTTGCAAACGGACGAATTAGGACTCGGGACCACTTCCATTGAGTCCAAAATGGCGTTTGCGACCTTTTTGAGTATAAGAGTTGAGTTTTGCTATTTTCTATTGGGCTTTGGGTTTGGGTTTCACCCCAACTCACTCTATAACCTAGTTCAGCCCCTCTCCTCACCTCTTCACTTCATTTCTATTTCCTTAAACACCCAAGCACAACTGAAAATGGGGAGAGGAATGAGAAATTAGAAACTCCAAGCCCTAGTTCTCATTTGCAAATCCAAATTCTTGCTCCAAATTCAAAGAGAAGCTAAGGTAAGCATCCTCTTCATCTCCTCCAACTCATTCTCTCTTTAATTTCAGAAATTTCCTAAACCTAACTTAGGAAATGTTCTTCTTTTGAGCTTAGATTCAAGCTTCTAGAGTTGAAGTGGTAGATTAGTTGATCTTCCTTTGCTTTCAAGCTTCTCCTTCATCATTTTTGAGTAAAAAGGTGAGTTTTTGAACTCACATCTATTTCTATAGATATCATTATTGTTGGGTATGAATTCCTAACACTTATTTATGTACATTTTGCTTTCGATTTGGATTGAATTGGTGAATTGTTCAATTTTTGGTTTTTGGAATCCAATTTTTGTAAAAATCCAATCTTTGATGTTTGAACACGTTAGTGGAGCGTTTCGGAGGGCCATACAAGGCTGGGTTGTCGTTTGGCGTAAATCCTCAGTCGTAGTTGCTTGTTCGTTCGCTTTCGTCCGTGTTATCGAATTTCCCCAAAGGGGGCTAGGCTGAATGTGCTTCTGAAGCAGGTTCAGTCGACTGAACTAGTGGTTCAGTCGAATGAACCAGAATATTAAAAGTGCTTAGAAGCAGGTTCAATCGACTGAACCAAACCCAGGAAATTGCCTGGGTCTGTATCAATCGACTAACCATCTGGGTCAGTCGACTGACCCTGGGGATACAAAAATCGTATCCCTGTGTCAGTCGACTGACCACCTGGTTCAGTCGACTGACCTGATTATCTTTGCCTACTTAATTATTTTGCTTAGATTTCCAGTTTTTATCGATTCGTGATTATCCGGTTTGTTGTTATCATTTATTATCAACTCTGATGACTTCTTTTTCGGGATTTTTGTGGATATCCATTTTGATGGATTCGGTATTAACTTCTCTGGATTTGGTTCACGTCTTCGTATGTGAATTTTTGATGGTTGATTGTTTCTAAAATCATTTCTGTGATTTGTCACTTTAAATCACAAAGGTTTCTATACTAGTAGTAAATATTCAAACTCTTTCATCAAAATGATTTCAACTCTACTTTTAATACAGAGCTCGTTTATAAAACCATTTTCCAATCTATTAGTATATACAAACCTTTACCTCATTCGTATGAGAAATCCAATTAAACGGCTTAGTAAAACAAGTGGTATGAAACGCTTGCGTTTACTTCATCGGTTAATTTTTGGACTTGTTCGATTGAAAATCTTGTGACAATCTTTGAGTGGAAATCTACAATTTATTCATAAATATTTAAGTTAAGCCGGTGTTTATGGGACATGAAGCTAAACTCATTTATTTACTAGCTTAGTGTAATCGACACTTCTTATTGATCAATGGTGATCATTTTATGGTTTAGACTAGCGACGTGCGATGTCTCTTTGTCCACGTGGGGGACTATACCCCGTTATGTTGAGCTTCGTCTCATTTCTTTTATGGGCTAGCGACCCATGTTCTTATTGGAGTTTTGGTTCATCGGACGTACCGTTATTGTACTGCGTCGTTGTTCCAAATTATTTGAGTTTTGGTTCATCGGACGTACCGTTATTGTACTACGTCGTTGTTCCGAATTATTGGAGTTTTGGTTCATCGAACGTACCGTTATTGTACTGCGTCGTTGTTCCGAATTATTTGAGTTTCGGTTCATTGGACGTACCGTTATTGTACTGCGTCGTTGCATCGGCTCATTTTATGGATTAGCGTTCCATTTGCATTTCTGGATTTCTAGTTGATGATTTCTAGAATTTATGTTTCACCAATTTTCGTGGATTGCATTGATAAGCTCTATCAATATTTGTGTTTGGTGAATAATTTAAAGAATATGTGATTTTTTGGTGTTTTGAGATGATTTGAGATGTTGTATGATTTTTGTTGTTATTTGATGTATACTTGTCGCAGTATGACATTATTGTTATCATATGTTTTTATCATATCTCTTATCTTGTCTCCTTTCATCTGATATTTATAGATATACTGATCCGTTTATTATTTTCTTCTTAAATAATACTCGGGTCAGACCGAGGTATTTCAGGTACTCCTGCTTGACTTCTTATCAGGGTCCTTCACCTGATTTTTGGCTAATTACTTTAGCTTAGTAGTTTTTGTTAGTATACATTTGAGATATAGACTCCTTGATGTATACTTATTCTTTTGTTTGGTACTTGTATCTATTCTTTTGTAATGTAGTGGATCTTGTTTGACCACTACTTTGATGAACACTTTTATGTGTTATATTCATATCTGATTCCGCGTTTGTGATATGAATATCTGTTATTGATTTGAGTTATGTTTATTTCTATATTTGTTTCTGAGGTCCACATAGCCACTGTGTGGTAGCTTTGAGTTTGTATTAGATCTGTCGGATTTCCTCCAGAAATGAAAGGTAAGTTATATTTTCTGACACATCGGTGCTCGCACAAAGCAATTACACAGATGGTCGCTCCTCAACAGCCTTATTCTTCGCGCTAGTTGACGGCATTACTTAGTAATGTCCTTGGCTAGCGTGAGTATAGAGGTGGGGCGTCACATGCACACACCAAATCCAATTCAATGACATAATTTTGATGTCGCTGCATTTTGAATTTTATTTTTGTATTCATGAAGTTGTCAGTAACGGATGATTTATATATATATGTTGCAAACTTAGGCCCCAACTTACTGGATTTTTTGTAATAATAGTTGTATGTTATTATTGTGATTAAATTGGATACTATTCTCGATTTTTATAAATAAAAATGTTTCTCTTTTATTATGTACCACGAACTAATAAAAAATAGCACACTTTAAAAGTTCACATACTAAAGTTTTAAATTGAACAAACTTTGCATCCATGCAACACATAACATCATAATGTATATACAAATTAAAGTGAGAACAATAGTCTTTACCTTTGTTATATACATCCATACTTAATTTATACTTGAGTAAACCAATGCAAGAGAAAAATAAATTTGACTTTTGAAATTCAAATATTCATGCAAACATGCAAATTAAAATTACACCAAACCAATATATTAGCCATGTTAAACATACCAAATTAAGTAGTCGCACCATTATCACAATCAAGGGTATATATAAAACGATTGCAAAATATGCATGTCTATCAATTATGTTCCAACAATATTGTAACGACCTGGTGTTTCGAACCATTCGCATCCACACATGTCAGACTTGAATTGCTCAAAACAACATATTGTTAATTTATATTTGGCAAAACTCAACATATATAGTAAATAAATCAATCACAGAATCACAGACACAAAGTAATATAACAATAAGCAGCGGAATAGATAATAGTAGTTCATGAAGCTACTATATAAACATCATAGTCTGAAACAAAATACAACAGAATCTCAAATACAAATGAACCTTTAATACATAAGCAACTGACGAGTCTGAGCATAAATGGCTGGAATAAACTGAAATAACTAAAAGCTGGATAGATAGATCTTCAAACAAAGCTCCAATCTCCAAAGCTGAGTCTCAAATGTTGTGACACTCAGTCTGACCCGAGCGTAAATCAAAACACAAAACACAAGATTCCGGATTAACATTCTTATATTAATAAATTCAACTCAAGTGAAATTTCAACTGAAATACATATAACTTAAAGAATGTTGGGATATCCATCCTCTAAGGGTCCGTGGAACTATCTACTATGTAGTAATATACGCTATTATAATATGTCTATAGTAAAGTAAACTATTAAAATAGCGTTAAAGGCGTTACCCATATCCCCCTTAACACATTTTTATATATTCCCATAGTCTATACAGTACCGTAATTCCTCTTTAAACTGGAGGGCTATCAGAGGGCACTCAATATGTATGGTACAAACCAAACTCGTAGAAGGCGCGATAGGGCATGTGACAAGGCATGCGAGGCAATGCTAGGGTAGATATACCATTTGCGGATCCAGATTGGTGGTAACGCAAAGCAGCTACTGCCGCCCACCTCGAGACACACTACCAAATCAAAGGTGCACCCAATCAAATCACAAAGTAATAAAATTGTATCGAAGAAATGTGCCCGATCGGAGGAATGACCTCACTTGCCCAGCATGGCACCTATTTTAGCCACATCAAGCTGACTCGCGGGAGTCAGGGCTACGTAAATACACCATATAGAATCGTCACCAAACCATCCTACTTCGTTCTGGAATCTCCACCACGTACACAGTTGTTAAAGTGGTTTTCGGTATCGGCAGTGAGTATGACAATATCCGATCCCAGTCTCTTTAACAACCAAACGCTTATTTCACACCGTGGTCATTTCATTTCAAATAGTTCATACTTCATATAAAAATATCATATTCATTTCAAAACCATATCAATTTCGATATCATTATTCACTTTAAATAATATTCATTTCCAGAATCGTTACACTTTCAAAATCATAACACTTTTGAAATCATAACACTTTTGAAATCATAACACTTTCAATTTTAAAAGGTTAAGATTCAATTCAAATTCTCAATAAACCATTTCAATTTTTATCGAATTCAAATCCAGGTTTGAACTATCATTTCAAATCCAGGTTTGAACTATCATTTCAAATCCAATAAGATTCAAAGTTTAAATATTCAAACATTTACAATATAGATTTCATTTATATTTCAACATTCAATTTTAATTTTATTCAAATTGGAAAATATTTACTTAAAATTTTTAATAATAATTTAATAAAATCTCAATTTATAATTTTGAATCAATATTAAATATTCAGTCTCAGCTTTATTTAAAGTTATAAATCATACTTTTCAAATCTCAAAATCAACGAGTTCAAATAAATTCTTATTTAAATTAAATTATTACCCAATTAAATTTCAAGTCAATTTTACTTTATTTTTCCAGCTTCTATTTATTTAAAGTTATTACAAAATTTATTTTTAAAATATAATTTTAAATAAATACCTATATACTACTTAAATTAAATTTTATTAAATTAAATCTTATTATTAAATTTATTTTATATTAAATCTATGTTTATATTCTTTTTAAAATAGTAAAATTATAAGTAAAATCTTAAAAATTATATTTTCAAAACTAACTTATAAATTTAAAATATGCAAAACATATAATTTTAAAAATCTAAAATTTAGACAAATATAAAAATAACATTTATATATTATATTTTTAAAAACCAATAATTATTAAAAACCATATATTTCCTTTCAAAACTTTGGAAATCATTTTCAAAATATTGACCAACGGTGTCTATATATAATTTTCTATCCTATGGTCAAGTGATACAGATATTTATCATTTCAATTCGCAATTTAAATATCTACGGGTACATATCATTTCAACCCGCAATCCCAAAAATTCAAAATCAATGAAAATCGCTTGGGTTTATCATTTCAACCCATAACGATTTTCCCCTAATCTATAATGTCGTTCGGGTATGTATCACTTCAACCCGTAGGGAATTCTAACCTAACAGGAAACTTGTAGAGTGCAACAAATATGATAATAATATAATATATCAACAACAGGCATATATCATCAGTGATAAATTAAATAAAATATATACAACAAGATATGGTGTCATAGATCACAGGTGCAAAATTGCAGATGATGGCATACCTTCTTTAATAATTAAATAAATAACAATTCAAATTTAACAACACATTTCAATTGTCGTTTCAAGTGAAATCAAATTTACTAAATACAAGAATGTTAATCGTGAGTGATTGCTCACCTTTTGTGGCTATGGAAACAATGATAACAAGATGTAAACGAACGCGGATAAGCATGGAACGACAATGGGACAGCGAGACAAGAGATAAATTGCTACGATACGGACAGCGACCAGCAAGATCTTGAATTCAACAAAACAATGTATTTTATATTTTCTAAAAATAAATATTAAATTTTAAATCACTTATTAAAATCAAAATCTTTATTTATAACATATTTAAAAATCAATACTAAAATTTAGCCGCTTCTCAACTATGAAAACAAACTTATATATCGTAAAGATCGAAATATTTATATATAGACATAAAACTCTATAGATATATTTTAAAAATTCAATTATCAATATATATATATATATACATAAATAACACGTCGACATTGATACTTTATACTTTAAAATCAAATAAGACCTTTATATAATATAATTCAAAATCACTATTTATTAAACCCATATATATGTTGAAATCAATATATCTTTAAATTATATATATAAAATAAAATCAATAAACAAAGATCAATTATATATAATGCAGACTTTATATACATACAATTGTATAAAGACTTATGCCTAACAAACAGATTATATGCTTATATAAATGAACATGTTATATATATAAACTAATATATACAACCATTATACATATATGTTAAAATCAAAGTAGATACACTATTTATTAGGGGAGGGAGGACTGCGAACTTACACGGCTACAGGCTACAGGACAAGCAATATTGAATGAGTGGAGAAGGGTGACTATGCCCAAAGAAAATATGTGAGCAAGCAGGCTTCAGACCAAAGTAAACAAACTTCATTCTCCTTTCATTTTTTTTCACATATTTATCAAAATTCTTCAAAGTAGTATTTAAACAGAATATCTGAATATGTTTAAAAATCATAAAATCTATTTCAAGTGTTAACATAATTTAAATAAATGTCTTAACATATTACATACATATATATATATACCTTTCACCAATATCCAATATCGAATATAATATATATACATAAACAGATATACTTCCGAGGCTAAATAAATGTAGCAAGTGAATATATGAAATCACATATGTGTAATATATATACATATATATAACTGGTTGTAAAAATCTCAGAACATGCTGTCTTTAAAAAGGAAATAAAATATATATAAATAAATGAATATATGAATATACATGTATGAAGAGCAAGGCTGTGGTATGCTTCAGTTGGAAAGGGATTTGCATGGAAATGAGGGTGGAAGGGCAGTTTTCGGCAATGGAAAACAAAGCTGGGTCATAGGGTTGTACGGCTGTGTCGGAATGGCGGGGAGGTTAGGTCGGCTATGTGGCAGAGCAAGGAGGCAGAGAGGAGTTTCTTTAGATGGCTGAGCAGGTCTGGTTCTAACTTGAGTCAGAGGCGGAGGCTGAGGGTTTTGCGGCTGATGGTAGGTGATTTCGGAATGGGCTGTTGGAGTTTAGGTTTGGGGCAATGCCCTTGAGGTGAGAGGCGGGTTGTTGGCACGGTGGTGGGTGGAGCTGCTATGAAGGCGGAGGTCGTGAGGAGACAGCTTGGTTTCGGTGGTCGCTGGAAAAGATGAGGTCGTTCACGGCCATTGGTGGTAGAGGGGAGGTGGCGTGACAAAGGTGGCCGGTGGTCTGGAAGATGTGGTGTGGGTTAAAGGCCGAGCATGCAGGTCTTAATTATATACAATTTATATAAAACATCATATATTTTTTTTAAACAGTACGAATAGAAGAAGAGGGAAGATTGTGACGCCCCACCTCTATGCTCATAATAACAAAGGTTATTATAAGTAATAACGTCTGCTATTGCGAAGAATAAGGCTTGTTAGAAGCGACCATCCGTAAGTTATGCCTTAGACGAGTATTGATTACATCAATAGGAGTTGTGTGAATTACTCCCAAAGATATATATTCAATCCAAATCTAAAACGAAACTATGGTGGCTTAAGAAAAATTCAGAACAACTCATAATAACAACAACACAGATAGTATAATCACATCAGAACAGAAATATCAGATATATAGCGGAAGATAAGTTTGGAATACATGCTACAACAATCGATAGTTCACACGAACTAAATATACATATACAAAGATACCATCATACATGAGAGGAGAGTCAAAACTCCAAAAAGAAACACCTCGAAGACTAGACAAAAGATGATGTGAAATCCCAAAAGCTGAAGCAGCAACTGAATCAGAGATAGCGATTATCCTGAAATAACTCGGTCTGACCCGAGTATTATTTAAAAGAAAATAATAAACGGATCAGTCTAATTTAAACTTCAGAAATAAGTGTATGATAAACAACACTTAGGCAAATAATCATAACCTCGAATGAGGTTATACAACATAGATAATCAACATAGATCAAATAAAGAAATCTCAATTTAAACGCCACCAAAATCAGCTTCCAAATTCATAATGGAATTCGAAGCAGCAAAACAAAAATATCAAGAAATCAATTAAGATAACTAGAAAATCAGCAGTCACAAAATCTAGAAATCAAAATAAGATAACTAGACGAATCAGCAGTCGCAAAATTTAGAAATCAAAATAAGATAACTAGACAAATCAGCAGTCGCAAAATCTAGAAATCAAAATAAGATAACTAGAAAATCAACATAAATGTGGATCGATCCCAACAGATGGCGAGTTTTATCTACGTCGCACGTGCATCTCAGATGACCGAAGCCTACCAAGTACTATAATTTTTGGCGCCCATCAGATGACCCGAAGGTCCGCAGAGTGACCCGAAGGTCTAGTACTGGTAATTGGCCCGAAGGTCCATCAGATGACCCGAAGGTCCAACAGAGTGGCTCGAAAGCCCAACAAAATCATCAGAATCATCAAACAGCAAATATTTCAATTAACGAGTTCGGAATTAACCGAAATAGTAAAAGTGTGGTTCCATACTCCGCACTTTTGCTAAATCGTTTAAATCTCTTCATCATTTCCTTGAAAGTGCAGAGTTGTGTATTTTATATAAATAACATTTTACGTTCTCAAATGGACAAGTCTGGAATTAACTGAATCAGTAAAAGTAAGGTTCATAGTCCTCAATTTTGCTGAATCGTTTAATTCGCTTCCTCATTCTTTTGAAAGTGCAAACTGTAAAAAATTTGGAAACAATTTAATTTTAAAACGATTTTTAAAATACGTGATTAAAATAGCAACAACTATAGCAATTTCGACGAGGAAATTGCGCTTCACAAAACACCGTAAAAACGGATATCAAATCAGCGTTGCGGGATAACCGCTTAAAAATTCACTTTAAAATTTGACGGTTACTAAAGTCAAAATAACAGTAAATTTTATTCGTTAAAAAATGTCATCAAAACAAACGCTTCAAAAATATAATACCGGCGTAAAAATTCCGTTATATAAAAATAACAGCAACCAAATACGTTTTAAAACGTAACACCGGTTCTACGTAAATTAAATAGTGGACTGCACCACTATATTTTCATCAAAATATTTTGCACTGTCATAGCGTACACTTTTAAAACATTTTACCCAAAATGAAATGGGTAACATTGACATCAATCTGGGCATGGTCTGTGCACCAATATAAAGTAAAAATAAGGTGATTTTGCTCACCTTTGTGTATAATTGAATACACACACAAATGGACTTTAAAACAATGCAACATGGCCTTACTTCAATATGCATGCAATCTGGATATAAAATGTTCTAAAAGACAATGCAAATATATACACTTTTGGGTAACTCTTGGCCGCATGTGCTACGTGTATGTATAAATGCAAAAATATATAAGTGCTGACACGTCCTAGAGGAGCTACAATAGGTGCTCACGTTCAAAATATACTTAAGGCCTGACCATATTTCATGCATGAACTGATTGAAATAAGCAAAATGAATTAAGTGACCAGGAAATAGTAGTACATGTGTATTAAATATGTACATACCAAATTTGCAATACACGTACAAGACCTGGGGCTATATTTCTATGCACAGGCACTGACACATTCTTTTTTTTAGCTTTATACGAAACTACAGGAAAGTGCTTTTGAGAAATTCATGCATAATTTTCTCGACAAACTGGCAATGGTTACATAACAATGAATAAAGGTGAGACCAGAGTATAAGCCCCGTTCTGCTAATCCAATATTATCGAATCAAGTGAATTATCGTGAGAATTGCCACAACTACTTAGATCCCATGTCACAAGCTCCACGCGTATCTCAGCTTCAATGAGAAATGAAGTAGACAACAAAAAAAAAAGAATGACCTGGGTATGCTTTTATGTGTACAAGAATGCTCTTAAACGAATCCTAATACATATAATATGTGTTCACTTCGACTTTGAAATATTTAGTCAGGGAGGATAAATAACGTTCTCCTACATAAATATTAGTGAATAATTTTGTACATCACACTGCAATAAGAGATAGGTCTATACTCTTCTCTTTTGCTTGGCTTGTTGACACAAAATACAGAGGGTTGGTCTTTAGAATAAGATCAGTGAGGTCCAATTGACGTAAGTCCGAATTGAAACCAGAATTGGGTGGCATTACCTCATATTTTAAGAACTTGGCACTTCTAAATTTTATAGTCTTTGTTGTTAACTTTATATTGGTCACCTCTAATAGTGAGGTGGAACCTACATGCAATGTTCGGATCATTCACCATGTGGATATTGAGAAATCAAAGATATTACACCCTGACCCTAGCCCCGTCTATTACACGCACGCGAGAAAATGGGAAATCACAGATATTGCATACGTGAATATTGTCTTGTCTACAAACGTAAACAATTTTACTAACTAAGTTGCAACCATAGCTTTTAAATTAGAATTGTGAGTTTTCACTCACATCAACTTTGCTTTAAAACAACCAGCAACTGAGATTAAAGGAAGCAAGAATATTTAAAACACCATTAAAGCTTCACCGAGCTTCTAAGAAATGAGCAAAGTCATGTTGCAGTGTTCCTTTTTTTTTCAATATTGTGAACCAGTCAAAATGAAGTGTGTTGGAAGAGTTTGGTACAAATGCATTTAATGCAAACATGCTTCAAAGAAAATAGTACACGGCCTGTACAAATAAGTGATGATGGAAAAGAGCAAAGAAAAGTGTTCCAATATTTGTTTTACAAATTATGTGATAGCAAACGCAAACTATGTGACAGCACATCAAACAAATAGGTTCCGACCCAATTCCACCTACACGTGAAGGCTAATTGAAAAATAACACAACTCTATTATATTCAATGCAACATGAAATTGCAACTGACTTTGCATCATTTTTAATTTCCAAATTTCAATTTAAGAATTTCTATTTAAAATATTTACTCCGACAGTAATTCAAAAATCACGGTTGTTACAAAGATGAACAGAGAAATGCAAACAGACCATTATATATTCACACTAGTGGAATTGAAAATGTCATGCCGATTGAATTCAGAAATTGTTAATGGCTATTGTTACATTGACAATGAAAGGACACAAGAAACGAAAGGGCACAAAACGGGTTCCGATACGGTTATCTGTTTCACATATTCCACCGTGCACCGGACATCAAAATTGACAATTGAATATACTACGGAGATCAGCACGACGAGACGAACACAACGGTACACGGATATCAGCGATACGGTCATCCTATCAAAACTCGATATTTCGCTGTTAAACTGCTGCAAATTTATCGAAAATAAGATAAACGGGGCTACAGTAGTCCAAATTTGGAGAAACAAAATATGACGTCTCACTCAGAAAATGATTTACATTTTAATTATATAAAAATATTCAGGTTTCGACAACATTTAATTTTCATCAAATTAACTGATTTAAATTGGAATTAAAAATTACACAACAGAACTAACATACATATTTTCCAATGAAAGTCTACCATTTAATATGTTTTAATAGACGCATTCCAAATATCAAATTTTCATTGTTAAATTTTATTATTAATTTCAAGTAAAATTTCTGTTAATTACGTTATAAAACCGTTAAAATTTACGGGTTGTTACACTCTCCCCCACTCAAAACTTTTTGTCCCCGAAAAGGAACGAGGTAGAAGAATATGAACAACCAGAAAGGAAAGATAGATTGAAATACATATTATCAAATACACAAGAAATTCAAAACCATATAAATTTCACTAGTTTTTAAATTGATTAATATTCAACAAATTTGGTTTAAACCCATTTTATTTGATCAATAATATTTATTTATATTCATAATTTGTTGATTTTCAATTCAGGCTATTTTCATTCAATTTGATTTGTTTCAATTTATTAATATTTGTTACAAAATTTCTTTCAAAACCAAAATTTATTTTATTTAACTTATTTACTTAAACCCATTTGTTTTCACTCAAGTTAATTCCACTTCATAATCCAT
Organism: Allium fistulosum; assembly: GCA_030737815.1. Lineage (NCBI taxonomy): Eukaryota > Viridiplantae > Streptophyta > Magnoliopsida > Asparagales > Amaryllidaceae > Allium > Allium fistulosum. Next base: position 153,487,248 of record CM060908.1, on the reverse strand, counting down.
AATTCCAACCATTATTTACACTTTACTCCTGTATCGCAAACAGTTTACAAAAATTCAAATTTATTTTTTCCCAGCTTTAGTCTCTTAAGTTCATATTTATTTACATAAATAGCATTCCCCTTTTTTATTCAATTTATTTTACTTAATACATCTCATAATATAAATTAAGTATAAAACATTTATTATAACTACCAAATTTTATTTATAAGTTCCCTTAACAAAATTTCATTTTGGATTTTATTTATTATTGTATATTATTCAATTACATTCAAATCTCGTCCACGTAAGTTTTATTAAGGTTTTTGAATATAATTGAATACTATACAAATTTACCTTTTATTTACACATTTATATTAAGCAAGATTTTAGTTTGAACAGTTTTATTACTTAAGTTTTCTCTTGTATAACCTTCAATTTAATATTCACCCTAACATTTTAACTTTTTGAATATTTTAGGTAAGTTATATATACGAGAATGCAATTGATTATTATACAAATAAATTTTATCTTAGTTTTAACTATTTCAAATTATTTCAATCAATTTCTCATTTTAGACACTCCAATTATTCAAATTTTGCTTTATTTTAATAATTGAAACCCATTACTTATCACATAATTTAAGAGTTAAATTTTCGGTTTCAATTCAAACCATTTTGAAATAATATATACGTATATACATATATATTTTTATACATCAAATTATACTCAAGAAATTCAAATCAACTCTATTTTCCAAAACAAAAGTATAGCAAAGCTACTAAGTGGTTTCTCCACTTTGAGACTCGAAAATGAATGTCGATGATACTGCAGTCATCACCAAAATTATTTTCCAATGACAAAAGGGGAGAATACTGACTTACTTCTTTGAAAAACTCTTTGGAAACAATTTCCGTTCGAAAATACTTTCAAACAATATATTTTTCAAAACTTTCAAAAAAAACCAATTTAGAAATGCACCGGAAATTAAATTCTCAATTTCTAAATTTAAATTCATTTCAATTCCAAATCAATTTATAAACCATGTTTTATAATTTCATTCCTTTATAACACACAACAAAAGTTAACAATTTAAGAGTGTTGCCAAAACAAATAATGAAAATCTAGTATTATCATTTCTAACAACCAATTCATTTAACTATTTAATTTCAGAAAATTATACTTATATATATAATATAATCAAAATCATACACAAAATTATTTCATTTACTAATTTTGAAAACAACATTGTATCAGTTTGCTCTGTTTAAGTGTTTTGGAATCCCTATCGATAGCGTTGGCCATACGAATCGATTGAAACCCCAAATCAACTTAACAATTCAAACAACACAATTGAGATGACCCTCCTATTTCCACCCTAATTTCATAAGGATTTTTTTTTTTTGCTAAGAGATGATATATAGATATATCATTCATTGCAAATATCTTTTCCAAGGTCATTTTCTTTTTCCAATAAACAAAATATATCCAGGATCAAAATAACTTACCAATATAAATATATCAGTGTATATCTAATAACATACACATACATATGAAGATGTATGTGATCTTCTTATCTAAGTTCAGAGTGTATACTTCATTTTTTTTTTGTACAAGAACATTCTGTTTGATTTAGATTTTTAGCAATTCAGATAAATTATTGTATTCAGATTTTTGGCCATAATATCCACTAGAAACATGTACTTTAGTCTGTCATTAGGATTAAGAAATGATCAAGTAATAATCAGTGGTAAACAAGCTTTTAATATAGATGATATGTTAAAGTCTGGATAATATCAAATTCAGTATAAAAGTAAGTGGATCCTAAGTGAACACAAGCAACATCTAGGCGTAATGGAAACGCGCCTAACTTATACACAAGAGGTCACTGGTTCGAGTACTATGCAGGTCGGTTCAAACACAATTTTTGTTTTTCTTCCTTTTTTTTTTTCCTGTATGGTTTGTAATCTGATATCTACCTATCTTTGTACATATATTTTTAATGTTTGCCTATAACCTAACATACAAAACAATTCTTCTTACTTTACTATTTTTGAATCCCATTCCTATAGCTGTTCTAGGAATTATAATTATATTTTTGCTCAAATATCAACATGTACACAGATATACATGTACATGTCAATATCTCTGCTTATTTTCCAGAAAACTGGGTGAAACAATTACTAAAGGTACTAAGCTTTGAAATGCACTTTTATTCTCAGAATACAATCTATCATGATCAACCAATACTTCATTCATTTGGAGCTGGTTAACTCATGGATCCTGTATCTACCACATTAGTTCAAAGCAATGGAGATACCTTTCTTTACATTCTGTCTGAAGCTTTTAGAAAAACATTTTACTTTTCTCAATACAACTCAGAAATGAATTCAAACTTATTTACAAAGCATTTCAGTAAAAAGAAAATAAAATCCTTTAAGTTTTCTTCTTGCTAAATCCAGATTTTAGTTCTAAAACTCAATGCTCTGTTATGTCTCAAGGTTAACTAATACATAATATAAATTATACAAAACAGTAGCTCAACTACATGTGCATATTTCTCTTCCAAACATTCATATCAATAATTAAAATCATTTCATTGTTTCCCAGTCAGATTTTTCCTTTGAGATTTTAAACCTTAGTGCATAACAATATATTTAACATGATACAACTAGTTCATCTAACCATAATAGAATTCATTACATGACTGGAAGTCTTAGAAACATAATATTTTTCCTGAATACATGCAGATATAATCAATTTAAACTCTTATTGAGACTAGCTAGCATGTTCATTCACTCCTCCATAAAAGCCATAACTTCATTTTTACTTAGTGCCTGGGTTACCTGAAAGAACATAAGTGGCTGCCTCATTTTAAAATGAGACACCCCAGATGCCATGAGCAAACAAGGGTCAGATCTATGATCTGGTATGAATAACATCAATTCATTCATGATATTAAGCAATAGAGAATATAAGGGTACTAACTTGTTATTTAAGCAAATTTCTGCAATCAAATATTTTAACATAGTATAATTAAGTTGATTCAGGTATGATATATTCACTTATCATTCCTTCACTTGCATACATAATCATGCAAACATGATTATCTATTGGCATCAATTTCATTTACTGGAATCATCTTGGTTCCATACCATTCAACCTAAGAAATATCCACATTCCTATTTCTTCATTTACAGGTTGTAATATTCAATTTAAATCCCTGCCTCATCTGCTATTAAGGAATCACTGGGACACATTGCAATGAACTAATTCACATCATTGCACAAAGATCTCAGGGCTTAAACAAACCATGTGCCAACTTGCATACTTCAAATATGACAAGCATTCCAGCAGTCATCTTGGCCTTCCCTTCCCTAGTTTATTTACTAGTGTATTGTCTTAAATCCTAACATCAAATATGCTAAGTGAACATGTCACTGCAAACATGGAAACATCCATAATTTCTTCTAGCATAATTTCCCCTCAGAAATAATCAGACAGTCATTTCCTAAATGGGGTCAATATGTCTTGATCTTAGTAAATATAAGAACATTTTCAACTATAAAAGAGGCATGGCATGTTATACTGATCTGCAAGCCTTTATGATTGATTCAGATTCAAGATCTGGTTCAATCATAATTTTAGCTTGTGGGTTTTTTTTTTTGATTAAGGGCTCAGCACTTAGAAAATTTCTATTGCACCCTTAACATTTTTCTTTTCAAGCCTCAGCACTTATACCAAGTATAATGCAGCTCCAATCATTTTTATAAGGTTTCCATGCCATAGATCTATAACAGTTGAGAGTATTCTCTATATAATTTTTAAGATCCTAAACTTTAACATTTATGAGTATAAATAAAACAGTATGATACTCATCCAAAGACAAATGTCTCAACCAATCAAAGATCATCAAAATCATCCATATTAAATCATATCAGATTTAAAATAAAACATCCAAAAAGCATTGATGAAATCATATACATCAAAACCAGAAATACATAAATGGCAATATAAAAAGTGGCTGCCTCAACTCAGGTCTTAATGCCATGAACTCAGTGAGATTACTCACCTAAATGTTTCTTCTTATTAATCCAGAAAATTCTTGTTTGAGTGTTTTCTCCTTCCTTTCAATATTTTCTTCTTCTTTTCTTATTTTTTATGCAGCTCGGGGTAAAATAATTCTACTGGCTAAACTGCCTATTTATAAGCATTTTTCCTCTAGGGTTTTATTGAAACAGAATTCCATTTCTGTCCTGGCTTAGCATCATGCATTTTTCATTCATATTACCCCGGCCATATTAACCAATTTAAAGGCTGCATTTTCTTTCTTTTACTTTTTCAGAAAATGGCCACTCACTTAGTCATGTCAAAAGTGTGACTATTCTATTTATTTTAATTATTTCTGAAAATCCCCTTTGCTATTTTTGCCTATACAAGCTTATTAACTTGTATCACATTTCATGTCATTTTAATGTCATAGTTTTTACTTGCTTATATATATATACTTTTCAGTATTTAAAAATGTATATTTGTATACATATCTTATCTAGGCTTATTTTAATTCCTCTTTTAAATTCAGAAACATATGCACCTATATGTATACAAGTTTACAAATATATATATTATTTTCTTTTCTGGGTTTTAAATAAATTTGTTTACTGATCTAAAGTAAAACTTGCTTTTCTTATTTTCTAAGATGACCCATAAAATCTCAGAAATCAAATAACCATGTTGCAAAATCATGTTTGTATTGCTCTTTAATTCTTGTTTTAAATCCAAGAAATCTGGAGTTCTTTCTTGTGCCATTTCAGTGTGCACGTGCACACATATACTTGCACACTATTTATTCCAGAAATTTCACCATATTTAAATCTAAATATTTCAAAATTAAATCATTTTACAAAAATGATTTTTTTCACAAAATTTTGGGGTATTACATTCACCCCTCCTTTTAGGAATTGTGTCCTCACAATTTTTCTAACATTTTTAGTAAGCATCTTTTTCTTTTCTGAAAACTCATCAAACATATGCATAAGCAAACAAATTCAACCATATCAACCATGCATAACAAAAATTTTCCAGAAAAAAAAAATTACCTTTTAATTTGCAAAAAGCTTAGGATAATCCATTCTAATCTTATCCTCTAACTCCCATGTGCAGTCATTAGGATCACTACTCCACTGGATCTTGACTAGTTTCAAGGTTTTGCTCCTTAATTTCTTTTCTTCCTTGGCTATAATCCCCACTGGTTCTTTTTCATAAACCAAGTCAGGATTTATTTGAATTTTGGTAGGCTTTTCCAAAATGTCTTCCTTATCATGTACCCATTTTCTAAGTTGGGACACATGAAAAACATTATGCATTGCTTTCATCTCCTCTGGTAGTTCTAATTTGTAAGCCAATGAACCAATTCTTTCCAGAATTTTATAGGGTCCAACATACCTTGGTGTAAGCTTACCTTGCTTGCCAAATCTCATGACTTTCTTCATAGGTGAAATCTTGATGAAAACAAAGTCTCCCACTTCATATTCCACTTGCTTTCTCTTCCTATCTGCAAATTTCTTTTGCCTATCTTGAGCTGCTGCTATTCTTTTTCTTATTAACCCAATTTTCTCTGTGGTTTCTTTAACATATTCAGGTCCAAGAATAGCCCTTTCTCCAGCCTCTACCCAGCATATAGGTGATAAACATGGCTTGCCATATAAGGCTTCAAATGGTGCCATCCCTATGGTGCTTTGGTAACTGTTATTGTAGGTGAATTCAGCTAGATGGAGGTGGTCTTCCCAGTTGCCTCCAAAGTCCAGTGTACATGCTCTCAACAAATCCTCTAAGACTTTGTTCACCACCTCAGTTTGACCATCTGATTGTGGATGGTAGGCAGTGCTTAAGCACAATTCACTCCCCATAGCCTCTTGAAAACTTTTCCAAAATCTTGAGGTGAAGATGGTATCCCTATCACTCACAATGGTTTTGGGTATGCCATGCAACCTTACTACCTCTTTCATGAATATTTGAGCCAATTTTGGAGCATTTCTTTCTGTTTTAACTGGGATAAAATGTGCTACCTTAGTTAGCCTATCCACTATTACCCATATACTTGTGTTTCCCTTCTTAGATCTAGGAAGACCATCTATGAAATCCATAGATATATCCTCCCACTTCCACTGTGGTATACTAAGGGGTTGCAATAGTCCTGATGGCCTTTGTGTCTCTGCCTTGACTTGTTGGCAAGTCATGCACCTTGCAACATATCTGGCCACATCTGACTTCATCCCCTTCCACCAAAGATTTCTTTTCAAATTTTGATACATCTTGGTGCTACCTGGGTGTATGGAGTACTTACTCCTATGGTACTCATTTAATATTTCCTCTTTCAATTCTATATTTTCTGGAACACATATCCTATTTTTATTCCTTAAATAACCATTTTTATCAATTTGATAATTTATTACTTCCTCCCCTTTTGATATGAGCATTTTCCTTTCCATCATGTTTAAGTCTTGTTCTTGCATTTGTCCAATCTTAAGAAGTAAATCTGATTGCAGAGATATCATACTTAATTTTCCTTTACCTTTACCTTCTTCAATAGGCATCATTTGTTCCTCACTGTTTTCCTCAATTTCCAAATCAGTAAGTATAGACAAATCCCTAAACTCTTCCATCATCAACATGGCTACCTTGGCATGTTGTCTACTCAAGGCATCTGCAACTTTATTTGCCTTGCCTGGTGTATACAGTATATCTAGGTCATAGGCAGCTAGGAACTCTACCCATCTATGTTGCCTCATGTTCAAATCTTTCTGTGAGAATAAATATTTCAGTGCCTTATGATCAGTGTACAAAATGAATTTGGCACCTAACAAATAATGTCTCCAAAGTTTCAAAGCATACACAACTGCTGCTAGTTCAAGATCATGGGTTGCATACCTGGTTTCATGTGGCTTTAATTGCCTAGATGCATAGGCTACCACCTGGTCTTGCTGCATCAACACAGCCCCTAACCCAGAGCCACTTGCATCAGTGTACACAACCAAATTTTCATTTCCTTCTGGCACTCTCAATACTGGTGCATCAATCAGGGCTTCTTTTATTTTGATAAAAGCTTGCTCACATTTTTCTGTCCATACAAAGGCTTGGTTCTTTCTAGTTAAATTGGTAAGTGGTGATGATATTTTTGAGAAATCTTTTATGAATCTCCTATAATATCCTGCCATCCCCATAAATGATCTAATCTCACTGATGGTGCTAGGCCTTTTCCATGCTTGGATTGCCACTACTTTGTTAGGGTTTACTGATATTCCTTTGGCAGAGATGACATGCCCAAGGAAATGCACTTCTTCTTTCCAAAATGCACATTTTGAAAATTTTGCCTTTAAATCATTTTCCCTTAGTCTTGACAAAACTAAATGCAAATGATTTTTATGCTCTTCCACTGTCTTAGAATAAATCAAAATGTCATCAATAAAAATCAGTACAAACTTGTCTAGATAATCTCTAAATATTCTATTCATCAAATCAACAAAATATGAAGGAGCATTTGTCAAACCAAATGGCATGACCAAAAATTCATATAAGCCATATCTTGTGTTAAATGCAGTATACTTAACACTTGAGTCTTCAACCTTCATTTGATGGAATCCTGATGCTAAGTCTAGCCTAGAAAATATTTTAGCTTCACTGAGTTGGTCAAAGAGATCATCTATTCTAGGCAATGGGTATTTATTCTTGATGGTTACTTTATTTAGTTCTCTGTAATCTATGCACATTCTCAAGGTACCATCATGTTTTCTTACAAACACTACTGGAGAACCCCAGCAAGAATTGCTTGGCCTTATAAATCCCTTGCCTTCTAATTCTTCCAACTGATTTTTCAATTCTTTCAGTTCACTTGGCCCCATTCTATAAGGTTTCTTGATTATTGGACTTGCTCCTGGAATGAGATTAATTTGGAACTCAACTGGTCTGTGGTGTGGAACACCCTTAACTTCCCCAAACACATCCAAGTATTCATTAACTATGGGAATTTCTTCAATGGTTAGTTCACTCAGATCTTTTTCTAAGTCAACTAAATGATACAATTTCCCTTCCTTAGCTATTTCACATAGAACTGTGATTCTCTGGCCTCTAGAATCTTGCAATGATATGGTGGATGAGTCTAAATTAATTATGGCTTTAAATTGCCTTAACCAATCTACCCCCAATATAACTCCTATATTTGGGTAATTTAAAACATATAAATTGGAAATAAAAATATTTTCTCCTATGTTTAACTCCACATCCACACAATTCATGTTCAAAACACTAGAACTCCCTAGGGGACTTTGTACAAGCAATGGGGTTTCAACCAATTTGCAGTTTAATTTTAACACTTTAACTAATTCATAGGAAATCAAAGAGTGTGTTGCTCCAGTATCATATACTACTGGTATGGGTATGGCACAAATGAGTAATGTACCTTCCACTTGGCCATGATTTTCAGCATCAATTTTCACTGCAGATTTGCCTTTTCCTTCCAAAGTTGCCAATTTCCCTTACTGTTTATTCTCAGGACAGTTCCTCTTCATATGCCCCTCTTTCCCACATAGGTAGCATTTGAAGGCTCCTCCTTTTAACTCTGGGCACCTTGGTTTGATGTGTCCTTCTTTTCCACAATGATGGCAAACCAATTTCTTCTTAGTATCATTGGCTTTAGTATCTTTACTCTTCCTGTTGTCTGCCTCCTCCTTCTTTTTATCATAAGGGTGATATCTTCCCTTATCCTTCTTGTTGTTGCTCTTAAAATTCCTATATTTCTCTCTTTCTTTGTCATGTTGTTCCAGTTTCAAAGCCAGATCAATTACTTGATCAAATGTTCTATCTGCATATGGTAGCATAGCTCTGCTAAGTCCTGGGTTCAGCCCTTTTATATACCTATCATTCTTGGATGCTTCATCTGCCACTAGCATTGCTCCATAATTAGATAGCCCCTCAAACTTTTGAGTGTATTCAGTGACATTCAAAGTTCCCTGCCTAAGTTTGATAAATTCTTCAAGCAAAATGGTCTTGGCTGATGCTGGTACAAATCTTGCCTCCAACATCTCCTTGAACTGATTCCAAGTGATTTCATTTTCATTTCTTCCAGCTATGATCACCTCCCACCAGCTTAAAGCTACCCCTTTCAGTTGTCTAGAAGCTACTTGCCTCTTTCTTTGGTCATCCAACTGCATGTCATTGAAAATCCTATCAAGTGTTCTCAACCATGCTTGAATTTCCATCACACTCTCTGTTCCTTCAAAACTCTTGCCTCCCAAATTGGAATAAGTCTTCAGTAGTTTTGAAAGCTCTTCATGTGGGTTCTCAGGCCTATGCCCAATTCCATCTCTTAAAACCCTCACAAATTCTTGCATATCAAGCATTTGAGGTGCACTGGTTCCTGCATTGTGATGAGATCCTCTTCCTACCATGTTCTGCTAACTAAATTCTGGGTAAATGGTATTAGTATATTATGAGTGCTTCTATAATTTCTAATTTCTTATCTAAATTATTTCATCCAAAACAAACAGACATTATACATTTCTATAATACTTAACAATCAATGCAACCAAGTGCTCTGATACCAAACTGAGATGACCCTCCTATTTCCACCCTAATTTCATAAGGAATTTTTTTTTTGCTAAGAGATGATATATAGATATATCATTCATTGCAAATATCTTTTCCAAGGTCATTTTCTTTTTCCAATAAACAAAATATATCCAGGATCAAAATAACTTACCAATATAAATATATCAGTGTATATCTAATAACATACACATACATATGAAGATGTATGTGATCTTCTTATCTAAGTTCAGAGTGTATACTTCATTTTTTTTTGTACAAGAACATTCTGTTTGATTTAGATTTTTAGCAATTCAGATAAATTATTGTATTCAGATTTTTGGCCATAATATCCACTAGAAACATGTACTTTAGTCTGTCATTAGGATTAAGAAATGATCAAGTAATAATCAGTGGTAAACAAGCTTTTAATATAGATGATATGTTAAAGTCTGGATAATATCAAATTCAGTATAAAAGTAAGTGGATCCTAAGTGAACACAAGCAACATCTAGGCGTAATGGAAACGCGCCTAACTTATACACAAGAGGTCACTGGTTCGAGTACTATGCAGGTCGGTTCAAACACAATTTTTGTTTTTCTTCCTTTTTTTTTTCCTGTATGGTTTGTAATCTGATATCTACCTATCTTTGTACATATATTTTTAATGTTTGCCTATAACCTAACATACAAAACAATTCTTCTTACTTTACTATTTTTGAATCCCATTCCTATAGCTGTTCTAGGAATTATAATTATATTTTTGCTCAAATATCAACATGTACACAGATATACATGTACATGTCAATATCTCTGCTTATTTTCCAGAAAACTGGGTGAAACAATTACTAAAGGTACTAAGCTTTGAAATGCACTTTTATTCTCAGAATACAATCTATCATGATCAACCAATACTTCATTCATTTGGAGCTGGTTAACTCATGGATCCTGTATCTACCACATTAGTTCAAAGCAATGGAGATACCTTTCTTTACATTCTGTCTGAAGCTTTTAGAAAAACATTTTACTTTTCTCAATACAACTCAGAAATGAATTCAAACTTATTTACAAAGCATTTCAGTAAAAAGAAAATAAAATCCTTTAAGTTTTCTTCTTGCTAAATCCAGATTTTAGTTCTAAAACTCAGTGCTCTGTTATGTCTCAAGGTTAACTAATACATAATATAAATTATACAAAACAGTAGCTCAACTACATGTGCATATTTCTCTTCCAAACATTCATATCAATAATTAAAATCATTTCATTGTTTCCCAGTCAGATTTTTCCTTTGAGATTTTAAACCTTAGTGCATAACAATATATTTAACATGATACAACTAGTTCATCTAACCATAATAGAATTCATTACATGACTGGAAGTCTTAGAAACATAATATTTTTCCTGAATACATGCAGATATAATCAATTTAAACTCTTATTGAGACTAGCTAGCATGTTCATTCACTCCTCCATAAAAGCCATAACTTCATTTTTACTTAGTGCCTGGGTTACCTGAAAGAACATAAGTGGCTGCCTCATTTTAAAATGAGACACCCCAGATGCCATGAGCAAACAAGGGTCAGATCTATGATCTGGTATGAATAACATCAATTCATTCATGATATTAAGCAATAGAGAATATAAGGGTACTAACTTGTTATTTAAGCAAATTTCTGCAATCAAATATTTTAACATAGTATAATTAAGTTGATTCAGGTATGATATATTCACTTATCATTCCTTCACTTGCATACATAATCATGCAAACATGATTATCTATTGGCATCAATTTCATTTACTGGAATCATCTTGGTTCCATACCATTCAACCTAAGAAATATCCACATTCCTATTTCTTCATTTACAGGTTGTAATATTCAATTTAAATCCCTGCCTCATCTGCTATTAAGGAATCACTGGGACACATTGCAATGAACTAATTCACATCATTGCACAAAGATCTCAGGGCTTAAACAAACCATGTGCCAACTTGCATACTTCAAATATGACAAGCATTCCAGCAGTCATCTTGGCCTTCCCTTCCCTAGTTTATTTACTAGTGTATTGTCTTAAATCCTAACATCAAATATGCTAAGTGAACATGTCACTGCAAACATGGAAACATCCATAATTTCTTCTAGCATAATTTCCCCTCAGAAATAATCAGACAGTCATTTCCTAAATGGGGTCAATATGTCTTGATCTTAGTAAATATAAGAACATTTTCAACTATAAAAGAGGCATGGCATGTTATACTGATCTGCAAGCCTTTATGATTGATTCAGATTCAAGATCTGGTTCAATCATAATTTTAGCTTGTGGGTTTTTTTTTTGATTAAGGGCTCAGCACTTAGAAAATTTCTATTGCACCCTTAACATTTTTCTTTTCAAGCCTCAGCACTTATACCAAGTATAATGCAGCTCCAATCATTTTTATAAGGTTTCCATGCCATAGATCTATAACAGTTGAGAGTATTCTCTATATAATTTTTAAGATCCTAAACTTTAACATTTATGAGTATAAATAAAACAGTATGATACTCATCCAAAGACAAATGTCTCAACCAATCAAAGATCATCAAAATCATCCATATTAAATCATATCAGATTTAAAATAAAACATCCAAAAAGCATTGATGAAATCATATACATCAAAACCAGAAATACATAAATGGCAATATAAAAAGTGGCTGCCTCAACTCAGGTCTTAATGCCATGAACTCAGTGAGATTACTCACCTAAATGTTTCTTCTTATTAATCCAGAAAATTCTTGTTTGAGTGTTTTCTCCTTCCTTTCAATATTTTCTTCTTCTTTTCTTATTTTTTATGCAGCTCGGGGTAAAATAATTCTACTGGCTAAACTGCCTATTTATAAGCATTTTTCCTCTAGGGTTTTATTGAAACAGAATTCCATTTCTGTCCTGGCTTAGCATCATGCATTTTTCATTCATATTACCCCGGCCATATTAACCAATTTAAAGGCTGCATTTTCTTTCTTTTACTTTTTCAGAAAATGGCCACTCACTTAGTCATGTCAAAAGTGTGACTATTCTATTTATTTTAATTATTTCTGAAAATCCCCTTTGCTATTTTTGCCTATACAAGCTTATTAACTTGTATCACATTTCATGTCATTTTAATGTCATAGTTTTTACTTGCTTATATATATATACTTTTCAGTATTTAAAAATGTATATTTGTATACATATCTTATCTAGGCTTATTTTAATTCCTCTTTTAAATTCAGAAACATATGCACCTATATGTATACAAGTTTACAAATATATATATTATTTTCTTTTCTGGGTTTTAAATAAATTTGTTTACTGATCTAAAGTAAAACTTGCTTTTCTTATTTTCTAAGATGACCCATAAAATCTCAGAAATCAAATAACCATGTTGCAAAATCATGTTTGTATTGCTCTTTAATTCTTGTTTTAAATCCAAGAAATCTGGAGTTCTTTCTTGTGCCATTTCAGTGTGCACGTGCACACATATACTTGCACACTATTTATTCCAGAAATTTCACCATATTTAAATCTAAATATTTCAAAATTAAATCATTTTACAAAAATGATTTTTTTCACAAAATTTTGGGGTATTACATTGTAAAAAAATTTTATATTAATTTCAAATACACTCCCTCGCAGGATGATCCAACAATGGATTTCAAAACAAGGATAGAGATTTTAAATTTAGATGAACCCTAGTCAAAGAGAATTCTAACTACGAAGATAGACTCGAAAGGAAGATAAAATAATTATATTATAGAAGGAGAAATGGATAACCTTATATTAATCGCGACAACCTTAACCGGGTCAACCAAGATTCCCAGAATAAGATCGATGCGGAAATTCAATTTCCCACTGAGGAGGTGGAGAAGTGACTTCACCCAATATCAGGATAATCTCTGACTATCGGGGTGGAGTCAAGATCATTAGGCTGAGTATCAAATGAAAGATAGAACTGCCTGCATAATACTGAGGCAATCGACCTTTGATCAGAAGAGAATTACCCGAGTTGTCTTCTAAAGAAACAGTTCGGGCTTTGCAATGGATAACAACACCAAAATCGAGGACATAGAAATCACCGGTGAATCGACGCCTGTTGTAAAGGAGTTCACCCCTTTACAAATCATACTAAGGTTGTCGAAACAGAAATGGAGTTATGGGGTGCTCTAGTATCAAGAAGAACACGAATAGGGAGAGACAAGAATGGATTTAAGAACAAAAGGGAAAGTTCCAAAATTCAAAAAAATTCTAACCAAAGAGGAGAAATTCAAGCTCGAACGAAGGTGATTCTGTAATTAATTTTTACTCCATATGCTAAGTTTTTCCTAAACCAGAGCTATGATACCAACTGTAAAGGGACAACGCCAGTGGGATAACGCCTACCATAGCATACAATTGTACCTGTGTTCTGCTTTCACGGCCAGCCTCTCGACTGCACCAACCCCGTGGGACATGTAGAAGTAAGAGTCATCCGCTCGCTACCAAACACAAATGCGAGAACCCCTATCATGCTGCACCCGCCAAGTGCATTAGCAGACACACATGTCAGACTTGAATTGCTCAAAACAACAGATTGTTAATTTATATTTGGCAAAACTCAGCATATACGGTAAATAAATCAATCATAGAATCACAGACACGGAGTAATATAACAATAAGCAGCGGAATAGATAATAGTAGTTCATGAAGCTACTATATAAACATCATAGTCTGAAATAAAATACAACAGAATCTCAAATACAAATTTAATCTCTAATACATAAGCAACTGACAAGTCTGAGCATAAATGGCTTGAATAAATTGAAATAACTGAAAGCTGGATAGATAGATCTTCAAACAAAGCTCCAATCTCCAAAGGTGAGTCTCAAATGCTATGACACTCAGTCTAACCAGAGCGTAAAGAAAAACACAAAACACTCGAGTCAGGATTAACATTCTTATATTAATAAATTCAACTCAAGTGAAATGTCAACTGAAATACAAATAACTTAAAGGATGTTGGGATATCCATCCTCTAAGGATCCATGGAACTATCTACTATGTAGTAATATTTGCTATTATAATATGTCTGTAGTAAAGTAAACTATTAACATAGCATTAAGGCGTTACTCATATCCCCCTTAACACATTTTTATATATTCTCATAGTCTATACAGTACCGTAATTCCTCCGTAAACTGGAGGGCTATCAGAGGGCACTCCATAGGTATGGTACAAACCAAACTCGTAGAAGGCGCGATAGGTCATGTGACAAGGCACGCGAGGCAATGCCAGGGTAGATATACCGTTTACGGATCCGGACTAGTGGTAACGCATAGCAGCTACTACCGCCCACCTCGAGATACACTAGCAAATCAAAGGTGCACCCAATCAAATCACAAAGTAATAGAATGGTATCGAAGAAATATGTCTGATCGGAGGAATGACCTCACTTGGCCCGGCATGGCTCCTGTTTTAGCCACATCAAGCTGACTCGTAGGAGTTAGTGCTACGTAAATACCTCATACAGAATCGTCACCAAACCATCCTACTTCATTCTGGAATCTCCACCACATACACATTTGTTAAAGTGGTTTTCGGTATTGGCAGAGAGTATGACAATATCCAATCCCGGTCTCTTTAACAACTAAACGCTTATTTCACACCGTGGTCATTTCATTTCAAATAGTTCATACTTCATATCAAAATATCATATTCATTTCAAAACCATATCAATTTCGATATCATTATTCACTTTAAATAATATTCACTTCCAAAATAGTAACACTTTCAAAATCATAACACTTTTGAAATCATAACACTTTTGAAATCATAACACTTTCAATTTTAAAAGGTTAAGGTTCAATTCAAATTCTCAATAAATCATTTCAATTATTATCGATTTCAAATCCATGTTTGAACTATCATTTCAAATCCAATAAGATTCAAAGTTTAAATATTCAAACATTTACAATATAAGTTTCATTTATATTTCAACATTCAATTTTAATTTTATTCAAATTGGAAAATATTTACTTAAAAATTTTAATAACAATTTAATAAAATCTCAATTTATAAATTTGAATCAATATTAAATATTCAGTCTCAGTTTTATTTAAAGTTATAAATCATACTTTTCAAATCTCAAAATCAATGAGTTCAAATAAATTCTTATTAAAATTCAATTAATACCCAATTAAATTTCAAGTCAATTTTACTTTATTTTTCCAGCTTCTATTTATTTAAAGTTATTACAAAATTTATTTTTAAAATATAATTTTAAATAAATACCTATATACTACTTAAATTAAATTTTATTAAATTAAATCTTATTATTAAATCTATTTTATATTAAATCTATGTTTATATTTTTTTTTAAATGGTAAAATAATAAGTAAAATCTTAAAAATTATATTTTCAAAACTAGCTTATAAATTTAAAATTTCCAAAACATATAATTTAAAAAATCTAAAATTTAGACATATATAAAAATAACATTTATATATTAAATTTTTAAAAACCAATATTTATTAAAAACCATATATTTTCTTTCAAAACTTTGGAAATCATTTTCAAAATATAGACCAACTGTGTTCGTATATAATTTTCTATCCTACGGTCAAGTGATACGGATATTTATCATTTAAATTTGCAATTTAAATATCTACGGGTATATATCATTTCAACCTGCTATCCCAAAAATTCAAAATCAATGAAAATCGCTTGGGTTTATCATTTCAACCTATAACGATTTTCCCCTAATCTACAATATCGTTCGGGTATGTATCATTTCAACCCATAGGAAATTCTAACCTAACAGGGAACTAGCAGAGTGAGAACAAATATTATAATAATATAATATATCAACAACAGGCATATATCATCAGTGATAAATTAAACAAAATATATACAACAGGATATGGTGTCATAGATCACAGGTGCACAATTGCAGATAATGGCATACCATCTTTAAGAATTAAATAACTAACAATTCAAATTTAACAACACATTTATATTGTCGTTTCAACTGAAATCAAATTTACTAAATACAAGAATGTTAATCATGAGTGATTGCTCACCTTTCGTGGCTATGGAAACAATGATAACAAGATGTAGTCGGACATAGATAAGAATGGATCGACAACGGGATAGCAAGACAAGAGATAAATTGCTACGATACGGATAGCGACCAGCAAGATCTTGAATTCAACAAAACAACGTAGTTTATATTTTCTAAAAATCAATATTAAATTTTAAAACACTTATTAAAATCAAAATCCTTATATATAACATATTTAAAAATCAATACTAAAATTTAGCCGCTTCTCAACTATGAAAACAAACCTATATATCATAACGATCAAAATATTTATATATAGACGTAAAACTCTATAGGTATATTTTAAAAATCCAATTATCAATATATATATACATAAATAACACATCGACATTGATATTTTATACTTTAAAATCAAATAAGACCTTTATATAATATAATTCTAAATCACTATTTATTAAACCCATATATATGTTGATATCAATATATCTATAAATTATATATACATATATAATAAATCAATAAACAAAAATATCTATATATAACATGCAGACTTTATATACATACAATTATATAAAGACTTATGCCTAAAAAACAGATTATATACTTATATAAATGAACGGGTTATATATATAAACTAATATATACAACCATTATACATATATGCTTAAATCAAAGTAGATACACTATTTATTAGGGGAGGGAGGATTGCGAACTTACACGGCTACAGGCTATAGGACAAGCAATATTGGATGAGTGGGGAAGGGTGACTACGGCCGAAGAAAATATGTGAGCAAGCAGGCTTCAGACCAAAGTAAACAAACTTCATTATCCTTTCATTTTTTTTCACGTATTTATTAAAATTCTTCAAAGCAGTATTTAAACAGAATATCTGAATATGTTTAAAAATCATAAAATCTATTTCAAGTGTTAATATAATTTAAATAAATGTCTTAACATATTACATACATATATATACCTTTTCACCAATATCCAATATCGAATATAATATATATATATATATATATATATAAACAGATATACTTCCGAGGCTAAATAACTGTAGTCAGTGAATTCATGAAATCACGTAAGTGTAATATATATACATAAATATAACCGGTTGTAAAAATCTCAGAACATGCTGTCTTCAAAAA
This sequence comes from Allium fistulosum, assembly GCA_030737815.1. NCBI lineage: Eukaryota > Viridiplantae > Streptophyta > Magnoliopsida > Asparagales > Amaryllidaceae > Allium > Allium fistulosum. The sequence goes on along the minus strand of CM060908.1, from coordinate 153,469,491 downwards.
GGAAATTAAATATATATAAATAAATGAATATATAAATATACATGTATGAAGAGCAAGGCTGTGGTATGCTTCAGGTGGAAATGGGTTTGGATGGAAATGAGGGTGGAAGGGCAGTTTTCGGCAATGGAAAACGAAGCTGGGTCATGGGGTTGTATGGCTGTGTCGGAATGGCGGGGAGGTCAGGCCGGCTATGTGGCAGAGCAAGGAGGCGGAGAAGAGTTGCTTCGGATGGCTGAGCGGTTCTGGGTCTGACATGAGTCAGGGGCGGAGGATGAGGGTTTTGCGGCCGATGGTAGTTGATTTCGGAATGGGCTGTGGGAGTTTAGGTTTGGGGCAGTGGCCGTGAGGTGAGAGGCGGGTTGTTGGCATGGTGGTGGGTGGAGCTGCTATGAAGGCGGAGGTCGTGGGGAGACAACTTGGTTTCGCTGGTCGCTGGAAAAGGTGAGGCCGTTCACGGCCATTGGTGGTAGAAGGGAGGTGGCGTGACAAAGGTGGCCGGTTGTTTGGAAGATGTGGTGTGGGTTAAAGGCCGAGCATGCAGGTCTCAATTATATACAATTTATATAAAACATCATTTTTTTTAAAATAGTACGAATAGAAGAAAGGGGAAGATGAACAAAGAAATGCAAACGGATCATTATATATTCACACTAGTGGAATTGAAAAAGTCATGCCGATTGAATTCAAAAATTATTAATGGCTATTGTTACGTTGATAGTGAAAGGACACAAGAAACGAAAGGGCACAAAACGGGTTCCGATATGGTTATCTGTTTCACAGATTCCACCGTGCACCGGACATCAAAATTGACAATTGAATATACTATGGAGATCAGCACGACGAGACGAACAGAATGGTACATGGATATCAGCGATACGATCACTCTATCAAAACTCGATATTTCGCTGTTAAACTGCTGCAAATTCATCGAAAATAAGATAAACGGAGCTACAGTAGTCAAAATTTGGAGAAACAAAATACGACGTCTCACTCAAAAAATGATTTACATTTTAATTATATAAAAATATTCAGGTTTCGACAACATTTAATTTTCATCAAATTAACTGATTTAAATTGGAATTAAAAATTACACAACAGAACTAACATACATATTTTCCAATAAAAATCTACCATTTGATATGTTTATTAGACGCATTCCAAATATCAATTTTTCATTGTTAAATTTTATTATTTAATTTCAAGCAAAATTTTAGTTAATTACGTTGTAAAACCGTTAAAATTTACGGGTCGTTACAAATATATTCATACGGACAAACTGTAACACCAAGTAATCTATACACCCTTGCAATGCACGGGTTTCCACTTGTGCATATATATATTCTTCATGAATTTGTGTTAGAAATAAATATTTAATATTGTACTTATTAACTCATTACTTTTGAAAACGATTCCTTACCAGAACCATTCATAGTTAATTATTATCATCAGCTTTTAATTCTCAAAATAGATTTTTTATAATTTTAATATTATGTAATTTTTTTCCTATTTTTATGATTTTGTGCTACAAATATATATTGGGTATTTTGCCATTTTAAAATCTCTATCTTCATGAACAATAATTTCCTCACCAAAAACTATTCGTAGTTAATTGTTATTATTAGCTTTTAATTTTCAAATTTTTTTTATAATTTTAGTACTATGCATACATTATTATCTTTAAAAATATAGAAAGATTAAATAATTTATAAAACAATATTTCCTTTCTAGTTTTGTAATTTTATAAAGTTTTATTATACAAGTGTAGATTCTTAAACTTGAACAGCTGATTGAAAATATACAAGTACCATGGTACACAATTAATCATTCATTCACAAAAAAGTCATAAAAATAATACAAAAAATACCTATGAAAACAAAATTTAATATATTCAAACAACTCAAATCAAATTATGCATCGACCCTTTTGAACTCGATGACAAGAACATGACTTTGATCCTAAAAACAAATCCAAGTTCAAAAAATAGTGCTGAAAAGATACATTATGAGAATCAACGGTAAAATAGTGATAACAAGAATTATAACAGAAAATTGGTAACGAACGGAACAAGTAGAGTCAAAGAGAAAAAAATAATCAGACTCCACGGCCGATACTAGTAGCAAACAGATGCAAACAATTTGCTAAATATTTTAGTATCTTAATAAATTAATAAAGTGGTATATTTAGATTATATGTATGAACAATCAAATACTTCGTTCTTCATCTTTTTCTTAAGGATTGAGAATCATTACAAAACAAGTATGTAAGGTTGATTGTAATTAGCTACATTTTCCTACAATGTCTTTGAAGTTCAGCAACAACAGGTTTGAGCAATCTACAATATTAATGCTTCAATAAACCCAATAAACGCAAATGAAAAGAGAACAACTTAAAATCAAGATACCTGAAATCCGATACCTGAAATCGAGAACCGCCTGAAGTTATAACCCTCGCCTAGTCGCCTAAAGGTATAAGTGTTGGAGACGACCCTTAGTTTGCCAGAGCGAATCGCTTGAACTTCGATGCCATATCTACAACGCGAATCGCCTGAACCTTATTCGTAGAGCGTATCGCTTGAGCGTGCATAGAGAGAATTGCCTGAACAATAATTGCCAGAGTGAATCGCCTGAACTTCTAGAGCGAAAGTCGAACGATGAATTTTTCTTCGTAGCAGTAAAGAAAAAAAGCGTAGAGCATTGAGAGATTGGGAATTAGGGCTAAAAACGATACTCAGTTACTTTTTTGCCCCAACCAATATTAGTTAATTCCAATTTAACCAAATTTTCCAACTCTAATAAGTGTTGGCAATTAAAAAATTATAAATCTGTATATTCGGTCACACATTTCTTTCTTAGCAATGCTTATTATTGTGATTAATTTACAACGCAAATAAGTGTTGGCAATAGAAAAAAATAAGTGTTGCGAAATGGCTGTTATGGTGTAGTGGTTATCACCTTTTAAGGTGGAGTCATTTAGTTTGCATATGGGTTGCAGTTTAGTTTGTACATAGTTTCAGCATTACTCTATATATGTATCTAGTTCTTTTATCTTCTTCGATTATCGCTCCTGCTTGAATTTCGAGGGCAAAATGTTCTGAGTGGAGGAGAATGTAGCGACTCTGAAATTCAAACATTTTGTCTTCGAATATCGAAATGTTTTGAAATATAATTAAGTGTTATAAATATAATTTATAACCTTGCTGGAAATCATTTAATTAATGAACAATGATAATAAACTTGTTTTTGAAAATTGTTTACAACAATATATTATTTGAAGAAAAATCGATAATATGACCGAAAATCGGTTTATCGGTAAACCCCTTTTTAATCGGTATAAGCTGTTCGAACTCTTTTGCACTTGTCTAATGATCAGATGAACACATTAGCCACTAATTAACACACTTCTCTTCACAAAGCAATGGAAGGTTCTAGAAGCTTCCAAGTGGATAAATGATATTATCATGTTAAGGGTATAAGTGTAAATTTGCTAAAGGAAGTGATGTAAAGGAGAAGTGATGGGCTTGCACCTTCCATGACATGAAATGACAGTGAGAACAAGGCTAAAGAGCATGATTCTTGAGCATATATAAGGAGAGACATGCCCTTGATAATAATTCCCAAGTTCACAAAGCAAAACCAAGCTCTTTTCATGTCTTCCTCTTCATAATTTCCTAAAGCAAAATAATTGCAAAACTTATCCAAATCAACTCAAATTTGGACTAGAGCCTTACTAAAATATTACAACACCTTCAACCAAGTTATAATTTGAAGAAGCAAAGCCATTCTCTCCCTATCCCATTTGTCCGCGAACATTATTGTCCTCTTTGGGCAAGAAGAAAGTGAAAGCAAGAAAGAGGAAGGGAAGAAAAGGTGGTTGCAAGGTGAGGTTGGACTTGGGTTGCTAGAACTTGGTTGTTTGTTTTCTTAAAGGTGAGCTAACTCACCACTTGATTGAAAATATAACCCATGTTTGTTTGTGTTTGATTTTTTAAGTGGTTTGAATTGATGTTGACATTTATTGAAACTTTGGTTTTGGTTCTTGCTTTGAACGCAAGTGAAATATGCATGGACATAAATGGACTCGAACAGACTTGAATGGACTTGTATAACATGTGGCATAACCTTGAAACAAAGCACAAAGGTTGTAGTTGAACTTTTGGGTTAGATTGGACTCGGATTTGAAAGTGCACTTATAGCGATAGTCGCTATGGATGCACTTAGGTAATGTTTTTGGTGATTTCTATGGAACTTTGTAGAGAGATTCTTAGGGATTTCTCACCATATTTATAATGTTTTATACGTATGTTTTTTGCTATAACAAGTTTGGGTAGTAAAAAATTAAGTAACATCTCCAAAAGCTATCAAAACTTTACTTGTGTAAAACTGCACCATTTAGCCTTGATTTTTGGACTTTAAAGGTTTGAAAAGATATTTAAATTTAAGTATTTTGTTTTATTCTTTTTAAAAGTGTTTTCTAACTCTTATTAGAGTATTTCAAAAGTGGTTTGAGCTATTTATGAATTTTTAAGCATTAGTTGTGAATTTTTAAAGAAGAGGTTTTTATAATGAAACTTGGTTTTCCAAGTTTTTAAGTAAATTATATAGTATTTTCAAGTAATATTTTGAGTAAATTTTTTTAAACCTATTATAAGTATTATAAAGTATTTTAAAATCATTTTTAAGTATATATAATTTTTATAAAATATGTTAAATATTTTATATCTTATATAATAAATATCTTCTAAAAATGATTTATTTAATATCTAGTTTTATAAATAAATCACTATGCATATATATATATATATATCATTTTAAAAAGGGTTTTAAAAGTATAAACAAAAGTTTTAGAAAGGGCTTAGAAATTGTGTAATGGCCAAATGGTTAGTTGTTTTATTACTTGTTTGAAAGGTAATTAACTATGCTTAACACTAAAAGCCGACGAAGTAGGCTTACCTATTCATGAGAGTTAAGATTGATGTACGAGTAGGGATATAAGCAATAGAGCTCTAACAAACCAGCTTCCCTCTTGACCAAGGAATAATTTAGTCAGGAATGTCAGAAACATGTTAATCATGTTGATTGCTTACTTTCTTATGGAATTCATTGATACTATACTTAACACTAAAAGTCGACGAAATAGACTTATCTATTTGTGAGATTCAAGAATGAAGTGTCTAAGTAAGGCTTTGATGCAACCAGTGCTCTAACATACTTGACTTTACTTTTGGATGAATAATAGTAAAGTTGGAATGTCGAAAATGCGTTAAGTATATGAATATTGATTTGTATAAGAAATTGTTTTTTACTAGATGGTCGATTAATCAACTATCGAACTTGACCGAATAAGAATATGACTTAAGAAGTATAGAAAGGCTTCGTGATTTCATACCAAGGAAAACTCCCGGGAAGGAGCATTGTTATGAAACGTCTCTAGATTTTACTTACTTCTAAAAGAACCGAAATTGAGTTAACCGAAAATTCATCGATTAGTTTTGAAGAGTCCGTGGTGGGTAAGTGTTTTACTTACAGAATACCACTTCAAAACTATTATACGAATCTATGTTTTGGAAGTGATTGCAAAGGAAGGCTGGTGTTATTTTGGTTATTTAAGATAAGAACAAAAGGAATCAAGATGAATATTCCTCACCACTCTCTCTAGATTGATTGCATGCTTGTGTATCTAGATTAAAAAGATGTTTTCAACATTGAATTGAGTTGAATTGTTGTGATTAAGAAGCATTGTTTATTGAAACTACTTCCCATCTGAATTAGAAAACTAAATACTTATGTTGGGTATTATGATGCATTCTTGTATTGATATGGCAGCATGCATTCTTGAGAACACCTTTACATGGCCTAAAAACGTAGTGCCATCGTTAGTGTTCGACAGAGCATTGACAAAGGGGGTTTCCTGGAGTCGAATGCTCTAGGAAACGTCGCCACAGTGGACCAGTGGTGGCAACCTGAAGCGAATTCGACTCCAGGTAGTGTACCATTGTTTGCCTGTTTCCATGCTTTCTTTTGCTTTTGTTGTTTGCTATGTTTCTAGCGTTTTCGAACATGATTTCCTGATTTTGAATTTCATTCTTCCATTGATTATTTCATATTGGAAAATAATTTTAAAAGCTATATTCTAATACAATCAGTTTATAATTATAAAATAGTTTTATCTAATTTCAATCGGAAGTGATTTGTAAAACCTTTTATGGACTTTTGTGTAACCATAATATCTATGCATTTTGAACTCGACTCATTTTTATAACTTGTTATAATAGGAAATTTTATATTAGATATAATTAAGTAGTAAATGGTTTTATGGATTTAGAAGAATGGTTTTGAAAAATAAGTATATGTTTCATAAATAGATATTCACATATTTAGGTGACTTTTGGAATTTAGCTTGCTTGCTAATTATCTCTTTAATGGAGTTTTATACAACTATACACACACATACTTTGATATCAATTTAGATTTATAGCTTATTATATTAGTAGATAAATACATATAGTTGAGTAATAAAAGGTTCATAGCTGTAAAAGAAGAAATTTAAAAATATAGAATGTATTATGAAAATGATTTCATAGTTTTGTAAAGTTAAAGCAATTGTTTTATAGACCATAACTTCTCTATAGCATTTTAATGTGTTTTGCCTTTGAGTTATTTGTGGCTTTTTTAGGATTCTCTTATAACTTTGGGAGATATTGCTTTCATGTAAATTATTCCTTCTATTAGATGAGAATTCCAAATAAACAGTTTGGTAGTACAAGTGGCATTGAACACATGTATCACTTTGTCGGTTAATTTTTTGACTCGTTTGATAGAATATCTTATTTGAGTGGAATCTATGATCTTTTAGTAAATATTCAAGTATCATCGGGTAGTTATGGGACATTGGGTCGATACTTATTTGATTACTAATTGAACGTATTTAACACTTCGGCATGCTTTCAGGCTTGTCTTTTATGGTGGCTTGCGATGTGCTTGTCTATTATGTTGGCTTGCGATGTGCTAGCCTTTAGATATCGACTTGTGATGTGCTCGTTTATTGCATTGTCTTGCGATGTGCTTGCCTTTAGTTATTGACTTGTGATGTGCTCGTCTATTTTGTTGACTTGGAATATGCTCAACTTTAGTTGTTGACTTATGATGCGCTCGTCTATGACTCGCTTTCATGCTAGTCCTTTGATTTAAGATTTGTTTTGTAGGATTTTAATTTTGACTTGCTTTCATGCTTGTCTTGTTGCTTTGACTCACTTTCATACTTGTAATATGGTTTTGACTCGCTGTCATGTAGTCTTATATGTTCTGGAGTTTGACTTGATTTCGTGCAATCTCTTTTATTCTTGTGATTTTTGAGTTTATGACCTTTCACCGTATTTGAGATGATTGCCGTTGAGAGGCATGAGACGACTTTATGACATGGTGACTTGGTATTAATGCCTTTTTATTGGATATGGCATATTATATAGTTATTACTATATCTTGAGTATTATAAATGTTTATTTTATGATCTCACCCGATTATATTTAGAAATCGTCTGACCCGTTTATTATTGTCATAATACGCGGGTCAAACCACGACTTGTCAGGTACAGGGATTCAGTAACCTTGGATGTTGAGCTAGCTTTGAAGATAGATATGTTATATCTATCATTTTGTTTTAGTCCTTATATATATATATATTGTAGAAAAGTGCAATTGACGATTTCTGTTTGATGATAATAAACATTTGTTTTATTTAACGTGTTTGTCAAGTGTTGTTTATTTACAGGTTTGTTATAAAGTATTAGTTGTGAAAATGTTTCCTTTTTGTAAAATAAAAGAGTGCATATGCGAAGAAAAAGAAATAAGCTAAAAATCTGAAGTATGATATATATTAGTGCAACCAGTGGCAGCATATACGAAGAAAGAGAAATAAATAGAAATTGATAGCGAAGAATCGTATACACAATCGGATGATATATTTTGGGAGATACAACAGAGTTTATTTACAGCAAAAATGTATCAGTGTGTAACTAGTGGATGCATATAAGAAGAAAGGGAAATAAATAGAAATTGATAGTAAAGAATCTATACACAATCAGACGATATATTTTAGGAGATACAGTAGAGTTTTTTCCCATGATACATAGATTTTTTATATACATAGGGAAACAAACAATCTCCAAATCAAATCCTTCTCCATATATTGTCGCACATTATTGTTTCTGTCCTTACACATCCATCCATGAGCCTATATAAACAATTCTACTCACACGTCAAATTTATCAGTAGCCAACACAACTTTACTATCATCAACAAATCAATTTCTATTCGTCCATTCGTCCCTATTGATCTACCAGGCTCCGAAAATATTTTAAGTTGATGGAAATCTAATAGCAATCGATGGCATCCAAACTAGATTACACATGCTAGCTGACAACTGCTCCTCACCATCATCAGATTCTCGTCGAAGTACTATTAGTTAAAGCAACAACCATCATTTTTAATTTGCTAGTTGCAATGATAGTCCCAAGGTTTTGTTTTCAAATAACACCAAGGCAACTCTAATCTATACGATAAAAAACACAAGCATCATTAGCACTTTATCTCAGGCGAGAGCTCTGAATTGATTTTGATTTTAAAGTAGCAGGTCCACACACATCACGGCAATTGTAGGCATCGATACTACTCAGGATCGGTTCCACTTTATGGCTTCATCATTGCTTGTTATCTCGACCTAAGCACAACTAAGGTGGCATTGTTTTAGTGAGGTGACGTCGTGTGAAGATCTAGAAAGAAGCTCAGCAACAATCAATCTGAAGTGCGATTTTGATTTTGGAGTAGAAGTTGGTTCGGCGTCGATTTTTTTGACAAGGGAATTTTGAGGAGAATGTTATTTTGAGGAAAGTAAAGAAATAAAAGAGGCTGATCTTGGAAATAGATTTTTCACATGAGAGGGGAGTTTATATTTTCTAATTCTTTTTAAATTGCTATTTTTGTTTTGTTTTTTAAGTTCTAGAATTTAATTTGGAGCTACATGTTTTTGTATTTCAAGGATTCTGATCTCATGTTATTGAGTTCAAGCAGAGTTATTAGGCATATAGTTAGAATATTTGCCAGTAGTGTCTGCAAGTTTACTGTTTGTAAGCATTTAAATATTTAACTCTAGTATTAGCTTTGGGGGCAACAGTAGGCATTAGGCCGAAGCTAGGTATATCTTGTGTTATTTATTTTTCGCATGTACGTCTCCGCACCTTGCTTTTTCTGTTTATCTGCGAAATTTTCAAATACCATATTCACTCCCCTCTCTACGATATATTACTCGATCCTATAAGTGGTATCTGAGCCTAGGTGCTAGATTTACTCTAGAGTCATGTCTATTTCTAATAGTTCTTTTTCTAAGGGTCAGTTGATAGCTAGACCACCTAAGGAACTGATTATGCTTTTTGGAAGGCTAGGATGAAAATATATTTGATCTCTATTGGCTATGATGTGTATGACATAGTAGAGATAGGTTACACTTCACCCATAATGACAATCAATGATGTAGAATTCCCAAAGCCCAAAGATAAATGCGACATAACTGATAAGAAATTTCTTCCATTAAATGCTACAGCAATGAATGCCCTTATTCATGCTCTTGATAAAACTGAATTTAATCAAATCTCTCATTGTTTACTGTGTAGGAGATTTAGCACACTTTGGAGGTTACATAAGGTACATCTCAAGTCAAGGAATCACGTCTCGCTCTGCTCAGCAATGAGTATGAAAATTTTTTGATGCTAAAAGATGAAAGCGTTAAAGAAATTTATGAACGCTTTTCCGTACTAGTATATTATTCCAGAGCATTGGGAAAAGTATGCATCGAAGTTGAATTGCAACGGAAATACTAAGAATTCTTCCAAAGAATTTTGAGGCAAACATAACAGCAATTCAAGAATCCAAATATCTCAACAAACAAAGCATGGGGTAATTGATTGGAAATCTTATGTCCTATGAAATGGAACTAAAATCTAGGGAAGATCGTGAAAATTCAAATTCCAAAAAGAAATCAATTGCGCTCAATAGTACTCTCGATAGTGATGATGAAAATATTCCTATCAATTAGCTAGCAATGTTGATGAATGGTCTTAAGAAATGGTCCAAAAGAAAATACAAACCTTCAACCAAAAAGAAAGGGGCCAAGTCAAGGTCATTTAAGATTTCAGATAACTCGGACAAAGAAATCATGTGTTATAGATTTAGAAAGTTAGGTCATATCCCGACCAACTGTCCACTGATTCAAAAGGAGAGAGGAAAGAAAAAGAAAAGAAGGGCATTTGCTACAATTTAGGACGATGAAGAAGGAGAAGAGTGCACTGATAGTGATGAAGATGAAGCAAATCTATGATTGATGGGACGTTCAACTCATGATGTTAGTGATGATGACTCCAACGAGGTATCAAACTATACTTATCAAGATTTACTTTTAACGTGTCATGAACTTACTAGAATGCTTAATCTTAAAAACAAAAGGTTGAAGTCCGAAAAATCTGAGCTACTTCGCATAAATGATAGGTTAGAAACTAAACTAGAAAAATCAAAGAAGTTCAAAACCTTGAATGTGAAAATTGTCGGTCTTTAAATGGGGAATTGAATGAATACAAGAAATATCTTGAAACTATAAAGAGTAAGATTGTGGTGTTAAAGAAAAACGATGATGTAAAGAGAGAAATTTTTATTAACAGATGTACCATGCCCGTGGAAGAAAATGCATCACTTAAATCCAAAATTAAATTTCTTTTATCAACTGTTAATAAATTTTCTAAAGGTGAACAATCATTAAATATTCTTTTGGGAAATTAACTATTTGCAAACAATAGGAAAGGACTTGGTTTTGGTAAATCACAACACAATATAGAAAATAGGATTGACAATGCCCATGGCAGAAGTGTATTTCCAAAGTGTATAGGCTGTGGTAAAATTGATCATAGCTTTGATAGATGTTGGTATAGGAACAAATGAAACATGTTAGGCAAATTTGGGTTCCTAAAGGCTCTATTAATACATTTGGATTACCAAACTTCTTTGCTGCAAATGCTGATAGACATATGAAGTTTTTTAGGTTATTTTTCTCCTAATGTTTAGATATGGTGGGCTAAGGAACAACAAGAGTGGTACTTGGACTCAGGTTGTTCCAGACATATGACGGGCAATAAATCAAAGTTCCTTAGCCTAGAAAATTATAGAGGTGGAGTGTTACTATTGGAGACAATGGTAAATGTAAGATTGTTGGGAAAGGAACAGTGAGTAACAACACTTTCTTTTGACTGATGTTCTGTATGTCGAAAATTTACATCATAATCTCATTTCTATAAGCCAACTCTGTGATAAAGGTATGAGTGTTGTTTTTGATGATGGTATGTTTAAAATCATTGATAAATCTTCGAACGAGGTTGTGTTGACAGGTCAGAAAAGAGGGAATATCTACACCCTATCGTTTGATGATCTAACTGTAACAACCCTGTATTTTTCAAATATTTTTAAATTGATTTTTCCAGATTCAAAAGCTTTATTTATGAAAAAGAATAAATTTTGTTATTTTAAGTATAAACTTTGATTTTGATGTGGATTTGAATTCCAAATATGACTAAATTTAATATTTCCAGAAAATGTGAATTTTGGTCAAATAGTCAAACTTTGACTTTTAAATTTAAATTTTAAATAGTTTGAAATTATAAATTTTATCTTTTATTATGAAAATAGATTTAATAACTTGAATACAGCTTTTCGTTTCGTTGGAAACGGAGTTAAATTGTAGAAGTTATGTAATTTTCAATTTTGTGTATAAACTGTTTATTTTGCAATATTATTTATTTTAAATCATATAAATTATATTTTTATTGTCATATTTTGTTTTAATATGTGTTAATAGGTTATTTAATGTCTTTTAATATTTTTAAAATGATAATATAATTTTTCTAAAGTTTACTTGAATTTATTTCAATTTATGAAACCTAGTTTCCATTTTCTTTACTATTTTCTTAATTTAATTATATATAATTAAAATTTATTTAATTATTTTATGCCTTCACTTTTATTTGCTGTTTTTACTTTATTTATATGCATTCTACATGTATTTAAATTAAAATAGATTTTTCCAAAGTGTACTGAAGTTATTTCTAATTTTTAAAGCCTAGTTTGCATTTTTAAGCCATTTTCTTAATTTAAATTATATTTATTCAAAAATTTAATTATTTATTTTATATATTTATTTTATTTCTGAGTTGTTATTTTTATTTCTCAGTTTTTATATGTATTTATAGATTACAAATATATATAAAAGAAATTTGAAAGGTTTGTGTCTCTTTAGTTGCTTTTGTCCTTTTGTTTTCCCGTCTCTTCATTTTCTTAACTCCTACATTCAAATTCTTTTGGCCGACCCCTTTCTTTCTTTCAGCTGATCATTTTTCACTTCATTCACGTGAGAAAATATCCATCTTCACTTAAACTCACGACATTTCAACTTGAGAAAAAAAATGGTAAGTTATGGCTCCTTCTTTTTCACTTTTTCTTCCTATTTTACATTGATTTTCACCTTGTTTCCTCTTGTGCTTTGCTAGGCCACTACACCATCATCTCCTCTGACCATCACCACCATCATCTACAGCAGCAACCACCACCTATCCCCTCCTTCAGATCAGGCTGTGACCATTGGATGAAGCCATCACCACAAAACTCCACAAAACATGCAAGCCAAGCCACATATATTCACCTACCCTCCATACATCACTTTGGCCACCCCTTAGCCACCACCTCCAGCCATCACATCACCTCTGACATCAGTTCCAGACCTATACCTTACATGACCATACCTGTAGCAATGATGGCCGAACCCAAACATGACCATAGGTCGAGCCTATGTTGTACCAAAACCACTTTGCCTTGACCTTTAACATTCTTTGCCTTATAACTTACCATACCCCTTCTCATTTCCATTGTAGCCATGCCTTTCCGAGTCCAAACCTGACCTATATGATGCCATACCTGAGCCAAAGCATCATTATGGCCAAGCTAAAGAGTCCCTTAGGCTAAGCATTGAAGTGATTGAGGCATGGTAAAATCATCTTGTTCATTTTTGCTTTTATTTCAATCTGTTCTAATGTTGTTTTGTATTAGAAATTCATGTGTTATATTTTGTTTTGTTTTGGGTTGTAACACAAGTTATAAGCTTGGATCTCTTCCCACTTAAACCTATTGTTGTGTCATCGTGCCTTCTGGAATCCGTTGTGTCATTTGTATTGCAGTCTCCAGCACCAAAAAGGTGAGTTATTCTCACCAGATAATATGTACTTATATAACTGATAAACCGACACCATTTGAATCTGTAAAGTATATCATCATGCTATATCTATTTATATTATTGTCATATGATGTTCACACATGCTTATACACCTGTTATCTCTTATGTTACTGTTATATCATGTTATTCTGTTCATTTTATCAGTTTATCACACTGCAAGTTCCCTGTAGATTAGAAATCACTATGGGTTGAAATGATACATACCCGAACGGACTTTAGAATAGGGAAAGATCGTTATGGGCTGAAATGATAAGCCTAAGCGACTTTTTATTTATTTTATATAACTTGGGATTGCGGGTTTGAAATGATAAAACCCGGTTTTTCTTTGTAAACTGCGGATTGAAATGATAGACATCCGTATCACTTGACCTAGGCTAGAAAATTATATACAGACCCGTGGTTTATATATTTTTCTAAAACTTATAAAATATTTTAAAATTATAAATATTATGATATTTTGATATAAATTTAAGTAAAAAATGATTTTATAGAAATATTAGTGATTTTCTATAAATTGAATAATGAATTAAGTAAATGATAAAGTAGAATTTGAACTATAAGTAAATTTTGGAATTTATGTTTTGTTTTAAAAAGGAAATTTTATGAAGTAAGAAAATATAATATTTTGATTTAAAAATGTAATTTAAATGATTTTATAAAATCATAATGATTTTTGAATAAGTTAAAATGTTAAATAAATGAATGTTTAAGTAAATTTTGAAATATAGCTTAAAATTGGAAATTTTGAATCTTTGTTAAAAGTGAAGTTTTATTTTAGTAAAATAAAAGGGAAATAAGCTATATTTTGGGAATTTAAACTTATTGGTTAAGTTAAGAATTTAATTAAAGAAATGGAAATTTAATAATTGAATTTAAATAAGTAAATTGTTATTTAATTTGATTTTGTATGGAAATTTGACTTTATAAAATCATAAGAATAAATGGTATTTAAATGATTGTTTTTAAGTGTGAAATTATATGATTTTATAAGTTAAAAATGATTTATATTAAAAGTTAATTGTTTGTGAAATTGTAATTTAACTCTGAATTTTATTTGACTGCATTTTTGAAATGTAATTGTTTAAAATGAACTAAAGGGGTTAATTTAAACTAAAAGCTATTATAGTACTTTGTAAGTGCTATAGTTGATAAAGATAACTAAAGTTTAGTCGAAAATAAAAGAAACCTATTACAGCACTTAAGCGCTGTCTTTTGTTAAATAACTGTTTTAAACTATAACTTTACGTAGCATTTTATAAGTGCTACGAAAACTATATTTTTGTTGTTTTAATATATTTTAATGAAAATTAATCTTTGGAAAATGATATAACTTTGGAAATTAAATGTTAAATTTCTAAAGATAATGAAGAGACATTTAAATGGTTTTAAATGGAAGAATTTGATTTTAATATGAGTTTAAAATGGTATTTAAATTTAATAAAATTAATGGATTAAATGGTATTTTAAATGAATTAAAATGAATGATATTTTGATATTTTGAAATGAATTTGAAATGATATTAAATCTTGGAATGAATAATTAAAGTTTATATTAGTATGAAAAATATTTGGTTTACTTGTAATTTGAATCTATTTAAAAGATATTGTACTTATGAAATATAGGATAATAAAGCTTTGGAATTTATTTTATAATTTGAATAGTTATTTTGTGGATTAAATCTATATTTGAAATTTATAAGATTTGAAATGGTCTATGGAAATTTAATTGAAGTAAATGATTGAATTGAATTGAAACTTTGGAAATTTTAATACTTGATTTGAAAGTATAATAAATTCACTTTTAAATGTTTTAAATGAATTATTTTGATTGAAATATAAACTATTTAAAAGGTGACTTGAAATGATAATAAATGAATGATATCTTTAAATTTAAAAAGTATTTAAAGTTGAATATTTAGGTTTGAACTCAAATTATATTTTGGTATATTAAAATGATTTGAAATAAAGTTTTGAAAGGATATGATATTTTGATATATTAAAATGATTTGGAATGAAGTTTTGGAAAGATATGATATTCTGATATATTGAAATAATTTGAAATAAAGTTTTGAAATAATATAATATTTTAAATATATTGAAATGGTTTGGAATTGATTTAACCTTTATTTTGATAAAGATTTGGATTTGAAATGATATTCTATTTTGAAGTATAAAATACTGTTTTTTTAAATTATAACCATGGGTTATAATAACGATTGGTTGTTAAAGAGACCGGGATCGGATATGGACATACTCTCTGTCGATACCGAAAACCATTTTAACAACTGTGTACGCGGTGGAGTTTCCAGAATGAAGTAGGATGGTGACGACGATCCTAAGGTATATACGTGGACCCAACTCCCGTGAGTTGGCATAAGGTGGCTAAAACAGGAGCGATTGACGGACCAATGAGGTAGCACCTCTGATCAGACACACTTCCTCGATACCATTCTATTACTTGTGATTGATTTGGTGCGCACCCTTGATTTGGGAGTGTTGTTCGAGGTGGGCGGTAGTGGCTGCTATGCGTCACCACCAGTCCGGATGCGTAATTGGTATATCTACCCTGGCATTGCCTAGTTGTGCCGTGTCACCTACCATATCGAGCTTTACTACGATTATGATTTTAAGATCCGACCACGTTAAGGTTCTCCATCCCCTTAACGCTATTTTCTATATGATTATACTTTACTGATTAGACACTACTGTATATAGCGTATATTACTACATAGTAGATAGTTTAACGGATCCTTAGAGGATGGGCGGTCCCAAGCATCTTCTAAGTTACTTGTACCCTTATTACAGTTCGCTTGAGTTGGTTTACATTATATAAGTATATATTGTCCTGACTCGAGTGTTTTGTGTTTTGCTTTACGCTCGGGTCAGCCTGAGTTATTCACAGATTCGGATTCCACTTTCTGGAGATTTGAATCGCTGGAGATTATCTGCTTGTCTTGTCCTATCTATTTCAGTTCTGTTGTTCTACTCAGCTTGTACTTGGTTATTGTATTTAGACTTCTGTTGTACTCTATCTCTTCTGTTGTATCTTATGTAACCTTGTTATATTTATATAGTAGCTTCATGAACTACTATTTCTTTTACTTCCGCTGCATTATTTTACTCTGTGTCTGTGATCTGTGATTATATTTATTTACTGTATATTCTGAGATTTGCCAAATTTTATTTACAACGCGGTATTTTGAGCAATTCAACTCCGGCATGAGTGTCTACCTATACACTTATAATGGATGCGAATGGTTGAAAATATCGGGTCGTTACAGTTGGTATCAGAGCTTTGGCTTTGAGGCAAAACTTAGAATGTATGGTAAATTTATTTACAGAATCACTTTCGTTCGAGTTTGAATCTCTTCACTTGATTCGTTTTCCTTTGAATTTTGGAACGTTCCCTGCGGTTCCGAAATTCATTCGTGTCCCTCACTATTCATCATCTTTTGATTCTGGAGTATCCCATGACTCCACTTCCAATGATCTTTATAGTGAATTGGCGGTCTCGCCAATATTCTAATTTTCTTGTAAAAGGGTGAAAATTCTTTATAATCAACATCGATTCACCAGAGATTTATATTTATCCTTGGTTTAGATGCTAATATCTTTTATTATTCCAAACTCTATCTCTTGAGATTGAAGGTAGATTTACCCCAGAAAATCCACATTTGATCTTATCCATTGAGTCACGGTTGACCCGGTTAAGGTTGTCCGCGATTTATCTAAGCTTACCCATTTCTCTACTCTGTTTAACCATCCTGCCTTTTGTTTCTAAACTGTCTCCAAACATTTTGAATCGTACTTGCAAATCTATGTTTTGTTTTATATGTTGTGTTGTTTGGGTTGTTGATGTTGATTTGGGTTTCCGATCGATTCGTCTGATCAACGCTATCGATAGGATTTCTAAAACACTTTGACAGAACAAACTGACACAATATTATTTTAAAATTTGGTTAATGAAATAAATTTGGATATATAATTTTATGGAACTTAATAAATTGATTTAAATTGATAATTTGAAATGATAATACTTGATTTATCATTTATTGTTCTACAAATGAATTTATAAATAGTTGTTTATAAATTTATTTGGGAACTGAAATGAATTTAAAAACAAGAAATTTAAAGAATTTAATTTCCAATGGTTTCAAACCTTGTGTTTAAATTTTTTAAAAGGATATTATTTAAAGTATTTTGAATAAAAATTTGTCTCTAAAGGATTTTAAAGTTTAAAAATTAAGTGCTCTTCTCTTTGTCGCTGGAAAATAATTTCGGTGATGACTGCAGCATCATCGACGTTCATTTTCGAGTTTCGAAGTGAAGAGACTATTCTGTAGTCTTGCTACAGCTTTGTTTTGGAAAATCTAATTGATTTGAATTTCTAAATATGACTGGATTATAATATATATAGATATATGATTTAAATTTGATTTGACATATTATATACATATATTTATTTATCTCTTAGTGGTTTGAAGGGAATCGAAAATTTAATTCTTACATTTTATCTTAAAGAATAATTTCAGTTATAAGAAGAAAATAAAAATTTGAATAAATGATTCAAACTTGAGATAATTGAATTGGAAAGTTTTACTTGTATAACACACAATTTAATTCCAATATAACTTACCTAAATTACACAGAAGTTGAATATGAAATTGGATAATATACAATATAGAAAGGATTTTTATAAATAAAATTTGAGTGGTTATAATAAATGTTATACACTTAAATTTTAGTTATAAAAGATTAACAGAGGTAAATATTGAAAAAGGAATCTAAAGAGATTTTATTTAAATAACTTAATAATCAAATTGATTTAATATGGAACCTTAAGTCTAACCTAGAAATTTTAATAAAGGTTATTTCCTGAAATGAATATGTTGTATAATAAATAATGTATCTTTGAATAGATAAAATAAAATACATTTGAATTAGACATTTTGTAATAAAGTTATTTAACTTGAATTCAAAGTTTAATTGATGTCTAAATGAATAAATGTGTAAAGAAATTTGATTGTTATATTTGCTATATAAATATTTTATTTATGAAATAGATATGTCTTGAAAAATGAGTAATTATGATTTAAAGAGTTAAAATGTATTTTAACATCACTAAAATTTGATAATTGAGAATTTGGTTTCCAAATGGAATAATAAGTGTAACTTATTAAAGGAATATCTATTTATGAAATGGGTATTTTAAATAAAGAGTTAGGCTATGTGTTAAATTAAGAGTTAAGTAAAATAGTGAAATTTTGACTTAATAAACGAAGTATAGTTTAATTTAGATATTCTATTTATAAAAGTTTGTTTTAATAAGTCATAAGTTAAATGATATCCAAATGAATATTTTTGAAATTGAACTGATTTGAAATACTAATATATCTACTGTAGCATTTTATAAGTGCTGCTATTTTGAAAAGACAATGTTTTGGAAATTTTTATAATTAAATGAACTTAGAAATGTTACAACTTTAAAATGAATATTATTTGACCTTGAATTAAAATGGTTTAAATGAAGATTTTTTTAGGGTGTTATGATTTTCTAAGTATTATGTTTTTTTTAAAAGAATAACTTTTCCAAAGTGTTATGATTTTAGTAGTGTGATTTCCAAATGATAAACATCCCTAAATTGTTATGATTTCAAAGCATTATGGTTTTAAATTTATTATCTTGTTTTGTTTTTCCAAACTATCTTTTGGTTGTCCTTATTTCTCTTATCTTGTTACAGAATGGGAAGGCTATTGCTTATACCAGTCTATTTAGAAATCTTTCTGTAATCTTTGATAATCTTTGTTACTCATCTGGATCTGAACACTGTTTTTCCAATCATAAACCGTCGGTCAAGTGAAAAGGGAGATTCAGACTCTAAAGGATCTTTTTCGTGCTTATATTCTTGATTTGATCAACTCCATCTTGTTAAACTTACCTATAACAATAGTTATCAGGTGTAATTCCAATCTTCTTATCATCTTGTCTTAATTCTATTTCATTCTATCTTTTTCTGTGCTTTCCCGTACCTCGTTCCTTTTCGGGGACGAAAAGTTTTGAGTGGGGGAGAGTGTAACAACCCTGTATTTTTCAAATATTTTTAAATTGATTTTTCCAGATTCAAAAGCTTTATTTATGAAAAAGAATAAATTTTGTTATTTTAAGTATAAACTTTGATTTTGATGTGGATTTGAATTCCAAATATGACTAAATTTAATATTTCCAGAAAATGTGAATTTTGGTCAAATAGTCAAACTTTGACTTTTAAATTTAAATTTTAAATAGTTTGAAATTATAAATTTTATCTTTTATTATGAAAATAGATTTAATAACTTGAATACAGCTTTTCGTTTCGTTGGAAACGGAGTTAAATTGTAGAAGTTATGTAATTTTCAATTTTGTGTATAAACTGTTTATTTTGCAATATTATTTATTTTAAATCATATAAATTATATTTTTATTGTCATATTTTGTTTTAATATGTGTTAATAGGTTATTTAATGTCTTTTAATATTTTTAAAATGATAATATAATTTTTCTAAAGTTTACTTGAATTTATTTCAATTTATGAAACCTAGTTTCCATTTTCTTTACTATTTTCTTAATTTAATTATATATAATTAAAATTTATTTAATTATTTTATGCCTTCACTTTTATTTGCTGTTTTTACTTTATTTATATGCATTCTACATGTATTTAAATTAAAATAGATTTTTCCAAAGTGTACTGAAGTTATTTCTAATTTTTAAAGCCTAGTTTGCATTTTTAAGCCATTTTCTTAATTTAAATTATATTTATTCAAAAATTTAATTATTTATTTTATATATTTATTTTATTTCTGAGTTGTTATTTTTATTTCTCAGTTTTTATATGTATTTATAGATTACAAATATATATAAAAGAAATTTGAAAGGTTTGTGTCTCTTTAGTTGCTTTTGTCCTTTTGTTTTCCCGTCTCTTCATTTTCTTAACTCCTACATTCAAATTCTTTTGGCCGACCCCTTTCTTTCTTTCAGCTGATCATTTTTCACTTCATTCACGTGAGAAAATATCCATCTTCACTTAAACTCACGACATTTCAACTTGAGAAAAAAAATGGTAAGTTATGGCTCCTTCTTTTTCACTTTTTCTTCCTATTTTACATTGATTTTCACCTTGTTTCCTCTTGTGCTTTGCTAGGCCACTACACCATCATCTCCTCTGACCATCACCACCATCATCTACAGCAGCAACCACCACCTATCCCCTCCTTCAGATCAGGCTGTGACCATTGGATGAAGCCATCACCACAAAACTCCACAAAACATGCAAGCCAAGCCACATATATTCACCTACCCTCCATACATCACTTTGGCCACCCCTTAGCCACCACCTCCAGCCATCACATCACCTCTGACATCAGTTCCAGACCTGTACCTTACATGACCATACCTGTAGCAATGATGGCCGAACCCAAACATGACCATAGGTCGAGCCTATGTTGTACCAAAACCACTTTGCCTTGACCTTTAACATTCTTTGCCTTATAACTTACCATACCCCTTCTCATTTCCATTGTAGCCATGCCTTTCCGAGTCCAAACCTGACCTATATGATGCCATACCTGAGCCAAAGCATCATTATGGCCAAGCTAAAGAGTCCCTTAGGCTAAGCATTGAAGTGATTGAGGCATGGTAAAATCATCTTGTTCATTTTTGCTTTTATTTCAATCTGTTCTAATGTTGTTTTGTATTAGAAATTCATGTGTTATATTTTGTTTTGTTTTGGGTTGTAACACAAGTTATAAGCTTGGATCTCTTCCCACTTAAACCTATTGTTGTGTCATCGTGCCTTCTGGAATCCGTTGTGTCATTTGTATTGCAGTCTCCAGCACCAAAAAGGTGAGTTATTCTCACCAGATAATATGTACTTATATAACTGATAAACCGACACCATTTGAATCTGTAAAGTATATCATCATGCTATATCTATTTATATTATTGTCATATGATGTTCACACATGCTTATACACCTGTTATCTCTTATGTTACTGTTATATCATGTTATTCTGTTCATTTTATCAGTTTATCACACTGCAAGTTCCCTGTAGATTAGAAATCACTATGGGTTGAAATGATACATACCCGAACGGACTTTAGAATAGGGAAAGATCGTTATGGGCTGAAATGATAAGCCTAAGCGACTTTTTATTTATTTTATATAACTTGGGATTGCGGGTTTGAAATGATAAAACCCGGTTTTTCTTTGTAAACTGCGGATTGAAATGATAGACATCCGTATCACTTGACCTAGGCTAGAAAATTATATACAGACCCGTGGTTTATATATTTTTCTAAAACTTATAAAATATTTTAAAATTATAAATTTTATGATATTTTGATATAAATTTAAGTAAAAAATGATTTTATAGAAATATTAGTGATTTTCTATAAATTGAATAATGAATTAAGTAAATGATAAAGTAGAATTTGAACTATAAGTAAATTTTGGAATTTATGTTTTGTTTTAAAAAGGAAATTTTATGAAGTAAGAAAATATAATATTTTGATTTAAAAATGTAATTTAAATGATTTTATAAAATCATAATGATTTTTGAATAAGTTAAAATGTTAAATAAATGAATGTTTAAGTAAATTTTGAAATATAGCTTAAAATTGGAAATTTTGAATCTTTGTTAAAAGTGAAGTTTTATTTTAGTAAAATAAAAGGGAAATAAGCTATATTTTGGGAATTTAAACTTATTGGTTAAGTTAAGAATTTAATTAAAGAAATGGAAATTTAATAATTGAATTTAAATAAGTAAATTGTTATTTAATTTGATTTTGTATGGAAATTTGACTTTATAAAATCATAAGAATAAATGGTATTTAAATGATTGTTTTTAAGTGTGAAATTATATGATTTTATAAGTTAAAAATGATTTATATTAAAAGTTAATTGTTTGTGAAATTGTAATTTAACTCTGAATTTTATTTGACTGCATTTTTGAAATGTAATTGTTTAAAATGAACTAAAGGGGTTAATTTAAACTAAAAGCTATTATAGTACTTTGTAAGTGCTATAGTTGATAAAGATAACTAAAGTTTAGTCGAAAATAAAAGAAACCTATTACAGCACTTAAGCGCTGTCTTTTGTTAAATAACTGTTTTAAACTATAACTTTACGTAGCATTTTATAAGTGCTACGAAAACTATATTTTTGTTGTTTTAATATATTTTAATGAAAATTAATCTTTGGAAAATGATATAACTTTGGAAATTAATTGTTAAATTTCTAAAGATAATGAAGAGACATTTAAATGGTTTTAAATGGAAGAATTTGATTTTAATATGAGTTTAAAATGGTATTTAAATTTAATAAAATTAATGGATTAAATGGTATTTTAAATGAATTAAAATGAATGATATTTTGATATTTTGAAATGAATTTGAAATGATATTAAATCTTGGAATGAATAATTAAAGTTTATATTAGTATGAAAAATATTTGGTTTACTTGTAATTTGAATCTATTTAAAAGATATTGTACTTATGAAATATAGGATAATAAAGCTTTGGAATTTATTTTATAATTTGAATAGTTATTTTGTGGATTAAATCTATATTTGAAATTTATAGGATTTGAAATGGTCTATGGAAATTTAATTGAAGTAAATGATTGAATTGAATTGAAACTTTGGAAATTTTAATACTTGATTTGAAAGTATAATAAATTCACTTTTAAATGTTTTAAATGAATTATTTTGATTGAAATATAAACTATTTAAAAGGTGACTTGAAATGATAATAAATGAATGATATCTTTAAATTTAAAAAGTATTTAAAGTTGAATATTTAGGTTTGAACTCAAATTATATTTTGGTATATTAAAATGATTTGAAATAAAGTTTTGAAAGGATATGATATTTTGATATATTAAAATGATTTGGAATGAAGTTTTGGAAAGATATGATATTCTGATATATTGAAATAATTTGAAATAAAGTTTTGAAATAATATGATATTTTAAATATATTGAAATGGTTTGGAATTGATTTAACCTTTATTTTGATAAAGATTTGGATTTGAAATGATATTCTATTTTGAAGTATAAAATACTGTTTTTTTAAATTATAACCACGGTTTATAATAACGATTGGTTGTTAAAGAGACCGGGATCGGATATGGACATACTCTCTGTCGATACCGAAAACCACTTTAACAACTGTGTACGCGGTGGAGTTTCCAGAATGAAGTAGGATGGTGACGACGATCCTAAGGTATATACGTGGACCCAACTCCCGTGAGTTGGCATAAGGTGGCTAAAACAGGAGCGATTGACGGACCAATGAGGTAGCACCTCTGATCGGACACACTTCTTCGATACCATTCTATTACTTGTGATTGATTTGGTGCGCACCCTTGATTTGGGAGTGTTGTTCGAGGTGGGCGGTTGTAACGACCCGTAAATTTCAACTCTTTTAATAACGTTATTAGTTGAAATTTTGTGAAATTTTAAACGATAAAATTTTGAAATAAAAATTTAATATTTGGAATACGTCTAGTTAAACATAGCAACTGGTAAATTTTCGTCCGAAAATATGAAAGTTTATTTCGCGCGTAAATTCACTTCAATTTAATCAGTTAAAAAGCAATGAAAATAAAATGTTTCCGAAACCTAAATATTTTTACATAGAAAAATTCTAAACCATCTTCTAAGCAAGATGTTAGTTTGTCGTTTTTCCAAATTCGGACATCTTTGGCTCCGTCGATTTTATTTTTCAGTGTTTTTCTTACACTTTCCGCTAATAGAAAATTCGAATTTTTATAATTCAATCGAACCACTGATAATTTTATACCGTTTTGATCGTCTCGTCATGCTGATCTCCACAACATATTTAGTTTTGTGTTTTAGAGTCCGGTGTGCGGCGCAATCTGCAAAGCGATACCATATCGGTTTTGAAATTTTATCTTTAAAAATTGTCGTGACCATTCGTTTGTCGACCCGTGATAACCTACAGTCATTAACATTTATTTTCGCGTGAATTCCACTTGCATGACCATTACTATTCCCAAAATTTGATTTATTTTCTACCGATTCATTTTGAAAAGCTTCTACCTACCCTCTGCATGCCTTGCCTACGTTTCTTCACTCAATCCATTTTGCCTGTTCCTATTTCTTTTCTTTCACCTCTCTATTGCCTGTGACTTCTTTTTTCTTTCTTCCCACTGTGCCTCACATTCTCATTCCTGTTTTAGAAAGTAAGCTATATAATTTTTAGTTATGCATAGTTTGGATCTGAGGCTATTTTCTATCTCAGGCCTGCAACACTCGGCAAACCCAATCCAAACATGCTTATCACCAGATCAACCACTCCCTCATCAATGCATGAACTCCGTCCTCCGACAACCGTCCACCTTCCGACCTCACCAACCACTCACGCAACCTTCCAACCCCTCGGCCTTCCCACCATGTTGCCGAAGCAACTTTCCCTGCCTGTTAACTCTGCTCCTTCACAATCAACCATCATCACCGATCTTCGCCTTCGCCATTACTCACATCTGTCCCTATCACCGATGCAGCAGCCGCCCTGTTCGTCGCGTATTCCCCTCCATCTTTGCTTTTCTCTCACGAAAGACTTCGGACTTTATCTATTTTTAATGTAAGTTTACTTACATTTCTTTACTATCTGCATATATATAAAGACCTTGATTTTCAAAGATATATGTATGTTAATAGAGTATAGTGCAAGTCAAGCCTGTATTATATATTGTTATGACTGTATATTTTCTCGAAAGTATGTGTTTACATATTTGTTTACAGACTTTAAGTAAAATATATTTTTATACTATGTTATACATATAGGTCAGTTTGCATTTTTTTTATTTTAAAGTGAAGTTTATGATTTCTTGGCTCTTTGTGCAGTTCTTCATATGTTCTAGTGTGCGTGTTTTCTTTAAAGGCGTCCCTATATATTGGATATAAGGTTTTAAACTGTTATGTATATATGATAGACTAAGATATAAAACTTTTTGCAAATATGTTATAACAATACATCTTTGAGTGTAAGCCTAGTTACAGCATCATAGTTTTGGAAATCTGGTTTCTTGTATTATGTTTTGTTGAAAGCTTGTTCACATAGCAATGTTCTATTTTTATAGAGGCAGAGCATTTAAAAGTTGCATTTGTATAAATACAAATTTTAGTTTATAAATGAATTTATGTACAGTAATATATGTAGTTTATAATGATTTTGATATGAGCACCTGTCTTAAAAAAAAGCATAAAAGTTTGCCTTGCTTTTGGAAATTTGTCAGAGAGGTATTTATATAGTTCTATATGTGTTTCGGTTATAAAGATGCAATACTAGAAAAATATTTATATGTATTTCACGAGAAATGTATAGTTTAGGCCATTAACACATATGGATTTTTGAATGTAATATGTATCAGTATTTTGATTTTATGAGTATATATATATCAGTAGATACTATATATATTATATTATGTAGTTGAGTAAATGCGTGTCAAGCAAACGATTTTAGTATATACTGTTCTATATTATAAGTATATAAAGTTATAACAAGTTATACAAGTCTTATTTGATTTCGAAGTATATATAAACATTGTCTTAATTGCTATTTTGTATTGTTTATTCTATATATACACGTAAGTATTGTTTTGCTGTTATATAGATTTTATTTTACAGTAAAGGATATATATGTCTGACATACATATGTATGTTGGTTATAACGTGATAGTTTTGATATGATGGATAACTATAATAAAGTAAATTTATATTGATATCAAAATATAGGTTGTTTATAATATATAAGTTATTAATTTGAAAAAAGAAAAGAAAAAACACACACACACACACACACACATATATATATATTTTAAATATATGTTGATCTTGATATATGTGCTTAATTAAAAACAGTGACTTTTAATATATAATTGTTGTCCCTATCAATTGATTCTGATCATTTCCACCAATTTCTGTGATCAGCTTGTCCGTCGAACTCGAGTCCATCGTGCTTTGCTTTAAAGTTTGTGCTTGGAATCGTAACTCACTCTATCGTCAAATTCCTCTAGCCTCGAAAGGTGAGCAATCACTCACGATTAACGTTCTTTTATTTATTAAATTTGATTTCAATTGAAACGACAATTGAAATATGCTGCTGTTTGATATTTACACTGTTATTACCTGTATCAGTTCACCTGTGACATCTGACACCATTATCTGTTATATATGCAATGATAATCCAGTTTGGTTGTTAAATGATTGATTGTTTGATGTTTACAACTGGACGTTAAATTTGTTAATGTTGAAAGTGTTAAATAATTTGAAATTGAAATTGACGTAGGATAATTAAAGTTTGAATCGACACATATGTTGAATTTGATTAGTTGAACATGACCTCTTTTAATTGTTAAATTAATTGACATGTAGAATAGTGATAATTACACTTTGAACCATTGAACGTATATTGGATTAATTGTTGTAGAAATTGAAATAGATGACAAGTGAAAAACCGTAATGTAATAATCTTTAATCTACATGAAATGATAGTGTAGATTCTAGGAATAATTATATTAATTCGTACAAATAACAATGCGAATTAATACGGTTATTTCGGGATTATTTGAATTGATTATTGGATTGTTATTGTTCGTTGTTATTGCTTGTTTATTTACTTTGACACCATCCCAGTTATCACACTGCAAGTTCCCTTTGCTATGTTTTGGTTTTGAATTGAATTGGAATCGGGTTGAAATGATAAATACCCAAATTGAACTTTGACCTAGGATAGAGAAATAAATAAAACCCGATTGGTCAATAAATTGATTTAAAAATAAACGAAGATTTTATTTGAATAAATAATATGGTTTTGAAATAAAGTTGAAATTTGAATTTTAATGAAAGGAAAATGTTAATATTGAATAATCTGAAACAAAATATTAATAATGCAATTGATGAAAGAATGTTGTTTAATTTGAGAAATGATTGGATTAAGTTTGAAATTATAATTAAGTTTGAAATTATTAAACTTTGAAATGATTTAATAATGAAGTTGGAAATTATAATTAAGTTTGAAATTATTAAACTTTGAAATTATTTAATAATTAAGTTTTGAATTATTTAATAATTAAATAAGGTTGAATTATTTAATGATCAAATTGAATTGAATTCTTTAATAAGAAAATTTGAACTTATGAATAAGTGAATTTACTTCGTAAATAATTGAAATTGAGTTTTCTTTATTATTTAAGTTTTTGGAAAATTATTTAAGTAAGTAAATAAGTGAAATTGAATTTCTTTAACAAGAAATGAAAATGTGATATTTTTGGAATTAATATAAGACTTGAAATTTAAAGAATTTGGTTTGACGAATTTAGTTTAATTCAAAATTGTAAGTTTTGATTTAATGAAGTGAACTTAAGAATTGATTTAATGAATTGGAAATTTAATAGGAATTGTTTGAATGATAAAGTAACTTAACGAATATTGAATGAATTCGATAAATGAGTTTAAATTGATTTGAATGTTAAATGAAATTTATTTAAATGATTTCGGAATGAAACGTATATATGAACTTGAATCAATATTTGAATGGTTTAAAATGAATGAAACGTATATATGAACTTGAATCAATATTTGAATGGTTTAAAATAAAGATTGAAATTTGATTTATAAGATTTTGAAATGGTAAATTGGAAGTTTTGAAACGAAAATTTTGGAAATTGGTTTAGAAAGACAAATGAAATGTTGGTTTACGAATTGAAATTGAAATTGATTTGGTCTTTGAAATATATAAACGACCAATCGGTGTAATAATTACGAAAGTTATTAAAGAGACCGGGATCGGTAATGGATATACTCTCTATCTGAACCGAAACCACTTTAATAACTATGCGCGGAGTGATGATCCAGAATGAAGTGGTTGGAATGATGTACGTGATGACTGAAGAAAGAGAACGATGATGGATAGCTTTGACACTTGTGTCAAATTGGAAATGACTAAAACAGGAGCTGTGCCGGGCCAATGGAGGATTAGCTACCTCAAGTGGACACACTTCTTCGAACTACTTATACTTGTTGTCGATTGGTGCACCCTTGATTTTGGGAGTGTTGTTTCACGGTGTTGCGGGCGCTGCGGCGTTGCGTTCTCACCAGTCCGGATCAGGCGAACGGTAGTATCACTACCTTGGGTATTGCCTCATGTGCCTTGTCATACTTGTATTCCATTTATACGCGACCACTACGATTTTGATTTGTACCTTTAGTATATGGATTGCCCTCTGGTGACTTCCGGTTTTGGGGAAACTACGGTCTTGTATATGCTTTTGGTAATAAAAATGTGTTAAGGGTGGAATGGGCCATGACTTAACGCTATTTTGATATCTTATTATTACTGATAGACATTATCTACTTATCGTACATTACTACCTAGTAGATAGTTTAACGGATCCTTAAAGGATGGTTATTCCAAACATCCTTTGAGTTACTTATATTTCAATTGCTATTTCACTTGAGTTGGATTTATTAATATAAGAATGTTAATCCTGACTCGAGTGTCTTGTGTTTTGCTTTACGCTCGGGTCAGACTGAGTGGTTCAGCTTTCGAGACTCACCTTTGGAGTTGGAGCTTTGCTTGAAGATCCAGCCATCTATTCTGCTTTCAGTATTCGATGATTCCAGTGATGTATTCTGATTTGTATCCGATGTATCGTATTACTCTTCTGTTGTAACTCTGATGTATTTTATATATTCATATAGTAGCTTCATGAACTACTATCTCTTTTATTTCCGCTGCAAATTATTACTCTATGTCTGTGTTCTGTGATTATTTTATTTACTGTATATGTTCAGTTTTGCCAATTTAAATTAACAACGCGGTATTTTGAGCAATTCAACTCCGGCATGAGTGTCTACCTATACACTTATAATGGATGCGAATGGTCCAAAATTTTGGGTCGTTACAGTTGGTATCAGAGCTTTGGTAGCTTTTGGCAAAACTTAACATATAAGGTAAATGTATTTACAGAATCACTCTCATTCGAGCTTCAATCTCTTCCTTTGACTCAATTCCTTTGAATTTTGGAATGTTCCCCTCGGTTCCGAAATTCATTCGTGTCCTTCACTATTCGTCTTCTTTCAATTCTGGAGCACCTCATAACTCCATTTTTGAATGATATCTATAATAGATCGGCGGTCATGCCAATCTTCGAATGATTCGTAAAGGAGCAAAACTCCTTTACAATAGGCATTGATTTACCGGAGATTTCTGTATCCTCGGTTTACGATGCTATCTATCTCCTGCTATACCTGAATTCTATTTCTTGAGATCGAGTGTCGATTTACCTCGGAAGTCTACACCGATCTTATTTTTGAAGTCACGGTCGACCCGGTTAAGTTTGCCCGCAATTTATATAAACTTATCCATCGCCTTATTTTGTTATTTAATTATCTCGTCTTTGTTTCAAACCTATCTTCGAATCGAAATTCTCTTTGATTTGAGTCTATCAAAAATTTGAATCTCTATCCTTGCTTTGAAATCCATTATTGTATCTTTAAGTGAGGAAGTGCATTTGTAAATTAATTTTAAAATGTTTTATATTGTGTTGTTTGAGTTGTTGATGTTGATTTGGGTTTTCGATCGATTCGTCTGATCAACGCTATCGATAGGATTTCCAAAACACTTGAGCAGAGCAAACTGACACAATATCGTTTTCAAATTTGATAAATAAAATAAAGTTTTGTATGATTATATTATATATAAGTTTTCTGAAATTAAATTATTAATGAATTTGTTGTCTGAAATAATAATATTGATTTTCATTTATTGTTTTGTAAACCATTGACTATTGCATAATATAAATAAATGAATTTATAAACTTGGTTATAAATTGATTGGAATTTGAAATGAATTTAATTCAGAAATTTGAGAATTTAATTTCCGGTGATTTCCAACTTTGGGTTTAAATTTTAAATGCATATTATAGAAATGGTTTTCAAAGAATTTTAAATGATTAAATCAGTGCTCTTCTCTTTGTCGCTGGAAAATAATTTCGGTGATGGCGGCCGCATCATCGACATTCATTTTCGAGTTTCGAAGTGGAGATACTATTCTGTAGCTTTGCTACGGTTTTGTTTTGAAAAATATTTTGATTTGAATTTCTTCAGTATATTTTGATTTACATATATATAGGTATCTAATTTTAAAATTTAATTTTATTTGATATAATATATTGTATATATCTCTAAATTGTTTAAAGTTAATCGGAAATCTAATTCTTAAATTCTGTTAAAGGATGATTCCAATTATGAATAAGACCAAATTTGGAATAAACATTTAAACTTGAATAATTGAATTTGGAAAATTTTATTTGTATATTGTTCAACAGCATTCTAATACAACTTACCTAAATCATTCAGAAGTTGAATATGTAATTGGATAATATATAAGATAAATTGAATTTATAAATAAAATTGAGTGTTTATAATAAATGTTGTACACTAAATTTTAATTATAAATGTTAATAGAGATGAATAGAATAATAAGATAATTGGAAAATAAATTTTGTTTTGAAGGTTAATTAATAAATTGAAATTAGATCAACTTATGGAAATACCTTGAATTTAAAATCAATTAATGAATATAAATTTATTTAAATTTGAATTTATATGGTTTAAATTAATTTATATGGTTTAAATATATGTAATAAGATATATTAAGTGAAATAAACTTAATAAGAATTTGGAATAAAGGAGAATTTAAATTGCTGAAAAATATGATTATAATAAAAGACCATTCAAATTTATGGTTTTAGAAATTGTAAATTGAAGATAATTGGATAATAAGATAATGAATTTAGAAATAGTTGAGATTGATTTTAGTGAAATCAAATGGATTAAACCAATTATTGAATATCAATTTATATAAATTTGAATTTATATGGTTTAAATTAATTGTTATTTTGTATTTCAAATCTGTTTTTCTTTCTGGTTGTTTATATTCTCCTACCTCGTTCCTTTTCGGGGACGAAAAGTTTTGAGTGGGGGAGAGTGTAACGACCCGTAAATTTCAACTCTTTTAATAACGTTATTAGTTGAAATTTTGTGAAATTTTAAACGATAAAATTTTGAAATAAAAATTTAATATTTGGAATACGTCTAGTTAAACATAGCAACTGGTAAATTTTCGTCCGAAAATATGAAAGTTTATTTCGCGCGTAAATTCACTTCAATTTAATCAGTTAAAAAGCAATGAAAATAAAATGTTTCCGAAACCTAAATATTTTTACATAGAAAAATTCTAAACCATCTTCTGAGCAAGATGTTAGTTTGTCGTTTTTCCAAATTCGGACATCTTTGGCTTCGTCGATTTTATTTTTCAGTGTTTTTCTTACACTTTCCGCTAATAGAAAATTCGAATTTTTATAATTCAATCGAACCACTGATAATTTTATACCGTTTTGATCGTCTCGTCATGCTGATCTCCACAACATATTTAGTTTTGTGTTTTAGAGTCCGGTGTGCGGCGCAATCTGCAAAGCGATACCATATCGGTTTTGAAATTTTATCTTTAAAAATTGTCGTGACCATTCGTTTGTCGACCCGTGATAACCTACAGTCATTAACATTTATTTTCGCGTGAATTCCACTTGCATGACCATTACTATTCCCAAAATTTGATTTATTTTCTACCGATTCATTTTGAAAAGCTTCTACCTACCCTCTGCATGCCTTGCCTACGTTTCTTCACTCAATCCATTTTGCCTGTTCCTATTTCTTTTCTTTCACCTCTCTATTGCCTGTGACTTCTTTTTTCTTTCTTCCCACTGTGCCTCACATTCTCATTCCTGTTTTAGAAAGTAAGCTATATAATTTTTAGTTATGCATAGTTTGGATCTGAGGCTATTTTCTATCTCAGGCCTGCAACACTCGGCAAACCCAATCCAAACATGCTTATCACCAGATCAACCACTCCCTCATCAATGCATGAACTCCGTCCTCCGACAACCGTCCACCTTCCGACCTCACCAACCACTCACGCAACCTTCCAACCCCTCGGCCTTCCCACCATGTTGCCGAAGCAACTTTCCCTGCCTGTCAACTCTGCTCCTTCACAATCAACCATCATCACCGATCTTCGCCTTCGCCATTACTCACATCTGTCCCTATCACCGATGCAGCAGCCGCCCTGTTCGTCGCGTATTCCCCTCCATCTTTGCTTTTCTCTCACGAAAGACTTCGGACTTTATCTATTTTTAATGTAAGTTTACTTACATTTCTTTACTATCTGCATATATATAAAGACCTTGATTTTCAAAGATATATGTATGTTAACAGAGTATAGTGCAAGTCAAGCCTGTATTATATATTGTTATGACTGTATATTTTCTCGAAAGTATGTGTTTACATATTTGTTTACAGACTTTAAGTAAAATATATTTTTATACTATGTTATACATATAGGTCAGTTTGCATTTTTTTTATTTTAAAGTGAAGTTTATGATTTCTTGGCTCTTTGTGCAGTTCTTCATATGTTCTAGTGTGCGTGTTTTCTTTAAAGGCGTCCCTATATATTGGATATAAGGTTTTAAACTGTTATGTATATATGATAGACTAAGATATAAAACTTTTTGCAAATATGTTATAACAATACATCTTTGAGTGTAAGCCTAGTTACAGCATCATAGTTTTGGAAATCTGGTTTCTTGTATTATGTTTTGTTGAAAGCTTGTTCACATAGCAATGTTCTATTTTTATAGAGGCAGAGCATTTAAAAGTTGCATTTGTATAAATACAAATTTTAGTTTATAAATGAATTTATGTACAGTAACATATGTAGTTTATAATGATTTTGATATGAGCACCTGTCTTAAAAAAAGCATAAAAGTTTGCCTTGCTTTTGGAAATTTGTCAGAGAGGTATTTATATAGTTCTATATGTGTTTCGGTTATAAAGATGCAATACTAGAAAAATATTTATATGTATTTCACGAGAAATGTATAGTTTAGGCCATTAACACATATGGATTTTTGAATGTAATATGTATCAGTATTTTGATTTTATGAGTATATATATATCAGTAGATACTATATATATTATATTATGTAGTTGAGTAAATGCGTGTCAAGCAAACGATTTTAGTATATACTGTTCTATATTATAAGTATATAAAGTTATAACAAGTTATACAAGTCTTATTTGATTTCGAAGTATATATAAACATTGTCTTAATTGCTATTTTGTATTGTTTATTCTATATATACACGTAAGTATTGTTTTGCTGTTATATAGATTTTATTTTACAGTAAAGGATATATATGTCTGACATACATATGTATGTTGGTTATAACGTGATAGTTTTGATATGATGGATAACTATAATAAAGTAAATTTATATTGATATCAAAATATAGGTTGTTTATAATATATAAGTTATTAATTTGAAAAAAGAAAAGAAAAAACACACACACACACACACACACATATATATATATTTTAAATATATGTTGATCTTGATATATGTGCTTAATTAAAAACAGTGACTTTTAATATATAATTGTTGTCCCTATCAATTGATTCTGATCATTTCCACCAATTTCTGTGATCAGCTTGTCCGTCGAACTCGAGTCCATCGTGCTTTGCTTTAAAGTTTGTGCTTGGAATCGTAACTCACTCTATCGTCAAATTCCTCTAGCCTCGAAAGGTGAGCAATCACTCACGATTAACGTTCTTTTATTTATTAAATTTGATTTCAATTGAAACGACAATTGAAATATGCTGCTGTTTGATATTTACACTGTTATTACCTGTATCAGTTCACCTGTGACATCTGACACCATTATCTGTTATATATGCAATGATAATCCAGTTTGGTTGTTAAATGATTGATTGTTTGATGTTTACAACTGGACGTTAAATTTGTTAATGTTGAAAGTGTTAAATAATTTGAAATTGAAATTGACGTAGGATAATTAAAGTTTGAATCGACACATATGTTGAATTTGATTAGTTGAACATGACCTCTTTTAATTGTTAAATTAATTGACATGTAGAATAGTGATAATTACACTTTGAACCATTGAACGTATATTGGATTAATTGTTGTAGAAATTGAAATAGATGACAAGTGAAAAACCGTAATGTAATAATCTTTAATCTACATGAAATGATAGTGTAGATTCTAGGAATAATTATATTAATTCGTACAAATAACAATGCGAATTAATACGGTTATTTCGGGATTATTTGAATTGATTATTGGATTGTTATTGTTCGTTGTTATTGCTTGTTTATTTACTTTGACACCATCCCAGTTATCACACTGCAAGTTCCCTTTGCTATGTTTTGGTTTTGAATTGAATTGGAATCGGGTTGAAATGATAAATACCCAAATTGAACTTTGACCTAGGATAGAGAAATAAATAAAACCCGATTGGTCAATAAATTGATTTAAAAATAAACGAAGATTTTATTTGAATAAATAATATGGTTTTGAAATAAAGTTGAAATTTGAATTTTAATGAAAGGAAAATGTTAATATTGAATAATCTGAAACAAAATATTAATAATGCAATTGATGAAAGAATGTTGTTTAATTTGAGAAATGATTGGATTAAGTTTGAAATTATAATTAAGTTTGAAATTATTAAACTTTGAAATGATTTAATAATGAAGTTGGAAATTATAATTAAGTTTGAAATTATTAAACTTTGAAATTATTTAATAATTAAGTTTTGAATTATTTAATAATTAAATAAGGTTGAATTATTTAATGATCAAATTGAATTGAATTCTTTAATAAGAAAATTTGAACTTATGAATAAGTGAATTTACTTCGTAAATAATTGAAATTGAGTTTTCTTTATTATTTAAGTTTTTGGAAAATTATTTAAGTAAGTAAATAAGTGAAATTGAATTTCTTTAACAAGAAATGAAAATGTGATATTTTTGGAATTAATATAAGACTTGAAATTTAAAGAATTTGGTTTGACGAATTTAGTTTAATTCAAAATTGTAAGTTTTGATTTAATGAAGTGAACTTAAGAATTGATTTAATGAATTGGAAATTTAATAGGAATTGTTTGAATGATAAAGTAACTTAACGAATATTGAATGAATTCGATAAATGAGTTTAAATTGATTTGAATGTTAAATGAAATTTATTTAAATGATTTCGGAATGAAACGTATATATGAACTTGAATCAATATTTGAATGGTTTAAAATGAATGAAACGTATATATGAACTTGAATCAATATTTGAATGGTTTAAAATAAAGATTGAAATTTGATTTATAAGATTTTGAAATGGTAAATTGGAAGTTTTGAAACGAAAATTTTGGAAATTGGTTTAGAAAGACAAATGAAATGTTGGTTTACGAATTGAAATTGAAATTGATTTGGTCTTTGAAATATATAAACGACCAATCGGTGTAATAATTACGAAAGTTATTAAAGAGACCGGGATCGGTAATGGATATACTCTCTATCTGAACCGAAACCACTTTAATAACTATGCGCGGAGTGATGATCCAGAATGAAGTGGTTGGAATGATGTACGTGATGACTGAAGAAAGAGAACGATGATGGATAGCTTTGACACTTGTGTCAAATTGGAAATGACTAAAACAGGAGCTGTGCCGGGCCAATGGAGGATTAGCTACCTCAAGTGGACACACTTCTTCGAACTACTTATACTTGTTGTCGATTGGTGCACCCTTGATTTTGGGAGTGTTGTTTCACGGTGTTGCGGGCGCTGCGGCGTTGCGTTCTCACCAGTCCGGATCAGGCGAACGGTAGTATCACTACCTTGGGTATTGCCTCATGTGCCTTGTCATACTTGTATTCCATTTATACGCGACCACTACGATTTTGATTTGTACCTTTAGTATATGGATTGCCCTCTGGTGACTTCCGGTTTTGGGGAAACTACGGTCTTGTATATGCTTTTGGTAATAAAAATGTGTTAAGGGTGGAATGGGCCATGACTTAACGCTATTTTGATATCTTATTATTACTGATAGACATTATCTACTTATCGTACATTACTACCTAGTAGATAGTTTAACGGATCCTTAAAGGATGGTTATTCCAAACATCCTTTGAGTTACTTATATTTCAATTGCTATTTCACTTGAGTTGGATTTATTAATATAAGAATGTTAATCCTGACTCGAGTGTCTTGTGTTTTGCTTTACGCTCGGGTCAGACTGAGTGGTTCAGCTTTCGAGACTCACCTTTGGAGTTGGAGCTTTGCTTGAAGATCCAGCCATCTATTCTGCTTTCAGTATTCGATGATTCCAGTGATGTATTCTGATTTGTATCCGATGTATCGTATTACTCTTCTGTTGTAACTCTGATGTATTTTATATATTCATATAGTAGCTTCATGAACTACTATCTCTTTTATTTCCGCTGCAAATTATTACTCTATGTCTGTGTTCTGTGATTATTTTATTTACTGTATATGTTCAGTTTTGCCAATTTAAATTAACAACGCGGTATTTTGAGCAATTCAACTCCGGCATGAGTGTCTACCTATACACTTATAATGGATGCGAATGGTCCAAAATTTTGGGTCGTTACAGCGGTAGTGGCTGCTATGCGTCACCACCAGTCCGGATGCGTAATTGGTATATCTACCCTGGCATTGCCTAGTTGTGCCGTGTCACCTACCATATCGAGCTTTACTACGATTATGATTTTAAGATCCGACCGCGTTAAGGTTCTCCATCCCCTTAACGCTATTTTCTATATGATTATACTTTACTGATTAGACACTACTGTATATAGCGTATATTACTACATAGTAGATAGTTTAACGGATCCTTAGAGGATGGGCGGTCCCAAGCATCTTCTAAGTTACTTGTACCCTTATTACAGTTCGCTTGAGTTGGTTTACATTATATAAGTATATATTGTCCTGACTCGAGTGTTTTGTGTTTTGCTTTACGCTCGGGTCAGCCTGAGTTATTCACAGATTCGGATTCCACTTTCTGGAGATTTGAATCGCTGGAGATTATCTGCTTGTCTTGTCCTATCTATTTCAGTTCTGTTGTTCTACTCAGCTTGTACTTGGTTATTGTATTTAGACTTCTGTTGTACTCTATCTCTTCTGTTGTATCTTATGTAACCTTGTTATATTTATATAGTAGCTTCATGAACTACTATTTCTTTTACTTCCGCTGCATTATTTTACTCTGTGTCTGTGATCTGTGATTATATTTATTTACTGTATATTCTGAGATTTGCCAAATTTTATTTACAACACGGTATTTTGAGCAATTCAACTCCGGCATGAGTGTCTACCTATACACTTATAATGGATGCGAATGGTTGAAAATATCGGGTCGTTACACTAACTCTTTCTAGGTGCTTAGTAGCTAAAGATGAGGAAGCCACCTTGTGGCACAGACGACTAGGACATGCTAGCATGGGACTATTGGCAAAGCTTGAGAGAAAAGAGTTAGTCAAAGGATTGCCATATTAGAAATTCAAAAACAATAAAGTGTGCAAAGCCTGTACAAAGGGTAAATTTAATAGATTATCTTTTCATGCCAAAAACACCGGGAGTACCTCTAGGGTTCTTGAATTAATAAATGTGGATTTATCTAGGCCTAATGATATGTGTTGGTTGATGATTACTCTAGATTTACTCGTGTTTACTTTCTAACCAAATTTTTTGAAACTTTCGATTATTTTTCAAAATTTGTAAACCTTGTTCAAAATGAAAAAAGTGTATTATAACTAGAAGAAGTGATCATAGTGGAGAATTTGAAAATTGGGATTTTGAAAATCTTTGTGAAAAAAATGGTTTTAAACATGAATTCTCCGCACCATGAACACCTCAACAAAATGTGGTAGTCGAAAGAAAGAATCGTACATTGCAAGAATTAGCTAGATCAATGCTGAATGAATATAATCTTCCTTTATCATTTTGGGTAGAGGCAGTTAATACTTCATGTCATGTAATGAATAGAGTAATGATCAGACCAATACTTTATAAAACTTCTTATGAATTATGGTTCAACAAGAAACCTAACATTGCATATTTTAGAGTATTTGGGTGTCCGTGCTTTATCCTTAATACAGGTGATCATTTAGGGAAGTTTGAATCCAAGAAAGATGAAGGTGTTTTTATGGGATGCTCATCAAGGAGCAAAGCTTATAGAATTTTCATCAAGCGCTTGAAAAAAATTATGGAATTGATAAATGTGAAGTTTGATGAGTCTGATATTGAAACAACCACAAAGAATGACAAAAGTGATGATGGATACGATGGTGCAAATGAGGTAGGTAGTGAAAACAACAACAAAGGTAATTCATGCACTACCGATCATTCAAAATCAAGTTTGGAAATTGAAAATTTGAAGTTCAAAGCAAGTCATCCACTAGAATTGGTTATAGGTAATCCAATGGAAGGTATACAAACACACTCTTTGTTCAATAGAAATCTTTGTACTTTGTGTATTCATAATGGTTTTATTTTTGAAATCGAACCAAAAAATATTGACGTTGGACATAGTAATGAAAGTTGGATAATTTCCATGCAAGATGAACCTAATCAATTTGTGAGAAATAACGTTTGGAAATTAGTTCCTAGACCAAATGACTATCCTATTATAGGAACTAAATGGGTATTCAAAAATAAACTTGATGAATCTGGAAATGTAATTAGAAAAAAAGCTAAATTGGTTGCAAAGGGATATAATCAAATAGAAGGAATTGATTTTGATGAAACATTTGCCCCGGTTGCTAGGTTAGAGGCCATTAGAATTTTTTTACCTTTTGCGTGTTTTAAAGGTTTTAAACTTAAGCAAATGGATGTAAAAAGTGCCTTTCTAAATGGTTATTTGAAAGAAAATCTTTATGTTCAACAACCCCTGGTTTTGGAAATCATGAATTTCCATATCTTGTGTACAAACTTGAAAAAGCATTATATGGTCCCAAACAAGCTCCTAGGGCTTGGTATGAGTGTCTTAGTGCATATCTTTTGGAAAACAGTTTTAAGAAGGGAAGTGCTGACACTACTTTGTTTCTACTACATGAGCATGATGACTTTTCTATTTTACAAATCTAGGTTGATGATATCATTTACGGTGCTACTAATGAAAAATTATGTGAAAAGTTTGAAAAAGTCATGCCGGATAAGTTTGAAGTGAGCTTGGTAGGGGAGTTAAAGTATTTCTTAGGATTTCAAGTCAAGCAAAGCGATAAAGGAATTTTCATCTCTCAAACCAAAAATGTAAACGAGCTCTTAAAAAGATTTGGTGTTGAGAATGCAAAGTCACTTCAACTCCCATGAGCCCTTTGACCAAGCTTGACAAAGATGAAAAGGAATTGATGTTGATCAAAAAAAATATCGAGGTATAATTGGTTCTCTTCTCTATCTTACTACTTC
This sequence comes from Allium fistulosum, assembly GCA_030737815.1. Classification (NCBI taxonomy): domain Eukaryota; kingdom Viridiplantae; phylum Streptophyta; class Magnoliopsida; order Asparagales; family Amaryllidaceae; genus Allium; species Allium fistulosum. The sequence continues at coordinate 153,429,771 of CM060908.1, read as the reverse complement.
TAGACCCGATATCATGTTTTCTGTATGTCTTTGTGCATGTTTTCAAGCAAATCCAAAAGAATCTCATTTAAAAGCCACAAAATGAATTTTGAGATATCTCTTGCACACAAAGTTTGGATTGTGGTATCCCTCTTGTGATAATTTTGATTTAATTGGTTATTCTGATGCTGATTATACGGATTTTCTTGTGGATAGAAAAAGCACTAGTGTAACATGTTTCATGTTAGGTTATTCATTAGTTTCATGGTCAAGTCGAAAACAAAACTATATTGCATTATCTACTACAGAAGCAGAATATACTGCCTAGACAGTTGTTGTGCTCAGATTCTATGGATGAAGCAAACTTTATTAGACTTTGGCTTAATAATTCAATGTGTTCCCTTAAAATGTGATAGTAAAAGTGCAATTGACCTATCAAACAATCCTATTCATCACTCATGTACTAAACATCATTCGAGATCATATTTCAAAAGAGAACATTTGCATTGAATTCATCTCTACCAATTTACAACTTGCTGATATCTTTACTAAACTTCTGTCAAAAGAAAAAATTTCACGATTACTTCTTGATTTGGGGATCATGGATATGGATTAGTAAGATGTCTATTTCAGTGTTTTTTTAAGTTTTTTCCTTCTTTGTTTCTGTTTCTTTTTAGTTTTTTTAAGTTTTTTCCTTCTTTGTTTCTGTTTCTTTTTAGTTTTTTTTTTTGTTTTTTTCTTCTCTCCTCTAGCTTCTTTCAGTGTTTTTCTTTTTTTTATTCCAAAAAAATTAGGATAGGATTTTTTTTTTGTTCTTCTAACTTTTTTTTCTCAAAGATGAGGGAAATATACTCTTAGATTGCCTCATTTCTTTTGCCTTTGGAAAATATGGCTATGACTAAGTTGAACCTATTTGTGCTTATCAAATCTTTGAGTAATGATTACATAGTTGTTGGGAAATGAACTGTTTTGCTCTTGAGAAGAATATTAGTATTATATATCACAGTCTAAGTTAAGCACGAGTTACTAGCATTCTACTTTGTATTATTACATATTCCACAACATTTTCTTATCTACCACATTTTATTGCTCTATGTTTTTTATTTTATGTATGTGTAGGTAAGATTAACATTAACCCGAATGTCGTAAAACTTTGATTGAAAAATAGTGAGTATTGAGTACAAGTCATGTACACACTCCATATGAAATTAAAACACGTGATATATTATAAAATTTAAATTTAAATGGCTAAAGGGCTACGCATGAAAAATGGATTTGGGAGGGCGTAGAGTTATATCACCTAAGGGTATCTAACCTGTGCTGAAAATTATTTAGTGTCGCTGTGTATTAACCCATCAAGCAATGCTTATCTTCCCTCATCTAAGATACCTCACTGCAATGTATGGGTATAAGTATCTTGATCTCATTTATAATGAGTTAGGGACAAAACTATCCTCACATAATTACTTTACATGAAAAACAAAATAAATTTGCCATAAGCTGTGTTGATTGTTGATTGAACCGCATGTCATAGAATTAGCAAATTTTTAAACTTACCATCCATTTTCTAATTTGGGATATGTGTTTGACCAATAATGAGTGCTATAATTCAGGTTTGATATCAAACTAGAAATATATGATCAGGTTATTTTTTACTCTTAGGTTATGACTATTTTTTTTCTCTTTAACTCTGTTTATTATTCACTCATACTTTTGATGAAAACAAAAGGGGGAGAGAGGTTAAGATTTGGTGGTGGCAATTGATCTGAAAATATCTAAGATGTGTTTTGTCCTTCTCCCTTTGCTGTAAATAACTTTTAATTTTTTTTAGTTTCCTCTTTTCTAATTTAAACTCTTCACGTGATTGGAGCATGCTAGAAAAGGAAAATTTGTTTGGGAGAACTTCTGAATAGGAGAGTATGTGTGTAAGGGAAGCATCTATATGGAGGGAGCTTACTAGACTTCATTAAGTTCCACACACCACTTTCACACATGACAAACACATCTATATTTTATTTATGAATCTTAACATATTTTTATTATCATCAAAAGGGGAAAATTGGAAAAAAGTGTAATTGACGATATTTGTTTGATGATAATAAACATTTGTTTTATTTAACGTGTTTGTCTAGTGTTGTTTATTTATAGGTTTGTTTTAAAATATTGGTTGTGAAAATGTTTCCTTTTTGTAAAATAAAAGAGTGCATATACAATGAAAAAGAAATAAGCTAAAAATTTGAAGCAGGAAATATATTAGTGTGCAACCAGTGGCAGCATATACGAAGAAAGTGAAATAAATAGAAATTGATAGCAAAGAATCGTATACACAATCGGACGATATATTTTGGGAGATACACAGAGTTTATTTACAAGAAATATATTAGTGTGCAACCAGTGGCAGCATATACAAAGAAAGGGAAATAAATAGAAATTGATAGTGAAGAATCGTATACATAATCAGATGATATATTTTGGGAGATACAGCAGAGTTTATTTTTCATGATACATAGATTATTTTTATATATAGGGAAAAAATAATCTCCAAATTAAATCCTTCTTCATATATTATCACACATATTTGTTTCCATCCTTACACATCCCTCCATGAGCCTACATAAACAATTCTACTCACACATCAAATTTATCAGTAGCCAATACAACTTTACTATCATCAACAAATCAATTTCTATTCATCCATTCATCCCTACTGATCAACCAGGCTCCAAAAATATTCTAAGTTGATGGAAATCTAATTGCAATCGATGGCATCCAAACTAGATTACACATGCTTGCTAACAACTGCTCCTCACCATCATCACATTCTCGTCAAAGTACCTTAGTTAAAGCAACAACCATCATTTTTAACTTGCTGGTTGCAATGATAGTCCCTAGTTTTTGTTTTCAAACGACATCGAGGCAATTCTAATCTATACGACAACAAACACAACCGTCATCAGCACATTATCTCAGGTGAGAGCTCCAAATTGATTTCGATTTTAAAGTAGCAGTTCCATACTCATCACAGCAACTATAGGCTTCGAGACTACTCAGGATCGGTTCCACTTCATGGCATCAACGTTGCTTGTTATCTCTACCTAAGCACAGTTAAGGTGGTATTGTTTTAGTGAGGCGACATCATGTCAAGATCTAGGACGAAGCTTGGCAACAATCAATCTGAAGTGCGGTCTCGATTTTGGAATAAAAGTTGGTTCAGCGTCGATTTTTTTAACAAGGCGATTTTGAGGAGAACGTGATTTTGAGGAAAGTAAAGAAATAAAGGAGGATGGTCTATGAAATAGAGTTGTCACGTGAGAGGGGAGTTTATATTTTCTAATTCTATTTAGATTGCTATTTTTGTTTTGTTTTATAAACTCTAGAATTTAATTTGGAGCTACATGGTTTTATAGTTCAGGGATTCTAATCTCACGGTATTGAGTTCAGGCAAAATTATCAGGCATAGAGTTAGAATATTTGTCAGTAGTGTCTACAAGTATTGTTTGTAAGCATTTAAATATTTAACTCTTGTAATAGCTTTGGCAGCAGTAGTAGGCGTTAGGCGGAAGCTCGGTATATCTTATGTATTTATTTTTCGCATTTATGTTTATGCACCTTGCTTTATCTGTTTATCCAAGAAATTTTTAAATACCCTATTCACCTCCCCTCTAGGGTATATTACTCGATCCTACATATATATGTTTTATATGATTCTTTACGAGAGTTATTGGCGTGTGAGGTATTTTCTATTTGTGTGGCTATTGAGCTTGTATGTGTGTGTGTGTGTGTGTGTCTGTAACGACCCGTATTTTTACGAATCAAAACATCGTAAAACAGTTACTTTTAGACTGTTAGTATTGTTAAGTCATCCAGAGTTTAGGTCGACTAGAGCTTAGGTCGTATAGAAGATAAGTCGTATGGTAGCTTAGGTCGTGGGGTAGGATAGGTCGGTTGGAGCGACCTATAGGAAGTTGGCGACCTAAGAATTGGAGCGACCTAAGAGTTAATGACCTAAGGAAGTGGAGCGACCTAAGGAAGTGGAGCGACCTAAGGAAGTTGGCGACCTAAGGAACTAAGCGAGTTAACGACCTAAGGAGGTTAGGTCGTGGACGAGTTAAGAAGATAAGTGGGTTGAGTCGATTGGACGCGTGGATGTTAAGTCGTATTCTAGCTAAGTTAGTTAGGTCGTGAGCTTCTGTGAATAGATAGGTCGTTAGACGACCTAAAGGTGCTAAGTCGTTACAGTTAGGTCGCGTGTGTGTGTTAGGTCGGCATCTCAGTTAGGTCGCGCACGTGAGGGTAGTTAGGTCGTAAGTCGCGATCTGTGTTAGGTCGCTAAGCTGCGTCTTTGTTAGGTCGTAGGTCGCATGGATGTGCATATACGTTAGGTCGTTAGGTCGTAGAAGCGCGCATGTGTTAGGTCACGCACATGCGCAGATCTGTTAGGTCGTAGGTTGGGGTTTCGTTAGGTCGCGTAGAGGCTTGATTTTTTAGGTCGTAGGTCGTGGGTTTTTAGGTCGTGGACGACCTAAGAGCGAACGACCTAAGGGAAAATCAGCCTATAAATAGGAGGGTTCTTCTTCATTTTTGGGATCCGGATTTTGAAGCGACGAAGTGCTCCCATTTTGAGAGCTCGAGTCCTACACTTCTTCACTTCTTTTCTCCACTTTAGTCTTGTGATTCCTTCCATCCAAATCGAAGATCAAATCGAAGATCCAAGAGCTTAGATTGAAGATCTTCATCCATCGAAGAGTGATTTCATCGTTTGAAGCGGAGTTTTGATAGATCGAGTTAGATTCTTCGCTATCCAGACCTGAAGTGTGTTGCTTTTGAGGTGTTTAGGTGATTTGGTGAGTGGTGATTATCTCTCACACGGATCCAAAGGATTATATCAGATCGTTGGTTTGATTTGGTGTTAAATTAGTGATTTCCATGCATTTCTGTAAACTTAAGTATAGATCTATTGTTCATGACGGGTTGACATCCATTTTACTACATGATTAACCTATGCAAGTTCATTCATTAAGTTATAGAGATATTACTCATGTTTTCATGCTTGTTAGATTTCGACCCTTTATTTACAAGATTGCCATTATAGTTATAATTGTTTATTAGATCATGTTTGAATGTTTGATTACTTGGATTAATGATTGACTTGGTTGATTGTTATGAATTAGTTGATTGATGATTTGATTTAGACAAGATGGTCGAAGATGATTCAAAAGCTAAGTGAAAGGCTCTAGAATTGGGAAAGCTGCTCGTGGCATATGTAGCGGATGATGAAGCTCATATGGATAGATTTGATGATGATGATGTTGAGATGAGGCTTTGCTAGGATGTGATGAAGCGAGGCATGATATGAGATAGTCTTGATCACGAGGCATGATATGAGATAGTCTTGGCCTAATCCAGACGGGATCATTCCAAGCATGTTGATAACTCGGTGAAATGGTTCGAGTTTGAGGATAATGGTTTGCTCGAGAGGCGCTTAAGCTAGTATGGAAATAGTCATCGAGGAGGATGACTAGAAGGCGGAGATGTCATCGTTGTTGAAGGTTCTAGCATGCTCAAAACAAGAGTACGCTGGGCAGATTCAATAGTCCCTAAAGACTTCTGATTGGTAGTCAAGTACTCTGGGCAGATTCGATAGTCCTAGGCACGGGCTGTGACGACGTGCTGAGTTATGTCTAGAACCGGGGTTTCCATTAGCCCTTGACGGATGGCTGAAAGAATGTGCCGGTCATTCAATTAACGGTGGTATTGAAGCAATGATAACAGTGATAGCCAGAGTCATGGATGTTTGGTTGTATCGTCATTCGGTCTCAAGAGCGATGTTTTCTGGGTGCTTATCTGATCTTGGTTTAGGCCTTGGGGGTTTGTACTTGGAAAACACCGACCTTGACTCGAGTGATAATTGCTTTACTTTAAATGTCTGCTTTGCTATGTTTATTTCTGCTTAGTGTGTCTGGGGGCTATCACTGTAGAAAGAGGTGGAGTGGGAGGGTTGGATTCCTATTCCTTTTACCTTTATGCTCTTTTGGTATGTTGTTAGTTAATTTACCGCTCACTAAGACTGTTGTCTGACTCAAGGCTTTATGTTTTAACTCTTATTGCCTTGGGCTGTTCGTCCATTTTGGGACGGGCAGACTAGGTAGCAGGTGGCAGGTGCTGTTCTTGCTTCCAACGATGCTGATGACGAAGACAAGCTGGAGGCTTGCATATTATTTTCTTACTATATGTACTGGATGTTCCGCTGCTTTGTATAATTCTCTGAGTGTTATGTAGTGAGGCTTGATGTATTGACTTTTCAGATGTTTGTATTCAACTATTATGAGGTTTAATAGAGATTCTGTTCTGTAAAGCTTCACTATATATACTTTCTATTGTATTTTATCCATACGCTGTGAGTTATACGATAGATTCTGCTGTTTTAATTTAACCTTGGCGATCGTCCCTGGCTGCCTGGCACACTTTACAGCGCACTATTTCTATGTTCAGTGCGGGGGTCATGGGCGGTCGTCACATTTGGTATCAGAGCTTTGGTTAATCGATTTTACCCAACGCTCGCTGACGTAACTACGTATGAGAGACGTAATTGTATTTTGATGGATGATTACTACATATAATATAGTAGCTTAGAATGATTTGAACCCCTTATGCAGTTGTTCTCAAGGTGTATTAATCATTCCTTTTTATAGATATTAAGGATGAGTAGAAGAGGGAGACCAGCTGCTAGGGAAGGCCGTGCTGCGGAGGGAGCTGTTGATTATGCAGCTATGTTCGAAGCTATGATGACTTCGATCATGGGAAGGATGCCAGCTCCAGGGCCATCAGTAGATGTTGGAGTTCAAGTTCAAACTCCACGACCGGTGGATTTTGCTAAGTTGTGTAAAGACTTTACTGCTCTTGGAGGAAAGGTTTTCTTGGGGACAGAATCAACTATTGAAGTCCAGAGGTGGATAGATGCTTGTAGAAGGATCTTTAGTGATTTGGGAATTGAGGATGCAACTAAAAGGAAGCTTGCATCAAGACAGCTTCAAGGAAGAGCTTCTGATTGGTGGAACTCTATCACCATTGATACTCCGGAGGAAGAGATTACTTGGGATCAATTCCAAGCCAGATTTGAAGCTTAAGTTCATTTCTACGGCCCAGAAGTCTGTTCTGTTCAAGAAATTCGTGGAGCTCAAGCAAAATGGAAGACCAGTTCTTGAGTATGTTTCTAAGTTTGAAGCTTTGTCCAAGTATGCCCGGTCGTATATTGAATCTCCTTATCAGAAGAACGAGAAGTTTGTGACAGGCTTGGACAGTTATCTTGGGAGGCAGTTGGTGGATCATTTGGATGATTCATTTGAGAAGCTTGTGGAGAAAGCTCTCAAACATGAGAATCTGTTTCCTAAAGAGGGATCTGTTGTTGCTGTGACCAAGGAAGAGTCTAAACCACAACAAGGTGGAAACAAGAAGAGGAAGCAGCAGCGGCAGAAAGGTAAGGATGGCCAGAAGAAGCCGAAGGGCGAAGTGACCTGCTACAACTGTCAGCAGAAGAGCCATTTCTCCAGGGATTGCAAGAATCCGAAGGTGCCGGTTTAGTGCCACAATTGTGACAAGCCAGGGCATGTCAGGAAGAACTGTCCAGAACCGCGGAAGGACAAGCAGATTGTGCAAGCTTATGCTTTGGGGGCTGTTCCATCATCTTTGAAAGCTCCTACCGCTGAAGAGAAAGGAAAGAGTGTGGTGGTTCACGGTACTCTTTCCATTTGTGGTGTTCCAATTAGAGTGTTATTTGATACTGGGGCATCGCATTCTTTTGTTTGTAATGAACTCGTAGGCCGGTTGGGTTTAGAACCGGATATTGTTGATAGGCCATTGGTTGTGACTAATCCAGTTGGGGGTTCGTCTTGTTTGTGTATGCTATGCCGTGGTCTGATTGTATCGAGTCATGATTTCTCTTTTGTTTGTGATTGTTTTGTTCTGAACTTTGCGGGGTTCGGAATTATTTTGGGTATGGACTGGCTTAGGAAGTATGCGGCAAAGGTTGATTGCGAGAGGTTGGAGGTGACAGTCGAGAATGTGGAAGGGCGAAAGGTTGTGATACGATGTAAGCATGAGGAAGGCGTCTTCATGAGCTTCATGTATTCGCTGGTTGTTCCACGGGATGGACTGTCATCTGTGCCAATCGCTAATGGATTTTAGGATGTCTTCGATGAGGTCAAAGGGTTACCGCCGCATAGAGAGATCGAGTTTCGTATAGATCTAGTTGAAGGAGCCAGACCTGTTGTGATGCCTCTTAGGCGGATGGCACCTAGGGAACAGCAAGAGTTGAGGGTGCAGGTTGATGATCTTTTATAGAAAGGATTCATTCGGCGTAGTGTGTCCGAATGGGGTGCACCAGTTGTGTTTGTTACCAAAGCGGATGGATCGCTGAGGTTATGTGTGGATTATCATGAGCTGAATAAAGTGACTAAGAAGAACAAGTATCCATTGCCGAGAATAGATGACTTGTTTGATTAGCTTCTCGAAGCTAAGGTGTTTTCTCAGATGGATTTGCAACGGGATTTCACCCGTTAAGAGTGGCTAAGGATAGTGTGCCAAAGACTGCTTTCAGGGCACCATCCGGTTTCTTTGAGTGGCTGGTAATGCCGTTTGGATTGACCAATGCACCAGCATATTTTGTGGATCTTATGAATAGAGTGTTCAGAGATCAGTTGAACAAGTTCGTGCTAGTGTTCGTGGATGATATTTTGATTTATTCCAGAACTGAAGAAGAGCACAAGACGCACTTGCGTATTGTTTTGGAAATCTTACGGAAACATCAGCTGAAGGCTAAGTTTTCGAAGTGTGACTTCTGGAAGAGCGAAGTGAGGTTCTTAGGCCATATTATCTCTGGAAGCGGAATAGCGGTTGATCCCGCCAAGATAGCAGCAATCCAGGATTGGGTTAGACCTAAGAATGCGTCTGATGTGAGAAGTTTTCTTGGATTAGCAGGATATTATCGTCGGTTTATCAAAGACTTTTCCAAGGTAGCTGCACCGTTAACAGGATTGACGAAAAAGAACCAAGTATTCAGATGGGATGCTAAGTGTGAGCAAGCTTTCGGAATCCTTAAAGAGCGACTGACAAGTGCTCCTGTTTTGACTATTCCAAGTTGAAATGAAGAGATGGTGGTTTACACAGACGCATGTGGTACTGGACTTGGAGCAGTGCTGATGCAGAACGGTAAAGTTGTTGCGTATGCAAGTCGACAACTGAAGCCGCATGAAAGGAATTATCCAACTCATGATTTGGAGTTAGCGGCGATTGTATTTTCTCTGAAGATGTGGAGACATTATCTATTGGGAGTTCGGTTCGAGTTGTTTACAGATCATAAGTCGTTGAAGTATCTTTTCTCCCAAAAGGATTTGAATCTTCGGCAGCAACGATGGCTAGAGTTTTTGGCATCATATGATTTTGGTATAGCCTATACTCCGGGAAAGGGTAACGCAGTGGCAGATGCGTTAAGTCGAAGACATGCAGGATTGGGAGCCATGTTTTCAGAATGAAAGAATCTCGAGTATTTAGCTGGATTTGACTTCAGGCCCAGATATGAATTGAAACCTGAAATGTTGGCAAACTTATCGATAAGACCGACTCTTGTGGAAAGAATTGGCGAGAGCCAAAAGCGAGACGATAAGCTTGTCAAGATTATCCATGATTTGGAATCTGGATTGGACCCAGAAAACGATAAAGGATTTGAGGTCGATTGAGAGGGTTGGCTTCGGAAGCAAGGACGACTAGTTGTTCCCGATATAGATGAATTGAGAAATGAAGTTCTGAAGGAAAGTCATCACTCAAAGCTGACGATTCATCCAGGTGGAAATAAGATGTATCGGGATATGAAGAGAACCTATTACTGGGAAGGTATGAAGAAGGATGTTGGAGATTTTATTTCCAAGTGCATGAACTGCCAGTTGGTAAAAGCCGAACAGAAGAAGCCAAGTGGATTGCTTCAGCCATTAGAAGTTCCTAAATGGAAGTGGAAGCAGATATCGATGGATTTTATTGATGGGCTACCTAGAACAAGAACGGGAAATGAAGGGATTTGGGTCATCGTAGATCGTCTGAATAAGAGTGCAAGATTCATTCTTGTTCGATCGACTAGGACCGCATCAAAGTTGGCTGAGCTGTATGTTAAGTGGATAGTTCGATTCCATGGTATTCCGAAGAGTATAGTGAGCGATCGAGACCCATTGTTCACTAGTGGATTTTGGAAGAGCTTCCAAGAAGTTTTGGGAACTGAGTTGTGTTTGAGTACAGCTTATCATCCCCAAACAGATGGTCAGACCGAGAGAGTCAATCGAGTTTTGGAAGATCTCCTTAGAGCTTGTGTTTTAGATTTCGGAGGATCATGGGAAGATCACCTTCATTTGGTGGAATTTTTATATAATAACAGTTACCAGTCCAGCATTGGTATGGCATCGTATGAAGCATTGTATGGAAGACCGTGTAACTCTCCGACATGTTGGTTAGAAACAGGAGAAAAGTTGATACTTGGTCCAGAGATGATTCGACAGACTTCAGATTATATAGAGATCATTCGGCAACGAATGAAGGCAGCCCAAGACCGTCAGAAAAGTTATGCCGATAAGCATCGTAAGGATTTGGAATTTGACGTAGGTGATATGGTTTTTGTGAAGATTTCTCCACTAAAGAATGTTATTCGATTCGGGAAGAAAGGAAAATTGACTCCGAGGCTTGTTGGACCATTCCCGATCATCGAGCGAATTGGAAAGCTCGCCTACAGATTGGAGTTACCAGAGAAGATGTCGGGTGTGCACAAAGTTTTTCATGTATCGTATCTACGGAAGTATGTGCACGACTCGAATACAGTGGTCTCTGCTGATAGCTGTGAAGATTTTGAAGTTGATCCGGTCGATGAGAGACCTCGTAAGCCGCTTCGTGTTGTGGAAACCGACACGAAACAGCTTAGCAGGAAGGTGGTTAGGTTGCTCAAGATACAATGGAGTGATGATGATAACGACTGTACATGGGAGGTGGAAGAGAGGATGAAGGCAGCTCATCCTGAACTCTTCAAGGTATGGCCCTAAGGTGTCGTGTCATCTAACGACATTGTAACTTGTTCTAGTTTTAGAATTCTGCATGCTAAGCTAGAATTGGATGCATGGTTTGTTGATTGCTATGGATGGTAGGCATGCAGAATAGTCTTTGTTTGCTCTTGTTTGTTTGGAATTTCGGGGGCGAAATTCCTAAGGGGGAGAGAATGTAACGACCCGTATTTTTACGGATCAAAACATCGTAAAACAGTTATTTTTAGACTGTTAGTATTGTTAAGTCGTCCAGAGTTTAGGTCAACTAGAGCTTAGGTCGTATAGAAGATAAGTCGTATGGTAGCTTAGGTCGTGGGGTAGGATAGGTCGGTTGGAGCGACCTATAGGAAGTGGCGACCTAAGAATTGGAGCGACCTAAGAGTTAACGACCTAAGGAAGTGGAGCGACCTAAGGAAGTGGAGCGACCTAAGGAAGTTGGCGACCTAAGGAACTAAGCGAGTTAACGACCTAAGGAGGTTAGGTCGTGGACGAGTTAAGAAGATAAGTGGGTTGAGTCGATTGGACGCGTGGATGTTAAGTCGTATTCTAGCTAAGTTAGTTAGGTCGTGAGCATCTGTGAATAGATAGGTCGTTAGACGACCTAAAGGTGCTAAGTCGTTACAGTTAGGTCGCGTGTGTGTGTTAGGTCGGCATCTCAGTTAGGTCGCGCATGTGAGGGTAGTTAGGTCGTAAGTCGCGATCTGTGTTAGGTCGCTAAGCTGCGTCTTTGTTAGGTCGTAGGTCGCGTGGATGCGCATATACGTTAGGTCGTTAGGTCGTAGAAGCGTGCATGTGTTAGGTCGCGCACATGCGCAGATCTGTTAGGTCGTAGGTTGGGGTTTTGTTAGGTCGCGTAGAGGCTTGATTTGTTAGGTCGTAGGTCGTGGGTTTTTAGGTCATGGACGACCTAAGAGCGAACGACCTAAGGGAAAATCAGCCTATAAATAGGAGGGTTCTTCTTCATTTTTGGGATCCGGATTTTGAAGCGACGAAGTGCTGCCGTTTTGAGAGCTCGAGTCCTACACTTCTTCACTTCTTTTCTCCACTTTAGTCTTGTGATTCCTTCCATCCAAATCGAAGATCAAATCGAAGATCCAAGAGCTTAGATTGAAGATCTTCATCCATCGAAGAGTGATTTCATCGTTTGAAGCGGAGTTTTGATAGATCGAGTTAGATTATTCGCTGTCCAGACCTGAAGTGTGTTGCTTTTGAGGTGTTTAGGTGATTTGGTGAGTGGTGATTATCTCTCACACGGATCCAAAGGAGTATATCGGATCGTTGGTTTGATTTGGTGTTAAATTAGTGATTTCCATGCATTTCCGTAAACTTAAGTATAGATCTATTGTTCATGACGGTTTGACATCCATTTTACTACATGATTAACCTATGCAAGTTCATTCATTAAGTTATAGAGATATTACTCATGTTTTCATGCTTGTTAGATTTCGACCCTTTATTTACAAGATTGCCATTATAGTTATAATTGTTTATTAGATCATGTTTGAATGTTTGATTACTTGGATTAATGATTGACTTGGTTGATTGTTATTAATTAGTTGATTGATGATTTGATTTAGACAAGATGGTCGAAGATGATTCAATAGCTAAGTGAAAGGCTCTAGAATTGGGAAAGCTGCTCGTGGCATATGTAGCGGATGATGAAGCTCATATGGATAGATTTGATGATGATGATGTTGAGATGAGGCTTTGCTAGGATGTGATAAAGCGAGGCATGATATGAGATAGTCTTGTTCGCGAGGCATGATATGAGATAGTCTTGGTCTAATCCAGACGGGATCATTCCAAGCATGTTGATAACTCGGTGAAATGGTTCGAGTTTGAGGATAATGGTTTGCTCGAGAGGCGCTTGAGCTAGAATGGAAATAGTCGTCGAGGAGGATGACTAGAAGGCTGAGATGGCATCGTTGTTGAAGGTTCTAGCATTCTCAAAACAAGAGTACGCTGGCAGATTCGATAGTCCCTAAAGACTACTGATTGGTAGTCAAGTACTCTGGGCAGATTCGATAGTCCTAGGCACGGGCTGCGACGACGTGCGGAGTTATGTCTAGAACCGGGGTTTCCATTAGCCCTTGATGGACGGCTGAAAGAATGTGTCGGTCATTCAATTAACGGTGGTATTGAAGCAATGATAACAGTGATAGCCAGAGTCATGGATGTTTGGTTGTATCGTCATTCGGTCTCAAGAGCGATGTTTTCTGGGTGCTTATCTGATCTTGGTTTAGGCCTTGGGGGTTTGTACTTGGAAAACACCGACCTTGACTCGAGTGATAATTGCTTTACTTTAAATGTCTGCTTTGCTATGTTTATTTCTGCTTAGTGTGTCTGGGGGCTATCACTATAGAAAGAGGTGGAGTGGGAGGGTTGGATTCCTATTCCTTTTACCTTTATGCTCTTTTGGTATGTTGTTAGTTAATTTACCGCTCACTAAGTCTGTTGTCTGACTCAAGGCTTTATGTTTTAACTCTTATTGCCTTGGGCTGTTCGTCCATTTTGGGACGGGCAGACTAGGTAGCAGGTGGCAGGTGCTGTTCTTGCTTCCAACGATGATGATGACGAAGACGAGCTGGAGGCTTGCATATTATTTTCTTACTATATGTACTGGATGCTCCGCTGCTTTGTATAATTCTCTGAGTGTTATGTAGTGAGGCTTGATGTATTGACTTTTCAGATGTTTGTATTCAACTATTATGAGGTTTAATAGAGATCCTGTTCTGTAAAGCTTCACTATATATACTTTCTATTGTATTTTATCCATGCGCTGTGAGTTATACGATAGATTCTGCTGTTTTAATTTAACCTTGGCGATCGTCCCTGGCTGCCTGGCACACTTTACAGCGCACTATTTCTTTGTTCAGTGCAGGGGTCATGGGCGGTCGTCACAGTGTCTATGTGTCTTTATGTGTATAACGACCAGCTATTTTGGACCATTTGCATCCGCACATGTCGGACTTGAATAATTCAAAATATCGGGTTGTTAATTTAAATTTGGCAAAACTGAGCATATACAGTAAATAAATAATCACAGATCACAGACACAGAGTAATAAATGCAGCGGAAATAAAAGAGATAGTAGTTCATGAAGCTACTATATAAATGTATAAGTTACATCAGAGTTAAACCAGATACAACGGAAGAGTAATAAGATACATCAGATACAAATCAGAATACATCACTGGAATCATCGAATACTGAAAGCAGAATAGATGGTTGGATCTTCAAGCAAAGCTCCAATTCCAAAGGTGAGTCTCGAATACTGGTACACTCAGTCTGACCCGAGCGTAAAGCAAAACACAAAACACTCGAGTCAGGATTAACATTCTTATATCAATAAATCCAACTCAAGTGAAATAGCAATTGAAATACAAGTAACTCAAAGGATGTTTGGAATAACCATCCTTTAAGGATCCGTTAAACTATCTACTAGGTAGTAATGTACGCTAAGTAGATAATGTCTATCAGTAATATAAGGTATCAAAATAGTGTTAAGGCGTTACCATTATCCCCCTTAACACAATTTATATAAGCGTTGTAGTCTATACAGCACTGTAAACTCCACCGTAAACTAGTGGGATATCAGGGAGTACTCCATAGGTATAACCCAAAACAAATCGTAGTGGTCGCGTATATAGGGATACAAGTATGACAAGGCACATGAGGCAATACCCAAGTTAGTGAAACTACCGTTTGCCTGATCCGGACTGGTGAGAACGCATCGCCGCAGCGACCGCAACACCGCGAAACAACACTCCCAAATCAAGGGTGCACCAATCGACAACAAGTAATGAGTAGTTTTCAAAGAAGTGTGTTCGCTTGAGGTAGCTGACCTTGATTTGGCCCGGCACAGCTCCTGTTTTAGTCATTTCCAATTTGACACAAGTGTCAAGGCTATCCATTATCGTTCACTTTCTTCAGTCATCGCGTACATCATTCCAACCACTTCATTCTGGATCACACTCCGCGCATAGTTATTAAAGTGGTTTTTGGTTTAGACAGTGAGTATGTCCCTAA
Organism: Allium fistulosum; assembly: GCA_030737815.1. Lineage (NCBI taxonomy): Eukaryota > Viridiplantae > Streptophyta > Magnoliopsida > Asparagales > Amaryllidaceae > Allium > Allium fistulosum. The sequence goes on along the minus strand of CM060908.1, from coordinate 153,414,688 downwards.
CCGATTTCGGTCTCTTTAATAACCTTCGTAATTATTTCACCGATTGGTCGTTTATTATATTTCAAAACCAAATCAAATTCAATTTCAATTAAAATTTGTAAACCAACATTTCATTTGTCTTTCAAAACAATTTACAAAATTTAATTTTCAAAACATCCAAATTACCATTTCAAAATCTTATAATACAATTTCAATTTTTATTTAAAACCATTCCAATATTCATTTAAATTCGTATATAAGTTTAATTCCGAAATCATTTAAATTAGTTTAATTTAACATTCAAATCAATTTAAATTCATTTATCGATTTCATTCAATATTCGTTAAGTTAATTTATCATTCAAAACAATTTTACTTAATTCCCAATTCATAAGATCAATTACTTACGTTCATCTTCATTATATCAAAACTTCAAATTTAACTAAATTAGATTCGTCAAATCAAATTCTCAAAATTACAAGTCTTATATTAATTTCAATAAATCACATTTTATTTCTTGTTAAAGAAATTCAATTTCACTTATTTACTTACTTAAATAATTTTTCAAAACTTAATTAATAAAGAAACTCAATTTCAATTATTTACGAAGTAAAAATTCACTTATTCAAAAGTTCAATTTCACTTAATAAAGAATTCAATTTTTATTTAACTATTAAATAATTCAATCTTATTTAAATATTAAATAATTTCAAAACTTAATTATTAACTAATTTCAAAACTTAATTATTAATAATTTCAAAACTTAATTATTAATAATTTCAAACTTAATTATTAAAAATTCAACTTAATTCAATCGTTCCTTAAATTAAACAACATTCTTTCATCAATTTCTTTATTAATATTTTGTTTCAGATTATTAAATATTCACATTTAAATTTCATTAAAATTCAATTTCCAACTTCGTTTCAAAACCATATTATATATTCAAATAAAATCTTCATTTTATTTTTAAATCAAATTATTGACCAATCGGGTTTTATTTAATTCTCTATCCTAGGTCAAAGTTTAATTTGGGTATTTATTATTTCAACCCGATTCCAATTCAATTCAAAATCAAAGCATAGCAAAGGGAACTTGCAGTGTGATAACTAGGATGGTGTCAAAGTAAATAAACAAGCAATAACAACAATCAATATCAATCCAATAATCAATTCAAATAATCTCGAAATAATCGTATTAATTCGCATTGTTGTTTGTGCAAATTATATATAATTATTTCTAGAATCTACACTATCATTTCATGTAGATTAAAGATTATTTCACTAATTATTCATACGGTTCTTCACTTGTCATTCAATTTCAATTTTATACTACAACAATTATACAACATACATTCAATGGTTCAAGGTGTAGTTATCACTATTCTACGTGTCAGTTCATTTAACATTAAAGGGGGTCAGATTATACAACTTTAACTAATTAAATTCAACATCTAACTATCCTATATCAAGTTCAATTGCATATTATTTATCACTTTAACAATAACAATTAACATCCAATTTCAACATCACATAACAATCATTCATCAACCAAACTTGTATGAATAACAGATAATGTGTCAGATGTCACAGGTGAACTGATACAGGTAATAACATATATAACAGTGTAAATAACTAACAGCAGCATATTTCAATTGTCGTTTCAATTGAAATCAAATTTAATAAATAAAGAACATTAATCGTGAGTGATTGCTCACCTTTCGAGGCTAGAGAGAGATGAACTAGAACGGAGTCGAGTTACGAATCCAAGCACGAATTTCAAAGCAAAGCCGAATTGACACGAATACGACGAACATGGCTGATAACAGGAAATTGATAAAACGAATCAGAGCAGAATTGAATAAAGAGATGAATATAGTATATTTCTATTCAAATAAGTATTCGTTTTAAACAAATATATTTTGAATATATACCTATATATATTTTTAAAAATCAATAGTTTAACTTTAATATCAAAAATAAAATCTATACATATGTGAAAACCAAATCCATATACACTAAAACTGGATTATACTTACATTTATTAGAAATGCAAGATACCTATATATAATATATATATTATTCACTGCAAAAAATACAATCATAACACTATATAAAAAAAGAGAAAAGATCTTTACTTCCTGTAATATACATCAGTCATATAAATGCAACTTATTTTTAAAATATAACCATTGTAAGCATTATATACTTCACAAATGATATATATATATATATATATATATATACCGTAACATAAAAACAATATATATGTATTATTAACCAATATATACTAACATATATTATATAATAAAACTGTTAGATAACCTATGTATATAATTTCAAATATCCATAAAATAAAATGTACATGCATGCTACTCATATGCAGCTGTTTTCAAAATAAACAAATTACTGAAAATATGTATGTAAACCGACATACAGTATATAAACTAGTAAATAAAATATACATATTTATAATATTATGTGCATTATTGTTATAAGTACAAACTTTAAAGAAACCTTAAACCTTACAAACCTGACATGAGCAGAGATCTTATTATGACCTATTATATCCTATATAATATATATATATATAAACTTATATACCAATATATAGTATACTCTTACATAACTATCATACGCATAAATACAGTACCAGATATAACTTACATTAATATTAATAATAAACTTACTACTGTAACATATATATACGTGCACTCATATAAACAAAAGAAGCTGGCAAATTATTATATTGTATACCTTATAACATAAAATATGTATTTAATACAACAAGTTATATAATATAATATAACTACATAATGTTAATACTTTTAAATATATATATATATATACACACACACAAAACTAACTCTTATGTACAATTGTGAATTTCCAAAACCAGAAAATATATGTATATATAAATACCTTAACACACGTGTATATCAATATATAAACTTTTATATCAAAGAACATATCAAACAGTTGAAAAGACTTACATAAATATGTAGACAAAAGGAAGTCGAGCATTGGCGAATGACAGTGATGATAAGTCGCATGAGGAAGAACTGAGCGGCTCAAGCAGATCGGGATGGAGGCGTTTGACAGGCGAGTGCGAACTCGGTTGATGATTTCTGTGGTGTCGTGCATATTGTGTTGGTGGAAGGCCATGGTTGGAGAAGGCAAGTCATGAGCTCGGTGGGAGGGAGGAGGTCTCACGGTTGTTCGGCCAGTAAGCAATTGGTGGGGAGATCGGGTGATCAGCGTGGCACGGTGGAAAGGTTTGCGGGAGGCGTTGCTGGCCGCGAGGGGAGGAAAAGCAAGCAGTGTCGTTTCGGCAGTGGCACGGTGGAGCAACAGGCGGAGGCGGTTTTCTAGGTGAACGGTGATCTCGGCTGCAGGCCGAAGAGGATGAGTGGGGAAAAAGGGTCGATCTCGTGTGGTGTGGGAAGTTGGTTTGTGATGGGATGAGGGCGAGATGGTTGGCTAATGGCGTGGCGAACGGTGGTAGAGGGAAGGAGGCGAGCAGCCCTTCAGGTGGAAGAAGAAATAAAATGGGACAGGGCAACAACACTTGACTCCATATGGTGTTATAAATATTGTTTCTCTGAATTGAAAACAAAGAACAGCAATGAACGAAGGAAGGAGCAGGGGGATCCAAACGAGCCAGAAGAAATATGAACAGGTTTGATATTTTGAAATTAGTGAAATAAAGTGAATAGGTGAGAAAAGTAAAAGTCAGAAGTTACTTGGGAATAGCAATAGGTTGACAAGAATTCAAGGAAATAATAAAAGCTATCGGCTGAATAGAACAAGGAAGCCCAAAAGTTTAAAACGTGTATCGGTATGGAAATTATTTCATAGATATCATCACGTACCGGATTTTCGAAATACACGCTGTTGAGATCAGCACGACGAGACGATCAAAATGGTATGCGGATATCAGTGGTACGATTGAATTATATTAAAAAAAATTCGAATTTTCTACTAGCGGAAAATGCAAGAAAAACGTAGAAAAATAAGATCGACGGAGCCAAAGTAGTTCGAATTTGGAAAAACGAAAAATGACGTTTGCTCAGAAGATGATTTGGAATTTTTCTATGTAAAAATATTTAGGTTTTGAAAATATTTTATTTTCATCGCTTTTTAACTGATTAAATTGAAGTAATTTTACGCACGAAATAAACTTCCATATTTTCGGACGAAAATTTACCAGTTGCTATGTTTAACTAGACGCATTCCAAATATCAAATTTATATTTCAAAATTTTATCGTTTGAAATTTCACAAAAATTTCAATTAATAACGTTATTAAAGACCGGATAAATTTACGGGTTGTTACACTGTGTGTGTGTGAGAGAGTTTAGTATCCTCTTTTGCAGACTCACTTTATGTTATATGATAAGAGCTGTATTTTATTTTCTGCCGCAATCTGCGATTCTGTGTTGTATATTATGTAATGTATTATTCTGTTCTATTTTTAGCCAACGTGTTTATTGCTTTGTGCCGAGACTATTCATATCTTTATATTTTATGCTATGAGGTAAAAAATGACGCGGTAGTGTTAGCCCCAGGGAATAGACACGGGTGGTCGATCCTATCCAGTCTTATTCTCCGTATTACTCGATAATATTACTTGCAATATTCTTGGGTAATATGGGTATAAAGATGGGGCGTTACAGCTTGGTATTAGGGCCAAGTTTAGAACAATATAGAATGTAAGAGACACGTATCTTGGCCTAGACAGGCTTAGAATCCTATCCCTTTAAGTGTTGGGAGAATTTAGAAGTTATTTCCTATTTAGGATATAAATATATGAATGATTACTAGAAATATTCATCCGGACGTATTTGTAAAAAATTTGAATTACTATTCAAATTAGTGTTATGAAAATTATGCTTAAGATTGGAAATCACTTTTGTTAAAAGTGATATTTATTGGATAGCATAGATTCGACCTTAAATGGCATATTATGAATAGTTGTGTCCTGATCAATCAATGATCAGAGTTGCACAACAGAAGCTGATGGACTGCTTTCCGCTGAGCATATTAATTAGTTAGTCTTATATCTATTTGATTAGTTGATTAATGCTTGGTTGTTTGAAATTGTAACTAATTATTTAAAATCTATATTGAGTAGCAATCATTATTTGAAAGTTGAAACATGCTTAATATTGATAATAAGACTATATGATGCCTTCAGTGGTGTAGTTAGGTCAAGGAATAATTAAAATTTTATTTTTGTATAAAATGGAATATTCATCCATATGTGTGATTGATTAAATGTAAGATGAATTTACAATTTGATATTTTGCTTGATGTATATATAAATGAATAAATGCATTATTGGATTGTTTTTAATGAACTATTATTTGTATGTAAATAAAAAGTTTAATTGAAAGCGTTTTAATAAAAGCAAGCATCTTTTTAAATAAAATTCTTTTTGATAAAGGATATGCATGTACGGGTTATTTAATTATGATTATTATTAGCAAGCTAATATTTTGTAAAATTATTAAAAGATGTGTGTGTGTGTGTGTGTATCATATAGAAATTAATTTTGTGCTAAATTGCCCATTGAGTGCTCTAAGAATTCTGATCGATGAGTCCGACCAATATTATCGATAGGGATTCCTAAACATTAGGACAAGACATTCAAACACAGTGTTTGGGTAATAAAATGTTTTAAGTAATAATATTTATTAAGTATATAAATACTTGTGAAAATAAGATAGAAGTTTGAAATAAGTTAAATATTGTACATAATAAAGTGGACAGTTGGGAAAAAGTTGTTTTGAAGGTAAAATAATATTTTATAAAAGTGTATAAATTATATTTTTAAAGGAGGTACCCTAGGATATTTTGATAAATAAAATAAAGTATTTACAATGAGAGTGTGCATTATTTGGAAACTAGAGCATTACTTGGAAAGATATTTTTGTAAAATTTTATTTGGTATTTGTAAAATTTTATATGTTCACTTATAAAAATGCATGGTAAACAAATTATGTGTGATACTTTTGGATGATTGTGCATATCATATTGTGATTTGAATGAATGTTAAGATTTATATTTTAATAAAGTGTAGAAGTGATATAAAACCTATATATATATATATATATATATATATATGAGCTTCCAATTTAAGAGAAGTTTGAAATGAAAATATAATTCATATATAATTGGAATGAATTTATTGAATATTGAATACTTGTGTATTGTGAATAAAAAAGTATATTGTCAAAGTATAGCTTTGTATAATAACGATGTAGTATAAAAGTCCTTTTATAAAAGCAAAGAAAGAGATTTTGTGGAATAAATGTATTAAGAAAAATATCTGGTAAAGGTATTATATAATAGAATTGATTTTTGAAATTGCACCATTGTCCCAGTGGTTAAGTGATTCGGCTTTGGTGCGAGAGGTCACAAGTTCAAAGCTTGCATAGCGTGATTCGAACATATATTGACATGTGATTTGTGGTTTTGTTTTGTTGTCCCAGTGACATGTTGTATCTAAGTACCATTTCAAAAAAAAGTTTGGTAAAACAAATTATTCCAAGCGAACAAAAAGAAAATCCTTTTTGTTTATATATACAACTTCTCTATAGAAGTTGGCCTTTCCAATTCTTGAATTTTAAAGTATTAAATTTTAACTTGAAAGAAATTAAAAGGTTGAGCATGAATTGGATTTTCATGAATTTTTCATTTTGATGGAAAATAATTCTTTTAGAAATAAATTTTCCAGTGTTAAAATAATTTGAATCATGAAGTTTATAATATTTATATAGAGGAAATCTTTAAATTATCTCACACTCTAATTTATAAAGAGATATTAAGTTGAAAGTTTTAAACACCTAAGAGGTTTAGTATTTTAAACGGTAACAGGTGTTATAATAAAAAAGGATGTAAAATATTTGTGCAGACTAATTTCCAAAAATTCAAATAAGAAAATATTTAAAGGAAAATATTTTTGTGAATTGATGTATAAAGTTGAAAGAATGGTGTACGTTAATGAAGTTTATTTAATAAGTAAAGAAAGGAGAGGAATTAAAACACCCCCACACCCCCTTAGTATACCCAAAAGGACACACTAAAAGATGTGGTGCGTTGTAGGTATAACTAAAGCTAGTAGAGACTAAGATTCACAAGACAAAATAGATAGATAATAACATAGCGGAAGTAACAATAAGTGATTTTAAAAATTAATACTTCATAAATACTTCAAACAAACCACATATGTTCCAAATACCAAATACAATTGTCTTATGAAAATAAAAACTCAGTCTCATCAGAAAAACCAGAGTACAAACACAAACTTTCCCTCAATACATTGCCAGTACAATAAAAGAACCAAACGCTGGAAATAAAAAGAAGGAATACATGATAGGGTCTCCAAGTCTCCAAGAAGCTGCGGTCTATCTTCCTTGCCCCTGATTTCCTATTGGGGGGAGAAAAAGAGGAAAATAGAGGAGTGGGTCAGACTAAAAGTGTAACAACCCGGGGTTTTGCACCAGTTAATTATCGTCACTAGACGATTAATTCCGCTGGCTAATTGCTATTAGGAGTGTTTTTAATTAGATTGAAATTCTTTTAATTATTTGTTAAATGTTGGGTGGGCTTTAAACATTGAGTCTTGGCCTACGTTTTCGTTGTTTTGGTGCTGCGTTGTATCGAGATAGAGACCCGGTTCCTCCATTCATTCATTCGCAAACCCTAAGCAATATACGAACGAAAATGGTGGCTCTTCTCTCGTTCGTTCCTCTTTAGTAGGGTTTTGAACAAAATTGAAGACGCCGACTTTAATTAGATCAATTTAGTAGATATTCGCGGGTAGCTTCGATCGATCATTTCCTCGTTGCTCGCTTCGGCTGTCGATTTTAGTTCTTCGAAACTAGGTGAGTGTTTTTCACTCACATCTGTTATTCAAACTTAGTAAAGTGCTTCGACTGTTCGATTGTGTTTCGATGTTGATGTTTTCTCTGACTTGTTCAAATTCGTATACTTTGGGTTACCTAATTCCCATGGCTCGATTTTTACTCGTGTGATTTCTTGACACCCACGGTGTTGAATTGATTTTGCTGGCATTTTTGGTTCTGTGAATTCTGATGACTTCGGCATTTGTTCGTAGTTGAATTTGTGAAAATATTTGCTTTCGACATTTAAACTTGACATTGTTTGTTCATGTTAACATCTGGCTTGATGTCTGTTTGCAACCTAGCTCATCTACTTGATGTTTGGCATTTTGTTCCATCCCTGATGAAGTTGATTTAGTTGAACCACATATATTGTTTGCATATTTTCTGGTTGCCTCCAGTTCATTGTATATGCACCTGATTAAACATGCTGTGCATATATGCTAACTTGTATGCATTGTTTGTTCACTTGTAGTCGAAGTATCCTTCGAGTTTAATCATTCATTGTAGCTGTCTTGACCATTTGAGGCAGTCTGCATAATTGTTTCATGTAGTATGGGGAATAGGTAAGGTTCCTTTCATGTGGTTCCATTGATGAAATGGTTCATCACTGTTTTGTGTATTCGTGCTCATCCAAGCTTTGCATGATCCAGTTTGCATACAGTTGCATTATTAGCCTTGAGATTATGTCTCAGTGATGCATTGCATTTGTTGTTGGTTTGATTTTGAATTCACAGTGGCATTTGCTATTTGTTGCATATGTATTTATCCACTTGTTTACATACGTGTATGTATGTATGTATGTTTTTGAACTGTCTTTGAGTTTTGGTTCCATTGGTGGCTGCAGTTTCATTTTGTTTGTAGTTGTGTTGAGTCATGCTAGCCGTGACTTGACCTTTGCAGTTTCGACTTGCTGTTAGTATTTGATGTTGAGATGATATCAGATGCTGTAGTGGCGAGGCAGTACACGCGAGCGTGTGCTGCAGCCCTATCAGAATTGATGTTTTTATGCGAAGTTTCAATTGTTTGAATTGCTTCGTACGTTCAATTTAATATTTTGAAAGTATATTTTGATTTGCTTTAATTTGCTGATTTGTTGTTTAACACAGTTTCGTGTTATATCTACCGTTATCTGATTCTCTTGTTGAAGGATTGGATATACGAGGTTTATTGTGACTGTCATCTATTTGATTATTTAATTATTATTGCTTCCATGCAGTAATAACTGAGTTTGAATTAGACTGACCCGTGTATTATTTTCTTTTGAATTTAATACTCGGGTCAGACCGAGTTATTTCAGGTTCTTAATATCTTGCTTTGGGTTGCTGTTTGAGCTATGAAGCCTCTTCATATCTTTTGGAGTAGTTGTTGTCATAGTATAGGATGATATGTATTCATGTATATTATTTACAATAATGTACTTGTATATGTAACTTCCAGTGTCGACAGTTGAAGTTGTATCATATTTATGGTATCACATGTATTGTAACTGACTTCAGTTATATATATATATGAGATTTTATATTATTTGTGTTTCGCATTTAGCTAATCTGTGTTATTATTATATATGTTGTCTTAAACTATTATGAACCATCTTAGTTCGTTTTATACTAGAATTGAATATGTCGATGGGAGTAAATTAAACAAGATCAAAGAGATGAAAAATATATATACTACTCTTATCGAGATAATCAATATTAGTGTAAGGCCTAACTACGGATGGCCGCTCCTATCCAGCCTTATTCTTCGTAATAAGAGACAGTATTTCCTTTTAATACTCTTTGTTATTATGAGCATAGAGGTGGGGCGTCACAGTTGGTATCGAAGCTAGGGGTTTATGGACATAATATAAAACATAACTTAGATTGAACATGTGTTACAACTAATTATTGATGTTTTTATTTGTGTTTTGAGTCAAAACTTAAGTTTTGAAATTATAATGAAATTTTTAAATACCCTTATTTAAAAGTAAAAGTGAGATTGTGTTTTGATGATTGAGTAATTTGTGTTCTGTTTATCAGAGTGCGCAGCGGAAACAGTGACTGACTTCGCCGAGTACAGCTGATAATCCTTTTGATTTAAAAATCAAAATATGAAAATGAAATAAATTTCATTGTATTGTTACATAGATGTGTTTATTTTTGTTTTCTTTGAAAATTTCGAATCATTTGAGGATCCGAAGCGATTGCAGTTATGTGTTTTTGTTGAGATTTTTGTTGTTTTAAATTATCTTCATTGAAGATATAATCGAGTGATTTCTTTGTTCATCTTGTAGTGTGCGTGCAAATATGAGTTGCACGTTACTACATTAATTTTACGTTGAACCGGTGTTTGGTTTAAACGTATTTTGTTGCCGTTATTTTTATGACGGGATTTCTACATCGGTGCTAAATTTTTGAAGCACGTTGTTTTGTTGACATTTTTAATGAATGAAAATCCACTAGTATTATTTTGATGAGATTTTGACGTATAATAATTACTGTCGCCTTGACTTCAGTAACCATCAAATTTTAAAGTGGATTTTCAAACGGTTATTCCGCAATGCTGATTTGACATTCGTTTTTACGGTGTTTTGGGAAGTGCAATTTCCTTATCGAAATTGCTACTGATGTTGCTGTTTTAATCACGAGTTTTCAAATCGTTTTAAAATAAATTTGTTTTCAAAAATTTTACAGTTTGCGCTTTCAAAAGAATGAGGAAGCGATTTAAACGCTTCAGCAAAATTAAGGACTATGAACCCTCACTTTTACTGATTTGCTTAACTTCGGACTTGTCCGTTTGAGAACGTAAAATGTTGTTTATTTAAAATACACAATTTTGCACTTTCAAGGAAACGATGAAGAGAATTAAACGATTTAGTAAAACTCGTGGTATGGGACATGTGCGTTTGCTATTTTGGTTAATTCCGGACTCGTTAATTGAAACCTCTGCTGTTTGATGATTTTGTGTGCTTTCGAGCCACTATGTTGGACCTTCAGGTCATATGCTGGACCTTCGGGTCATCTGATGGACCTTCGGGTCAAATACCAGTACTAGACCTTCGGGTCAATCTGTGGACCTTCGGGTAATTTGATGGGCGCCAAAAAATTATAGTACTTGGTAGGCTTCGGCCATATGTTATTGCACGTGCGGCTTAGCTTAGACTCGCCATCTGCTGGGATAGATCCACCTTTTATGTTGATTTTCTAGTCATCTTAATTGATTTCTAGATATTTGTATTTCTAATTATCTGCAGGTAATTAGATATTTGCTGATTTGAGTTCTAATTATCTTTGTTGATAATTAGATATTTGTGTTTTTTGATTATCGTTTTTGATAATTAGATATTTGTGTTTTCTGATTATCGTTTTTGATAATTAGATATTTGATGTTTACTGATTATTGTTTTTGATAATTAGATATTTGTGATTTCTGATTATCGTTTTTGGTAATTAGATATTTGATGTTTTCTGATTATTGTTTTTGATAATTAGATATTTGTGATTTCTAATTATCGTTTTTGATAATTGGATATTTGATGTTTTCTGATTATCGTTTTTGATAATTTGATATTTGTGATTTGTGATTTCTGATTATCGTTTTTGATAATTAGATATTTGATGTTTTCTGATTATCGTTTTTGATAATTAGATATTTGTGATTTATGATTATTTTTTTTGATAATTAGATATTTGATGTTTTCTGATTATCGTTTTTGATAATTAGATATTTGATGTTTTCTGATTATCGTTTTTGATAATTTGATATTTGTGATTTCTGATTATCGTTTTTCATAATTAGATATTTGATGTTTTCTGATTATCGTTTTTGATAATTAGATATTTGTGATTTCTGATTATCGTTTTTTGATAATTAGATATTTGAGATTTCTGATTATCGTTTTTGATAGTTAGATATTTGTGATTTCTGTTTATCGTTTTTGATAATGTGATATTTGATGTTTTCTGATTATCGTTTTTGATAATTAGATATTTGTGTTTTCTGATTATCATTTTTGATAATTGGATATTTGCTAATTTTGCTGATTATGAGATTTTCTAGTCTCTAATTGATTCTAGATTATGTTGATTATATTGAATTGCTATTTTCTATCTATCTCTATTGATAGTTAGAGTTTGCTGATTATGAAGTTCGGGCTTTCTAGTTATTTGCTGGATAACTAGATATTTGCAATTTTGCGATTTGTGATTTGTGTTTTCTAATTGTCTTTGTGGGTAATTAGATTTTGCTGTTTTCTAATTATCGTATCGATAATTAGTTATAGCAGTTTTGTGATTTCTGTGTTCTAATTATCTAATTGATAATTAAATATTGCTGAAAATTGTATTTACTCTGTTTTGTTGTTTTCTAGTTATCTATTTGATAATTTGATTTTATTGAGAATTTGTGAATTTCTTTTATGAAATTAAAAGATTTCTTCGGCGTTTGTATCCTCGACCTTTATTTTTCTAGCTTAACCAGTTTATGTTAGAAAAATATTTGTTATGGACAACTTTAATTATGAAAATTGCGGGGACGCAATTTTTATAAGGAAGGGAGTCTGTAACAACCCGGGGTTTTGCACCAGCTAATTATCATCATTAGACGATTAATTCCGCTAGCTAATTGCTATTAGGAGTGTTTTTAATCGGATTGAAATTCTTTTAAATATTTGTTAAATGTTGGGTGGGCTTTAAACATTGAGTCTTGGCCCACGTTTTCGTTGTTTTGGTGCTGCGTTGTATCGAGATAGAGACCTGGTTCCTCCATTCATTCATTCGCAAACCCTAAGCAATATACGAACGAAAATGGCGGCTCTTCACTAGTTCGTTCCTCTTTAGTAGGGTTTTGAACAAAACTAAAGACGCCAACTTTAATTAGATCAATTTAGTAGATATTTGCGGGTAGCTTCGATCGATCGTTTCCTCGTTGCTCGCTTCGGCTGTCGATTTTGGTTCTTCGAAACTAGGTGAGTGTTTTTCACTCACATCTGTTATTCTAACTTAGTAAAGTGCTTCGACTATTCGATTGTGTTTCGATGTTGATGTTTTCTCTGACTTGTTCAAATTCGTATACTTTGGGTTACCTAATTCCCATGGCTTGATTTTTACTCGTGTGATTTCTTGACACCCACGGTGTTGAATTGATTTTGCTGGCATTTTTGGTTCTGTGAATTCTGACGACTTCGGCATTTGTTTGTAGTTGATTTTGTGAAAATATTTGCTTTCGACATTTAAACTTGACATTGTTTGTTCATGTTAACATCTGGCTTGATGTCTGTTTGCAACCTAGCTCATCTACTTGATGTCTGGCATTTTTTTCCATCCCTGATGAAGTTGATTAAGTTGAACCACATATATTGTTTGCATATTTTCTGGTTGCCTCCAGTTCATTGTATATGCACCTGGTTAAACATGCTGTGCATATATGCTAACTTTTATGCATTGTTTGTTCACTTGTAGTCGAAGTATCCTTCGAGTTTAGTCATTCATTGTAGCTGTCTTGACCATTTGAGGCAGTCTGCATAATTGTTTCATGTAGTATGGGGAATAGGTAAGGTTGCTTTCATGTGGTTCCATTGATGAAATGGTTCATCACTGTTTTGTGTATTCGTGCTCATCCATGCTTTGCATGATCCAGTTTGCATACAGTTGCATTATTAGCCTTGAGATTATGTCTCAGTGATGCATTGCATTTGTTGTTGGTTTGATTTTGAATTCATAGTGGCATTTGCTATTTGTTGCATATGTATTTATCCACTTGTTTAAATACGTGTATGTATGTATGTATGTATGTTTCTGAACTGTCTTTGAGTTTTGGTTCCATTGGTGGCTGCAGTTTCATTTTGTTTGTAGTTGTGTTGAGTCATGCTAGCCGTGACTTGACCTTTGCAGTTTCGACTTGATGTTAGTATTTGGTGTTGAGATGATATCAGATGCTGTAGTGGTGAGGCAGTACACGCGAGCGTGTACTACAGCCTTATCAGAATTGACGTTTTTATGTGAAGTTTCAATTGTTTGAATTGCTTCGTATGTTTAATTCAATATTTTGAAAGTATATTTTGATTTGCTTTAATTTGTTGATTTGTTGTTTAACACAGTTTCGTGTTATATCTACCGTTATCTGATTCTCTTGTTGAAGGATTGGATATACGAGGTTTATTGTGACTGTCGTCTATTTGATTATTTAATTATTATTGTTTCCGTGCATTAATAACTGAGTTTGAATTAGACTTACCCGTGTATTATTTTCTTTTGAATTTAATACTCGGGTCAGACCGAGTTATTTCAGGTTGTTGATATCTTGCTTTGGGTTGCTGTTTGAGCTATGAAGCCTCTTCATATCTTTTGGAGTAGTCGTTGTCATAGTATAGGATGATATGTATTCATGTATATTATTTACAATAATGTACTTGTATATGTAACTTCCAGTGTCGACAGTTGAAGTTGTATCATATGTATGGTATCACATGTATTGTAACTGACTTCAGTTATATATATATGAGATTTTATATTATCTGTGTTCCGCATTTAGCTAATCTGTGTTATTATTATATATGTTGTCCTAAAATATTATGAACCATCGTAGTTCGTTTTATACTAGAATTGAATATGTCGATGGGAGTAAATTAAACAAAGATCAAAGAGATGAAAAATATATATACTACTCTTATCGAGATAATCAATATTAGTGTAAGGCCTAACTACGGATGGCCGCTCCTATCCAACCTTATTCTTCGTAATAACAGACAGTATTTCCTTTTAATACTCTTTGTTATTGTGAGCATAGAGGTGGGGCGTCACAGTTGGTATCCGAGCTAGGGGTTTATGGACATAATATAAAACATAACTTAGATGGAACATGTGTTACAACTAATTATTGATGTTTTTATTTGTGTTTTGAGTCAAAACTTAAGTTTTGAAATTATAATGAAATTTTTAAATACCCTTATTTAAAAGTAAAAGTGAGATTGTGTTTTGATGATTGAGTAATTTGTGTTCTGTTTATCAGAGTGCGCAGCGGAAACAGTGACTGTCTTCGCCGAGTACAGCTGATAATCCTTTTGATTTAAAAATCAAAATATGAAAATGAAATAAATTTCATTGTATTGTTACATAGATGTGTTTATTTTTGTTTTCTTTGAAAATTTCGAATCCGATTTGAGGATCCGAAGCGATTGCAGTTATGTGATTTTGTTGAGATTTTTGTTGTTTTAAATTATCTTCATTGAAGATATAATCGAGTGATTTCTTTGTTCATCTTGTAGTGTGCGTGCAAATATGAGTTGCACGTTACTACATTAATTTTACGTTGAACCGGTGTTTGGTTTAAACGTATTTTGTTGCCGTTATTTTTATGACGGGATTTCTACATCGGTGCTAAATTTTTGAAGCACGTTGTTTTGTTGACATTTTTAATGAATGAAAATCCACTAGTATTATTTTGATGAGATTTTGACGTATAATAATTACTGTCGCCTTGACTTCAGTAACCATCAAATTTTAAAGTGGATTTTCAAACGGTTATTCCGCAATGCTGATTTGACATTCGTTTTTACGGTGTTTTGGGAAGTGCAATTTCCTTATCGAAATTGCTACTGATGTTGCTGTTTTAATCACGAGTTTTCAAATCGTTTTAAAATAAAATTGTTTTCAAAAAATTTACAGTTTGCGCTTTCAAAAGAATGAGGAAGCGATTTAAACGCTTCAGCAAAATTGAGGACTATGAACCCTCACTTTTACTGATTCTCTTAACTCCGGACTTGTCCGTTTGAGAACGTAAAATGTTGTTTATTTAAAATACACAATTTTGCACTTTCAAGGAAACGATGAAGAGAATTAAACGATTTAGTAAAACTCGTGGTATGAGACATGTGCGTTTGCTATTTTGGTTAATTCCGGACTCGTTAATTGAAACCTTTGCTGTTTGATGATTTTGATGATTTTGTGTGCTTTCGAGCCACTATGTTGGACCTTCGGGTCATATGCTGGACCTTCGGGTCATCTGATGGACCTTCGGGTCAAATACCAGTACTAGACCTTCGGGTCACTCTATGGACCTTCGGGTCATTTGATGAGCGCCAAAAATTTATAGTACTTGGTAGGCTTCGGCCATATGTTGTTGCACGTGCGGCGTAGCTTAGACTCGCCATCTGCTGGGATTGATCCACCTTTTATGTTGATTTTCTAGTCATCTTAATTGATTTCTAGATATTTGTGTTTCTAATTATCTGCAGGTAATTAGATATTTGCTGATTTGAGTTCTAATTATCTTTGTTGATAATTAGATATTTGTGTTTTCTGATTATCGTTTTTGATAATTAGATATTTGTGTTTTCTGATTATCGTTTTTGATAATTAGATATTTGTGATTTCTGATTATCGTTTTTGATAATTAGATATTTGATGTTTTCTGATTATCGTTTTTAATAATTAGATATTTGTGATGTCTGATTATCGTTTTTGATAATTAGATATTTGATGTTTTCTGATTATCGTTTTTGATAATTAGATATTTGTGATTTCTGATTATCGTTTTTGATAATTGGATATTTGATGTTTTCTAATTATCGTTTTTGATAATTGGATATTTGATGTTTTCTGATTATCGTTTTTGATAATTAGATATTTGTGATTTCTGATTATCGTTTTTGATAATTAAATATTTGATGTTTTCTGATTATCGTTTTTGATAATTAGATATTTGATGTTTTCTGATTATCGTTTTTGATAATTAGATATTTGATGTTTTCTGATTATCGTTTTTGATAATTAGATATTTGATGTTTTCTGATTATCGTTTTTGATAATTAGATATTTGTGATTTGTGATTTCTGATTATCGTTTTTGATAATTAGATATTTGATGTTTTCTGATTATCGTTTTTGATAATTAGATATTTGATGTTTTCTGATTATCGTTTTTCATAATTAGATATTTGTGATTTCTGATTATCGTTTTTTGATAATTAGATATTTGAGATTTCTTATTATCTTTTTTGATAATTAGATATTTGTGATTTCTGATTATCGTTTTTGATAATTAGATATTTGATGTTTTTCGATTATCGTTTTTGATAATTAGATATTTGTGTTTTCTGATTATCATTTTAGATAATTAGATATTTGCTAATTTTGCTGATTATGAGATTTTCTAATCTCTAATTGATTCTAGATTATGTTGATTATATTGAATTGCTATTTTCTATCTATCTCTGTTGATAGTTAGAGTTTGCTGATAATGAAGTTCGGGCTTTCTAGTTATTTGCTGGATAACTAGATATTGGCAATTTTGCGATTTGTGATTTGTGTTTTCTAATTGTCTTTGTGGGTAATTAGATTTTGCTATTTTCTAATTGTCGTATCGATAATTAGATATAGCTGTTTTGTGATTTCTGTGTTCTAATTATCTAATTGATAATTAAATATTGCTGAAAATTGTATTTACTAAGTTTTGTTGTTTTATGGTTAACTATTTGATAATTAGATTTTGTTGAGAATTTGTGAATTTCTTTTTTGAAATTAAAAGATTTCTTCGGCGTTTGTATCCTCGACCTTTATTTTTCTAGCTTAACCAGTTTATGTTAGAAAAATAATTGTTATGGACAACTTTAATTATGAAAATTGCGAGGACACAATTTTTATAAAGAAGGGAGTCTGTAACAACCCGGGGTTTTGCACCAGCTAATTATCGTCATTAGACGATTAATTCTGCTAGCTAATTGCTATTAGGAGTGTTTTTAATCGGATTGAAATTCTTTTAAATATTTGTTAAATGTTGGGTGGGCTTTAAACATTGAGTCTTGGCCCACGTTTTCATTGTTTTGGTGCTGCGTTGTATCGAGATAGAGACCTGGTTCCTCCATTCATTCGTTCGCAAATTGTAACGACCCAGAATTTTTGTTAATTAAAATTCGAATATTTAATTAATTTTAAATATTAATAAGTAAGATTAATAAGTCGAATAATTTAAAATTCGAATAACTAGATTTAATTGGATAATTAAATCGATAATTTAATAGTTCAAATTCCAGAAATAATTGAAATCTGGATTAAATGTGAATGAAAATGATTTATAAATTTATATTAAATCATATTGAAGTTATAGTGATGTTATAGAACTTTTAAAATCGAATTTAAAGTTAAATTGTGAAAATTGAATATTTTAATATTTAATCGACTAGTGAAATTAGCCATTTTTTCGAACAGTCTCAGAATTGGACGAAACTAGATCCATTGGATCCATAATAGTTTTTTATTATCGGATTTCAATTTTTGTAGCAATCGGAGTTGTCGTTTGACCGTGGCAGCTCGAAACGCATCGAAATTGTTTTAATATTAATTTGGCGAGTTAAAAATAGTCATTTTTCAAACAGTCTCGGATTTCGACGAAACCAGTTTCATCGGATCCATAATGTGATATTATTGTAAGATTTCAAATTTCGTGTCAATCAGATTTATCGTTTGTCCGGGGCAAGCCAAAACGCCTAGAAATTTGTTTAATCGGTTTAATTTTAATTTGATCGTTTATTTCCGTAACTCGCACATATGATGGAATTAGCCTCCGAAACCTATTACATTGTGTTCGGAACGCGGGGTAAACCTTAGAAACGCCAGCCGGCACGCTTCGTTTGGAGTTCTGAAAAATTTGGATGAATAGTGTTTTGGAATATTTTCTATAAAAGCCCCCTTATTCCTCACTTTTGTAAAAGAATATCAACCCTAGGGTTTAATACTTCAGCCGCCATTTGTTTTCAATGGCCACCATCATTCGAAACTTCTCCCCTCAATCATTCTCAATCCGTAGACAATTAGCAAAAATCTTCAACTAGTAAATGGTAGAGCTTCGCGTTACCTTTCAATCCATACGGTCGAGATGGGGTTTCACGCATTGGATCGATTGCAGTTTCAGTTCGAATGGCCGGCTGTTGTGCACGAATTCCGAGGCCAATATAGGGCCGAGCACGACCGGTTTGTGGGAGAAGGTGGAGTAAGGCGGGGGCTTCGAAACGCCGTAGTCTGATCAACTTTTTGTCGGCGTATGGTGATGCGGCCTCAAAGTTTTCGAACGTGCGTGATGGGTTCTTTCGTTCGATCGCATGCCTGGGATTGAACGTGAGCGGGAAGAAGGTGTTTGCGAGATGCGGCTCTAATTTGATGAAAAAAATGCACGGTCCAGATTGTCTGGGTAAAAGAAAATGGAAATTGTAAATTAAATTATAATTTATTCGTGTAACTTTAAAAATGTATAACTTTTTGCTACAAGGTCGAAAACGCACGAAACCAGTTGCGTTGGAATCGTATTGTCGAGCACTACGCTATGAAACTGGATTGGAAGCGATCGGAGTCAGTGAAAAAAAAATTTCGGGTAAAATTAAACGTCCGTTTAATTTTATTCGAAATAAAACGCTGGAACGAAATTGAAATCAAGGTGAGAACTTCTCACTCAATCGAATTATTTCGATGTAAATTTTAAATAGTTAGATTTAAAATTGCTTGATTGTGTGATTGGATGATATATTGTTATCTGTTGTTGATTAAAATAGACATTATACGCCGTTATTAAGCAGAGGTTATTTATTAAAAACATATACCGCGATAATTTCACATTGGAGTGGAATTGGTATTATTTATGTATATAGCAATATATATATATATATATTGGAATATGTATATATTGGAGTTGATTTCCCGCATTGTATAGCGGATGAGACCCTATTGCGCCGCATAATAGCGGATAATATTTATTAAACCCTTATACCGCGATATTCCGTACTGGAGCGGAATTGGTATTGTGCTAACATCTGTGGATGCAGGGAAGTAGGTTGGAGGGATCCAACTGGATTCCTCACCAATATTTATTTGATTACAGATATTGTGATATTTGTTGATTATCATATGATGATATATGATGTTTGATTGTTGTGATTGATTTTTGGGTGCTGTTGCATCATCGGATCCATTTTTGAAGTTTAAAAATAACGATATTAGTGATTTTTGAAAGTATACGTTTTATTGAATTTTGGAATTGATTCATTTTAAATAAATAAATGTTATAATTTTCGTGTTATGAAAATTATGAGATTTGTGAAATATAAGCGAAAAGTAGTTTTTTTGAAATAAAAAGTTGATTAATTTGTAAAATGGCTTAAATTGGGATTTTGGCATTTAAATGAGATATGAATGGAATTTGTTAATAATGAGACTTATAAGTTGAAGTTTTTATAAATAGAAATGGAATTTATAAATGTTGTTTTATAAATCCGAAACTAATAGAATTTGATAAATTAAACATAGAAGTTTAATAAAGGAGATATATTCGTGATTTTGGACAGCGAATTATCCTTTAAGTTAAATGTTGTAATAATAAGAGTTTGGTTGGGAATTTTATCCACGATTTTGGACAGTGGATAATCCTATAAATAAAAATGTGTAGAAACATTGAATAGGGTAAATAAAGTGTATTCACGATTTTGGACAGTGAATATATTATTAAATAAAATGGATATGTTTTGGAGAAGTGATATTACAAAATGAAGTAATTGTTTTAAAAGAGGTTTTAAAACATGTTAAGTATCAAATACATAGATTTCAACATTCATTGTTGAAATAGATGTTTTCGAGAAGTCAGGAAATGGTGGACTATAACACTGTTGTTATAGTAAATGGTTTCCGAAAGAAAATGTTTTATATAGTATTGGGATTTATATATCTATCTAAATTTTGAATCCCTATACTAGTGATTTTGAGTTGTCGTAATGATGTTTTACGTAACATTCGTTTTGACTCAAATAAAATTTGTGAAAGAGAATGATTTCCTTAAAGAATGAAAAATATACTTAATTTTGATTTAAGTATATCGAATATTTTCCAAGTGTTGAAAATAAATGATTTGCGAATTACTTATTATTAAATAAGTATGGAAATGCTTTTCCAATATGAAATGAAACGTTTGAAATTTTTATCTTTCAAAGATAAATTGAAAAGTGAATATTTGAAATTTGTTTCAAATGGTTAAGTGTGGAAAATCTTATATCTTGTAAAGATATTTTTGGAAGATAAATAATTTGGAAAATTATTTGGAATCTGATGATGCTGTGCAAACCTATTGATAGTTAATTAACCGACTATCAATAATTACCTTGAATGGGTATTTGTTGTGAATTGGATGAATTTGAATGCCACACTTATTTTTGAATAAGCGCTCACTATTCGGGTTAGCCGGGAAAGGACCTTTGGGTCGTATAACCCATTCCGAATATGTGATACGTCGAAATGGATTGCATTCGATGACCGGTGTTGAAGACCAGATATTTTTGAAAACAGATGGATTACCGTCGAGTTACTCTGCATCGGCTGATCTCCGATATAGAGGTTTTATCACCCTTAGTGATGGGAAGTTCGAACGTGATTAGAAAATTATCCGGATTTGCAAGGGCTTCGTGAGAAGTGCCTTCGGTTCTGTTCGATCCCGGAACAGACTTGTATGGTTGTATGTCTGACGTTACAAATTGAGATATAAAGCTGGTTTCTTTTAAATACATATATGTTGGTGGCGGAGAATTTAATCTCTTAGCTTAACACCCTTCTCTGAGATGTACGAGCTCAAAGGTTATGTAGTTGAAGGTTATCAGCGATATACTCCCAATTTGGTAACGTGGCATGCTTAGTGTTGTTGTGTAATGATCATTGTTTGATCATTTGTGATATGATCATTTGTTTGATCATTTATCTTTGTGATCATTACTTTGATCATTAGTTGACCGAAAGCATGGCTTTGTACCGAAGCGTGACTTTGTGGACGAGACTTCGTTGGACCTGACACCCCGAAAATGGTCAAAACAGGAAAGATGCGGCAAGGTTATTAGGGGGTAGCGCCCCTTTAGTGTATGTCATTCCTTCTGGATAGAGGTGGTATCATGGTATGGAGCCCAGATATTTAACCTACGTGGTTGCTGCATTATTATTCTTATGTGTTTGTTGGAAATCGAGGATCCTTGGGAAGATCGGTTACGATCGGGGGATGACATATTTGTGTCAGTAGTTACCCAGTTAGGGGTAACCCGGCCTTGTGTTGGTAGAGATCTGGTTTGGTTCTCGGGTCGTCTTTCCAAAGGCGTACCTATGTGGCAATGGGAAGTTCCTTGGCCTGACCATTTGTTGGAAATCCAAAGAAACAATACGAGCCCTTTATAATTTCAATTGTATAACCTGTCTCCTCAGGAGGCAGCTATAACAGGCATAATATAATGGTACCTATGCTGGCTAAGATTTATATTATACTTTCGAAATGTTTTCTACACTATGCACTAATGATAATATCAAAAAGGATTTGATTTTGCATAGTAAGCATCTTTGACTATCATAAGAAGAAATCTCCTCCAATTCTGCGTTTGCATTGTGTGTGTGGCGGGAGGTCTTATGTTAGTTTCATTTTCCAAAAGCATTGCGAAATTAACTTTAAAATCTTCCTGTTGTTTGTTTTTAAAGAGAAACTGTTTTAAGTTCTCACACCAGTCACCATGACTGACCTGGAGTTTATTGTTTCCTTCCTAAACTCTAAGTGCCCACCAATTTCCACACGGGCAGTCTAGAGTTAGGTTATCAGGTCATTCTGGATTCGAGATGCTGTGGAGCTTAGTGGTGAGCTGGATGGCGAGACGTACCACTTGTATATGATATTATTTATTCCGCTATGTATTCTGTATGAGGACAAGTTTATATAACTGTCCAGTGTTGTATTGTTGTTGTAAACTCTGATGATGATGTAATGTATAAAATGATATAGTTCTTTGATTTAAAGATTATTCATTTATCTATTATATGTTGTTCCGCTGCGAATGTGAGATTCTGATATTGTTTCTGTTTCTGATGTTGTTCTGTTGTTCTTCTTTCTTTTTCTTCTATCTTTTCTTCTACCTCTTCTTTCTAAAAACCCTAAGTATTCGGTTTTCCAGCATTCGATGGCTCAGAAGTCGATAAAGTGGACGTATTGATGTCGATATTCGAAAGTCGAAGAACCGGGTCCTTACATTTGGTATCAGAGCATACGGTTAAGCGACAACCCTGCTCTGTTGGGTGTTACTCATTAGAGATGGAGTCAGTAGTACTCTAGAACGAGTTGAGTGTAATAATAGATATGAGCGCATATTTGTTAGTGAATATAGAATTGTTTTATATTGTGATGATTGGTTTGTTGAGTGGTATATGGATTCTGGTCGGTATTGTCAGTACAACTCTATCGATAGGGATCTCTAAACACTTATATAGAACAATTCGGCACGATATTGTTTAAATTGGGTAAATGAAATAATTTTACCTTGATTATATTTTGTATATAGAGAAATAATTTTTCAGTGTTAAAGTGTATATGATTGATTGTTTAGTTGTTAAAAATGTAAATATATATATAAGTTAATAAAAGTTGTTTGAATGATCCAAATAAAACAACAATTGTGAAAGAGTAAATTATATAAGAAAATGAATTATAATTATGGAATTATAATTAAAATGATTTACAATGGTAAAATAATCTTATATATAAGAAGTGAAATTTTATAAGTAAAAGATTTATAAATGTGATTTATAATCTGAAATAAAATTTCAGAGAAATGTTTTTGAAAGGATTTGATATTTTGGAAAAAAAATGTTTTGGAGAGATGAAAGCTCCAAACTCTTTTCGGTCGCTAGAAAATAATTCCGTTGATGAACGCGACATCATTGGTATTCATTTTCGGGTTTCCAAAAGAGAAATTGCTGCCAGATTATTTTAAATGGAAGTTGTTTGGAAAATTGGATTTTGTTTTAGAAATTCAAAAGATAATTTGAATTGATTTCAAAAAATGGTTTTTGAAAGGTTGAAAAGACTCTGGAATCCTATTTAAAATATTTATGGGAATGATAAATGAGTTGATACTTATATAATTTGAATTTTGATAGAATAAATTTAAATTAAAGGATGGAGTTAAATTAAAATAAGTATAAGTGAATCAATAAAATCCAAGCTGTAATTGTTGAATATAAGTAATTAATTTTGAACTTATAATATGAGATAATAAATTTTGACTTTGGTAAAAGTTAAATAGAATTGGAATCTGAATTGGATTTATAAGTGGAAACTTAAGTTAATTTGAACAAATGAAATTTGAAATGGAATATAACTTAAGTGATGTTGAATGAAGTGATTCTGGTATCGAAGTAAAATAATCAAGTGAATTAAATAAATATGAACTTTAGTTATATAAATGAAATTCAACATTATTCGCAGAATGAATTAGCAATTGAACTAATGAATGGATTGAATGTAAATCAATCTAATGTAAATAATTAATATGAAATAATGAATATAAGTGTTAATTCATTAAAAGCTTATTGAATAATTGAATGAAAAATCAATAGAATATCAAACCAATTGGAAATTAAAAGTGTTGAACCAAATTGAATGTAAATTAAATAATTTGGTTATGTTGAATAAACATTGGTTGTTATTTGATTGTTAGTTGATTGTGTATATAAATTCATTAAGAGTTAATGAAAGTAAATTAGCAAAATTGAAAGCTATGTAATTAAATTCAAATTGAAAGCAAATAAATTTGAATATAATTGAATTTGATTCAAATTGGAAGTGAACTAATGTGAATGTAACTAATTAAATAAATGAATGTTGTTAAAATCCAATGTAAATGAATCAAATATGATTTAAAATTTAAAACCAATTCAATGAATGTTAATGAGAAGTGAATCTATATGGATTTGGTTATGAATTGATTTGGATAGACATTGATTTGTTGGATGTTTATTGGATGATAGTTGTTTGATGGTTGCATTTATTGCTTTAGTTGCAATGGCCATGTTAGTACATGTAGTTATTATGTTGCTATATGTTGTATATCGATATTATTTTCATATATGCATGTTCTCATTGTTTGATTGAGTGTTTAGTAGGTGCGGATGGCGTTTGCTTCGCATTTGGAGCTCGCTTTCGCGCTATATTAGCCGTATACGCTCGCTAATAATAAATAAGGTACATATCTCGGATTAAATATCGTACTTTTACACTTTTTTTCCCTACGGGATGCCTCATCGCTTGATGAGATGTATATTTGTGATATATATACACTGTCATTTTTTTCGGATCGAGCCGCGCAAAGGAGGCTATGGCGAAATTTTCCGAAAATTTAAGGCGTTAGAGTATTTTTGAGAAAATTGGAAAATTTGGAAATTTTGGAAACTTAGTAAAAGTTTTTGTAAGAAGTTTAACTATTGGATTTTGGGAAAGTTAAACACTTAAGGGATTTGTAAATCTAATTTGAACGGTTTGTTTTGGAAAGTTAATGGATTTTGTGAATTTTTCTTACTTGGTAATTTCGAGGACGAAATTCTTTTAAGGGGGGAAGTTTGTAACGACCCAGAATTTTTGTTAATTAAAATTCGAATATTTAATTAATTTTAAATATTAATAAGTAAGATTAATAAGTCGAATAATTTAAAATTCGAATAACTAGATTTAATTGGATAATTAAATCGATAATTTAATAGTTCAAATTCCAGAAATAATTGAAATCTGGATTAAATGTGAATGAAAATGATTTATAAATTTATATTAAATCATATTGAACTTATAGTGATGTTATAGAACTTTTAAAATCGAATTTAAAGTTAAATTGTGAAAATTGAATATTTTAATATTTAATCGACTAGTGAAATTAGCCATTTTTTCGAACAGTCTCAGAATTGGACGAAACTAGATCCATTGGATCCATAATAGTTTTTTATTATCGGATTTCAATTTTTGTAGCAATCGGAGTTGTCGTTTGACCGTGGCAACTCGAAACGCATCGAAATTGTTTTAATATTAATTTGGCGAGTTAAAAATAGTCATTTTCCAAACAGTCTCGGATTTCGATGAAACCAGTTTCATCGGATCCATAATGTGATATTATTGTAAGATTTCAAATTTCGTGTCAATCGGATTTATCGTTTGTCCGGGGCAAGCCAAAACGCCTAGAAATTTGTTTAATCGGTTTAATTTTAATTTGATCGTTTATTTCCGTAACTCGCACATATGTTGGAATTAGCCTCCGAAACCTATTCCATTGTGTTCGGAACGCGGGGTAAACCTTAGAAACGCCAGTTGGCACGCTTCGTTTGGAGTTCTGAAAAATTTGGATGAATAGTGTTTTGGAATATTTTCTATAAAAGCCCCCTTATTCCTCACTTTTGTAAAAGAATATCAACCCTAGGGTTTAATACTTCAGCCGCCATTTGTTTTCAATGGCCACCATCATTCGAAACTTCTCCCCTCAATCATTCTCAATCCGTAGACAATTAGCAAAAATCTTTAACTAGTAAATGGTAGAGCTTCGCGATACCTTTCAATCCATACGGTCGAGATGGGGTTTCACGCATTGGATCGATTGCAGTTTCAGTTCGAATGGCCGGCTGTTGTGCATGAATTCCGAGGCCAATATAGGGCCGAGCACGACCGGTTTGTGGCAGAAGGTGGAGTAAGGCGGGGGATTCGAAACGCCGTAGTTTGATCAACTTTTCGTCGGCGTATGATGATGCGGCCTCAAAGTTTTCGAACGTGCGTGATGGGTTCTTTCGTTCGATCGTGTGCCTGGGATTGAACGTGAGTGGGAAGAAGGTTTTTGTGAGATGCGGCTATGATTTGATGAAAAAAATGCACGGTCCAGATTGTCTGGGTAAAAGAAAATGGAAATTGTAAATTAAATTATAATTTATTCGTGTAACTTTAAAAGTGTATAACTTTTTGCTACAAGGTCGAAAATGCACGAAACCAGTTGCGTTGGAATCGTATTGTCGAGCACTACGCAATGAAACTGGATTGGAAGCGATCGGAGTCAGTGAAAAAAAAATTTCGGGTAAAATTAAACGTCCATTTAATTTTATTTGAAATAAAACGCTGGAACGG
Organism: Allium fistulosum; assembly: GCA_030737815.1. Taxonomy (NCBI): domain Eukaryota; kingdom Viridiplantae; phylum Streptophyta; class Magnoliopsida; order Asparagales; family Amaryllidaceae; genus Allium; species Allium fistulosum. The sequence goes on along the minus strand of CM060908.1, from coordinate 153,387,894 downwards.
AATTGAAACCAAGGTGAGAACTTCTCACTCAATCGAATTGTTTCGATGTAAATTTTAAATAGTTAGATTTAAAATTGCTTGATTGTGTGATTGGATGATATATTGTTATCTGTTGTTGATTAAAATAGACATTATACGCCGTTATTAAGCGGAGGTTATTTATTAAAAACATATACCGCGATAATTTCACATTGGAGTGGAATTGGTATTATTTATGTATATAGCAATATATATATATATATATATTGGAATATGTATATATTGGAGTTGATTTCCCGCATTGTATAGCGGATGAGACACTATTGCGCCGCATAATAGCGGATAATATTTATTAAACCCATATACCGCGATATTTCGTACTGGAGCGGAATTGGTATTGTGCTAACATCTGTGGATGCAGGGAAGCAGGTTGGAGGGATCCAACTGGATTCCTCACCAATATTTATTTGATTACAGATATTGTGATATTTGCTGATTATCATATGATGATATATGATTTTTGATTGTTGTGATTGATTTTTGGGTGCTGTTGCATCATCGGATCCATTTTTGAAGTTTAAAAATAACGATATTATTTTTAAAGGGATTTTAAAGTGATTTTTGAAAGTATACGTTTTATTGAATTTTGGAATTGATTCATTTTAAATAAATAAATGTTATAATTTTTGTGTTATGAAAATTATGAGATTTGTGAAATATAAGCGAAAAGTAGTTTTTTTGAAATAAAAAGTTGATTAATTTGTAAAATGGCTTAAATTGGGATTTTGGCATTTAAATGAGATATGAATGGAATTTGTTAATAATGAGATTTATAAGTTGAAGTTTTTATAAATAGAAATGGAATATATAAACGTTGTTTTATAAATCCGAAACCAATTGAATTTGATAAATTAAACATAGAAGTTTAATAAAGGAGATATATTCGTGATTTTGGACAGCGAATTATCCTTTAAGTTAAATGTTGTAATAATAAGAGTTTGGTTGGGAAGTTTATCCACGATTTTGGACTGTGGATATTCCTTTAAATAAAAATGTGTAGAAACATTGAATAGGGTAAATAAAGTGTATTCACGATTTTGGACAGTGAATATATTATTAAATAAAATGGATATGTTTTGGAGAAGTGATATTACGAAATGAAGTAATTGTTTTAAAAGAGGTTTTAAAACGTGTTAAGTATCGAATTCATAGATTTCAACATTCATTGTTGAAATAGATGTTTTCGAGAAGTAAGGAAATGGTGGACTATAACACTGTTGTTATAGTAAATGGTTTCCGAAAGAAAATGTTTTATATAGTATTGGGATTTATATATCTATCTAAATTTTGAATCCCTATACTAGTGATTTTGAGTTGTCGTAATGATGTTTTACGTAACATTCGTTTTGACTCAAATAAAATTTGTGAAAGAGAATGATTTCCTTAAAGAATGAAAAATATACTTAATTTTGATTTAAGTATATCGAATATTTTCCAAGTGTTGAAAATAAATGATTTGCGAATTACTTATTATTAAATAAGTATGGAAATGCTGTTCCAATATGAAATGAAAGGTTTGAAATTTTTATCTTTCGAAGATAAATTGAAAAGTGAATATTTGAAATTTGTTTCAAATGGTTAAGTATGGAAAATCTTATATCTTGTAAAGATATTTTTGGAAGATAAATAATTTGGAAAATTATTTGGAATCTGATGATGCTGTGTAGACCTATTGATAGTTAAATAACCGACTATCAATAATTACCTTGAATGGGTATTGGTTGTGAATTGGATGAATTTGAATGCCACACTTATTTTTGAATAAGCGCTCACTATTCGGGTTAGCCAGGAAAGGACCTTTGGGTCGTATAACCCATTCCGAATATGTGATACGTCGAAATGGATTGCATTCGATGACCGGTGTTGAAGACCGGATATTTTTGAAAACGGAAGGATTACTGTCGAGTTACTCTGCATCGGCTGATCTCCGATATAGAGGTTTTATCACCCTTAGTGACGGGAAGTCCGGACGTGCTTAGAAAATTATTCGGATTTGCAGGGGCTTCGTGAGAAGTTCCATCGGTTTTGTTCGATCCCGGAACAGACTTGTATGGTTGTATGTCTGACGTTACAAATTGAGATATAAAGCTGGTTTCTTTCAAATACATATCTGTTGGTGGCGGAGAATTTATTCTCTTAGCTTAACACCCTTCTCTGAGGCGTACGAGCTCAGAGGTTATGTAGTTGAAGGTTATCAGCGATATACTCCCAATTTGGTAACGTGGCATGCTGAGTGTTGATGTGTAATGATCATTGTTTGATCATTTGTGATATGATCATTTGTTTGATCATTTATCTTTGTGATCATTACTTTGATCATTAGTTGACCCAAAGCATGGCTTTGTACCGAAGCGTGACTTTGTGGACGAGACTTCGTCGGACCTCACACCCCGGAAATGGTCAAAACAGGAAAGATGCGGCAAGGTTATTAGGGGGTAGCGCCCCTTTAGTGTATGTCATTCCTTCTGGATAGAGGTGGTATCATGGTATGGAGCCCAGATATTTAACCTACGTGGTTGCTGCATTATTATTCTTATGTGGTTGTTGGAAATCGAGGATCCTCGGGGAGATCGGTTACGATCGGGGGATGACATATTCGTGTCAGTAGTTACCCAGTTAGGGGTAACCCGGCCTTGTGTTGGCAGAGATCCGGTCTGGTTCTCGGGTCGTCTTTCCAGAGGCGTACCTATGTGGCAATAGGAAGTTCCTTGGCTTGACCATTTGTTGGAAATCCAAAGAAACAATACGAGCCCTTTACAATTTCAATTGTATAACCTGTCTCCTCAGGAGGCAGCTATAGCAGGCATAATATAATGGTACCTATGCTGGCTAAGATTTATATTATACTTTCGAAATGTTTTCTACACTATGCACTAATGATAATATCAAAAAGGATTTGATTTTGCGTAGTAAGCATCTTTGACTATCATAAGAAGAAATCTCCTCCAATTCTGCGTTTGCATTGTGTGGGTGGCGGGAGGTCTTATGGTAGTTTCATTTTCCAAAAGCATTGCGAAATTAACATTAAAATCTTCATGTTGTTTGTTTCTAAAGATAAACTATTTTAAGTTCTCACACCAGTCACCATGACTGACCTGGAGATTATTGTTTTCTTCCTAAACTCTGGGTGCCCACCAATTTCCACACAGGCAGTCTAGAGTTAGGTTATCAGGTCATTCTGGATTCGAGATGCTGTGGAGCTTAGTGGCGAGCTGGATGGCGAGACGTACCACTTGTATATGATATTATTTATTCCGCTATGTATTCTTTATGAGGACAAGTTTATATAACTGTCCAGTGTTGTATTGTTGTTGTAAACTCTGATGATGATGTAATGTATAAAATGATATAGTTCTTTGATTTAAAGATTATTCATTTATCTATTATATGTTGTTCCGCTACGAATGTGAGATTCTGATATTGTTTCTGTTTCTGATGTTGTTCTGTTGTTCTTCTTTCTTTTTCTTATATCTTTTCTTCTACCTCTTCTTTCTTAAAACTCTAAGTATTCGGTTTTCCGGCATTCGATGGCTCGGTAGTCGATATAGTGGACGTATTGATGTCGATATTCGGAAGTTGAAGAATCGGGTCCTTACACAAACCCTAAGCAATATACGAACGAAAATGGCGGCTCTTCTCTCGTTCGTTCCTCTTTAGTAGGGTTTTGAACAAAATTGAAGACGCCGACTTTAATTAGATCAATTTAGTAGATATTTGCGGGTAGCTTCGATCGATCGTTTCCTCGTTGCTCGCTTCGGGTGTCGATTTTGGTTCTTCGAAACTAGGTGAGTGTTTTTCACTCACATCTGTTATTCAAACTTAGTAAAGTGCTTCGGCTATTCGATTGTGTTTCGACGTTCATGTTTTCTCTGACTTGTACAAATTCGTATACTTTGGGTTACCTAATTCCCATGGCTCGATTTTTACTCGTGTGATTTCTTGACACCCACGGTGTTGAATTGATTTTGCTTGCATTTTTGTTTCTGTGAATTCTGACGACTTCGACATTTGTTCGTAGTTGATTTTCTGAAAATATTTGCTTTCGACATTTAAACTTGACATTGTTTGTTCATGTTAACATTTGGCTTGATGTCTGTTTGCAACCTAGCTCATCTACTTGATGTCTGGCATTTTGTTCCATCCCTGATGAAGTTGATTTAGTTGAACCACATATATTGTTTGCATATTTTCTGGTTGCCTCCAGTTCATTGTATATGCACCTGGTTAAACATGTTGTGCATATATGCTAACTTGTATGCATTGTTTGTTCACTTGTAGTCGAAGTATCCTTCGAGTTTAATCATTCATTGTAGTTGTCTTGACCATTTGAGGCAGTCTGCATAATTGTTTCATGTAGTATGGGGCATAGGTAAGGTTTCTTTCATGTGGTTCCATTGATGAAATGGTTCATCACTGTTTTGTGTATTAGTGCCCATCCATGCTTTGCTTGATCCAGTTTACATACAGTTGCATTATTAGCCTTGAGATTATGTCTCAATGATGCATTGCATTTGTTGTTGGTTTGATTTTGAATTCACAGTGGCATTTGCTATTTGTTGCATATGTATTTATCCACTTGTGTACATACGTGTATGTATGTATGTTTCTGAACTGTCTTTGAGTTTTTGTTCCATTGGTGGCTGCAGTTTCATTTTGTTTGCAGTTGTGTTGAGTCATGCTAGCCATGACTTGACCTTTGCAGTTTCGACTTGCTGTTAGTATTTGGTGTTGAGATGATATCAGATGTTGTAGTGGCGAGGCAGTACACGCGAGCGTGTACTACAGCGCTATTAGAATTGACGTTTTTATGTGAAGTTTCAATTGTTTGAATTGCTTCGTATGTTCAATTCAATATTTTGAAAGTATATTTTGATTTGCTTTAATTTGCTGATTTGTTGTTTAACACAGTTTCGTGTTATATCTACCGTTATCTGATTCTCTTGTTGAAGGATTGGATATACGAGGTTTATTGTGACTGTCGTCTATTTGATTATTTAATTATTATTGCTTCCGTGCATTAATAACTGAGTTTGAATTAGACTGACCCGTGTATTATTTTCTTTTGAATTTAATACTCGGGTCAGACCGAGTTATTTCAGGTTGTTGATATCTCGCTTTGGGTTGCTGTTTGAGCTATAAAATCTCTTTATATCTTTTGGAGTAGTCGTTGTCATAGTATAGGATGATATGTATTCATGTATATTATTTACAATAATGTACTTGTATATGTAACTTCTAGTGTCGACAGTTGAAGTTGTATCATATGTATGGTATCACATGTATTGTAACTGACTTCAGTTATATATATATGAGATTTTATATTATCTGTGTTCCGCATTTAGCTAACCTGTGTTATTATTATATATGTTGTCCTAAACTATTATGAACCATCGTAGTTTGTTTTATACTAGAATTGAATATGTCGATGGGACTAAATTAAACAAAGATCAAAGAGATGAAAAATATATATACTACTCTTATCGAGATAATCAATATTAGTGTAAGGCCTAACTACAGATGGCCGCTCCTATCCAGCCTTATTCTTTGTAATAACAGATAGTATTTCCTTTTAATACTCTTTGTTATTGTGAGCATAGAGGTGGGGCATCACAGTTGGTATCCGAGCTTGGGGTTTATGGACATAATATAAAACATAACTTAGATGGAACATGTGTTACAACTAATTGTTGATGTTTTTATTTGTGTTTTGAGTCAAAACTAAAGTTTTGAAATTATAATGAAATTTTTAAATATCCTTATTTAAAAATAAAAGTTAAATTGTGTTTTGATGATTGAGTAATTTGTGTTCTGTTTATCAGAGTGCGCAGCGGAAACAGTGACTGTCTTCGCCGAGTACAGTTGATAATCCTTTTGATTTAAAAATCAAAATATGAAAATGAAATAAATTTCATTGTATTGTTACATAGATGTGTTTAATTTTGTTTTCTTTTAAAATTTCGAATCCGATTTGAGAATCCGAAGCGATTGCAGTTATGTGATTTTGTTGAGATTTTTGTTGTTTTAAATTATCTTCATTGAAGATATAATCGAGTGATTTCTTTGTTCATCTTGTAGTGTGCGTGCAAATATGAGTTGCACGTTACTGCATTAATTTTACGTTGAACCGGTGTTTGGTTTAAACGTATTTTGTTATCGTTATTTTTATGATGGGATTTCTACATCGGTGCTAAATTTTTGAAGCACGTTGTTTTGTTGACATTTTTAATGAATGAAAATTCACTGGTATTATTTTGATGAGATTTTGACGTATAATAATTACTGTCGCTTTGACTTCAGTAACCGTCAAATTTTAAAGTGGATTTTCAAGCGATTATTCCGCAATGCTGATTTGACATCCGTTTTTACGGTGTTTTGGGAAGTACAATTTCCTTATCGAAATTGCTACTGATGTTGATGTTTTAATCACGGGTTTTCAAATCGTTTTAAAATAAAATTGTTTTCAAAATTTTTACAGTTTGCGCTTTCAATAGAATGAGGAAGCGATTTAAACGCTTCAACAAAATTAAGGACTATGAACCCTTACTTTTACTGATTCGCTTAACTCCGGACTTGTCCGTTTGAGAACGTAAAATGTTGTTTATTTAAAATACACAATTTTGCACTTTCAAGGAAACGATGAAGAGAATTAAACGATTTAGTAAAACTCGTGGTATGGGACATGTGCGTTTGCTATATTGGTTAATTCTGGACTCGTTAATTGAAACCTCTACTGTTTGATGATTTTGATGATTTTGTGTGCTTTCGATCCACTATGTTGGACCTTCGGGTCATATGCTGGACCTTTGGGTCATCTGATGGACCTTCAGGTCAAATACCAGCACTAGACCTTCGGGTCACTCTGTGGACCTTCGGGTCATTTGATGGGCGCCAAAAATTTATAGTACTTGGTAGGCTTCGGCCATATGTTGTTGCACGTGCGGCGTAGCTTAGACTCGCCATCTGCGAGGATCGATCCACCTTTTATGTTGATTTTCTAGTCATCTTAATTGATTTCTAGATATTTGTGTTTCTAATTATCTGCAGGTAATTAGATATTTGCTGATTTGAGTTCTAATTATCTGTAACGACCCGTATTTTTACGGATCGACAAGTTCGTCAAAATCTGGAATTTTAGCATTTTTAAGTCATTTCAGATTTTAGGCAGAATTTCGCTAAGTCTTAGGTCGTAAACGACCTAAGTGATAGGTCGTGACCGACTTAAGAAGATAATGGGTTGGTCGTATGTTGGTTTATGTCGTAGACGACCTGGGAAGGTGGAGCGACCTAAGAGTTAGGTTGTAGGTTAGCTTAGGTCGTGTTGAAAGTTATGTCGTGTGCGACCTAAGGATGAGGTGGTTAGGTCGTATGGCAGTTTAGGTCGGTTGAGCGACCTAGGAGTTGATAACTTATAGAGTCTAGACGACTTATGGGGTAAGCGACCCAAGTTTTGAGCGACCTAAGAGATAGGTTGGTAGCGACCTAAGTAAACCAGTAGTTAGCGACCTATAGTAGTTCGCGACCTAAGGGTTAGCGAGTTAACAACCCAGTATTTAGCGACCTAGTGGATAGCTTGTTAGCGTAGTTAGGTCGTTAGGCGACCTAAGGAGTTAGGACGCGTGAGTTGTTAGGTCGCTGGGTTTTGTCTAGGTGTTAGGTCGCGTGAGTGATAGGTCGCGTAAGCGCTTAAGCGTTAGGTCGCTGATGCGCTTAAGTGTTAGGTCGTAACCTCGTTAGGTCGTAGGATGGAGAGCTTTGTTAGGACGCGTAAGGCTTAGCAGTTAGGTCGAAGATGTGCTTAAGCGCTAGGTCGCAGGTGCGCGTTAGGTTAGGTCGTAGAGGCTGGGGGTTTAGCTAAGTCGTAGGATGGTAAGTCTTTAGGTCGGTAGGTTTTAGGTCGTAGGTCGTGAACGACCTAACTCCGAGCGACCTAGGGAAGATTTCTGCTATAAATAGAGGGGGGTTGTTCTCACTTTTTGGGATCCGGATTTCGAAGCGACGAAGTGCTGCCATTTTGAGAGCTCGACTTCTACACTTCTTCACTCCTTTTCTCTACTCTAATCTACTGATTTCTTCCATCCATATCGAAGATCAAGATTGAAGATTCAAGAGCTTAGATTGAAGATCTTCATCTTTTCAAGAGAGATTTCTTCGTTTGAAGCGGATTCGTGATAGATCAAGCTTGATCCTTCGCTGTCCAGATCTGAAGCGTGTAGATTTGGAGTTGTTTAGGTGATTTGGTGAGTGGTGATTATCTCTCACACGGATCCAAAGGAGTATATCGGATTGTTGGCTCGATTTGGTGTTAAAATAGTGATTTCCATGCATTTTCTTCATCCTAAGTGTAGATCCATGTAGATCCATTGTTCATGATGATTTGACAACCATTTTACTAAGTGTTAACCTATGCAAGTTCATTCATCAAGATTGTAGAGACATTTCTTATGATTTCATGCATGTTAGACTTTCAACTCTTTAATTACGAAAATGCCATTAGTGTTATAATTATCTACTTAGATCATATTTGAATGCTTGATTGCTTGGATTAATGTTTGGTTTGATTGATTGTTATGAATTAGATGATTGATGGTTTGATTTAGACCGAAGATGATTCAAAAGCTAGGAGAAAGGCTCTTGGATTGGGTAAGCTGCTCGTGGCATATGTAGCGGGAGTTATGTCTAGAACCGGGGTTTCCATTAGCCCTTGACGGACGGCTGAAAGAATGTGTCGGTCATTCAATTAATGGTGATATCGAAGCAATGATAACAGTGATAGCCAGAGTCATGGATGTTTGGTTGTATCGTCATTCGGACTAAAGAGCGGTATTTTCTGGGTACTTATCTGATTTAGGCCTTGGTACTTGGAAAACATCGCCCTTTACTCGAGTGATAGTAGCTTTACTTTAAATTGTATGCTCTGCTATGTTTGCTTCTGCTTAGTGTGTGTCTGGGGGCTATCACTGTAGAATGAGGTTGGAGTGGGAGGGTTGTATTCCTATTCCTTTTCCTTTATGCTCTTTTGGTATGTTGTTAGTTAATTTACTGCTCACTAAGACTGTTGTCTGACTCAAGGCTTTATGTTTTAATTCTTATCGCCTTGGGCTGTTCGTCCATTTTGGGACGGGCAGACTAGGTAGCAGGTGACAGGTGCTGTTCTCTTCTCATGATGCTGATATCGAAGATGAGCTAGAGGGTTGCATATTATCTTCTTATATGTACTGGATGTTCCGCTGTTTGTATAATCTCTGAGTGTTATGTAGTGAGGCTTGATGTATTGACTATTTGGATGCTTGTATTCAACTATTATGAAGATTTATTGATGGGATTTTATTCTGTGAAGCTTCACTATACATATATGTTCTATTGTATTTTGTCCATGCGTTGTGAGTAATACGATAGATTCTGTTGTTTTAATCTACCCTGACAATCGTCCATGGTCGCCTGGCACACTTTACAGCGCACTACCTCTAGATTCGGTGCAGGGGTCATGGGCGGTCGTCACATTTGGTATCAGAGCATTGGTTAATCGATTTTACCCAACGCTCGCTGACGTAACTACGTATGAGAGACGTAATTGTAATTTTGATGGATGATTACTTTATATAATATAGTAGCTTAGAAGAGTTTGAGTCCTTTATGCAGATTGTTTCTCTAAGATGTTCTCATCATTCCTTTTTATAGATATTGAGAATGAGTCGAAGAGGGAGACCAGCTGCTAGGGAAGGCCATGCTACTGAGGGGACTGCTGATTATGCAGCCATGTTCGAAGCTATGATGACTTCGATCATGAGAAGGATACCAGTTCCGGGGGCAGCAGTAGATGTTGGAGTTCAAGTCCAAACTCCGAAACCAGTGGATTTTGCTAAGTTGTGCAAAGACTATACTGCTCTTGGAGGGAAGGTTTTCTTGGGAACAGAATCAACTATTGAAGTCCAGAGATGGATCGATGCTTGTAGAAGGATCTTTGGTGATTTGGGAATTGATGATGCAACTAAGAGGAAGTTGGCATCAAGGCAGCTTCAAGGGAGAGCCTCTGATTGGTGGAACTCTATTACCATCAATACTGCGGAGGAAGAGATTACTTGGGAGCAATTCCAAGCTAGATTTGAAGCTAAGTTCATTTCTACAGCTCAGAAGTCAATTCTGTTCAAGAGGTTTATGGAGCTCAAGCAAGGTGGGAGACCAGTTCTTGAGTATGTTTCTGAGTTCGAAGCTTTGTCCAAGTATGCTCGGTCATATATTGAATCTGCTTATCAGAAGAATGAGAAGTTTGTGACAGGCTTGGACAGTTATCTTGGGAGGCAGTTGGTGGATCATTTGGATGATTCATTTGAGAAGCTTGTGGAGAAAGCTCTCAGGCATGAGAGTCTGTTTCCTAAGGAAGGATCTGTTGTTGCTCTGACCAGGGAAGAGTCTAAACCCCAGCAGGGTGGAAACAAGAAGAGGAAGCAGCAGCAGCAGAAGGGTAAGGATGGCCAGAAGAAGCTGAAAGGCGAGGTGACTTGCTACAATTGTCAGCAGAAGGGCCATTTCTCGAAGGATTTTAAGAATCCGAAGGTGCCGATGAAGTGTAACAACTGTGACAAGCCAGGGAATTTCAGGAAGAATTGTCCAGAACCAAGGAGGGACAAGCAGATTGTGCAAGCTTATGCTTTGGGAGCTGTTCCGTCGTCTTCGAAAGCTCCTACCGCTGAAGAGAAAGGAAAGAGTGTGGTTGTTCAAGGTACTCTTTTCCTAGGTGGTGTTCCAGTTAGAGTTTTGTTTGATACTGGAGCGTCACATTCGTTTGTTTGTAATGAACTCGTAGGCCGGTTAGGTTTGGAACCGGATATTGTTGATAGGCCATTGGTTGTGACTAATCCAGTTGGGGGTTCGTCTTGTTTGTGTATGTTATGCCGTGGTCTAGTTGTATCGAGTCATGGTTGCTCTTTTGTTTGTGATTGCTTTGTTCTGAACTTTGCGGGGTTCGGAATTAATTTGGGTATGGACTGGCTTAGGAGGTATGCGGCAAAGGTTGATTGCAAGAGGTTGGAAGTGACAGTCGAGAATGTGGAGGGGCGAAAGGTTGTAATACAATGTAAGCATGAGGAAGGCGTCTTCATGAGCTTCATGTATTCGCTGGTTGTTCCACGGGATGGACTGTCATCGGTGCCAATCGCTAATGGATTCGAGGATGTCTTTGACGAAGTCAAAGGGTTGCCGCCGCATAGAGAGATCGAGTTTCGAATAGATCTAGTTGAAGGAGCCAGACCTGTGGTGATGCCTCTTAGGCGGATGGCGCCTAGGGAACAGCAAGGGTTGAGGGTGCAAGTTGATGACCTTTTACAGAAAGGATTCATTCGGCGTAGTGTGTCCGAGTGGGGTGCACCAGTTGTGTTTGCAACCAAGGCAGATGGGTCATTGAGATTGTGTGTGGATTATCGTGAGCTGAATAAGGTGACTAAGAAGAACAAGTATCCATTGCCGAGGATAGATGACTTGTTTGATCAGCTTCACGAAGCTAAGGTGTTTTCTCAGATGGATTTGGCAACGGGATTTCACCAGTTGAGAGTAGCTAAGGATAGTGTGCCGAAGACTGCTTTTCGGACACCATCCGGTTTCTTTGAGTGGCTGGTAATGCCGTTTGGATTGACTAACGCGCCAGCATATTTTGTGGATCTTATGAATAGAGTGTTCAGAGATCAGTTGAACAAGTTCGTACTTGTGTTCGTGGATGATATTCTGATTTATTCCAGAACGGAAGAGGAGCACAAGACGCACTTGCGTATTGTTTTGGAAATCTTGTGGAAACATCAGCTGAAGGCTAAGTTTTCGAAGTGTCACTTCTGGAAGAGTGAAGTGAGGTTCTTAGGCCATGTGATTTCTGGAAATGGGATAGCGGTTGATCCCGCTAAGGTGGCAGCAATCCAGGATTGGGTTAGACCTAAGAATGCATCTGATGTGAGAAGTTTTCTTGGATTAGCAGGATATTATCGACGGTTTATCAAAGACTTCTCCAAGATAGCTGCACCGTTAACAGGATAGACGAAGAAGAACCAAGTGTTCAGTTGGGATGCTAAGTGTGAGCAAGCTTTCGGAATCCTGAAAGAGAGATTGACGAGTGCTCCTGTTTTGACTATTCCTAGTGGGAATGATGAGATGGTGGTTTACACCGACGCATGTGGTACTGGACTTGGAGCAGTGCTGATGCAGAAGGATAAAGTTGTTGCGTATGCCAGTCGACAGCTGAAGCCGCATGAAAGGAATTACCCGACTCATGATTAGGAGTTAGCGGCGATTGTATTTGCTTTGAAGATGTGGAGACATTATCTATTGGGAGTTCGATTCGAGTTGTTTACGGATCACAAGTCATTGAAGTATCTTTTCTCCCAAAAGGATTTGAATCTTCGGCAGCAACGTTGGCTAGAGTTTTTGGCATCATATGATTTTGGTATAGCTTATACTCCGGGAAAAGGTAACGCAGTGGCAGATGCGTTAAGTCGAAGACATGCAGGATTGGGAGCCATGTTTTCAGAATGGAAGAATCTCGAGTATTTAGCTGGATTTGACTTCAAGCCTAGATACGGATTGGAACCTAAGATGTTGGCAAACTTATCGATAAGACCTTCTCTTGTGGAAAGGATTGGCGAGAGCCAAAAGTGAGACGATAAGCTTGTCAAGATTATCCGTGATTTGGAATCTGGATTGGATCCAGAAAAGGATAAAGGGTTTGAGGTCGATCGAGAGGGTTGGCTTCGGAAGCAAGGATGACTAGTTGTTCCCGATATAGATGAATTGAGGAGTGAAGTTTTGAAGGAAAGTCATCACTCGAGGCTGACAATTCATCCAGGTGGAAATAAGATGTATCGGGATATGAAGAGAACCTACTACTGGGAAGGTATGAAGAAGGATGTTGGAAATTTTATTTCCAAGTGTATGAACTGCCAGTTGGTGAAAGCCGAACAGAAGAAGCCAAGTGGATTGCTTCAGCCATTAGAAGTTCCTACATGGAAGTGGGAGCAAGTGTCGATGGATTTTATTGATGGACTACATAGAACAAGAACGGGAAATGAAGGGATTTGGGTCATTGTAGATCGTTTGACTAAGAGTGCAAGATTCATTCCTGTTCGATCAACTAGGACTGCATCAAAGTTGGCTGAGTTGTATGTTAAGTGGATAGTTCGATTCCATGGTATTCCGAAGAGTATAGTGAGTGATCGAGATCCATTGTTCACTAGTGGGTTTTGGAAGAGCTTCCAGGAAGTTTTGGGAACCGAGTTGTGTTTTGAGTATAGCTTATCACCCTCAAACAGATGGTCAGACCGAGAGAGTCAACCGAGTCTTGGAAGATCTCCTCAGAGCTTGTGTTTTGGATTTCGGAGGATCATGGGAAGATCACCTTCATTTGGTGGAGTTTGCATACAACAACAGTTACCAGTCAAGCATTGGTATGGCACCGTATGAGGCATTGTATGGAAGACCGTGTAACTCTCCGACATGTTGGATAGAGACTGGAGAAAAGTTGATGCTTGGGCCAGAGATGATTCGACAGACTACGGAGTGTATAGAGATCATTCGGCAACGAATGAAGGCAGCCCAAGACCGTCAGAAGAGTTATGCCGATAAGCGTTGAAAGGATTTGGAATTCGACGTAGGAGATATGGTTTTTGTGAAGATTTCTCCACTGAAGAATGTTATCCGATTCGGGAAGAAAGGAAAATTGACCCCAAGATTTGTTGGACCATTCCCGATCATCGAGCGAATTGGAAAGCTTGCCTATAGATTGGAGTTACCTGAGAAGATGTCAAGTGTGCACAATGTTTTTCATGTATCGTATCTACGGAAGTATGTGCACGACTCGAGTACGGTGGTTTCTGCTGATAGCTATGAAGACTTCGAAGTTGATCCAGTCGATAGAAGACCTCGTAAGCCGCTTCGTGTTGTGGAAACCGACACGAAACAGCTTAGGAGGAAGGTAGTTAAGTTGCTCAAGATACAATGGAGTGATGATGATAACGACTGCACGTGGGAGGTGGAAGAGAGGATGAAGGCAGCTCATCCCACTAAAAGAAAATGTGCTTTCAACGGCATTAGCAAACAGCGTTTTTTTCGTAGCTGCTGACAAAAGAACTTTGAAAAATAAAAATTAGAAACCGAACGCTGTTTAAACTAACCCTATTCATTTTGAGATTTTTTCATTACGCGGTTACTTTGCCGCTTTCCTTTCTTCCTTCCCAACTTCGCTCCGCGTAAAAGTAAAACCTTAGTCCAATCGCAAAAGTTAAACATAAATAAAACATGAAATCTCCCATGAAAGATCGTTCCTCCCTTAAGCTCTCCTGTAATATCCAATAACCTCGAGCCCTAATTCCCTTTGAATCCATTATTGGCAATCACTTGAGCCCTAAATCCCCATGAACCCATCGTTGGCAAACATGAGAAGATGATTCTGATTCCAAGTCTACTCAATAAATAAGAGCGCCTCGCGCAGTAATTCTTTGTCTACTCTCTTCAGAAATCGGATTTGAGGTAATTTATTTAACCTTAGATGCAACATTTGAAATTGCTTCCTTTTTGTTATTATCATGTATAATACTGCAGTTATGTTTGCAAGTTCTAGAGAAAAAGATAGGTCTTTGTATGGTAGGGTTAATCAATAATCAACAGTTTGTTTACAAATGGCTAGTCAAGATTTAATCGTTTCTCATTATAGAAACTTTGAATTTTTATCAGTGTTTTAATTACAAAAGGTACAAATAATTTGATCAAAAAGCATTTCGAAATAGACACAACCGATGATAAAATAGTTTTTACTTGCTAAATATCATTGTTTTTCTATTCATGTATTAAAATTCAATGAAGATCCACTGGTTGAAATACTCTATTTCTATCTCTATAGTTATTTATAACAGCACCGAAGCTCAGTGTTTGGACGCCTACTGCAGTTGAAAATCCTTTTATAAATGAAAAAAAACAAAACAAAATATAGAACGCTGTATTAAGCACACTGTCCAGTAAATTTCCAACCCCGCCTAAGTTCCCTCCCTGTTTTCATTCACCGCTTAAAACATGTCATCTTCTTCCCCATAACAACAAACCCAAAATCTCAAATTCGCAGTTGGTCTTTGTAGATTTTGCCAAACATCCAGAGTAGCGACTTCATCAGAAATCCTTACCGTGCCCTACCATCACGACTTCATTAAATTATTCTAATTAATTTTACCAATTTTAGGAGTCAATCCCACACACCTCATCCCACTTCCGCAACATGATGACTTCGCGATTCGGGCTTTAACACTTTTAAAACCCCTGTATACCTCCCTTATATTTGATAAATTGAAACCCCGCATCGACAACCTAAATAACGCCTCCAACCTGCATTAAATTATTCCAGTTCGTTGTTTGGTGCCTAGCCTCCAATGTCAACCCACTATCACATCAAGTTATGATTCTTCAAGGTAAAATCTAATATTGGAGCCTTTTATTTTATTTGTGATTTGTTGAGGCATTATGTTATGGTAAAGTGAATTGAGATATTATTTGAATGACGTCCGTTGATTATCTAGATCAATATATGGTTAGCATGAGCATTTATTATGCTGCTGACTGAAAGGAGACTTCTTTATTGTTTGTTTAAACTTTTATTTAGCTTAATGATGGTCTGTAGCCGAAATAATTGACATCGATGCTTGAAATAAGCCATGCTTATAAATTTGTATGAATTTGTACCTGCGGGTTATTAAGTTGGATTGAGTTAATCTATGTTATTTGTTAGGTTAGGATTGACTAATGATGAAATTTGGATTTTGGAAAAAGTGCCAGCTGAAATGATTAGACGTGCGGTGAAAACATATGAAACATGAAGTATATCCGTAACGATAGCATGAATAACAATTGTAAGCATGTAGTTGAATGGAAGTGAAGTGCAAGTCAGCTAGAATATAGTGTGGACATTATGCTTGATAGAAGGAAGTGCACAGTGGTGGTAGTCTAATCTAATGTAGCAAAAGGCTTTACTTGGACAACGACATCGATAATATCAACCTGATCGGTGAACTATTTGTGAGAATTACAACATCACTGATTATTTTCTTTTTTATATCTACGTTAAATGTAAGTGATTATTTTCTCCATTATATACTTCGTACATGATTATTTTCTTTGATATCTATTTTAAAACTTATTATTTAGTTTTAATTAAAACATAACGCATCTAATAAAATCTGTGAGTGCATATCTAAAGTAATGTTGCTTTATTTTATGATGTTAATATATGCAAAAGGATTATGACTGTACTGGACTTTAATTTTTTTCACTAAAGCTTTTCATCTAAAAATATTAGTTTAAGGGTTAGAAATGTAGATATAAGTGGTTAGAACGACACATAGAACTACTTTGCATACTATTTTCTTTTGTTATTATATCTTATCTATACCATGCAGGTTGATATATAAACCAAATTTTATGGTTGGGCATTTTCATATTATGATAATGTGGCATAAGGGACAAGAATAATAAAGGATAAGAATGAGATAAAATGGTTCCAAATGGCTACATCATTAAGCATAAAAGACAGGACTGAAGGCAGGAAGACCACTAAGGTTAAGGCGCATCAAACTCTAAACCATCGCTGACCATGCAGGTACTCCTGAGTTTGCATAAAATGGAATTTATCCAATACCTTCTTGATATTTAAATGCAGCAACTATTTATGACACTGCATATTTCACATTATACTTGTTTCATAGATGAAAGCCATTAAGGTCCCAATGATGTGATAGATTATAAATAATTAGCCTTAGACTATGACTTCAAGGTTATAACCTTGCAAGAATATATTTTTTAGTTAGAGTCATCGTTCGACCGCGTTTAAAAATAGATGTTAGTAAGCTCTAATAGATACTAAATTTGTGACATGAACACTCTCTTTAGCACGACCAACTGATTTTAAAATAAGAATTTGGAAACATTTTGCACATGTTTGGTAAAGAAAAAGTGCATTATAAAAGCGTAGAGATTAACTTGAAATAGACCATGTTGAATACAAATTCATTACTATGCACTGATCAGGAGACATTATTGGGCAGTTATTGTTTATTATTTCTATGCATCAATGTATTAATGTATTTAAATAACATTTTCTAAATATATTCTACATCAAAGTATTTAAATAACATTCATTTTTGTATGGACAAAAATAAATAGTTTATTAACAAGATTATTACATTAGGAGATAGAGAAAGAACACGTTTTAGAAAAGTTTAAGCATTTTAACTGTATAACTAAATAAATTTTATAATATAATATTTGATTTTAGTTCTCTAACTATGGAAACATACATTTAGGAAATGATTTTGTTGCTATCACTACAAGAAAATATATTATTGATTTCCTATTGGAACATCATTGTAACTGAACTTGCTATCTTTTGGTTCATTATGGTTTGGAAAATCAACTAGTCGCGCTATAATTTGACCTCACCCGCAAAAACATAAGAGAAGCGGCAACTTTTTTTTATCCCTCTCATTTCTCTACCTTGTTTGAATATTTATTTATTGTGTTTAAACTGGAATTCAAACTAGGATGGATGCATTTATGTATTTGTGTTAACTAATACGTGTAAGTTCCTAATATATTTGTGTTAATCTTGTTAAATATTTCTTTATCAATACCAAGTTTCCTATGCAATGATTAGGGTTGTTTTACTCATTTCATCTGTAGCAGAGAAGAAAAATCATTTATTTAGCAGTATGCACTAGTTTGTAGAAGAATGTTGGCATTAGATTGGATTACGACTTATCATTGATAAAGTTGGTTGTATAAAATATTTTTTAGGCTGGTCTTTTAATCCATGGACAGTATAGAATGAAAACACTAGGATGATACGATTAAGTTGATATGCATATGATGTTGATTCCAAATGGGTATAACTGAGGATGGGAGTGCAAACACTTTATTAACAAAATTAGGTGTTTCATTAACTTTTGTTATTTATGAAATTTGTGTGTTATTGGGTTAGATATTTCTAAATTTGCATGTTAGATGCTTTGCAAAGTGCCATGTTAACTTTATAACTATACTTTGTCTTCATAAATATTTACTCCAATTAAAAGTTATCCTTTACATATGTATTTGATTATCATTTTGTAACGACCTCGGATTTTATATAAATTTAAATTAATAATTAAATGAATTTTGAATTAAAAATTGTGAAATTAATTGATGAGGTGATGCGAGTTTCCCCGATATCCAAGTATATTTGTATAAATCGTTTAAAAATTTAAGTTATTGTATATGTGTGAATATATGTGTATTGAGCATATGTGAGTAAATTTGAAATAATATATGTATATATTTGATTTAAAATAAATTCTTAAATAAATGATTTTGGAAAAAATAAAATAATTTAAATTTGAACTTGATGGTTTATATTAAGAAATAGAAATAAAAATAAAAGTTAGGTTACCAAAATATAAAGTAATATATTTGCTAAAAATTTAATAACAAAGTAAAATAACAAACAAAACATCTTCACCCATGCTATTGTGTAAAACAAGACAGTAAACATACATTTAATAAACAAAAAAATCTATGTACATACATAATTAAACAAATAAACAAATATGTGAAGCTTGCAAATGAAGGCAACATGATACAAGTATGAATTAACTTGTAAAAAAACAAACAAGAAATACATGTACAGCCGAAATGAAAATATTTTACAAATCTATATGTACCCAAATGAAATGAAAGGAAAATATATCTCTGGTCTGATATTGTACAAAGCAAATTAATGCTAGCCTCCTTAGTACACAACATAAGTTTATATCAGCCGCTAAAACAAGATTTCAGCCTCCAATTTCAAATAAAAATCTCTGTCCAAATTTTATAAAATACTTCAAGTACACATGAAAGATCTTACCTCTACATTGTTCTCCAGCCTGTATGTATCATCTCATACTTTCACTTTCGTTCATAAAAATTTAAAACTGAGAAACAAAAGCAAGTCTCAGACCTAAGTTTTCAATTTCCAGTTCAATCTGAAGAAAGCTTAGTAAAAAATGCTACAAACAATTCAATAAAACTCATCAACCTGTTTCAAGCTTTCAAGCCTGGAAATCAATGTCTGGATCGAGAACAAGTTTTAGTTTGCAAATTCAAAATCTGGTTCAACAATAGAAACTCTGTTTATCTCTGTTCTTTCTTCTAAAACAAGGTGAGCAAACATCCTTAAAACCCTTATTATGTTTATATCTCAGTAGTATGTGATGATCTTTTAAGTAGTGAAATGAGATATGCTTGCATAATTAAGTATATAATCCTGTATGAGATGGAAATGGATGTATATGCCTATATGTATATATCTAGTCCCTGTTACGATTTCTGTTCTAAATAAAATGACAAAATACAGTGATAACTTCTATAAGTCAGGAAAATTAATTTTTCTAATTTCATGTTTTAAGTTCAGAAACAAACTTGAACTTTGAAATGATGATTTTTAAAAGCAAGTTCGCGATTTTTAAAACTGTGGGTATTGAGATGTTTTGAGTTGATCGATAGTTACATTTTAGTCAATTGCCGTCGACTGGCAAGGCCATAGTCGTCGAGATTAAGGTGGAGGGAGGCCTGAATGGTAGCGTACTCCGGAAAAATGAAAGAGGTATTTATAGATGGTCGTAGCGACCGTATGATGGTGATCTAGGGTTTAACAACCCAGTTTTGTCGATGAGGTATATGGAGGTGGTTCGTGGTGGTCAACGTGATTCAGGGGATCGGACCAAGGGGAGGAGGATCGTGAGTGAGTGTCGAAGCTTTGGTCCAGTGCGCGTGAGTTCCGGTGGTGGGGATCAGTGGCGCGAGGCGATTTCGTTGATGAAGTTGGTTTCTAGTTCGAGCCTGATAGCTCGATTTCGATTTGGGATGAAACGATGGGTGCTGGGTGATCGAGATGATGGGGTAGGTCATGGATGACTTGTCGACATTGAAAGGAGTAGCCAGAGCAACGGCGAACTATGGTGCACGTGCACGGCGACTAAAGTGTGCATCTGAGCTTTCTGGGTTTGGAGATGAAGACGTTGACTTGAAGTAGTTCGAGTTCCTCTCGTGTCGTGCTCGAGTAGATTAAGCGTTGGCTTCGAGTTCTATCGTGTGCAAGAATGGGTTTCCAGATGTTATTTATACGCGGGAGAACGCTGGGGAAAACTCGAGCCTTGCTCGAGTAAGTAACGTGCTTGCCTCGGGTTTTGTCTCGGGTAGGTATAATAACAGTTTTCAAACTTTAAACAAAATTCAAGTTTAAACATTTTTAACTCATTCTTTTAAATAATTGTTTTTATTTATGTATGGGATTAGTTAAAGATTTTGATAATAATTACTTAATAATTAATGAAGGTGATTAAGGATAATTAAGTAATATAAGTAATTGAGGGTAATTAATTACTTAAAGATGATTACCTAATGGAAGTAATTTAAAGAAATTAATTATTGATTAAAGGTTGATAAATCAAGTGATTGAACAATAATTAATTAAAGGATAATTAATTTATGTGATAAATTAATTAAGGTGATTAATTTGAGAATAATTAATAAAAGGTTAATTAATCAAAATAATTTGTAATTAACCAGTAATTAACCAAGATTAGTGACTAATCTGATTTAAGTTTGTCAGATAATTAATTGACTTTACTTATGATGTTTGGATTTCGTTGAATGCTGCATATTGGATTGATATCTCTGTTATGTGATTATGATGCTATGAATTGCTTTATGCTGAACTGTGATACCTGTGATGAATATATTGTTATATGAATATAAAACCCCTTGGCCGTAAAACGACACTTGAATTTCGATGCGACAGGGAGTCGGATTCCAATTGGTTATCCGAAACCCACATCGAATTGTAATAGTAAATCTTTGTGGCTGATAAATTTATTTTATCTATGAATCTGTGAATGAAGATAAGCGTTATCGATTTTACCGCTTATCGATATATCTGTGATGATTGATGACGTTGCACTATTGTGTGAAACCCCTGGACCACACTTTTACACACACAAATATGGATTTCATGTGGAAATCGGTTAAGTCACAGATAATTTAAATTTGATGTATTTGAAATTGAAATTTTAATTTCAATTGATTTTGAAATTTAAATCTGGGGTTTAAAGTAAAAAGCTTTTGAAATGGAATTTCAAAGATAAAAGTTATTTTGAATAACTTAATCGAGTTTTGAAAATTTAAATAATTTGATTTAAATTTGAATTCAAGTTTGAAATTGAATCCTATGATTTGAAACTAGGGATTAAAAATGTTATAAATGTGTTTATATTAAGTTAAACCATTTAAAAGTATAATTTTGAGAATTTGGATTTAACCCAAAGACTTTAACTCGTATGAATGAATCAGACTTTCTGAAATAAAACTGTTTGTTTTAAAAGAATAAAAGCTTCCAGATAAGAAATGAAATTCCAGTTTAATTAAAGGAATTTCAATATTGAATTGAAAAATGGTTTTCCAAGTTATGAATGAATTGTATTGAAAAGCTATGAATTGAATCTGTTATCTTTAACAGATTTAAAAATAATGATTTGTTTAAACCATTTGAAATGGGATTGTTTTGAAAGCTATAAGTTAAATCTTGATTTAAAGATTTAACGAGTTAATCAAATTGAAATGGAAATTAATTTAGAAAATCTGTGAATGAATCTTTTGTTTAAAGGATTAAAGTGTGGAAACTGTTTAAACCGTAAAGATTGAATCTTTTTGTTTAAAGATTTGAAATGGTAATTTGTTTAAACCATTTGAAAAGAAAGAGTTTGGGTTTAAGTTGTGACTTAATTGAAATCCCATATCCATATGTTTTTAAATATTACGCTCACTATTCGGTTTAGCCGGGAGAGGACCTTTGGGTCGTATAACCCATTCCGAATATGTGATACGTCGATATGGATGACATTTGAAGACCGGTGTTGAAGACCGGATATTTTTGAAAACGGAAGGATTACCGTCGAGTTACTCTGCATCGGCTGATCCCCGATATAGAGGTTTTATCATCCTTAGTGACGGGAAGTCCGGACGTGATTGGAAATTATCCGGAATTGCAAGGGCTTCGTGAGAAGTGCCTTCGGTTCTGTTCGAACCCGGAACAGACTTGTATGGATTGTATGTTTGACATTACACTTTGAGATATAAAGCCGATTTCTTTCAAATACATCTCTGTTGGTGGCGGAGAATTTATTCTCTTAGCTTAACACCCTTCTCTGAGACGTACGAGCTCAGAGGTTATGTAGTTGAAATTTATCAGCGATATATCCCAATTTGGTAATGTGGCATGCTGAGTATTGCTGTGTGATGATCAGTGTTTGATCATTTGTGATATGATCATTTGTTTGATCATTTATCTTTGTGATCATAGGTTGATCATCTGTTGACCCAAAGCGTGGCTTTTTGAAAAAGCGTAGCTTTGTGGACGAGACTTCGTCAGGGCCTCACATCCCGGAAATGGTCGAAACAGGAACGTTGCGGCAAGGTTATGAGGGTCGCGCCCTTTAGGGTATGTCATTTCCTTCTGGAAAGGGGTGGTATTATGGTATGGAGCCCTGATACTTACTCATGTGGATACACTTTCTTTATGATGTGTGATGTTGGATATCGAGCGCTCGGATAAAGGTCCCAAAGGACCGGGTGATGACATATTCGTGAGTTACCTGTTAAAGGGGTAACCCGGCTTTGTTGGCAGAGAGCAGTTTGTCTCTCGGGGCGTCCCGCCAGAGGCGTTCCCATGCGGCGGAAGGAAGTTCCTTAGCCTGACCATTTGTTGGAAATCCACTCTTCCAATACGAACCAGTACGGTTTTAGTTGTAGAACCTGCCATTTACTTATGGTGGCGCCCCACTGTTTAAATGGTAGCTATAGTAGGCATAGTTCGAAATGTCTATGCTGGCTAAGATTAATATTATACTTTCGAAATGTTTTCTGCACTATGCACTAATAATAATATCCAATTGATTTTGCGTAGTAAGCATTTTTGACTATCATAAGAAGAAATCTCCTCCAATTCTGCGTTTGCATTGTGTGTGTGGTGGGAGGTCTTATGGTAGTTTCATTTTCCAAAAGCATTGCGGATTTCAATGTTTAAAAACCTTTTGTGTTTGTTTAAAGATAAACTGTTTTTGTTGCTCACACCAGTCCCATGACTGATCCGGAGTTTATTGTTCCTTTCCTAAACTCTGGGTGCCCACTATTTTCCACACGGGCAGTCTAGGGTTGGGTTTTTCAGATATTCAGGTTTAGTAGATTATCTGGAGCTAGTTCATTCATCGGAGTTGCTTATCTTGGAGTTGTGGATTCATTCTTGTCTGAAGATCATTTTGGAGTTATCACTTCTATTGATATTGTTCCGCTGCTGATGTTATCTTTTCTTTTCCGCTGCTATTTGTTGTATCATATCTCTGATGTATATTGATATTCATTGTATCACTCTGTTGTATCAGATATTATATATCAATGTATTATTCTTTTCTTCCGCTGTGTTATTTACTTAATTGTGTTATAGCTCCGGCGAATCGGATTTGAACGGTCGAATCTGCGGCATTCTAGTACAATGTGAAGTACGGATGTTGATTTTCGAGCGGGCAAAACCCGAGTCGTCACACCTTTTCTCAGAGGGTTTGGAGCTTGTTAAAGAGGAATTGATAGAGCTGGATATCATGGTAAAATCAAATTATCTCAAGATGATGTTGTAACTGAATTTTGCATAGGTAAACTATTGCCTCATTATCAATATTGTTTGGCTTGAGACGTATACATGGCTTACAATATTTCATTTTTCAAAGGTAACCTACAACAAACTTTCAGTTTTTTATATCATATGTTTGTGTCACGTATTATTGGGAATTTCAAAACTAGAGAAGAAATGATAGAGATGTACACACAACTTTGTGCAGGTACCCACTCGGGTGAAGTAGCAATGTTGAAGGGAAAAAGGTTAAATCTGGAGAGAAAGTCGTTTCTTTGGAATAAAAACTCAAGTTGCAAAAGGCAAAGGCAATGAAGTCAAGTGGTTAGGTATGAAAACATTTGACGTGGTTTGTTACAAACTTTATGTTTCTATTGACACCTCTGCAACTGCTTTGGTCCATCCCTGTCATCAACTGCGAGCCTGATTAATGTAAAACACTACAAGAAAAACCTATTTTAATTGCAGCCTGGGATGACGTTGTAAGCATGTTATGCAATTAATATCGTGAGTTAAAATATAAGTCATTCTGATTTGAATTATGTGAAACTAAAGCTTTCATGAAGTCAGAACATGTCCAAGACCAAAACGAACACGATCAACGAACTGAAATGTATTAAGATCGATGTGTGACATTTACTGCTCTGTTTACTATAAAATTCAAATATTTCACCATTTAAATTCATTACTTTGCAAAGTAAACACGACAAGTGCTCAATAAAGAAGGTTGACACCTCCGTGGATGCATACTGCATCATATTCTTTTGAGATTAGAAAGACTTGTTTTCTATTCAGACATGGAGTAATGTTTGTGTTTAAATAATAAATGTAGGTTATCCTTGAGAAAGTATTGTGAAATTACACGACTCTGTTGATAGGTCATAAGGTTTTGTCAACCAACTCATTTCTCCATGAACAGGCATTTCAAATATTATAAATGTAGACAGATTTTGGTATTTGGAAAGCAACAGAAATGATAAGCGTTCAAACTAACCGTTATTATTTTTTATGCTACAGAAATATCCCATCCTTTAAAAAAACGACCCCAGTTATTTTCATCGGTAGAATAACTTTTAACCAAGTCATTGCTTTACTCAAAATTAATCGGTCAAACTGGTAAATTGTCGAGATAGATAAAGCATAGAGTGCTTTTGGCTCTTCCTGTTATACGTTGTGTTACATGAATTTGCAACTAATTAGCAAAAGCAAAACTAATTTGTTAACAGTAGAAAACTGTTGGAAAATTAATCAATTCATTATGAAGAAATATTAAGAGGTGTACTAAAAGATGAATGCTGAATTATGTGAGCATCACTCATCACTTTTGATTAAATGATATGAAAAATTGCTTTATACAAAGCAAATATTGATTTCATTTTTTAGTTTATTTGTTACAGTAGGTTATGCTTTTAATTTAGTACCATTCACCACTCCCAATCAAATAATCCTCTATCATCACTATCAATCAAACAATCCTTTTATTTATCACACAAATGCTGATATTTTTTATTTTGGTGTTTTGATATTTGATTTTTACCTTCTAATTTCGATTTGATGATTGGCAGTAATATATTTTTTACCTTCTAATTTCTGTTGGCAGGTCTTTGTTAAGGAAATCCAGAGCATTAGCTTGATCTTTGCAACATGAACGCTCACCCTATTATAATGGTTCAGTAAAAGACTCTAGGACAATTTCTGAAGTCGTAGTTTTCTGTCTTTCACTTGAGCACTGAGGTTTCAGCGTGTTGTTTTCCCTTTTCAGAATAGGTATGTCTTTATTCATATGTAAAGCTAATGCCTGTGTCTGTCTCCCCTATTTCTTAATTGGTTATTGTAGATTCATTTCCTATATATATGTATACGTACATATGTATGTATGTGTGTGTGTATAACACTTCACACATGCAATATATGAGAAAACATAAAAACAGACTCCATGCTTTACTGGATTCAGAGGGCACCTATGTGTATGACCAACAAGGACTTATTTCACAAGCTCTATCTTACTATGCTACATTGTTCAATGGTCAAGCATTGTCCTTTCCTCCTCTCATACATCCAGTTGAACTGATAAATAAATATCAAAAACACACACACACACACATGCTATATATATCATGGCTGCAAAAACTGCAAATATGATAATGATGAAAAACATGGCATACAAGTCCTTCCTTCCAGAAAAAAGAGTAAAATTAAATGTTAACTGCATGCAAACGAGTTGCTAATTTACAAATCGGCAATGTTATTTTTTGTTCGAAATAAAAAAAAGTGAAGGATGATGCACATTAAATGGTAAAAACACAAACATGAACTGATCATAATAACATTTAGGATCGTAGATTTGTAGGATCTGTGTATCTAAGCAACTCAGTACCATAGTTGTAATAATTTACATAAACAGGAAATGCTATGCCCAATTTAATTTTGCAATGGTTTGAGCTGGAGTGCCAGAGTATGTATATATATATAAATGGAAGCAACAGTTCCTTGAGGCCATTTCTAATCATTTTGGCAAATTAAAGTTATCAAGTACAATGCCAAATTATCATCTGTCTAGTAAATGATTAGCTAGAAGCATATTGTGATTTTAGCATGGTTTGATCTACAATAAGAATCTATATATCAAACCATGGATTATGATATATTGCAAGTATAAATTTGTTAAATGAAATTTATAGAATCAAATGGTAAGGAAAACCATTTGCAATCAGTTATGATATATGTGCAGTTGGAGGTTGAACAGAGAGGTTTGCTGATGGGGGAGTAAAGTTTTTTGTGGTTTATTGAAGTGATTTGTGGTGGTATATGAGAGATTTGAGAGCAAGGCAGTAAGGGGTTGAAGGGGATGTGCAGCAGTGTGTTGTTTGTTGATGGTGGTCAGAAAAGTTTGGTGGTGAGATGTTGATAGTTTATGAAGGAGATGGTTGAGGGGGTTTGAGGAGCAGTAGCACTGCAAGTTATATGTATGCATAGTTGATAATGTAAATGTACAGTTGAGAAAGTAAAAACAAGTGGAGGATGTGGTGGAGGATTGTTCAGTGGTTGACTATGGTATCACTGGTAGGCTTGTTGCAGCAAGGAGATGGTTTGACTGTAATGTTGTGTGTTTGGTTTTGCTGGAGGTTGTGGGTGGAATGTTGAAGGCAGGTTGAGTTTGCTGTTGAAGTGCACTGATGGGTGGAAGTGGTATGGGGTTAGTAATGGTAGCTGTTAGTAGGATGGTCAATGGGTTGAAGTATGTGCAGTTGCAATTGTTGTGGGTGTTGTATGTATGCACAGTTTGGAAGTGCAGTGGTTCAGGGGTTGTTGTGTTGACAGTTCGATATAATGATAGGATGATATGATGATGATGATTAGCAGTGAGGAGGAGTTGTATGTAGAAGTTAGGAGGTGGAGTTTAGCAAGGAGATTGGTCAGTTAAGGTGATGGTGGAGATGGCTGTAATGAGGAAGGCAGTGGTGATGCATAGAGGTGAGGCGATGCACAGAAGTTAGGGGTAATATGATCAGGTGGAGGCAGTTTGGAGATGTAGTTGTGATTTTCAGTGAATTACTGACAATGAAAAATATTGTTGTGAATGTGCAGGGTACTGTTGTGTTGATGGTGGTTGAATGGTGAGGGATGGTAGCAGCAACGCAGTGATGTGAGAAGTAATGCAGTAGTGAATGTTTGTAGAAGGTGTTCACTAGTATGTGAATGTTGCAGTTTTGGTTGAGAGGCAGTGTTCACAGGTATATGAAGTGCTGACTGGCAGTGGTAGAAGGTGTTCACTGATTGACGCAGAAATACGTTGATGGCAAGCAAGGCAGTTATGAAGGAATGCAAATGCAATTAAAACTAGAAAACAAACAAACAATCAAAATACAATCAAAATTCACAACTAACACTCTTCCAACTTCCATCAAAAAGGGTGGTACGGGATAAACTATTCCAACCATTTTCCTGTTGTTCGCATATCAGTGTTCAGATAAGTTATTTGGCTCTCACTGAAATCTAAGTTAAAATTGTATTTACTAATATGGCGGTTTAGCAGCAGCACGTGCACATAACGTTGCCTTTTTTTACCAGTAACATGTGTTTACATGCTTGCAACTTATACATAGCAAGCTAAAAATAATAATTAACCGCAGTATTTGCTCCTTTTATTCTGTTACTATATTTGTGCAGACTTGCACACACTTACTGTCTAACTGTATAATACATACGGTGGTCCTTTAGAATTGTGCAAACTGTGTTTTCACCGTATCTACACTATTATTTCTTATGTATCTGTTGCCAAGCTATTATTAGTTCTGTTCCATTTTGGCATTACAGTTTGATAATATTGGCTGATGGATGAGTTGAACATTTAAACGTTGAACACATCTACTGTCCGCAGAAAAATAATAAAAATCGTGCACAGTTTTTAAGTTACGTAAATGACTTCTGCCTGTTTAAATTCCTACCAGTTACAACATACAACCGAAGACAAAAAGTATCGTAAATTGAAACTGAACAGTTTCCTACATTTATTTCATCAGACTACCAAAGGTCACCATCTGTTACATCTACAGTCATATATAATCTACCATCCATCTATTACTTGCTTAAATCATTATTTCTGTTCCATCTTTTCTAAAAATGGATTTTATCCATTGGATATAAATTTTGGCACAGTTAAGCATTTTAGCATATGAAACTTCAAATTTTTAGATGGCGTTTACTCACTGATCATTTCAAATTTCTTCATTGCAGGTAATTAAAGATGGCGATGACACATTCTTCTTCCGTAGCAAGTAGCAAGTAGTAAGCATATGAAACTTTTTAGATGCACGTTTTGTTGTTGGCATTTGGTGTGGACTTACTGTATTGATATTATACTTTTACTTAACATATAACGTGTCTTTGTTTAACAGAATTTGTGGCAACTTGGTTTACTTTGTTATTTTTGTTTATGGATATTATTGAAACTTGGTTTATGGATGTCTTTTGTTTATTAATATTCTCTTAACTAGTTTATGTAACCAATTAATAGTTATTAGAACCTGTTATATATACTAGTAGCTTGAATATGTTTAAAATATAGTTTTGGAATATTCAAAAATAGAGTGGAATATTGAAGCTGTTATATAAATATAAGACAGCGTTTGATTAATGCTGTCAATGAAGAAACAACAGCGTTTAATTCGTGCTGTAATAATCTTGAAACTGTCAATAACAGCGTTTATTACATGCTGTCGAAATAGTTGATGATCCAATCACAGCGTTTTTAACATGCTGTCGAAATTGTTGATGATTCAGTAACAGCGTTTAGAAAAAGCTGTTGTAAACAGTTAAAGTAGAATTTGAACATCTTCGACAACTAAATTATAAACGCTGTTGAAACATAATACAGCATGTCTGAAAACGCTGTAAAAAGATTATTGACAGCTCGTAAAAAACGCTGTCAAAGAGATGTTTCAACAGCGTTTATATAAAAGCTGTTGTAAGGTATGTACATACGACAGCATGTCGTTATACAGCGTTTGTAATAACGCTGTTGTATCATATTACAGCGTTTATCAAACGCTGTTAAAAGCCTTTTGTGGTGTAGTGTCCTGAACTCTTCAAGGTATGGCCCTAAGGTGTCGTGTCATCTCACGACATTGTAACTTGTTCTAAGTTTTAGAATTCTGCATGCTAAGCTAGAATTGGATGCATGGTTGGCTGATTGCTATGGATGGTAGGCATGCAGAATAGTCTTTGATTGCTTTGATTGTTTGGAATTTCGGGGGCGAAATTCCTAAGGGGGAGAGAATGTAACGACCCGTATTTTTACGGATCGACAAGTTCGTCAAAATCTAGAATTTTAGCATTTTTAAGTCATTTCAGATTTTAGGCAGAATTTCGCTAAGTCTTAGGTCGTAAACGACCTAAGTGATAGGTCGTGACCGACTTAAGAAGATAGTGGGTTGGTCGTATGTTGGTTTAGGTCGTAGACGACCAGGGAAGGTGGAGCGACCTAAGAGTTAGGTTGTAGGTTAGCTTAGGTCGTGTTGAAAGTTATGTCGTGTGCGACCTAAGGATGAGGTGGTTAGGTCGTATGGCAGTTTAGGTCGGTTGAGCGACCTAGGAGTTGATAACTTATAGAGTCTAGACGACTTATGGGGTAGGCGACCCAAGTTTTGAGCGACCTAAGAGATAGGTTGGTAGCGACCTAAGTAAACCAGTAGTTAGCGACCTATAATAGTTCGCGACCTAAGGGTTAGCGAGTTAACAACCCAGTATTTAGCGACCTAGTGGATAGCTTGTTAGCGTAGTTAGGTCGTTAGGCGACCTAAGGAGTTAGGACGCGTGAGTTGTTAGGTCGCTGGGTTTTGTCTAGGTGTTAGGTCGGGTGAGTGATAGGTCGCGTAAGCGCTTAAGCGTTAGGTCGCTGATGCGCTTAAGTGTTAGGTCGTAACCTCGTTAGGTCGTAGGATGGAGAGCTTTGTTAGGTCGCGTAAGGCTTAGCAGTTAGGTCGAAGATGTGCTTAAGCGCTAGGTCGCAGGTGCGCGTTAGGTTAGGTCATAGAGGCTGGGGGTTTTGCTAAGTCGTAGGATGGTAAGTCTTTAGGTCGGTAGGTTTTAGGTCGTAGGTCGTGAACGACCTAACTCCGAGCGACCTAGGGAAGATTTCTGCTATAAATAGAGGGGGGTTGTTCTCACTTTTTGGGATCCGGATTTCGAAGCGACGAAGTGCTGCCATTTTGAGAGCTCGACTTCTACACTTCTTCACTCCTTTTCTCTACTCTAATCTACTGATTTCTTCCATCCATATCGAAGATCAAGATTGAAGATTCAAGAGCTTAGATTGAAGATCTTCATCTTTTCAAGAGAGATTTCTTCGTTTGAAGCGGATTCGTGATAGATCAAGCTTGATCCTTCGCTGTCCAGATCTGAAGCGTGTAGATTTGGAGTTGTTTAGGTGATTTGGTGAGTGGTGATTATCTCTCACACGGATCCAAAGGAGTATATCGGATTGTTGGCTCGATTTGGTGTTAAAATAGTGATTTCCATGCATTTTCTTCATCCTAAGTGTAGATCCATGTAGATCCATTGTTCATGATGATTTGACAACCATTTTACTAAGTGTTAACCTATGCAAGTTCATTCATCAAGATTGTAGAGACATTTCTTATGATTTCATGCATGTTAGACTTTCAACTCTTTAATTACGAAAATGCCATTAGTGTTATAATTATCTACTTAGATCATATTTGAATGCTTGATTGCTTGGATTAATGTTTGGTTTGATTGATTGTTATGAATTAGATGATTGATGGTTTGATTTAGACCGAAGATGATTCAAAAGCTAGGAGAAAGGCTCTTGGATTGGGTAAGCTGCTCGTGGCATATGTAGCGGGATGATGAAGCTCTTATGCGTAGATTTGATGATGTGATGTTGAGATGAGGCTTTGCGAGGATGTGATGAAGCGAGGCAATCATGTGATGAAGACTTGGTCTAATCCAGACGGGATCATTCCAAGCATGTTGATAACTCGGTGATATGATTCGAGTTGAGGATAATGAATGGATATGAGAATAGACGTCGAGGAGGATGACTAGGAGGCTTGGATAGTATCGTTGTTGAAGGTTCTAGCATGCTCTAAGCAAGAGTACGTTTGGGTAGATTCGATAGTCCCAACGGCCAACTGTTGATGGTCGAGTACTCTGGGCAGATTTGATAGTCCTAGGCACGGGCTGCGACGACGTGCGGGAGTTATGTCTAGAACCGGGGTTTCCATTAGCCCTTGGCGGACGGCTGAAAGAATGTGCCGGTCATTCAATTAACGGTGATATCGAAGCAATGATAACAGTGATAGCCAGAGTCATGGATGTTTGGTTGTATCGTCATTCGAACTAAAGAGCGGTATTTTCTGGGTACTTATCTGATTTAGGCCTTGGTACTTGGAAAACATCGCCCTTGACTCGAGTGATAGTAGCTTTCAAGGTTTTAAATATCGGATTTCGATCACGTTTCGTCTCGGAATTTTTACACAAGTTATCTCGTATCGGGGGAGATCTCGGACGAGATGAGTACATATCGGGTGTATATCTCGAATTGACATCTCGGGTCTTATAATGCATCTCGGGAATATCTCGGATGTACTTATGTGTCTAAAATTGATGTGTCAAAAATTTATTTAACGGTTATAACTTTCTTAATAAAAATAAAAATGCTAATATACTTGATTTACATGGAAAAAGGAATAGTTTTAGAAGAGTAGTAGCTTGAATAGCTTAATTGATTTCGTAATGATTGAATAATATCTTTTTATTTGAACATAATAAAGAAGTGAAACCTTTCGCTATGACTCATTAAGATAAAAAGTAAAGAATATGTTCAAGAAGTTGGTAAATTATAATTGGATTGAGTAGTTTCTTTTGAATCAATGTGAAAATAAAAAATATTATGTAAAATAAGAAAAATGCATAATTTCGGGTGAGATCTCGAATTGAGATTTTGATCCATATTTCGGGTGAGATTTGAATATCTCGGACGAGATGAGTGTTGAGGGAGATATGGAGGAGATTTGATGTCTCGTCTCGTTTAAGTGTGAAAAGGAGATCTCGGAGGAGATCTCGGGCGATATATAGGAGATTTAAAACCATGGTAGCTTTACTTTAAATTGTATGCTCTGCTATGTTTGCTTCTGCTTAGTGTGTGTCTGGGGGCTATCACTGTAGAATGAGGTTGGAGTGGGAGGGTTGTATTCCTATTCCTTTTCCTTTATGCTCTTTTGGTATGTTGTTAGTTAATTTACTGCTCACTAAGACTGTTGTCTAACTCAAGGCTTTATGTTTTAATTCTTATCGCCTTGGGCTGTTCGTCCATTTTGGGACGGGCAGACTAGGTAGCAGGTGACAGGTGCTGTTATCTTCTCATGATGCTGATATCGAAGACGAGCTAGAGGGTTGCATATTATCTTCTTATACGTACTGGATGTTCCGCTGTTTGTATAATCTCTGAGTGTTATGTAGTGAGGCTTGATGTATTGACTATTTGGATGCTTGTATTCAACTATTATGAAGTTTTATTGATGGGATTTTATTCTGTGAAGCTTCACTATACATATATGTTCTATTGTATTTTGTCCATGCTCTGTGAGTAATACGATAGATTCTGTTGTTTTAATCTACCCTGACAATCGTCCATGGTCGCCTGGCACACTTTACAGCGCACTACCTCTAGATTCGGTGCAGGGGTCATGGGCGGTCGTCACATTATCTTTGTTGATAATTAGATATTTGTGTTTTCTGATTATCGTTTTTGATAATTAGATATTTGTGTTTTCTGATTATCGTTTTTGATAATTAGATATTTGTGATTTCTGATTATCGTTTTTGATAATTAGATATTTGTGATTTCTGATTATCGTTTTTGATAATTAGATATTTGATGTTTTCTGATTATCGTTTTTGATAATTAGATATTTGTGATTTCTGATTATCGTTTTTGATAATTGGATATTTGATGTTTTCTGATTATCGTTTTTGATAATTAGATATTTGCGATTTGTGATTATCGTTTTTGATAATTGGATATTTGATGTTTTCTGATTATCGTTTTTGATAATTAGATATTTGTGATTTGTGATTTGTGATTATCGTTTTTGATAATTAGATATTTGATGTTTTCTAATTATCGTTTTTGATAATTAGATATTTGTGATTTCTGATTATCGTTTTTGATAATTAGATATTTGATGTTTTCTGATTATCGTTTTTGATAATTAGATATTTGATGTTTTCTGATTATCGTTTTTGATAATTAGATATTTGTGATTTCTGATTATCGTTTTTGATATTTAGATATTTGATGTTTTCTGATTATCGTTTTTGATAATTAGATATTTGTGATTTCTGATTATCGTTTTTTTATAATTAGATATTTGAGATTTCTGATTATCGTTTTTGATAGTTAGATATTTGTGATTTCTGATTATCGTTTTTGATAATTAGATATTTGATGTTTTCTGGTTATCATTTTTGATAATTAGATATTTGTGTTTTCTGATTATCATTTTTGATAATTGGATATTTGCTAATTTTGCTGATTATGAGATTTTCTAGTCTCTAATTGATTCTAGATTATGTTGATTATATTGAATTGCTATTTTTTATCTATCTCTGTTGATAGTTAGAGTTTGCTGATTATGAAGTTCGGGCATTCTAGTTATTTGCTGGATAACTAAATATTTGCAATTTTGCGATTTATGATTTTAGTTTTCTAATTGTCTTTGTGGGTAATTAGATTTTGCTATTTACTAATTATCGTATCGATAAATAGATATAGTTGTTTTGTGATTTCTGTGTTCTAATTATCTAATTGATAATTAAATATTGCTGAAAATTGTATTTACTCAGTTTTGTTGTTTTCTGGTTATCTATTTGATAATTAGATTTTGTTGAGAATTTGTGAATTTCTTTTATGAAATTAAAAGATTTCTTCGGCGTTTGTATCCTCGACCTTTATTTTTCTAGCTTAACCAGTTTATGTTAGAAAAATAATTGTTATGGACAACTTTAATTAAGAAAATTGCGGGGACGCAATTTTTATAAGGAAGGGAGTCTGTAACAACCCGGGGTTTTGCACCAGCTAATTATCGTCATTAGACGATTAATTCTGCTAGCTACTTGCTATTAGGAGTGTTTTTAATCGGATTGAAATTCTTTTAAATATTTGTTAAATGTTGGGTGGGCTTTAAACATTGAGTCTTGGCCCACGTTTTCGTTGTTTTGGTGCTGCGTTGTATCGAGATAGAGACCTGGTTCCTCCATTCATTCGTTCGCAAACCCTAAGCAATATACAAAATAAAATGGCGGCTCTTCTCTCGTTCATTCCTTTTTAGTAGGGTTTTGAACAAAATTGAAGACGCCGACTTTAATTAGATCAATTTAGTAGATATATGCGGGTAGCTTCGATCGATCGTTTCCTCGTTGCTCGCTTCGGGTGTCGATTTTGGTTCTTCGAAACTAGGTGAGTGT
Source organism: Allium fistulosum (assembly GCA_030737815.1). NCBI lineage: Eukaryota > Viridiplantae > Streptophyta > Magnoliopsida > Asparagales > Amaryllidaceae > Allium > Allium fistulosum. The sequence goes on along the minus strand of CM060908.1, from coordinate 153,353,150 downwards.
TTTTTACTCACATCTGTTATTCAAACTAAGTAAAGTGCTTCGACTGTTCGATTGTGTTTCGATGTTGATGTTTTCTCTGACTTGTTCAAATTCGTATACTTTGGGTTACCTAATTCCCATGGCTCGATTTTTACTCGTGTGATTTCTTGACACCCACGGTGTTGAATTGATTTTGCTGGCATTTTTGGTTCTGTGAATTCTGATGACTTCGGCATTTGTTCGTAGTTGATTTTGTGAAAATATTTGCTTTCGACATTTAAACTTGACATTGTTTGTTCATGTTAACATCTGGCTTGATGTCTGTTTGCAACCTAGCTCATTTACTTGATGTCTGGCATTTTGTTCCATCCCTGATGAAGTTGATTTAGTTGAACCACATATATTGTTTGCATATTTTCAAGTTGCCTCCAGTTCATTGTATATGCACCTGGTTAAACATGTTGTGCATATATGCTAACTTGTATGCATTGTTTGTTCACTTGTAGTCGAAATATCATTCGAGTTTAATCATTCATTGTAGCTGCCTTGACCATTTGAGGCAGTCTGCATAATTGTTTCATGTAGTATGGGGAATAGGTAAGGTTGCTTTCATGTGGTTCCATTGATGAAATGGTTCATCATTGTTTTGTGTATTAGTGCTCATCCATGCTTTGCTTGATCCAGTTTGCATAGAGTTGCATTATTAGGCTTGAGATTATGTCTCAGTGATGCAGAATTTGTTGTTGGTTTGATGTTGAATTCACAGTGGCATTTGCTATTTGTTGCATATGTATTTATCCACTTGTGTACATACGTGTATGTATGTATGTATGTATGTTTCTGAACTGTCTTTGAGTTTTGGTTCCATTGGTGGCTGCAGTTTCATTTTGTTTGCAGTTGTGTTGAGTCATGCTAGCCGTGACTTGACCTTTGCAGTTTCGACTTGCTGTTAGTATTTGATGTTGAGATGATATCAGATGCTGTAGTGGCGAGGCAGTACACGCGAGCGTGTGTTGCAGCCCTATCAGAATTGACGTTTTTATGTGAAGTTTCAATTGTTTGAATTGCTTCGTATGTTCAATTCAATATTTTGAAAGTATATTTTGATTTGCTTTAATTTGCTGATTTGTTGTTTAACACAGTTTCGTGTTATATCTACCGTTATCCGATTCTCTTGTTGAAGGATTGGATATACGAGGTTTATTGTGACTGTCGTCTATTTGATTATTTAATTATTATTGCTTCCGTGCATTAATAACTGTGTTTGAATTAGACTGACCCGTGTATTATTTTCTTTTGAATTTAATACTCGGGTCCGACCGAGTTATTTCAGGTGGTTGATATCTTGCTTTGGGTTGCTGTTTGAGCTATAAAGCCTCTTCATATCTTTTGGAGTAGTAGTTGTCATAGTATAGGATGATATGTATTCATGTATATTATTTACAATAATGTACTTGTATATGTAACTTCTAGTGTCGACAGTTGAAGTTGTATCATATGTATGGTATCACATGTATTGTAACTGACTTCAGTTATATATATATATATGAGATTTTATATTATCTGTGTTCCGCATTTAGCTAATCTGTGTTATTATTATATATGTTGTCCTAAACTATTATGAACCATCGTAGTTCGTTTTATACTAGAATTGAATATGTCGATGGGAGTAAATTAAACAAAGATCAAAGAGATGAAAAATATATATACTACTCTTATCGAGATAATCAATATTAGTGTAAGGCCTAACTACGGATGGCCGCTCCTATCCAGCCTTATTCTTCGTAATAACAGACAGTATTTCCTTTTAATACTCTTTGTTATTGTGAGCATAGAGGTGGGGCATCACAGTTGGTATCGGAGCTAGGGGTTTATGGACATAATATAAAACATAACTTATATGGAACATGTGTTACAACTAATTGTTGATGTTTTTATTTGTGTTTTGAGTCAAAACTAAAGTTTTGAAATTATAATGAAATTTTTAAATATCCTTATTTAAAAATAAAAGTTAAATTGTGTTTTGATGATTGAGTAATTTGTGTTCTGTTTATCAGAGTGCGCAGCGGAAACAGTGACTATCTTTGCCGAGTACAGCTGATAATCCTTTTGATTTAAAAATCAAAATATGAAAATGAAATAAATTTCATTGTATTGTTACATAGATGTGTTTATTTTTGTTTTCTTTGAAAATTTCGAATCCGATTTGAGGATCCGAAGCGATTGCGGTTATGTGATTTTGTTGAGATTTTTGTTGTTTTAAATTATCTTCATTGAAGATATAATCGAGTGATTTATTTGTTCATCTTGTAGTGTGCGTGCAAATATGAGTTGCACGTTACTGCATTAAATTTACGTTGAACCGGTGTTTGGTTTAAACGTATTTTGTTGCCGTTATTTTTATGATGGGATTTCTACATCGGTGCTAAATTTTTGAAGCACGTTGTTTTGTTGATATTTTTAATGAATGAAAATTCACTGGTATTATTTTGATGAGATTTTGATGTATAATAATTAATGTCGCTTTGACTTCAGTAACCGTCAAATTTTAAAGTGGATTTTCAAGCGGTTATTCCGCAATGCTGATTTGACATTCGTTTTTACGGTGTTTTGGAAAGTGCAATTTTCTTATCGAAATTGCTACTGATGTTGCTGTTTTAATCACGGGTTTTCAAATCGTTTTAAAATAAAATTATTTTCAAAAATTTTACAGTTTGCGCTTTCAAAAGAATGAGGAAGCGATTTAAACGCTTCAGTAAAATTGAGGACTATGAACCCTCACTTTTACTGATTCGCTTAACTCCGGACTTGTCCGTTTGAGAACGTAAAATGTTGTTTATTTAAAATACACAATTTTGCACTTTCAAGGAAACGACGAAGAGAATTAAACGATTTAGAAAAACTCATGGTATGGGACATGTGCGTTTGCTATTTTGGTTAATTCCGGACTCGTTAATTGAAACCTCTGCTGTTTGATGATTTTGATGATTTTGTGTGCTTTCGAGCCACTATGTTGGACCTTCGGGTCATACGCTGGACCTTCGGGTCATCTGATGGACCTTCGGGTCAAATACCAGTACTAGACCTTCGGGTCACTCTGCGGACTTTCGGGTCATTTGATGGGAGCAAAAAATTTATAGTACTTGGTAGGCTTCGGCCATATGTTGTTGCACGTGTGGCGTAGCTTAGACTCGCCATCTGCTGGGATCGATTCACCTTTTATGTTGATTTTCTAGTCATCTTAATTGATTTATAGATATTTGGGTTTCTAATTATCTGCAGGTAATTAGATATTTGCTGATTTGAGTTCTAATTATCTTTGTTGATAATTAGATATTTGTGTTTTCTGATTATCGTTTTTGATAATTAGATATTTGTGTTTTCTGATTATCGTTCTTGATAATTAGATATTTGTGATTTCTGATTATCGTTTTTGATAATTAGATATTTGATGTTTTCTGTTTATCGTTTTTGATAATTAGATATTTGTGATTTCTGATTATCGTTTTTGATAATTAGATATTTGATGTTTTCTGTTTATCGTTTTTGATAATTAGATATTTGTGATTTCTGATTATCGTGTTTGGTAATTATATATTTGATGTTTTCTGATTATCGTTTTTGATAATTAGATATTTGTGATTTTTGATTATTGTTTTTGATAATTGGATATTTGATGTTTTCTGATTATCGTTTTTGATAATTAGATATTTGTGATTTGTGATTTCTGATTATCGTTTTTGATAATTAGATATTTGATGTTTTCTGATTATCGTTTTTGATAATTAGATATTTGTGATTTCTGATTATCGTTTTTGATAATTAGATATTTGATGTTTTCTGATTATCGTTTTTCATAATTAGATATTTGATGTTTTCTGATTATCGTTTTTGATAATTAGATATTTGTGATTTGTGATTATCGTTTTTTGATAATTAGATATTTGATGTTTTCTGATTAAAGTTTTTGATAATTAGATATTTGTGATTTCTGATTATCGTTTTTGATAATTAGATATTTGATGTTTTTCGATTATCGTTTTTGATAATTAGATATTTGTGTTTTCTGATTATCATTTTTGATAATTGGATATTTGCTAATTTTGCTGATTATGAGATTTTCTAGTCTCTAATTAATTCTAGATTATGTTGATTATATTGAATTTCTATTTTCTATCTATCTCTATTGATAGTTAGAGTTTGCTGATTATGAAGTTCGGGCTTTCTAGTTATTTGCTGGATAACTAGATATTTGCAATTTTGCGATTTGTGATTTGTGTTTTCGAATTGTCTTTGTAGGTAATTAGATTTTGCTGTTTTCTAATTATCATATCAATAATTAGATATAGCTGTTTTGTGATTTCTGTGTTCTAATTATCTAATTGATAATTAAATATTGCTGAAAATTGTATTTACTCAGTTTTGTTGTTTTCTGGTTATCTATTTGATAATTAGATTTTGTTGAGAATTTGTGAATTTCTTTTATGAAATTAAAAGATTTCTTCGGCGTTTGTATCCTCGACCTTTATTTTTCTAGCTTAACCAGTTTATGTTAGAAAAATAATTGTTATGGACAACTTTAATTATGAAAATTGCGGGGACGCAATTTTTATAAGGAAGGGAGTCTGTAACAACCCGGGGTTTTGCACCAGCTAATTATCGTCATTAGACGATTAATTCTGCTAGCTACTTGCTATTAGGAGTGTTTTTAATCGGATTGAAATTCTTTTAAATATTTGTTAAATGTTGGGTGGGTTTAAACATTGAGTCTTGGCCCACGTTTTCGTTGTTTTGGTGCTGCGTTGTATCGAGATAGAGACCTGGTTCCTCCATTCATTCGTTCGCAAACCCTAAGCAATATACAAAATAAAATGGCGGCTCTTCTCTCGTTCATTCCTTTTTAGTAGGGTTTTGAACAAAATTGAAGACGCCGACTTTAATTAGATCAATTTAGTAGATATATGCGGGTAGCTTCGATCGATCGTTTCCTCGTTGCTCGCTTCGGGTGTCGATTTTGGTTCTTCGAAACTAGGTGAGTGTTTTTCACTCACATCTGTTATTCAAACTAAGTAAAGTGCTTCGACTGTTCGATTGTGTTTCGATGTTGATGTTTTCTCTGACTTGTTCAAATTCGTATACTTTGGGTTACCTAATTCCCATGGCTCGATTTTTACTCGTGTGATTTCTTGACACCCACGGTGTTGAATTGATTTTGCTGGCATTTTTGGTTCTGTGAATTCTGATGACTTCGGCATTTGTTCGTAGTTGATTTTGTGAAAATATTTGCTTTCGACATTTAAACTTGACATTGTTTGTTCATGTTAACATCTGGCTTGATGTCTGTTTGCAACCTAGCTCATCTACTTGATGTCTGGCATTTTGTTCCATCCCTGATGAAGTTGATTTAGTTGAACCACATATATTGTTTGCATATTTTTTGGTTGCCTCCAGTTCATTGTATATGCACCTGGTTGAACATGTTGTGCATATAAGCTAACTTGTATGCATTGTTTGTTCACTTGTAGTCAAAGTATACTTCGAGTTTAATCATTCATTGTAGCTGTCTTGACCTTTTGAGGCAGTCTGCATAATTGTTTCATGTAGTATGGGGCATAGGTTAGGTTGCTTTCATGTGGTTCCATTGATGAAATGGTTCATCATTTTTTTGTGTATTAGTGCTCATCCATGCTTTGCTTGATCCAGTTTGCATACAGTTGCATTATTAGCCTTGAGATTATGTCTCAGTGATGCATTGCATTTGTTGTTGGTTTGATGTTGAATTCACAGTGGCATTTGCTATTTGTTTCATATGTATTTATCCACTTGTGTACATACGTGTATCTATGTATGTTTCTGAACTGTCTTTGAGTTTTGGTTCCATTGGTGGCTGCAGTTTCATTTTGTTTACAGTTGTGTTGAGTCATGCTAGCTGTGACTTGACCTTTGCAGTTTCGACTTGCTGTTAGTATTTGGTGTTGAGATGATATCAGATGCTGTAGTGGCTAGGCAGTACACGCGAGCGTGTACTGCGGCCCTATCAGAATTTACGTTTTTATGTGAAGTTTCAATTGTTTGAATTGCTTCGTATGTTCAATTCAATATTTTGAAAGTATATTTTGATTTGCTTTAATTTGCTGATTTATTGTTTAACACAGTTTCGTGTTATATCTACCGTTATCCGATTCTCTTGTTGAAGGATTGGATATACGAGGTTTATTGTGATTGTCGTCTATTTGATTATTTAATTATTATTGCTTCCGTACATTAATAACTGAGTTTGAATTAGACTGACCCGTGTATTATTTTCTTTTGAATTTAATACTCGAGTCAGACCGAGTTATTTCAGGTTGTTGATATCTTGCTTTGGGTTGTTGTTTGAGCTATGAAGCCTCTTCATATCTTTTGGAGTAGTCATTATCGTAGTATAGGATGATATGTATTCATGTATATTATTTACAATAATGTACTTGTATATGTAACTTCCAGTGTCGACGGTTGAAGTTGTATCATATGTATGGTATCACATGTATTGTAACTGACTTCAGTTATATATATATGAGATTTTATATTATCTGTGTTCCGCATTTAGCTAATCTGTGTTATTATTATATATGTTGTCCTAAACTATTATGAACCATCGTAGTTCGTTTTATACTAGAATTGAATATGTCGATGGGAGTAAATTAAACAAAGATCAAAGAGATGAAAAATATATATACTACTCCTATCGAGATAATCAATATTAGTGTAAGGCCTAACTATGGATGGCCGCTCCTATCCAGCCTTATTCTTCGTAATAACAGACAGTATTTCCTTTTAATACTCTTTGTTATTGTGAGCATAGTGGTGGGGCGTCACAAAAAGTCTGGTGAATGATAGTAATTACTAGAATCTTTAAGCAAAGTAAAACCAATAGACCTTACAACAGTTCTAGTATATAAAAGGAAACAAAGGAAATAGGGATAAGGAATAAGCTGGAAATAAATACAAATTAACATAATTAATTAAATTTGATTATTTGCACTTGTCTTTGATAGCTGCTTTGATTAGGCTGAATTCCTAATCCTATAATTAGGCTGAAATCCTAATTCTACCCTTTGATCGGCCTGCTACTGCATAGTCCTTACTGCGGACTAGACGCTATATAACTCCCTACACAGAAATAGTGTCTACAAATGACATGCAAAGTATATACTGTGGACTAGACGTTATATAACTCCCTACATAGAAGGCAATGGTGCCTATGAAAGGCACACATACTAAGCGCTTGGAACTCATAACGATTACTGAGCAGCCGAATGGAAGTCGCACGCGTAACCGCTACCATGCTCATGTTACTTGTTGTTCCACCTATTGGGTCTTCTTATTACCTCAAGCTCCAGCATAAGCATGCCCCTCATCCCACTTCAGGCTAATATGGGATCTCGTGTCCATAGAAAATAGGGAAATGCTGTTGGTACTGGCCCGTCATCCAAACAATATCTAGTTGCGCCCCTTGCCCAAATCCCCATGATTTGGACTTCTACTTATTAACCAATTACTACCACTATTAGCATAAGCGTGCCCTCGTCTCACTTCAGGATTATGTGAAACACCGTGCCCATAGAAATAATAAGGGAATGCTATTTGGTACAGGTCCTACTTTTATTCTTGCTTATTAACTTAGATAAATTATTTAAATAAGCCTTTACTTTTGTTCTTGCTATTTGTGCTTATTAATTTATCCTAAGTCTTAAAATAAGCTTCATTCTGTTATTTTTCTTATTATAACCTACGTTATAATTTAGCTTATTTACTTAACCCAAAAATCTAAGTGTAAAAAAAATAAGCTCCTTTCATCTTATACTCTTTTTTAGTTATAATTATAAGTTATAACTAAGCCAATTATCTTTAGTTAGTCCAGTTCTAACATTAATATCATAATTAGGCTCAATTTCAGTCTTAATTCCATTTTTATTACAGTCTTTACAATTTATATCTTATCTTCCGTTATTTCAGTATTCTTATAAGCGTTTAATCTATTCTAATCCATATGCGAAGAAGAAGGAGAAATAAAAGAAAACTGAAAATAGAAGAAAATCCAAAGCATAGGAAAAATATGTAAATAACGCATAAATAACAGTAAATAAATTAAAATACTGTAAATAACTGTAAATAAATGGAAAAGCTATAATTAATAGAATTAAATTAAAATTAACTGAAAAAATAGCTAAAAGAAATAGACTGAAAATAATTGTAAAAACTGTAAATAAATTACTAAAAATGTTATTCCAAAAATCGTAGTAAAACTACAACTATTGGAAACCCTATTATTTTAAATTACTTAAAGAAATCTAAAATAATTACAATCATTCACATGTGGTCCTAAGCTCTTCCCTTTTGGTCTTCCCAGATCCACTTGAGGGTATTAAAATAATTTTATTAAAATGATTCTCTCCTTGGAAAATTATTCCTTTTAGGGTCCTTCCTGAAAAGGTGAACCCAAGCGGAGAAAATCTAGAATAAGAAAAAGTATTTGGCCTAGGGCTCTATTTATAGGTATAGAAGTGGATCTCGGACCGTTGGGTTTGAGGATTGAACAGGATGCAACCACGTCATAGGCTGAATAGGAGCCATCAGATGCAAGAACGGAAGGACTGGATTTGTTAAAAGAATGCAAATGATGCATACAACGTTCGAATCAACGAAACGAACTTTCGTTCGTTCAAAAGGTGAGGCGGGTCGATCGGGCGGTCGACCGCCTTGTTGCCTAGGTCGACCGGCCGGTCGACCTAGCCCATATTATTATTATTTTTTCAATTCTTCTTTATTTTTGTTTAATTCATAACTTGCTCATATTAGCTCGGAATCTGACGTTCTATATATGGAAATTGACCAAAAAATTAGCATGGACACAATGGTGCAACTACCGTGGCTCAATTCAAATAATTTCACAAAGTTATGTTATTATTTCATTAATAAACGAATTAATTATTATGGGTTAAATTTCAGGTTGTTAAAGGAATTTGAAAAATGAATTTTTGGAAAAGAAAGTTTTGAGAAGTTTGTAAAACTAAAAGATGAAATTTTATATTGAAATTTTCTTAAAGAGGAAAATATTTACATTATCTGTAAAGTGCAAATTTTTGAGAGAATCATTTGGAATAAGATTTAGCTAAGATGAAGTGCCTTGAATTTAAGAAAATCATTTTCTAAATTTTATTTGAATGAAATTGCTTTTGATAAAAGAAGTTTTGGAGATTAAGATTAAGGATAAAAGAAGTTATTTAGCTCATATAATTTGTTTTCTCCTAAAATAAATGAATCTTATAAAATTTGAGTTTACAAGAAATGGATTTGAAATTTAAAAGACTTTTGGACTGAGTTATTTTTTCCCTCAATATTAAAATTTTCAGGATAAGAAGTTGATTGAAGGAAATTAAAATCTTGGAAAGTATTTTGAAAATAAATAAGAAGAAGATTTACCAATCCTTAAGCATATAGTATTTGAGTGACATAAGTTGGGTGTTTTAATATTTTGAAGAAAAAAAGGATTTTTTTATAATTGGAAGTAAATAAAATATTTTGGAAAAAAAAGTATATCATGGATTTTATTGTGTTCTGAATGTCATGCGTTTTTGGCATATACTTCGTGCCATAAAGATTACTTCGAAAAAATTTCGGAAATTTTGACATCTGGAAAATAATTTAATTGTTTGTGCATGTATTGTATCATCTAAATGAGTTTGTGTAAAATTCATAGACCATGATAATAAATATTAAGCGAGGAAGGTAGTTCTAAGCTCAAGAAGCTATCAATAAAGGGTCTAATAATTGTTTAAATTGCTCTATTATACTTGATGGGTTGATAGTTGTGTGCAGTGTATGTTTTACAAATGAACGTATTACTAGTATGTGTGTGTGCATACGCACATACATACATGCATACATATATATATATATGTGTGTGTGTGTGTGTGTGTATATATATATATTCATAGATTCTTCTCTATAGTAGAATTGCGGGGACACGGTTTTTTTAAGGAGGGGAGTCTGTAACAACTCTAACTTCAGAACTATTTTAATAAATGAATAACGATTTAAATTAGAAATTTAATTGAGAAATTTTAAGTGTTGAAAGTCACTTTTAAATTATTGATTGAGATTTTATATCAAAATAAACAAATATGAATTTTATTGGTATTTAAAAGTGATTACAAAATAAAGATGGGGTACTTTGAATTGAATTGTGTTAGGATTTATTTTATGATTAATTGCAAAGCTTTAAAATAGAAGAGACCTTAAAAACAAAAGGAAGTAAAAGCAGTTTTCTTTTCATATTAGGTTAATATAACCTAAGCCCATTAAGCCATAATAAGGGAAGTTTTCACTTCTCACTTCTTTCATTTTTCTTATACGTTCAAAAAACAAGAAAAGAGAAAAGAAAATATTCTTTCTGTCATAAACCCTAGGAGCATCAAACTTAAATAAGAATAAATTCTCAGAAATTGTTCGAAATTTAAGGTAATGGATTTAGACTCTATTTAATCCTTTAGATTCTTCAATTTTAATTTTTACAGTAGTTGATTCCTGTATTTGTTCCTTGTGTTTATTGAGTTCTAGGGTTTGGCTGAAATAAGGAAGGCTGGTGTTATTTTGGTTGTTCAAGATAAGAACAAAAGGAATCGAAGTTAGTAATCCTCGCCACTTGGTCTTGATTGATCGCATGCTTGTGTACCTATATTAAAATGATGTTTTCAGCATTGAATTGTTGTGATTAAAAAGTATTATTTATTGAAATCATTTCACGGTTGAACTAGAAAACTCGATGCTTATAATGGGTATTATGATGCATTCTTATGTTGATATGGCTGCATGCATGCTTGAGAACACCATCACATGACCTAAAAACAAAGTGCCATTGTCAGAGATCGACGTAGCACTAACCAGAGGGGTTTCTTGGAGTCGAAATGCTCCAAGAAATGTCACCACCGATCGACCAGTGCTGCTCCCCTGATGGACCGGTGGTAGCAACCTGGAGCTAATTCAACTCCAGGTAGTGTACCATTGTTTGCCTATTCCCTTTCTTTCTTTTGCTTGCTATGTTTCTAAGCTTTTGAAACATGATTTCCTGAGTTTGAATTTAATCCTTCCATCGATTATTTAATATTGGAAAATAATTTTAAAATCTATATATAATATAATCGATTAATAAAACTAGTTTTATCTAATTTCAGTCGGAAGTGGTTTATAAAATCTTTTATGGACTTTTTTGTAACCATTTTGAACTTAACTTATTTTTATAATTTGCTATGATTGGCAATTTTATATTAGATATAGTTAAGTAGTAAATGGTTTTACGGATTAGAAGAATGGTTTTGAGAAATAAGTATATGTTTCACAAATAGATATTCACATATTTAGGTGACTTTTGGAATTTAGCTTGCATGTTAATTATCTCTTTAATGGAGTTATACACAACTACACACACACACACACTTTGATGTCAATTAAGATTTATAGCTTATTATGTTAATAGATAAATATATATAGTTGAAGAAGAAGTTTAAAACTATAGAAAGTATTATGAAAATCATTTTATAGTTTTGTAAAGTTAAAGTAATTATTTTATAAACCATAACTTCTCTTTAGCTTTTTTAATGTGTTTTGCCTTCGAGTTATTTATGGTTTTTTTTATTTCTCTTATGACTTTTGGAGATATTGCTTTTATGCAAATTATTCCTTCTATTAGATGAGAATTCCAATTAAACGATATAGTAGTCAAGTGGTATGGAATACTTGTATCACTTTTGTCGGTTCATTCTTTGACTCGTTTGACAGAATATTTTATTTGAGTGGAATCTACAATCTTTTAGTAAACATATAAGTATCACCAGTTGGTTATGGAACATTGGGTGATACTCGTTTAATAACTAATTGATGGTATTTAACATTTTCTGATCAATAATAATCACTTCGGCATGCTTTCAGGCTCGTCTTTTGTGGTGGCTTGCAATGAGCTTGTCTATTGTGTTGGCTTGTGATGTGCTAGCCTTTAGTTATCGACTTGTGATGTGCTCGTTTATTACGTTGGATTGCGATGTGCTTGCCTTTTGTTGTCGACTTGCGAAGTGCTCGTCTATTATGTTGACTTGCGATGTTCTCGTGTTTAGTTGTTGACTTGCGATGTATTCGTCTATGACTCGCTTTTATGCTAGTCCTTCGATTTAAAAAAAATTGTGGGACTTTGATTTCGACTTGCTTTCATGCTTGTCTTGTTGCTTTGACTCACTTTCATGCTTGTCTTATGCTTTTGACTGGCTTTCATGCAGTCTTATATTAGTTTGACTCGCTTTCATGCAGTTTCTTCTATTCTTGTGATTTCTGAGTTTATGACCTTTCATCATATTTGAGATGATTGCTGTTGAGAGGCATTAGATGACTTTATGACATGGTGATTTGGTATTAATGCATTTTTTATTGGATGTGGCATATTATATAGTTATTACTATATCATGAGTATTATATTTGTTTATTTTATGATCTCATCCTATTATATTTAGGAATAGTCCAATCCGTTTATTATTTCCGTAATGTCTAAGTCAGACCGAGACTTGTCAGGTACAGAGATTCGGTGACCTTGGATATTGGGCTAGCTTTGGAGATAGATATATTTTAGGTATCATTTTGTTCTAGTCCTTGTGTATATATACGTTTTGTATGGTTCTTGTATGAGAGATAGTGGCTTGTGATGTATTTTTTACTTGTCTAGCTATTGAGCCTGTATGTATATATATGTGAGTTTAGTATCCTCTATGTACGGATGAATTTACAAAAATGATTGCAAATCAACCCTAATACATGTGGAAGCAATAAGATCGTGTTGTAGTACGATAAAATAAACATAACTTGAAAATAAAACGACAAATCAACAAATCATACAAGAAAGTAAATAGAGAGTTCACACACGGATTTATAGTGGTTCCACTATTGCTAGATAGTGTACATCCACTTGGGGAGAGGAGATTTTATTACTTTCAGAGAGAAGAATTACAGGATTGATAATGGAAACTAAGAAGAATACGAAGAAATACAAAAAAGAAGATAATTTCTTTCTGATGCTTCTATTCATCCTAATCCCTACCTTTATATAGGGATTATTACTTGAGGTTGAAGTAATTGATTTATGGTCATAAATCAATACCTAACCAATTCTCCAAATCATACGAGAAACATTTACCATTTTATTTTTTCATTTTCCCACAATTTGTATGCGTTTGATAAGATTCCTTCTTTAATCATCTAATTAGAGAATTAATTAATTACTTCACTCTTTTTCAAATATTTCTTCCTCTTATGTAGCTAATCTGTAACGACCCGACTTTTTCTTCACAGAAAAAGTCGTATCATCACGAAGAAAGAAAGGGATAGAAGAAGAAAGGATAGAAAAGAAGAAACAACAACACAAAAGAATCTCACAACGGAACGAATGAAATATAATATATCACATAAAATATTACATAGTATCATATACATCAGAGTTATACAACTTATACATCTCATATTAGACAGTTATAAACACCTGTCTATCATACATCTCAAACATCACAGAGATACAGACTCAATACAAACACAGCGGAAACACCATAATATATCTACACGCTGAAGCCACCTGCTCCAAATCTCCTCCAGAATTCGTCAAAGCTAACCTGAATCCCTCGACTACTCAATACAATATTGAGTACCCAAGAGTTTAATAAAACAGAAAATAAACACTTGGGTCAGACATGGGTCTGGTGTGAGTAAACGGTTAGATTGCTTAACTTTGAAAACCTTTGAAAACAAAAGTATCACGTAAGACTCCCCACAAATAAACATGGGTAAGTTTTTACCTTACGCTAACTAAAACATTTGATAGGAAATCCAGTTATATTATAATAGGGTCTAGGTTTTTCAAGTAAAATACAGAAATAGCTGAAATGCTTACATCTCACATTCCAACATAGTTGGGCACAACTAATACGTACGGCACTTATTGGAGTTTGGATTCCATACAATGGCAGGGCTACCGGGGTACCGCCCGTCACAGTACGTGGCCTAGATCACCGTACCGAGGATCACTCCCAATCCCCTGCAACACAAGGCCGGAACATCCCTTACTGGATAATTCCCGCACAAGATACCTCACGGTTGGGATCAGCAACCGCACACACTAAGCCGAAATAAGAAGGGACTTCTAGACAGAGGTAATCTTGTCCTACTTGGGTGCTACCCACTAACCTTGCTGCACCTCCCCTGTTTTAGCCATTCCCGGTTTGTGAGGCTTGAGGTCACGATTACCTTAGAAAAGAACACATCACTTAGAATGCTCATCGTCCACCTGACGTTGTTCTGAAAGCATTCAATCCATACAAGTTCGTTCCGGGTTCGAACGAAACCGAAGGCATTATCTCGTTACACTCGTTTTGGAATCACCCTCAGAGTTAACGACAATAACCCTTGCACTCTGAATCTTCATCTTCACTTGATTCACGACCTATCGTTAATTTGGATCGATGTGGTATTCGGGTCTCCAGACCTGGAAATCCGGTATACGGAAACCCGATCCCGGTCTCATCGAAATCCAAAGCGTATCTTTTAAGGGCCAAGTTGTTTTAAGGTTAAAACAATTCAATTCTTATCTATATACACAAAGATAGATAATTCAATAGATAATCTACATTATCATCCCAAACAGATAATTCACATTATCATTATAATTCAACCAAACATCCATATCATATATCAGCACATATCTCATCAGAGATATCAAACAATGCAAAGATTTCAATAATATTCATCCATCCCTAAGTAATGATTTATCATCTCTAATTAATTTAAAATGAATTAAATTAATTACTTCATTATAAATCCTGCTTACTTAACCATTAATTAATTATAAATCAATTAATTAATTATCCTCTAATTATTCATTTTAATTAATCATCCTTGATTAATTATCTTTTAATTACTTTATGTAATTATCCTTAATTAATTTCACAAATTAATTATTCTTAACCAAATACAGTAATTAACCTTTAATTACTTCATTAATTAATTAATTATAATCAAATACTTTAATCCTTAATTAATTACAATTAATTAGTTATTCTATAATCACTTATCATTGATTATTAAATCTTAATTAATCAACCTTTAATTACATCATTAATTAATTAATTAATGATCCCTAATTACTCTTAATTATTTATCCTATTTTAATTAATTATGTGATATCCCGGGATCGGGTTTGCTACATTACAGCGTGATAGGGGGTTCTCGCTTTGCGTTAGGTGGCGAACGGGAGACTCTTACCCCTACATGTCCCCGGGGGTAGTATAAGGCCTTTTGGGGTTGGTTGCGACTCGAGAGGGTGGCCGTAAAAGCAAACCCGAGGTATCACTGTGAGCCACAGCGGGGCTGGGATGGTTGAAAAGCCTACCGGTCGTGAACCGTTGCTGAAGGTTGAAAAGCCTAGGTCGTTACAGTTGGTATCAGAGCTGTAGGTTGAGTGAATACCTAGGCTCTGAAGTGGAGTCTATCTTGAGAGCGCGTAATTGTTAGTTATATAAAAATGGTTTTATATTGTGTTAATTGATCAGTTGAGTGGTATATGGATTCTGGTCAATACGAGTAGCTAACGTTATTGATAGGGATCTCTAAACACTTGAACCAGGCCAACGGACACAATATTGTTTTAAAGAGGTAGATGAAATAATTTTACCCAGAAATAATTTTTATATAAAAAAAAATATCATTTTACATATATATATTTATGTATTTCTACCTATTTATTGGGTTACCTGTTCGGGTTTTTCAATATAAGTTATAAAGGTAGATAAGGTTGTAGTGTGTGTAACACAATTACCAATAGTTGGAGTTTGAATGTTTGAGGTTGGAAGTATATATCGAGACTGTAAACCCAATATCGTCTCGAGTAAGTTGACAGTATGGAGTAAGGATGTCTCGGATCTCTGAAGAAAATCCTTTTCAAGATTCGGAGTCCATTATTGGAATGTAAGATTGGTTGAGCTCGGGTGAGCAGATTTTCTAGAGTTGAATCTATCAGTTGTGCAGAAGTAAGTGATGGTAGCTTGGCGACTTCAGGAAGGAGCAGTTGTGTGATAAGACGCAGTATCTATGGATGTTCCCGAAGGAGATTTTATTTTTGGAACAAGATTAAGAAGGTATTGGAGGAACAGTTGATGTCTACCGCAGGAAAGACTCGACTGTATAGGAATTCTCTGATATCAAGTAAGAGAGTTTTGTCTATTTTGAAGTATGGGACTAAGGTCGATTAGTTGTTCTTCGGACATGGTCTCATTGTTCCCTTCAGAAGAGTAAGTTATTGGCGATTGGTTTGGAGCCCGAGTTTCTTTTGGATGTCTGCCATCTGGGAGATTCGTTGAGAGGTTTGTTGATGGTTTTAGTTTTGAGAAGCCTTTGGATTAGAAGTTCTTGGTTAGCTGTGATAGCAGTGCAGCTCGGAGTGTTCGGTGTGCTGTCGAGATAGAGTTTGGAAGCAGCAGTGTGGTTCGTTTCTTCGATGGTTCCGGAATCTTTGTGGTTCTTCTATCAGCAGTCCGGGAAGATGGTGAATGTTTTCTTGAAGGGTTAACCTTGTTCGGAAAAGTTTAAGGCTGTTTTAATTAGTAAAGAGAGAACAGTTTCTTTGGAATCCGAACTAGGTAGGATCGCAAAAGTGAATTGCGATTATTTTGAGAGTTCATCTTGAGTAATCTTTTGTATGAAATTGAGACATCTCAAGAGGAAGTAAAAGTTATCGAAGAGGTCAAAGATTTAGTTTATATCAATTTGGTTCCTAGAGAAGGATTTGGTGAAGTATCTTAGAATTTTATGGAGTATCTGTGTTTTCTCTTCTACTTCTAGTTTCGAGTTTCCTCTAGCCAAGGATAGCTGAAGACAGTACCCTTGACCGAGGACTCGTCTATTCTTTGAGAAGTTGGTTATGTCTTTAAGGTAACCAATGTTTCCGCTTGTTTGTGGATCTAGTTTGTGCTCGAGTTCATCGACATTCTCATCTATGTCAAAATCAGAGTTGTGCAGCGGAAGCAAAAGGTAGTAGCTGTGCAAGAAAGGAAGTAACCTCAGATTTCTACAAGAAGTTTATGTGAATTTCTAAGTGTGTATAGAATTTTCTGGAATCTGGAAGAAGGAAGTTCAGTCTTCTATTTCTTGTGGAGTAGAGTTTGTGGATTTCAGTAGATTTTGGAATATCATCTTGTTGATAGGATCTGGAAATCATTTTGTTCTTGGTCCAGTTGTTTCAAGAAGCATCAGCAAAGGTTAAGTTGATCAGGAAGAGATGAGATAGCTCGGGATCGTCTGGTGAGCTATGCAGATATGAGTCAGAGTTTGGAATTCGGAGTTGGAATTTGGAAACTGTTTAAATTTTCCTCGATTATAAGAGCTATAAGATTTGGTAAGTCTGGAAGCTAGCTCCAAAATATTTTGGAATTTTCTTGTGTTCTTGAGAGGAGTAATTCTTTGTCTACAGGGTTGAATGGCCAGTTTGGATATCTGGAATCCATTTTATTTCACGTATCTCTGAGGGAGTACGTGTATGATCTATTACTGATTGTAGAATCTGCAGTTCAGATGGATTTGGAAGTTGAGTTGGACTTGGGTATGATCTGATATTTTGTTCAGATTGGTGAATCTAAAGAAGAGAGGAGCTCTGGATTATGGTGTGTAGTTTATTTAGCTTCTGTAGAGCGAGTCTCCCGGTGATTTTTACTCGGGAAAACTCGAGATAGTATTATGAAGTCTATTCTGATTTATGTCAGAATAGTTAGTTAGATTAGATTGTTTGATTGGTTGCTTTGATTGATAGGAATTGGATGATAGGTTTGTGTTTAAAATTAAATATCTTTGCTGGGTTATTAAATTAACTTTGCTTTTAATTTCGGGGACGAAATTATTTTAAGGGGGGAGGAATGTGATATCCCGGGTTTTTAGCAATATAAATTTAATAATCTGTATTGATAATTTAATCTTTTAAAAGTTAATAAATATTTAATCTGGCAATATTGATAAGATTTATTTTCAAAGCTAATAAAGTTTTAATCTATTTATAATATATATATTGTTATATATTGTGAATAGGATATCTTTTGTTTTAAATTAAAGATGAATTTTCAAATTTGTAATATATATGTATATATATGTTATAATTTGGATTGTTTGAAATTTAATTAAATCTATTGATAAATATATATGTATAAATTTTGATTTTAAAAGCTTTGTTTTAAAATTTAACATTTTTCAAAAGGTTAATTTAGATTTAATTCAATTGTTTTCAAAATATAAGACAATTGTTTATTTTAAATGTGATAGTTTAAAAAGGGGTTTAATCAAAGTTTTATTTTAGTTTTCTTTAAAGTGTTAAATTTTAAATGGTTATATAATGTTCTAGACTTTAAAATACATGAATAAGGAATTTATTTATATTTATAATTAGTTTTAACATATTTTCTTTTAAAGGTAAACTAATATTTATTAATTAAGTAACTAAAAAAGTAAGTTTTATATTAACATTTAAATTAAATAAAAATTTATTTAAAATTACTTAGGACATGTGTTAGTATCTTAACACATGATAATAACAATTGTAAGCATAAGAGCATTTCAAGTTAACAAGTGGCAACATTTTCTTTATTTAAAATCTTATTTTATAAATAATATAGTTAAGAGAAATCTGGTTTTTCATTCGTTCCGTTGTGAGATTCTTTTGTGTTGTTGTTTCTTCTTTTCTATCCTTTCTTCTTCTATCCCTTTCTTTCTTCGTGATGATACGACTTTTTCTGTGAAGAAAAAGTCGGGTCGTTACATAATCC
The DNA here is from genome assembly GCA_030737815.1 of Allium fistulosum. Taxonomy (NCBI): domain Eukaryota; kingdom Viridiplantae; phylum Streptophyta; class Magnoliopsida; order Asparagales; family Amaryllidaceae; genus Allium; species Allium fistulosum. Next base: position 153,334,296 of record CM060908.1, on the reverse strand, counting down.
ATTTCCCTCTTTAATGCAAAAAAAAGGTAATATATTTAAGCAATTATCTCAAATATCTTCCAAATCTTCTTAAGTATGGAAATATTATATCAAAACTAAAAATCTCCACCTTGATACTATGTTTCCACGCAAGCCTACCAACTCCACCTACATTCTTTTACTCCAAGCAGCTCTCGGACAAGGCATCACAAATACTTTCCCAATGAGCTTCGACATGGTCATCACCCATTCCACTTTGTCAACGAACTCCGGCAAGGTCACCGCCCGCCAACAAAGTGTTGAAAGTACCCACTCCATGTAGGACCCATCAACTCCAAAACAAACATCTCCGTATACTAAATCACTCTCCCCTTGTGCCACCAAGTGGCACCTAACACTTTAGCAAGCGAATTAAGTTCGAGCAATGCTCGAACTTTGCAACAAGTCTAGCCTTGTATCTTCCATCGTCCTTCACCTTATATACCCACTTGCATCCTATGGCTCGGCTTTCTTGAGAGGGTGGTATTCTTCTTCAACGAATCCATCTCCTCTTCCATAGCATGCATCCATTTCGAGCTGGCACTCGAATTCATAGTTTCTTTAAGGTCGAAAGGCTCATCTTGAACAATATGCAGTGCATAATCAAAATGATCCTCAAGGCTAAGGTTTGCATAACTCCAGTCTCTATACCTATTTGGTGGCCTTCTAATTCTAGAGCTAGCCCGAATAGGTGTAACTTCGCCTAAACTCCTGTCAACTCCACCTTGAGCTGAATCATCTCTAGCTTCACGACCATCAGTATCATTGCTAGAGGAATTCTGTGGACCTTCATGTGATGTATCAACAACTGCAATTACTCTATCTTCTTTTACATCTATGACTCTACTACTAGGCTGATATGTGGGAATAGTTTCCATCTCCTTAGGATTTTCAGCTTCTGAATCTACTGAACAAGGTGGATTCTCCTTAGGCTTGAACCTAGCGGACTCATCAAATGTGACATGTCTCAAGTGCACTACCTTTCTATCAACAGGGTTCCAAATGCGATACCCTTTGATACCTTCTTTATATCCCAAAAATATGCCTTGATAGGCTCTAACCTCCAACTTGTCATTTTCTGTATGATGAACATACACGGGGCTACCAAATATACGAAAATAACTGATATGTATAGATGTACCTTCCACCTTTCCTCAGGAATCCTCCCATCAATGGCTGAGCACGGAATTCGATTGATAATATATGCTGCAGTTGATAAATCTTCAGCCCAAAAGCCTCTAGACAAGCCTGCCATCAATCTCAAGCAACAGGCCTTCTCTAGTAGAGTTCCGTTCATCCTTTCAGCAACTCCGTTTGATTGCGGATCACCGGGTGTAGTAAAATGTCTCCTAATTTCATGTTGTCTACAGAAATTTGTGTACTCCTTAGAAATAAACTCACCGCCATTGTCGGATCTTAGCACCTTCAACTTCCTTCCTATTTCATTCTCTACCAGTGCTTTTCAAGTTTTAAACTTTTCAAATGACTCCGACTTAGCTTTCATCATATACACCCAAACCTTCTGAGAGTAGTCATTGATAAAAGAGATAAAATACTTAGCTCCTCCAATAGAAGCTGTAGCTACTGGTCTCCAAACATTCATATGGACATACTCTAGTACTCCTTTGGAATCATGTCTACCAACACCGAAAGAAACTTTTGTCTGCTTCCCTAACACACTCTCCTGGCCGAATTCCAAACGGTTGAAGCTTTCACCCTTGATCACCTTCCTTCTTCGAAGAAGCTCCAAACTCTTCTCTAGAACATGACCTAATCTGAGATGCCAGAATTTTGTGGCATCCAAAGCTCGTGAACTATCAACTCCAACACATGTCTCTCCTAGAACTGTAGATCCTTTCAGCAGATAAAGATTCCGGACCATCGTTCCGTTCATCAATACAAGAGCACCACGTGTCACCTTCAAGCCATCCGACTCTATCGTAATCTTGCACCCCAATGATGCTTGCTGACCCAAGGACATAAGAGATTTTCATAAACCTAGAACACAGCGGACTCTAGTGATAGTGTGCACCACACCATCGTGCATGCGAATACGCACTGATCCTTCCCCCAATGACTTGCAAGTAGCATCATTCCCCATTAATATGGCACTTCCCTCCTTGTCTTCATAAGAATAGAAATCCTCCTTCCTAGGAATCATATGGAAAGATGCCCATGAATCTAGCACCCAATGGTCTAATACATCGGAAACAGATGCAGTCAACACAACATGAAAAACAACCTTTTCCACCGCAATAGATGAAGAACCATTCGCTTCATTTCTCTTCCTCAAATCTGGACAATCTTTCTTCCACTAGTTATGTTTCTTACAATGATGACACATGTTGTCTCTAGACTTACCTCTCCAACAACTTCCAGACTTCCTTGACTTGGAACGGCCTCTAAAATTATTCTCCTTCTTCTCCTTTCTTCCTCTCTCACAAATAGCTCTTGACTACTACTAGCTTCTCCACTTTCGCTCATATTCTTCATCTGATCCTTCATTTCTTCACTTAGAAGTCCCGTCTTCACATCTTCTAATGACAGCGTGCTTCTGCCATAAATCAAGTTGTTAGCAAAAACTGTGTATCACTCAGAAAGAGAACATAGTACCACCATATTCTTTTGCTTCTCGTCCACATTCAAATCAACAGCTTTCATCTTCATCACCAAATCATCAAAAAAGTTCAAATGTGCTTTCAATGACGTACCTTCGTACATCTTATATGTGAAAAAAGTCTTCAATAGAATCAGCCTATTCGTGAGCGACTTCTTCATGCAGAGATCCTCCAATTTCTTCCATAAGCCTCTAGCAGTAGTTTCACCACTAATCTGTAGAATGACATTCTCACCCATGGCCAATTGGAGGGTAGTAAAGGCCCATTTTTCCATCTCCTTTCTTTTCAATTTTGAGATATCTGTTGGCAACAATTCTATGTCAAATACAACCTGATGAACACGATTTATTCTCAACACCACCTTCATCTTCCACTGCCACTTCTCAAAATCACTATCTCCGTTCCACTTCTCTATAGTTAACTATGAACCCCTAATGTACGGTGCATATTCCTGGGTAGGTCTAACCTCCTCATTTCCAAATCCTGCCATTTTATCGAACACCTTCTAGCCCTAGGCTTCAACAACAACCTTCAAAGCTCTGATACCAAACTGTAGGGGTGAATTTACACAAATGATTGCAAATCAACCCTAATACATGTAGAAGCAATAAGATCGTGTTGTAGTGCGACAAAAGAAACAAAACTTGAAAATAAAATGGCAAATCAGCAAATCGCACAAAAAAGTAAATAGAGAGTTCATACATTGATTTATAGTGGTTCCACTATCGCAAGATAGTGTACATCCACTTGGGGAGAGGAGATTTTATTACTTTCAGATAGAAGAATTACAAGATTTATAATAGAGACTAAGAAGAATATGAAGAAATACAAAAAAGAAGATAATTCGTTTTTGATGCTTCTATTCATCCTAATCCATACCTTTATATAGGGATTATTACTTGAGGTTGAAGTAATTGATTTATGGTCATAAATCAATACCTTATCAATCGTCCAAATCATATGGGAAACATTTATCATTTTATTTTTCCAGTTTCCCACAATTTGTATGCGTCTGATAATATTCCTTCTTTAATCATCTAACTAGAGAATTAATTAATTACTTTCACTCTTTTTCAAATATTTCTTACTCTTATGTAGCTAATCCATTGCCCTCTTTAATGCATATAAAAGAGGCAATATATTTGAGCAATTATCTCAAATATCTTCAAAATCTTCTTAAGTATGGAAATATTGTATCAAATTTAACACTCTTTTGTAGACTGACTTTATGTTATATGATAAGATGTGTATTATATTTTCAGCCGCGATCTGTGGTTCTATGTTGTATATTATGTAATATATTATTCTGCTATATTTTTTGCCAACCTGCTTATTGTTTTATGCCAAGACTATTCACGTCTTTATATTATGCTATGAGATAAAAGATGATGTGGTAGTGCTAGCCCAAAGGAATAGACATGGGTGATCGCTCCCATCCAGCCTTATTTTCTGTATTACTCGATACTATTACTTGTAATATTCTTGGATAGTATGGGTATAAAAGTGGGGGGTTACAGGATCACCATACCATGATTTAACTATAATCCAAGTGATGTATGCACATTAAAGTTTCACATTATTCTAAGTCGAGGAAATTGTGTGACATCGTCTATTGAGATTTGCTGTTAGACCTTGTTGTTATTAACCAACATGAAATTCAAGAATGACTCATTCCATATTATCCAATAGCCGTGAGTACATCACCTCTTGGTGCTTCCAAAATTAAATACACAATCAATTTTACAAAAACGAGTTCAAACATATACGTTTCATATCAAATTTCACAAACTTCAATATCACAACTTATATATACATAGCAAACTCAACAACTTCAACATACAAAACAAAGTCTAAGGGTGCGTTCTTTTACAAACCAAAAGGGGCAAATGATAGGGGAATATGAAAGGGGCTGGGAAGGGTGTAAGTTCGCGAAAGGGGAATGCGTTCTTTTTAGGAAAGAGACAACGCGAAAGGGACAAGTTACTATTTTATTTATGTTAATTATTTTTAAATACAGAATACAAAATACAAATGCAGAAATAAAAATTCATAGTTTAGAATTCACAATACAAATGCAGAAATAAAAGTATCGAATAAAAATGCAAAAAACAAAATACAGATAAAACAAACAAGCTTCTCCTTCTCAACTGCCTAACAAGATAAATAACAGTCTTCCTAAGCTGCTCGGGGTTGTCCAGTAGGGCATGCAAAGGATTGAAATCTCTACTACCATACTCAGCCAAACAAATTGCGACCTCCTATTCTTCATAATCGTCATCCTCATACTTCGCTTCCATACACCTAGCAAGAGTCAGATCATGCGAAGAACTGCCAAAAGATCTAGAAGGACCACTAGTGGATCGTTGCTGTCTAGGCGCTCTGCGATTGGAGATTTCCACAGCACCATCCCTAAGATAGTCCCCATAAAGTTGTGCGTCAAACTATAGCTGAACAGGTGGATTTTATGGAATTATGAACTGACATTTGTTAGTTTGGATGCAGTTATCAAAAATCACATCCAACTGCATGAAAGGAGAAGGCGAGGCATGTTCGTATTTGCGATACCTTGTTGCAGCTGTATCCCACCACTCGTCGGATCCACCGACCGTGTCATGTTCTTCGTTCTAATAGCCACTTGGAATCTGTAGCAGCTTGTTCCATGGGCTCCACTCACGTTTTAGATTATCGAACTTGTTTTTCATTTGTCTAGCGTTGTAATCCAGACCAGTTCTTTCGTTGAACAGGACTGTGATATCTTCATACCACTGTGCAACACGGTGGCAACGTGTATCAATGTTTTCGAAACAAACATCGGTGAACGCGTTTGTCCTGTCGGCAATCCAGTCGACGATGGTTCTGGTAGAAGAAGCAGCAGAGTGACTAGACATTCTGAAAAAAGCAATTCAAAAAAATCTAAAAAAATATATATGGTAGATAATAATACGAAAAACACAAACATAAAAAAATTTACCTGAAAAAATCGACGACGAAGCTTGTAGAAATTGTTGAATTTTCATATTGTTTAGTTTTTTTTTGTGATTTGGTTGAGAAATGGTTTGATATATCCAAGAAATGAAGTGAAATATCACGGTTGAGGATGAACCGTTCGCGTCAGACACGATGTCTGACGCGAACGGTTCGTTTTTTACTGTTGCTTTGAACTGGACAGCAGTGTAGGACCCACACTTGGCGCGTCCGACGCGTCGGACGCAGACGCCAACGCTGACTGTTCATTTCAACAAAAAACGGTACCTTAACATACATAAAAAACATCAAAATATCATAACTCTGGAATAAGTCTAGAAGCTTACAGATAACGCAATCAACAATCAGCATAATTACAATACCTCCATCAACCATATCGTATACTGTGTAGTTACCATTTTTCGGTGCATCAAAGAGTGGTTCTTCTGGATCAAGAACTTCCTCCATGCAAACTTTTCTCCGAATACCACATCCCTTTGGTGACAAATTTTTTGTGCTCCCAGAAATCCCTTTACTACCTCTTTCAAATCTCATGACAATAACATTATTTCCTTTTTTCCTCTTGTAAAAGAACTAATACATTAGACGAAGCACCTAAGCTAGCTCTATTTTCAAACATTTTTCTCCGTTTGAATCGTATTGGGCCTATAAAGTGTAATGAGTTTAACTTGATAAAATCTAGTTAATTTACATAAAATCCAATTTTATTTAACTTTATGATTAATTTGTTAAATCTATGTTTATCAAGTATAAAGCTTGAACAAGTATAAATATATCAAATATATTTATATTTCTAAAAGGTGTCAAAAAGGAGAGGAACACATTATTAGATCTAGATATAATAACATTAGGACTAAAAAGAAAGAGAGAGAAATATGATATCAACAATCGATAACATCTTTCCCTTTTGACCAAAACTACACTCATCTTTATAAAAATGGCATGTGATAATTAAATATTTAACATGACATATAACAAAGAAACTGTTAGAAATGAATGACCACTTTCATTGGAAAGTGTGAGGCATTAAATACCTTAAGATATGAATAGTTCCACATCTTAAAATATAATAAACATCATGTGTTTATATAGTAAGATGTGGTCACTATTATAGTTACTATGAGACAAAGAAAGAAAAGAGAGCATGACCATCTTAGCAGGTGTCGCACTCGTGCGCCTGCGCCTGCTCCCGCTGCGTGGACGAATGGGCATACTAGAGGCACTTAGCACTTTGCGGTTGGCTGTCGGCGTTGGCTTGGTTGTTCAGAACAGACATTTTTTGTTTTCTTTTTTCAAATCCGCTTCTAACAGTAATAAGGCGTTGGCTTGGTTGTTCAGAACAGACATTTTTTGTTTTCTTTGTTCAAATCTGCTTCTAACAGTAATAATACGAACCGTCACGTCAGTTAGTAAAGGGTCGCAACCTTTCCAACAGTCACAACCGTTCAAACAGATACTTATTACCAAATAGGCACCTCCCCATTCCTATATATAGGCAGAACGAAAACAGAAACAAATCATTGAATATTTTCTGCATTTCTTTCTCCTCCAAACTCCGTTCTTAGAATACTCTCTTGAGTTCGTCGTTGCTCTGCAATTGCCAGCGCAACGTTGTAGAGATAGGTCCGTTTCATCTTGGAAAACAGTTGCTCGTCATCCCTTCAAGCGTCATTGAGGGAGCAATTCTGTTTTAAAAAAACAGTTTTCACTGGACTCGGACAAATCTGATCGGTAATCTATTTACCAGTTTTGCACAATATTTGCGACAATTTTTGCAATATAATTGCGACAGTTTTGCAATCTTGCAACGCATTCTGTAATTGTTTTGTAACACTTAAGTTACATTTTACTAACAGAAACAACACCAAAGGTCAATATAAACCACATATATTCGCCATTTATACGTATATACCAATTGCCTCAATTTAAATTGGTTAATGCAAAGTATGTATTTTGGTTACAAAATATTATGAAACTTAAATATTAATAACAAAGACTAATTAGATAAAACTTAACATAATTGACCAATAGAAATTTTAAAATACAAATTTGTAGTTAGAAATCTAAATTTAGATCTAGATTACATTTGATTGATGTAAAAAAAACCTTAACAAATGTTGTACTAACATTAAAAGTATATATATATATATATATTTCGAGTAATAATTTTCCGATTTGACCGTGAAATTCTAGAAATGTCCTTACATGCAAATAAGATATCAGAAGTTCGAATTCCGTTCAAAACAAAATGACATCTATTTCTAAATAAAAAATTTGATGCATAAATTATACCACAAACTCAAATTCTTATCCCAATGTAATTTTCATAATATTTTCTTGATAATTTTGAACTTTTACCAATCAAAACTACACAAAAAATTAAAATTTAATGATTTTATATCATTATGTAAAAGTTTGTTATATGTGCAGGCCAAATATATCCTACTGAAGAACCCTTAAGCCTACGGTAGAAGGCCATGATACTTCTTTCAATATTCAGGTCCATGATGTTATGTAGAAACAAAGACGGATAGTTCTGGAAAGCATGTAATAAAAAAGCGATCAAATTTATCGCGGATTTCTTTGTTCGAGGGAAAAGTACGTCTATTTTTTTTCCAATAATTCTACTCTGTCAGAAAAGGAACGAGCGAGTTTAGGCCGGAACGATCTCAACCATGAAATAGGAATAACCCCTCTAATATCCAACCGTACGGTATGCTTTCGGGTGTTTCGGGTGTGTTTTTGTTCAGGCTGCATTTCGAGTGGTACTTTGTAATTTTATATTAAAAGCAAAAAAAAGGAACCCATTTTCAAAATTAATTAATTATGAAGCTGATAATTGTAATCATTCACACTATATACATATGCACACACGTACATGTTAAATTAAATTATTTTAATATAAAGTAGGATTCACGTATTCCAAAATGCTTTTATATAAGCGTATAACAACACACTCAAAACTAATGCAATTAAACATAAAATCAAAAGGATACATATAGATTGGAGTAATTCAACACATACTTATTAAAGATGAGTATGATTAAAAAGGAGATACTGTTAAAAACGGTATAAAAGAAGAATATGATATTCCTTAATATTTAAATTTATTAAATAAATGGACAATTCCTAAAATTGAACCTAAGGTAATATACCAATTTGGTATTTTTGAAAAACTTGGATTAAAATAAGTGGTTATAACCAAGGAAGAATCAATTTCACTTGATAATGAAGAAATGGCTATTAAATTACTAAGTGAAAAGATCTACAGCCTTATAGGCTTATGCATAAGTTTATTCATATAGGTTTAATATAAATTGCATTTAAACCTTTAACCCTTGAAGGTCTACCATAAAGTTTTATAACTGCCTTAAAGGATGATAGAAACTTAGATTGAAAAAAAATCAATATTGAGACTAATACAGTCTAATTTCCAGAATGGTCCAGATTATTTTAATGTTTATCCAAATTTACAACTTTCTTTATCTGGTATTAATATTCTGGAAGCTATTACTTTAAATGTTAAGACCCATGCATATAATTACATCCCCGGTTCTGAAGTAATGTGTATTTGCAATAGAATTTATTATAAGTTTTTATATACCTTAAATCCCTAATGTAAATTGGTTGATAAACCCTTAAATGAGACAATTTTAAATGAAACAAATTATATTCAATCTAATATAACAACAAGAAGATCGATAAAATGGAAAGAAAAACCCCTTCCATAAAGTTGGAAAATAGAAAGAGTCGTTCCTTCCCAACCAGTAATAAACAATAATATTACTAATATCATACAAACTTCTGAAGGAATTATACAAATACAAATGAATAATAATCCTTCTAGACCTAGTTCTAGCAAATCATATTTATCTAGAACAAAATATTTTCACTCTCATATTTCACCTTTTGATTTTATTGTTGAATCCACATCAAGAATGTCAACCTCTCAAATAAGAAAAAAAATGAAAAAAGGTCATGTAATGATGAATCTTTAAAAGATACTCCTATTGAAAAATTGTATGTAAACAAAAATAATATTGTAAGAGGTATTTACAATAATCAAGAAGTGGATATAACCGTATCAGAAATGAATTTTTCTATTTAATGGATTGTACGACCCAAATAGATTTCGACTAAAATAGATTTTAGTCCTGACTCTCAGGCTAGAGAAAGAATTAAATTTGAATTCAGTCTTCCAAAATGAAAACCATTTAGAAATTGATTTTCTGAAAGTTTTTCAAAAGAAGAAAAAAATGACTTTCAAGATGAATTTTATAAATTTACATATGAAAAAAATATAATGTTTCCTTTTGTTCCATGATTTACAGCAAATTATATTAAACAATATATTTCTGTATTAGAAGGAGATTATAAACTTTCAAATTGAAATATTTTAAAATCAACTTACCCTCCTTAAGCATTTTTTTAAATAGAAAAGAATGGAAAATATTTAAATTTTAATGCTTTTTCTAGAAATTTTAGAAAATGATACGTTACAAATGATTGTAAGACGGATAAATCAAATATTTGAACAACAAAATTATACAAATCTCTATTTAACTATTATTGGTGAATAAATTACTTCTTTACATAATAAAATAGAAAAAAATATTTTTTGCTATTAATGATATAAAATCTACTGTTTCAATTACAACTTGTTTCCTGGAGATTTGACCAGGCAACTGAGTGCTCGGCATTGGTCTCAGCTCGGCATGAAGTACTGCTCGACATCGAGCAATACTCGGCGTCCACTAGTGCTCGGCGACAAGAGCGCTTGACATCAACAGGTACTCGGCGTACAGGTGTACAGGTGTGTTCGGCATCAAGCAGTGCTCGGCATCAAGAGTGTTCGGCATCCATGAGTGTTCGGCGAAGCGCACGGCATCCGTAGTGCTCGGCAACGACCTATGCTCAGCGTCAGATAGTGTTCGGCACCAAGACTGCTCGGCATACGAGAGCACTCGACATCAACTGGCACTCGGCAACAACCTATGCTCAGCGTCAACTAGTGTTCGACATCCCACGGTACTCGGCATCCGGAGTACTCGGCATCCAGAGGCACTCGGCGTCAGCGGAACTCGGCGATAGGATAACTCGGCAACGAGAGCGTTCGGCATTCAAAAGGCATTCAGTATGCACAACTACGCAAGGTAACGATATCATTCGACCCGCATACATTGGTCGGTCAAGAGCTTCAAAAAGAGATACGCTCGGCTTCACTGCAACCATCCTACACTTCCCATACATCAGGAGCACCGTTCGGCATGGGAAGGACCGTTCGACATGGAAGCGTTCGGCGTACCTGGTTCGGCATGCAGCGCCTGGGCTCGAACGTTCGGCTAACAAGCCCGCTTGGGTAGTCCAGCCCACTTTTGCCTATAAATAGAGGGGCAGGGTCACGGTGAAATGGATCCCTTTTTTGGAGAGAAAACACCGGGGAGACTCTGCCATTTTCAAGACTCATCTTCTCTACTTAACAACTTCATTCAAGCATTTGATTCACGAATTGTATTTGTAATCAACTATAAAGAAGATCAATAAAGTTTAACCTCAAAGTGGACGTAGGCAATTACGCTGAACCACTATAAATTTGGTGTTCTTACTTTCTGTATTTAGATTAGCACTGTCTTCTCTGTTTAATTTGATTTCATCACTTATATCTCTTCATAATCTTCTCCTACGAGGTTAGTGACCAATTTTGGTGCTAACACTTTGGTGCTTTCACTGAGAATTGAATTCTCAGACCTCAAGGATCTCCTTTGAAGCTACTGGATTGAACAAATCCCCCAAAGAAGATCCGACTTACTGATAGGACATCCGTTGATTCTACTCAGAGTTCATACCAATAACTCTACAATGGCGAGACCACGTACCAGGTCAGCTTCTCTTAATGCGGATGCCCGAGAGACTGCTAGCGTGCAACAAGCAGGACCTAGCAATCAACCAGCAATCCCGAGTGCAGGGATTGCCGCTCAAGAACAGACTCCAGTTGTCACCAGAGTAGAGTTCAATGACTTGATGAGAGAACTTAGGGAAAGCAGGAGACAATTGGGAGAACAGATGCAAGCAAATGCCAACCTGATGGCACAACTCACTCAACAGCAGCAACAGAATGCTGGGGGAAATCCAGCTGCTTATTCCTCTTCTGACAGCTCTACTTCTTCTGATGAACCACCCAGGCGTAGACGCCGTAAGACTGAAGCTGCAAAGGCGGATGCTGCTGTTCGAACAGCTGGAGACCGCGACCAAGCCAGAACTGGAAGCTTCCGAACCGGAGTACAGATGGAGGATGGAGCTCCAGATCATCAAAATGCTAACAATGTTGAACCTCACGACGCACGATTGGCAGATCGCCAGGAAAGGAGGCATCAGCATGGACAGGCGCGTAGAACTGACTCCAACCTCCCAGCTTCTATACAGACACCCGATCTGACAGCCATGATCAGGCAACTAATGAAAGAAAATCAGGGCTTATCAAATGACGACTGGGGAGTGTCAAGAAGTCATACTCCGTTCACGGATGTTGTGCTGCAGGCGGCATACCCCAAGAAGTTTAGCATGCCAACCATTCCTGCATACGAAGGAAAGACTGACCCCAGACAACATGTAATGAGGTATGAATGGATAATGGATTCAGCCAGAGCAAATGATGCCACCAAGTGTAGGTGCTTTCCGATTACTCTATCTGGGATCGCTACTATGTGGTTCACCCGACTTCCTCCGCGATCCGTATCAAGCTTCGAGGAGTTGGCAAGGAAGTTTATTGAGCAGTTCAGGATACACACTACACGCCCGAAGGACGTGATGTCTCTGTCAAGTGTAATCCAAAATCCCGGAGAGTCGCTGAAGGAGTACTTACAAAGATTCCACGTTGCGGCAACTGAAGTCAGTAATCCCAATGACCATGCAATTCTAATGGCTGTAATGAGAGGTGTAGATCCGGATTCTGAGTTTGGAGACTGGCTGGCAGGAAAACCTCCGGCTACGCTAGAGCGTTTCTACTCCAAGGCACACCAGTTCATAAGAAGAGAGGAAGCTAGGTGGGTACGACGAGATAAGGCACCAGGACCTGCCCAAGAGTCAATCAAGAGCAACATTGCTGTGAAGCAATCTGGAGACAATTCGGGAAAGGTCCAAGTCAATGTCCAGAGTAAGCCTGTGCAGCCCAAAGAGTCCGGAGGAAGAAGTCAAGGAAAGAGGAAAGAAGCGGGAAAGTGGAAGTCGAGAATTCCAAGCTACAGCGAGTACACTTCGCTAAACGCCCCACTTGAGAACATTTACCTATCCACCTGCAATACTTTTCAGTACAGAAAACCACGTCCAAAAGAATCAACTGAAGAACAGAAGCAGAGTGGGAAATATTGTCGCTTCCATGAAACTTATGGACACAACACGGAAGAATGCAGACACCTGCATGATGCTATCGAGAAATTGATCAGACAAAAGAAGTTGCAAGAATTTGTAAAGGATCCACAGGAAGGAGGACAGGGAACGTCCAACCCAGGTCGTGCACCAGCTCCACGTCATCCTGAGGAGCCTGCTCGGACTGTTGGAAGACTGGTCATAAATACATTAATTATCGGCGGACCTCATCCCGCAGATAAGAACTGGCAAGAGATGGAACGATATGCAAGCTCCTTGAAGCATGCAGATTTTGAGTGCTGTTCGAACGTAGAGGACGGGGCCCTTGCTAAGCAGCAGCGCGTGATGACAGACGATATTGTGTTCAGAAACAGAGACGCTGATCAGGTAGAGGCTCCGACCATCGATCCCATGGTCATATCTGCAACGATCGGACCAGCATATGTAAAAAGAATTTTGATTGATTGTGGAAGTTCAGTCAACATCATCTTCAAGAAGGCCTATGATCAGATGAAGCTAGAGACAAAAGACTTGAAACCATCCAAAGCTCGTATCCACGGCTTTAACGGCGCTGCAACTGATGCAGTAGGATATGTCGAGTTACCAGTTGAACTGGGACAAGGCGAGCGTCGGAGGGTACGAATTCTACCCTTTGTAGTTTTAGATGTGGACTCTCCGTATAATGTTTTCTTGGGTCGGCCGGCCCTGGCTGAATTTAGAGCGGCACTAGCCCCGTGGTGTTTGACTTTGAAGTTTCCGACTGACAAAGGAGTAGGCATTGTTCACGGTGACCAAGCAGCGGGTCGTTCTTGTTATGTGGCCGAGCTCCGAGAGGCCCACCGGAGGGAGAAAGGAAAGGTTGCGCACAATCCCGTCCGCATCCTCAATACGAATAATTGACAAGTAGTGCCCGATCCCTGGCTCGGGCATAGTTCTCGGATCTACGGAGATATAGACCCGAGAGACGACGATGAGAAACCCAGGGAAGAGAAGTCGGCACCGGCTGAATTAACAATTGACATTTCAGTTAGCCGTGACGACCCCTTGCGAATACTGAAGATCGGATCACAGTTCGGCCCTGCAATGACTGAAGACCTTAGCGACTTCCTCCGAGCAAACCTTGATGTTTTTGCCTGGACGCATTCTGATATGTGTGGGATTTCTCCCGCCATCACGAGTCATATGTTGAACATAGACCCGAAATACGTCCCAGTCAAGCAGAAAAGGAGAGGAATGGATCCGGAGAGATCCGCCGCTCTTGGAGAGGAGGTGGACAAACTCAAAGCAAATGGGTTCGTCCGCGACACCCTCTACCCGAAGTGGGTCTCCAACCCCGTGCTAGTAAAGGAGGCGAATGGGAAATGGAGGACTTGCGTAGATTATTCCGACTTGAACAAAGCATGCCCAAAGGACAGTTTCCCGTTGCCTAGGATCGATCAGTTGGTCGACTCCACCGCAGGACACGAGCTGTTGTCATTCATGGACGCATACTCAGGATACAACCAAATCCCAATGCATATTCCGAATCAAGAACACACCAGCTTCGTTACAAATGTCGGACTATATTGCTATATAGTGATGCCCTTCGGATTGAAGAATGCTGGAGCGACTTATCAGCGTTTGGTGAATCGAATGTTCAAGGACCAGCTGGGCAAAACCATGGAAGTCTATGTGGATGACATGCTCGTGAAGTCACGACGGTCAAACGACCACATTCAAGACTTGGCTGAAATGTTCGACATACTCAGGTTTTACGGCATGAAGATCAACCCGTTAAAGTGTTCTTTCGGCGTTGCATCAGGGAAGTTTTTGGGATTCATCGTCAACGCTAGGGGAATCGAAGCCAACCCAGAAAAGGTCCAAGCTATTCGAGATGTACAAGCGCCCAGGACTATAAAGCAGGTACAGAGCTTGAACGGAAAAGTAGCTGTGCTGAGTCGATTTATATCCAAGGCAACTGACAAGTGCATCCCGTTCTTTGACATAATAAAGAAGGGAAAGAGAAATTTTGAATGGACGTCTAGCTGCGAGGAAGCATTCCAGAATCTGGTAAGGCATCTGGAGAGCCCACCAATGCTATCTAAACCAGTTGACCATGAGATGCTGTACGTTTACTTGGCTATATCCCCTCATGCGATAAGCGCAGCTTTGGTTCGTGAGGAGGATCGAGTCCAGAAGCCGGTATATTATGTTAGCAAGCGTTTAACGGGGGTAGAGAAGAATTACCCTAAAATCGAGAAATTGGCTTATTGCTTGGTGATTGCCTCATGCAAGCTGGCCCATACTTTCAAGCACATTCAATCGGTGTTTATACCGATCAACCCCTGAGGCAGGTACTTCAACGACCGGAAACTTCTGGAAGATTGCTAAAATGGAACATCGAGTTGAGCCAATTCGATATCGCATACTTACCACGGAGAGCCATCCGAGGGCAAGCGTTAGCAGACTTCATCGCTGAATTTACCATACCCATCAAACCGGACGATCATGACATCATTCCCTCCATTCGATGGAAATTATACACTGACGGTGCATCAAACGACCGTTGCTCCGGCGCGGGCGTAGTTCTTATAACTCCGGAAAACCGATCAATCTGTTATGCCCTAAAGCTCGATTTCCCGGCTACGAACAACGAAGCTGAATATGAAGCACTGATCACTGGCTTGAAGCTCATCAAAGAACTCGGGATCGAATCAGTCGAAATCTTTTGCGACTCGCAGTTGGTGGTTTACCAAGTACGAGGGGACTACCAAGCAAAAGGACGAAAGCTTGCTCCGTACCTCGTTCAGGTCCAAGAATTACTATCAAATCTTGAGCGTTATGACATTTCACATATCCCGCGAGAACAGAACAAAGAAGCCGACTTGTTGGCTAAGTTCGCAAGTACCGACGATGCTCAACAAATGGGATTGTATCCCGTTGAAGTCTTGCATGCCCCGAGCATAGACGAGATGAAAATCGATCGCGTGTTGGAAACAGAAATCGAGAAGGACTCGTGGATAACCCCATTCAAACTGTACTTGACAACCGGGGCTTTACCAGAAAAAAGAAGCGAAAGACGACAGGTCCTTCGGAAGGCTGCGCGGTACGTAATGCAGGGTGGATCCATGTACCGAAAAGGATTCTCAGTCCCATTATTACGGTGCATCGCTCATGATGAAACAAAGCGAGTCTTGAGGGAAGTTCACGAAGGGGAATGTGGCGACCATACTGGGGGGCAAACGCTAGCAAAGAAGATCCTCCGCTATGGATATTACTGGCACACCGTAAACCGGGATGCCGCGGACTACGCAAGAAAATGCGACAAGTGTCAAAGATATGCAAAAATCCCGAGGGCTCCATCAACGGAACTCACACAAATGATCAGTCCTTGGCCATTTGCAATCTGGGGAATCGACATAATCGGCTCTTTGCCTCTATCCAAAGGTGGTGCGAAATACGCAATAGTTGCAGTCGACTATTTCACGAAATGGGCTGAGGCAGAACCTTTGGCCACTATCACCTCTAAGAAGGTCATTAACTTCGTTGTACGAAACATTATATGCCGCTTTGGCCTTCCACGCACCATCATTACAGACAACGGAACGCAATTCGAAAGTAGAGAGTTCAAAGAGTTCTGTTTAAAGTACGGCATCGAGAAAAAGTTCGCTGCCGTTGCACACCCAAAAGCTAACGGACAAGTCGAGGCCGTTAACAAAATAATCAAGTCCATACTAAAGAAGCGTCTGGAGAAGGTTGGAGGCAAGTGGGTAGATGAACTCCCGACAGCATTATGGGCATATAGAACTACCCACAAGTCCGCGACCGGCCACACTCCGTTCGCCTTGGCATACGGCTCTGAAGCCGTTATACCCATGGAACTTGAAGTTCCATCGCACCGAGTGACATATTATGACCCCAAGACGAACCAAAACCTCTTGCTGGAATCACTGGACTGCATCGACGAAAAGCGTGAAGAAGCTGAGTTAAGGGCGGCAGCGCACAGACATCGAGTCAAGCGCTACTACGATGGCAGAGTCCGCCCAAGAATCTTTGATGTGGGTGATCTCGTTCTGAAATGAGTCTTCCCAGTACCATCACGCATGAATCCCAGCTGGGAAGGTCCATACGCCATTGAACGGAAGCTTGGAGAAGGAACATTCAAGCTAGCGACCGTTGATGGCGCGACACTCCCCCGAGCATGGAACAGTGAACATCTGCGGCACTATTACATTTAGCATGTTTTCCTTTTTTGTTGTAGGCACTGTTATTTCCTGCATGTTTCCATTCAATAATGACTTAGTTTCCTTTTGAAAGTTGTAATCAAGCAATTTAGTTGATCTTCGTTAATAAAGGCTTGAAGCCATATTTTCCATGAAGTTTCTATATCTCTTAAATGGATGATAAATTACATTATCCTGTGCGACATACAGACACGTATAAACGATTTCAAATCTCCGAATCCCCAGAGCGCGGAGCGGAGTACTCTAAGTCCCCAGAGCGCGGACTAGAGTATAAACGATTTCCAATCTCCGAATCCCCAGAGTGCGGAGCGGAGTACTCTAAGTCCCCAGATCGCGGACTAGAGTATAAACGATTTCCAATCTCCGAATCCCCAGAGTGCGGAGCGGAGTACTCTAAGTCCCCAGATCGCGGACTAGAGTATAAACAATTTCCAATCTCCGAATCCCCAGAGTGCGGAGCGGAGTACTCTAAGTCCCCAGATCGCGGACTAGAGTATAAACGATTTCCAATCTCCGAATCCCCAGAGTGCGGAGGGGAGTACTCTAAGTCCCCAGAGCGCGGACTAGAGTATAAACAATTTCCAATCTCCGAATCCCCAAAGTGCGGAGCGGAGTACTCTAAGTCCCCAGAGCGCGGACTAGAGTATAAACGATTTCCAATCTCCGAATCCCCAGAGCGCGGAGCGGAGTACTCTAAGTCCCCAGAGCGCGGACTAGAGTATAAACGATTTCCAATCTCCGAATCCCCAGAGTGCGGAGTGGAGTACTCTAAGTCCCCAGATCGCGGACTAGAGTATAAACGATTTCCAATCTCCGAATCCCCAGAGTGCGGAGCGGAGTACTCTAAGTCCCCAGATCACGGACTAGAGTATAAACGATTTCCAATCTCCAAATCCCCAGAGTGCGGAGCGGAGTACTCTAAGTCCCCAGATCGCGGACTAGAGTATAAACAATTTCCAATCTCCGAATCCCCAGAGTGCGGAGCGGAGTACTCTAAGTCCCCAGAGCGCGGACTAGAGTATAAACGATTTCCAATCTCCGAATCCCCAGAGTGCGGAGCGGAGTACTCTAAGTCCCCAGAGCGCGGACTAGAGTATAAACGATTTCCAATCTCCGAATCCCAAGAGTGCGGAGCGGAGTACTCTAAATCCCCAGATCGCGGACTAGAGTATAAACGATTTCCAATCTCCGAATCCCCAGAGTGCGGAGCGGAGTACTCTAAGTCCCCAGAGCGCGGACTAGAGTATAAACGATTTCCAATCTCCGAATCCCCAGAGTGCGGAGCGGAGTACTCTAAGTCCCCAGAGCGCGGACTAGAGTATAAACGATTTCCAATCTCCGAATCCCCAGAGTGCGGAGCGGAGTACTCTAAGTCCCCAGATCGCGGACTAGAGTATAAACGATTTCCAATCTCCGAATCCCCAGAGTGCGGAGCGGAGTACTCTAAGTCCCCAGAGCGCGGACTAGAGTATAAACGATTTCCAATCTCCGAATCCCCAGAGTGCGGAGCGGAGTACTCTAAGTCCCCAGAGCGCGGACTAGAGTATAAACGATTTCCAAACTCCGAACCCCAGAGTGCGGAGCGGAGTACTCTAAGTCCCCGGAGCGCGGACTAGAGTATAAACGATTTCCAATCTCCGAATCCCCAGAGTGCGGAGCGGAGTACTCTAAGTCCCCAGATCGCGGACTAGAGTATAAACGATTTCCAATCTCCGAATCCCCAGAGTGCGGAGCGGAGTACTCTAAGTCCCCAGAGCGCGGACTAGAGTATAAACGATTTCCAATCTCCGAATCCCCAGAGTGCGGAGCGGAGTACTCTAAGTCCCCGGAGCGCGGACTAGAGTATAAACGATTTCCAATCTCCGAATCCCCAGAGTGCGGAGCGGAGTACTCTAAGTCCCCAGAGCGCGGACTAGAGTATAAACGATTTCCAATCTCCGAATCCCCAAAGTGCGGAGCGGAGTACTCTAAGTCCCCAGAGCGCGGACTAGAGTATAAACGATTTCCAATCTCCGAATCCCCAAAGTGCGGAGCGGAGTACTCTAAGTCCCCAGAGCGCGGACTAGAGTATAAACGATTTCCAATCTCCGAATCCCCAGAGCGCGGAGCGGAGTACTCTAAGTCCCCAGAGCACGGACTAGAGTATAAACGATTTCCAATCTCCGAATCCCCAGAGTGCGGAGCGGAGTACTCTAAGTCCCCAGATCACGGACTAGAGTATAAACGATTTCCAATCTCCAAATCCCCAGAGTGCGGAGCGGAGTACTCTAAGTCCCCAGATCGCGGACTAGAGTATAAACGATTTCCAATCTCCGAATCCCCAGAGTGCGGAGCGGAGTACTCTAAGTCCCCAGAGCGCGGACTAGAGTATAAACGATTTCCAATCTCCGAATCCCCAGAGTGCGGAGCGGAGTACTCTAAGTCCCCAGAGCGCGGACTAGAGTATAAACGATTTCCAATCTCCGAATCCCCAGAGTGCGGAGCGGAGTACTCTAAATCCCCAGATCGCGGACTAGAGTATAAACGATTTCCAATCTCCGAATCCCCAGAGTGCGGAGCGGAGTACTCTAAGTCCCCAGAGCGCGGACTAGAGTATAAACGATTTCCAATCTCCGAATCCCCAGAGTGCGGAGCGGAGTACTCTAAGTCCCCAGAGCGCGGACTAGAGTATAAACGATTTCCAATCTCCGAATCCCCAGAGTGCGGAGCGGAGTACTCTAAGTCCCCAGATCGCGGACTAGAGTATAAACGATTTCCAATCTCCGAATCCCCAGAGTGCGGAGCGGAGTACTCTAAGTCCCCAGAGCGCGGACTAGAGTATAAACGATTTCCAATCTCCGAATCCCCAGAGTGCGGAGCGGAGTACTCTAAGTCCCCAGAGCGCGGACTAGAGTATAAACGATTTCCAATCTCCGAATCCCCAGAGTGCGGAGCGGAGTACTCTAAGTCCCCAGAGCGCGGACTAGAGTATAAACGATTTCCAAACTCCGAACCCCAGAGTGCGGAGCGGAGTACTCTAAGTCCCCGGAGCGCGGACTAGAGTATAAACGATTTCCAATCTCCGAATCCCCAAAGTGCGGAGCGGAGTACTCTAAGTCCTCGGAGCACAGTGTCAGCAAACCAAATAAAGACAAGAGAATCATTCAAATAAAAAGAAACTAAAATTTTATTCGATAAGTCCAAAATGGGGATACAAGATCACTCCTACAAAATTCGGGCCTATACAAACTACAAGTTGTGGAAGATAGAAACAATTACAAAACTTAAGCAGGAAATTTGTTGAACAAGTGCATCGATTATTTCTTCGACTTCTTCTTCTTGTCCTCCTTCAGTGTCTCCGACGACTCCTCTCCCTCACGCTTTTTCTTGGACTTTTTGCTTGCTAGAGAAGCGGAGTCAGGAGTAGGAGACGGAACATCTAGTGGTTTGGACCTGCCCGGGAGAATGATTTTCAAGGGTCTGTTCCGCGGGTCAGTGAGTTCCAGGACTTCAGATTCAACTTTGACTTTGACCTTTCTCTTCTCCTCGTCGGCGAGACGATCCTTCATGCTCATCTCTGAAGTATGTTCAGAGGCGCCAGTGATTTTAACTTCGTCGCTTCCTTCGGCAGGAGACGAAGTGTCAAGTTTGTCATCATCAAGCGCCCCGATCACTTGAGCGTCTGGACCGGGAGTTACCCCTGCGTGAGCAACGTCGCTTGTTTTCCCTGCTTCCTCCTTGGCGTCATTGCTCCTCGGAGTTAGCTCGGCGTCAGAACGACCTGCATGAAAATATAAGAAGTGGGCATTAGAACGAATAACCATTGCTGAAAAATGACGGGATCTCTTCGACTTCTAGAGAAAGAAGAATTTCCTACCAGGATCCGGTTGGCTATCGGTGGCGCGCGGGGTTTCACCCTCCAGGATAGGTGACAGCACATGAACGCCGAGCCCGGGATCTTCGGGATCATAACTGGCGTGCTGCTCGAATGGATCAAGCGTCGACCGACCGGCCGATTGAGCAGCATAAGGAGCGGCGATGTGAGGAGTAGTAGCGTCGGCCTCTGACGGGCCAGCCTCGTCGTTCTTCTCTTTCAAAGGGGAAGAGCCTTTGCCATAAAGAGCCAATGCTGCGGATAAATCCGATGGCTCATTCCCCCTCAGGAACTCCTTCACCAATGCATCCTCGTCGATTTCCTCGGAGCCTGACTCGACTTTCTTGATCTTTATTAGAGTTTCCCATGCCTCAACCAGGGATTCGTGGTAGCCGTCGCCCAAGAATGTTAGGTCGCGGTGCATAAGGAAGCGGGCTCCGTACTCGGCAATCAACGGGTCAAACATACTTTTGACCTCTTCCCTGCCGGCCTCTGCGGCCGCCTCAAGGCGAGAATCAAGCTCCTCCACAGCCATTCTTTTGCCCTCCTCACGGGCCTCATCCTTCATTTTCTCGACCCCGGCAAGTTCACCGTCGAGCTTTGTCTTCAGAAGTCGGGTAGCAATAATCTCATCACAATACCGCTGTGATTCTTCCTGAGCAGCTATTTTGTCTTCTTTCTCCTTGGAGAGTTGTTCTTTCAGCTCTTTGACTTGAGTAGCGAGCGCGTCCCTTTCTTTTTGGACAGAGTCTTTTTCTAGGGCAAGGGCGCCGCTGCGCTGAACTGCTTCGTCAAGCTCCTTTTTGTGAGCCACCTCTAAGCGAGTAACTGCCTCAGTAGTGTCTTTTGCGCCTTGTTCAGCGGCTTCTAGCTTTGACTTATAAGAGGCGAGCTCTTCGTCTTGGAGTTTGATGATTTTCTTATCGCTGTCAGCCTCCAGATTTAGACGGTCAATCTCGTGTTGACGCTCGACAGATACTTCCGAGATCTTCTCCACCAAGTGCACGAATGCGTCATGTTGAACATAGACGTCATTGTTGCTGGCGATGGCACTTTGCTTCACGTGCCCAGGAATGTGATGGATGGCTGGGAGGAATTTCAAGCCGTCAAAACAGATTTTCGGAAACTTGGCCTTAAGGTCGACCATCTTTTCCGCGACAGTTGGGTCCACGGCAGGAATAGGAGGAGGAGGCTTAGAGAATTCCGTTCTTTTACGATGCTCTCGAACTTGCCTCGTACTCGATGAACTGGAATGTTGTTCTCGAGCAGCATCCGACTGATAACCCTTCTGCAAAGACTTCTCTTTATCCGGCTCGGTTGGAGGAGGAAGATCGCGGGACTGGGAAGATTGAGAGTTGCTTTCTTGCGGTGAGACGACTCGCGCGGACGATTGTCCCTATCTTCGTAATCTCCTCGGTCCCGGCGTCTGCCTGAACCGGAATCCCGTCCGGAGTGATGGAATATAGAAGACCCCTGAAGGCGATCAAGTCCGTGTGAGCGGCCCATGTCACCTGCAAAGAAGGGAGATAACAACGAGTTAAGGAGAATTCACGAATTAAAAAGACTTGAAATATATTATGGAATGCGCATGTGCGTGTGTGTCCTAAGTGTTCCCCCCGATGGACCCGTTCGTTTATCTTTGCTAATCGGAGTATTGTCTCTTTGAGCCGGGAGTTGAACTCCTACATTGCCTCTAGCGGGCGAAGAGAATTTGAGAGCTTCAGGGTCATCGAACCCGTAATTAAGTATGTCTTCGGGAATAGAAAGGTTCGATAGACCTCTCAAGGAACTTTCCAGATGCTGCGAAGAAACCTCTTTCTCAGGAGGGGTAGGCGTAACCTTTGAGGTACCACCAACTTTCTCCTTTTGAACCGTGTATTTCAACTTCTTCTTTCCCTTCGAAGGGGAGGATGATGTCTCAATATCCTGAACTTCGATTGCCGAATTCCAAGCGGGACCCACGTACTCGCCCTGAGTTTCGGGGGCATCATCCTCTTTGCGCTCGCCTTCTTCATGCGTGTCGGGAGCGCGACGCGACGACGGTCCGGCAAGTTTTTTCCCTTTACCAGATGAAGGTTTGGGAATTGTAACACCTTCTGGAAGGCGGACCCGACGACCAGGGGCTAGCAAGCCGAACCCCGACAGCGATTCATTTGAAATGATAGCTCGGATATCTCGATCCTCGGCCGGAAGAGCTCTAATCGCATCGACAGCATCAGAATATCCTCGGCCTTCCGGGCGTGGGCTGATACCTGAAAGGATGAAACAGAAAGTTAGGAAAGACATGCTCGGGTTAAATACGAATAGTAACTCGGCAGAGAGACTTACTGCCTTCAACCCATCTCCTAGCGAAACCGGAAGGGCAGCGCACATAGAACCATTCCTGTTTGTACAGGGCGAATTTGCTATAGGCCCCTGTCAAGATCTGGCACTTGTGGTATGGCTCAAGGAACATGAAGGAAGGGCTATCTTTCCGTCTCTTGAACATATAAATGTATCGGATATCACCGGGGGTTGGAGGTCTGGAGAAGACGGCCATGAAAAGTAAATAAGTCCCATATAGAAACGCATGGCCATTCGGGTGCAGCTGCGACGGAGCTATGTCTATATACTGCAGCACATCCCGGAGAAATAAATTGAATGGAGGCACGCTGCCCATCCAACACATGAACTTGTTGCAGGCTGTGTACCCGACTGGGGGCAGATGAGGGCGGTCGTGTCTCGAAGGAACTAACACGTCAGCAAAGGGAATCCCGTGAATGGAACATATCCGTCGCAGAGCGGCCTCGTTGATCTTCGAGGCTTGAGAATCGATCGGATTGTCCAGTAAGATGGTTGACTCCAGAGCATCGGGCGCCAAATTATGAGCGGGAGAGATTGACGGGTTGGAAGTATCTGCAGCTCCTTGCCTCGATGACGGCCCAGGCCTGTCGGATATGGTGGCGGAGCTAGATTTTCTCGACATCCCGAATAAATAACTAAATGCTTGAGAAAGCTATACTTGAAAAACGTTGAACGTTAGAATTAGCAACACGAGTTCCCCCCCCCCCACGTGGTGTGTGAACTAGTGCAAGCAATTGTGTACAGACAATGAGAATGTTTTAAAAGATATAATAATTAGCTTCGAATCATCGCCTTCGAAGACCGTCATCGCTGACCGTCTCAAAAAGCCCGCCTTGAGGTGATTACAGTTCCAGATTCAAAAGACATATGATTTCTAAAGTAACCGGCCTAAGTGTAGTATGACATTTATACTGTTCGGCATTTAAGTGATGTTTGGCATTCAAGATTATTCGTCCTAAGTATAGTGTTCGGCTGTGTTTGGCTCGGTTTAAAGAATGTTCGGCAATTGTATTGTTCGGCATGTCAAGTGTTCGGCAATTGTATTGTTCGGCATGTCAAGTGTTCGGCAATTGTATTGTTCGGCATGTCAAGTGTTCGGCAATTGTATTGTTCGTCATGTCAAGTGTTCGGCAATTGTACTGATCGGCATGTCAAGTGTTCGGCAATCGTATTGTTCGGCATGTCAATTGGTTGGCATTTAAGTAATGTTCGGCATGTCGACTGTTCGGTCTGGGTTATCGTTCGGCTAAAAGTGGCTCTCCACCACGATGTCAACTTCACCCTACACCATCTTCGTCTGCGCCGAACGTCAGGGACAGATCGCTCGGCGAAGACTACACCGTTCAGCATCCCATCTACCTTTTTTCTCCTTCCAATCTTGATCAGCGCAAAGGAGCTAGGCTCAACTCCTATGCACCGTTCGGCGATTCCAAACGAGCGAACCACCCCCACTGGCCACGCGTTTACAACTAAAGGAAATACTCTGTTTCCATAAGATGAACCTAAAGTGGAAGTATTGCAATTGTTAGAAGAAGGATACCTAATTCGACGATCGAAGTTGAGAATGGATTATATAGGCTTTATATCTGATAGGATTGCAAATCTCTAAGAGTGATAATAAAGAAGACGTAAAAGAAAATGGTGGAAGGGCGCCTGGTTATATAGGGGGAGTTAGAAGACGAAGAGGCTATACCCGGTAGAACCGGTCAATAACGGAGCGTTCGGCACACGAGGTACGCTCGGCTTCGAACGTATCGTTCGGCATCCCAACCTTGTTCATCTTGCACCTCCTTCGCTAACATTCTTGAGGAGGTACCTCCGAGGTAGATTGTACCAGATTCAAAGCGCATCACGTTCGGCCATGCGATACACTTTGGGGGGCAAGTGTTTCCTGGAGATTTGACCAGGCAACTGAGTGCTCGCAGCTCGGCATGAAGTACTGCTCGGCATCGAGCAATACTCGGCGTCCACTAGTGCTCGGCGACAAGAGCGCTTGACATCAACAGGTACTCGGCGTACAGGTGTACAGGTGTGTTCGGCATCAAGCAGTGCTCGGCATCAAGAGTGTTCGGCATCCATGAGTGTTCGGCGAAGCGCACGGCATCCGTAGTGCTCGGCAACGACCTATGCTCAGCGTCAGATAGTGTTCGGCACCAAGACTGCTCGGCATACGAGAGCACTCGACATCAACTGGCACTCGGCAACAACCTATGCTCAGCGTCAACTAGTGTTCGGCATCCCACGGTACTCGGCATCCGGAGTACTCGGCATCCAGAGGCACTCGGCGTCAGCGGAACTCGGCGATAGGATAACTCGGCAACGAGAGCGTTCGACATTCAGAAGGCATTCAGTATGCACAACTACGCAAGGTAACGATATCATTCGACCCGCATACATTGGTCGGTCAAGAGCTTCAAATAGAGATACGCTCGGCTTCACTGCAACCATCCTACACTTCCCATACATCAGGAGCACCGTTCGGCATGGGAAGGACCGTTCGGCATGGAAGCGTTCGGCGTACCTGGTTCGGCATGCAGCGCCTGGGCTCGAACGTTCGGCTAACAAGCCCGCTTGGGTAGTCCAGCCCACTTTTGCCTATAAATAGAGGGGCAGGGTCACAGTGAAATGGATCCCTTTTTTGGAGAGAAAACACCGGGGAGACTCTGCCATTTTCAAGACTCATCTTCTCTACTTAACAACTTCATTCAAGCATTTGATTCACGAATTGTATTTGTAATCAACTATAAAGAAGATCAATAAAGTTTAACCTCAAAGTGGACGTAGGCAATTACGCTGAACCACTATAAATTTGGTGTTCTTACTTTCTGTATTTAGATTAGCACTGTCTTCTCTGTTTAATTTGATTTCATCACTTATATCTCTTCATAATCTTCTCCTACGAGGTTAGTGACCAATTTTGGTGCTAACACAACTGTAGAGACAAGTGAAGTAATTGCAACTTCAAATCTTCAAACCCTCTTGAAATTATAGGATTTAAGTTAAAAAGACAGAATCAGATTGAAAAGGTTTTCAAATTAATAACAGAGTCCAACTTCAAATAATTCTCAAAAGAAATAATGGCTAATTTAAGATTAAATTCCCATGAAGAAAAAATTTCTCAAGAAAATGATACTACCAAATAGTTTAAGATTGAAACTAATAAGCTTGAAAAATACGCATGTAAGCCGTCTTAGGAATTATTCTACTACAGAAGACCTTCTCCTATGGATACTTTACTTGAAAAACCAAAATTTATTAGTAATAGTTACAGTGGGAAAAGTATTTATGAATGGAATATTAGCGCATTTACTGAGAAACAAATTTATAATTTAGCTCATCGTATGCTAATGTATAGCACTATCTGCAAAAACAATGGCAATAACGATGTTGCTGTTGCAAAAATGTTAGTTGCTAGTTTTACTAGCCAACTGAAAGGTTTGTGGGATAATTATCTTTCTCTAGCAAATAAAAGTGAAATTTATAACACAATAAAACAAGAAGATGGAAAAATGGTCCAAAATGCTTTGTATACTATTCGAACATTGTTACAGAATTTGAGATGTAAAACGGTTAATAGATTTTAGATGGTATAAAGATACTTTTTTAGATAGAGTAATGGAATTACCAAAGAGTAATAATTCCCATTGAAAATCAAAATTTATTGATGGGCTCCCCTCCTTATTTGCTGAGAGGGTAAGAAAATCTTTAGGAAAATATAAAATAAATATTCATTATGAAACTTATACTTACGGTAAACTTATTAGGATTAAACATCAAAATTCGATAGAAAGAAATCAATTAGGATAATTTTATAGCAAATTTGGAATGGATGTTCTAGCCATTAAAATAAATAGAAAGGAAAATAAATTTAGTAAATCTTTTCGTATGAAGAAAAAAATTTATTCTCATAAAAAATTAAAGCAAAGAGCTCAAAAAATAGAAGAAAGATTAAATAAAAAGAAAAATAAAATTATCCACTGTTATAACTGTGGAAAAGTTGGTCATTATGCTAGTAGATGTAAAGTAAAAAAGAAAATTAATAATTTACAAACAGATAATGAATTACAAGAGACATTATCAAAACTTTATCAGATTCTATCTTTGAAAATAATTCAGGATGAAATCTGAAAATGATTTAGAATATTCAAACATTTCTGGAAAACTTAAAGTTATAGATGATGATTCATTAGAGTCTAATGAATGTTGTGAATCTTGTAGTAGGAGAAAACCTTGTCTAAATCCAATAATAAGCAGTGAAATGAGAAGGATGATTTTTATAAAATACTTTCATGATTTCAAGATTTAAACATTAATGTATTAACCAATAATAATATTATAGAACTTTTAAAATTGGTCAAAGGCCTAGAACTAAGATCTAAAATGATAGATCAAATGTAAGACATTCTAAAAATAAGCAAAAATAATGAAACATTCACTGAAACTTTTCAAAATATCGGTAGTTCTCAAAATCCATATTTTATGAATGAAGTTCATAAACTTATAAAAGAAAGACAAATAATTGAATATCCTACTACTATCCAAGATTTTAATAATGAAATTCAAAACCTTAGAAAGGAAGTTCAAACCATAAAAAATGAAAATAAAAATCTTGATTATAGACTTTCTTTTCTAGAACAATCAAAATAAATTATCCCTATTGAAAATAATCAAATAAATTGTTCCCAAATAAAATTTCTAGAACAAGAAGAATTTCTTTCAAAATTAGGTATTGTCGTATCCAAAAAATGGTTTATCAAATTAACCCTTTTAACTGATAATCACTTGTAGATGGTTGTGCATATATGAAAGTAATTCAAAAAGAAATATTTCCAGCCAGATATTTTCACAAAACCACTAATTCATTAAGTCATGCAGGTGGAGAAAACTAGATATTAAATTAATATTGCCACGTGCTTATATGTAATATCCCTAATTTTTGATAACATTATTCATGAAATTTAATCAGATAAATTAAATAGAATAATGATGATAAGGGGATTGAGATTTGAACAAAATCATATAGGGTCGTTCTTAGAATTAATTAAATAGGCTTAAAATGGTTAATAATCTAATTAATTCAAATATGAGCATATTAGTAAATAGCCACACTTCCTTATACACGACTATACACCTTGTATTTTCCCGTTAACGTTTCACTTCTCATTTTCACAAACACAAATCAAAAACCTAAAATAGAGCCGGCCATTAACAAGGAAGAAAAGAGGAAAGTTTAATCTAAAGATAAGGATCAAAGCTAGGAGGGATTAATCAACAATAGATCTCAAATTCCTTATCAAATATCCAAGGTGAATAATAGCTCATTCCATCTCTATTTTTTTTATAATCATATATTTTCTGGTTTAAGATTAAACCCGTTTTTATGATGTTATGGATGATGATAGACATGAATTATTATATGTTTGACTTAAACTAATTCATTTACATATGAATTTGCATAGTTTTACGGCAAAACTGATAGTTTATAATTTTAGAATGCCATGGAAAAATTATATGTTAAGTAAAACATGATTTTGGAGATGGGTTTCAATTTTCATAATTTTCCAAGCCATGGAAAATTTATTTTGAATTTCTAAAGGTAATTATGATATAATTGGGTTTAAAATTCATTTCGAGTATTTAAGGAAGAAATTGGGTCTAAAATTTTAATATGTTTGATAACATGATGGAAGAGAATTCTTGTGATTTTTGGGGATTTTCCCTAATTAATTTGCTATAGAAAATAAATTATTTTAAAAGAAGGACTTATGCATAATATTAGCTTTACTTAATGGAAGGGCTTAAATGTTAATTTTTCTTTAAATTAGATCTGATAAATGCGGCAGTTTATGTGAAAAGTTTTAAGGCAACCAATCAAAGGACTACAAATAGGCAAGTAGTTATAAAGCAATTATTAAAAGTAGCATAGTTTCAACCTTTAATTCAAAAAAGTTGGTTATGTCTCCTATAGTAGCGCCTTTCGACTCCAATGACTTTCGCTCCAACTCAGTCGAAACCATCCCAGCCAAAATCCACATAGTCGAAACTAACGCACAAGGTATCACATAGATGGTACGTAGTAGATTGGAGGAAAGGCGGAAGGCAATGGTGTCGAAAGCAATGCTTTCGATGGGGTCGAAACCTTAGTCTTATTTTCAAATATTAAGTGCCTACTTTGTTTTACTTAGAGTTTTCGACATAGTCGAAACATATGTTTACGAAAGGGGTTTTATAAATAGCTTTCGAAGAAGGTTTCCATATTATGATTAAAGTATGAGCTTTCGAATGGGTACCTTTTGTTTTTAAATAAGTGCTTTCGAAAGTAATGGTTCCGACCTAGTTGAAACCTAGCTGTTATTCTTTACCTTCCGAGTGTATTGAAGTCATCAATACTTTCAAAGGGTTGACTTTGTTTTAACCTATGCTAAGCCACTTCCTAAATGCTTTCAAAAGGGGTTGAGGGTTCCGAAGGCAATGAGGTCGAAAGGGGGTTTCGACGCTACCCTTTGAGGTTTTAACTCAAAGGATTTGAGCTTTCGAATAGATGGTTCTGACGCTACCCTTCGAGGTTTTAACTCAAAGGATTTGAGCTTTCGAATAGATGGTTCCGACACCATCAAATTTTCCCCAAATAATTTTATTAAGGGTTTCGAAAGAGATACTTTCGTATATAACCACTTTGACCCAAATGACGTTTTAAACGTAAAACCCAGTATTTTCGAAAGAAGTACTTTTATTGGTTTCGAAGCTATGTTTTAAAGAATGGTTTGATACCATCGAAAGGTATATTTGTTTTCGAAAGAGATTATTTAACAAGGGCTTCGAAAGGTATATTCATTGTGTGAAAAGAAGTTTTCTTTGCATTCGAAGGAGGTTATCTAGAGGTTTCGAAAGAGATGTTTTAAGATTTTCAAAACATATAACCCAATCTCAATTTAAAGGAAAACCCATGGAATAAATAGATAAAGAATTTTGAAATGAAGTTTTGAAGAAGTTTTCCTTGATTAACAAGTTAAAGGGTTTAATCAGGATTTATATAAAAATGATTTCAAGGATATTAAACCACAGGTGTTGGTATTATTTTGTTGTTATGATTACTTCTTCATAAACGTATTCATATTGTAATTAACCCATAACGGTACTTTAAGGAAGGGCAGAATAACCAGCTTGGTTGACCCAGTAATGAGTATAACTTAAGAAATGTTAAATTCATAATTAATGATATTGGCAATGGCCAATAGTTTCACAGTAAGCCCATAAAAACTGCGTATAACAAAAGGTATTGGCAGGGGCCAATAGGTTCATAGTCAACCCATGAAAACTATGGTTTGATATTGGCAAGGGTCAATAGGTTTGTAGTTGGCCCATGAAAACTATATCCGGATTAAGAAATTAACAGTTAGCCAATAGGTTCCTAGTTAGCCCATGAAAACTAGGATAAGAGAAAAGATATTCGAGTTGCTAATAAGTTCTTAGTGATCCCATGAAATCGAACAGACAGTCTATAAACATTTAACAGGTTATTAGTGAGCCCATGAAAATTAATAGTTTAATAGTAACCCTAGAAACTATAATTGAGACAGATAGTCAGAATGAATGGGATGGGTAATCTAGATTTGATTCACTTGTTATGCATATCATCATAATATTTTGAAATACTATGTTTTTAACCATTGTGGATGCAGGAGCACAATATATGGTTTTATAAATGTTTTAGGATACGAGTGAGGAGAAAACCCGTTCCGCTAAGCGGTGTGGTATCATTAGATATCTAAATGGTTTGAGATGGTAGATTATTATTCATACCAGGCTTTATGTCTGACTCGTTATTTCCCCCATAAACTCTTGGCTACTCAATTGATTTTGAGTAGGCTGAGATTTAAGGTTTCCAGGTGTTCTTTTAGACAAATAAAGCTTTCGAAGACGTGCAGGAGGCAAGCTAGTTATTTTATTTTTGCTGTGTGTTCTGATTGTAAAAGAAAATTTGTTTTATTGCCTTATTATATACTCTGATCAACCAAGAAGGCATCTTCATATGCCACTCTTGGCGTATTTTGTATTAATTATATGTTATCTCAACATGGTCTGCGTACTGGGATTATGTAATAAATTTGGAATATTTTGAAATGGAATGTGAACTTGTTACTGTTTGAAAATTTTCCATATGCTTGCATTTTTGTGTATCAATGCATCAAACATTGCTGTATTTGGTCATCAAGGATTAATAATTATAGATGACTGCAGCTTTCGTAGCCGTTAGTTTTAGGCCTTCAAGTAGGGGATGTTACATTATAGATGTAAAAATAAAATTGTACTCCTACAAGTGTTTTATTAGTAAAAAATATCACCAACCAGGTTATGCTTAGAACGCCATTTATAAATAAAATTTATCTATAACTAATATTGTTAAATATGGAATTATAAGCATTTATGAAAATAAACCTATTACTTTTCAATTTATAACTAAACATTTTACAAAGGTTTTACATGAAATAAAAGATATTTAAATGCAAAAGAATTTTCTTCTAAATTTCTTAAAACGAGAAATAAATTCTCTTAATATAGAGGAAAAACTTCAAAATCCTAAATTACAAGAGAAAATTAAAATGATTTATAAAATAATTTCTGTGGAAATTTGTAATGATCATCCACATGCTTTTTGGGATAGAAAGAAACATGTTGTCAGTCTTCCATATGAAGAATATTTTGATGAAAAGAAAATTCCTAATAAAGCAAGACCATATCAAATGAATTCTGAATATTTAGATTTATCTAAAAAAGAAATTGAATTATTATTACAAAAGGTTTAATAAAACCATCACAATCGCCTTGGTCATGCACCACATTATATGTAAATAAAAATAGTTAACAAGAAAGAGGTGTGCCTAGATTAGTAATAAATTAGAAACCCCTAAATAAAGTTTTAAAATGGATTAGACATCTAATTCCTAATAAAAAAGACCTACTTGATAGATTATACGATTTTATCATATTTCTAAATTTGACTTAAAATCTGGTTACTAGCCGATCCAAATTTTAAAATCCGACCAATATAAAACTACTTTTAATGTTCCAATTGGACATTATGAATGATCAGTAATGCCTTTTGGTTTAAAAAATGCTCCTTCATAATTTCAGAAAATAACGAATTACATTTTTATTCCATATAGTGATTTTATTATAGTTTATATTGATGATATTCTAGTATTTTCTAAAGATATTCAAATGCATTTTAAGCACTTAGATATTTTTAGAAAAATCATTATTCAAAATGGATTAGTAATATCAAGAAAAAGGATGTCTTTATTTCAGATAAATGTAAGATTTTTAGGTCATAATATTGAAAAAGGAAAAATAATTTCTATAGACAAAAGTATAGAATTTGCTTCAAATTTTTTAGATATGATAACTGATAAAACATAATTAAAAATATATAGGCAGTTTAAATTATATATCTTCTTATTATATCAATCTAGCTACAGATGCTGCTATCTTATGTGATAAATTAAAAAAGGTGAATATTAGGCTCAGGTACCTAATAAGTTTCAAAATACATAAAAACCCTAGTAAAAAAAGTATGTAAATTAGGTCCCTAGAATTAAGTTACTAAGTAATTGCATATAGTTATGCAATTATTCACTGAATAATTGCAGACATTTATGCAATTATATCAAAAAGGTGCATAATTTTATGCAATTTTTTCGGTGAATATTTGCGGAAATTTTGGCAATTTTTTTGGTGAATAATTGCGGAAATTTCCGCAATTTTTTGGTGAATAGTTGCGGAAATTTCCGCAAATTTTTGAAAAATAATTGTGAAAATGTCTGCAATTTTTTGATATAATTGCATAAATGTCTGCAATTATTCACTGAATAATTGCATAAGTGTATGTCATTATTCGGTAACTTAATTCTAGGGACCTAATTTACAAACTTTTTTTACTGCGGTTTTTGCGTATTTTGAAATTTATTAGGGACTTGTGCCAAACTGTCCCTTAAAAAGAATCCAGGTCCATGGTCATAATAACATATTCAAGCTGTTAAAATAATAAAAGAAAAGGTAAAAATCTGCTTTATTTAATGCTTTCAAATCCAAATTGGAAAAAATAATTGAAACCGATGCCTCAGATATATGATTTAGCGGAATTTTAAAGCAAATTTGTCCAAAAAAACAAAAATGTCTTGACAGATTTCATTCAAGACTATGATCCCCAGAGGAAGGGGTAATTTTCCCTATAAAGGGAATGATAAAGGAAATATACTGGCCTAGCATGGTAGCAAAAATCTAATAGCTGAAAATCTAATCAGTTCAGGAAGTCATAGTTCCAATGGTCCTTTATATAAAGAATTTCTAGAATTCAGGAAAAGACAAAGGGCCAATATCAAAACAACTAATAGCCAAACAACATCATCTTCGTATGCTGGCAATGAAGAAAATGAAGAAAATATAAATATATATGCACAAAGTCTTCAAAAAGAAGTTGTACTTCTTTAGAATTTGATGATCTCAAAAGGGAAAAGGATCCTTGGAACTTATTGCAAAGGTATTTTAATACGGCATCATTTGCTGTTACAGCTTGTAAGCAAAGAGGATATTATGATGCAATAATAAAAGCCTCTAAACTTGTAAAATAACGCATTTTAAAGCAGGAGATGTTTATAACTTCAGCAAAATAGTCATTAAAAGGCTAATATTGCTAGAAGAATGGGGATTATCTTCCCTTAAAGAAAAAGAAACCTTTTTGCCTAATAAAGGAGTACTATGAGGTATAATTATTGGGATTATGTTTGCGCATTAAATAAAATGCTCCTTTATGAAAACAATTAAAGAAAACACTCATGGTTTATTAAAGATTGTGGGGAAGTTTATAAACGCCCAATACTAAATTGGTTTGTAGAATGATCGACGAATTACGTATCACCAATGGATATCCTTCCTGAAAAATTAAATGAATTATATTCCGAATGGACTATGGTATCAACCCAAATAAATGATCTTGACTAATATCTGATGATATCAGGATCTGATCCGATATATTTTTTCCTTGAATTTTCGATTCCTTGGATTTGGAAATGGAAACCAGAATTAGGTTATACAGAAAAATAAATTCCTTGTTTATATAGATGTTTCTTTACTAAATGCCAGGACAAATTGACCAAAATCGATAATAGCATAGGTCAAATATTTGGCCATGAAATGATAATCGAAATAGGCAACAAAATCAAAGTATAACAGGAGCAGAAGAATCTGAAGCAACCGAAAGAAGCTCTAAACTCATTCCAGCACATTGCTAGAAAATTAAAGATGCAAAAAGGAATAGTCGCTAAAAAAGATATTCTTTATGCCTACATTGAAGAAATGAAGAAAGATTTAATGAAGAATCGTAGAAAAGACGATGCAAAATCAAGCAGATCAATGGCAAAGGATATTCCTGAAGATGACATTATTCATACCTCAATGATGAGGATTTTGCAAAAATATTTGACAAGATTGAAAAAGAGGCCCATAACGTGGGATAATATATAGGAAAATGGTGATAGATTAGACATCTTATGGAAAAGAATAAAACAGTTTAATAATGTAGAATATTTCTTTTACAAAAGATAACAGGTGGCCAAAATACTTTAATAAAAGGTAACGTAGGTGGCCAGATTCTTCAATTATGAGGGACATATAACCTATTCTAAAAAAGTTGTTTTTTTTCGGATTTGAAATTTCTGAAGTCCGAAGAAAAATAAATTTGAATTCCAAATTCAATTTCAGCCTTAGCTGTATAAAGGAAGGCACTTCGTTTGAAGAAGGCAAACTTTATCTCACCCATTCTCTTCTCCACTCAAAAGCTTCTACCATTAATAAATTAAGTGTGTGATAAATTATACTATAAAATAAAGGAAAAAGACTACCACTTCCACTACTGCTGATATCCGAAGACTACTTCTGATATTTTTTGTAAGTCTTTATTTGTATGTTTTTAAATTTTTGTAATATATTGTGTGAATTATAGCCTGAATGATAGGATAAATAAATTATGTGTTGAATTATTTCCGTTCTGTATGTATGAATTGATGTGTTCATATTTTTAAGGAATACATGTTAAGTTAAAAATACCATTCATGGGTTAAGAAAAGCACCAGGATATAGTAATTTCTGGCTAACATCTAAATTGTGCACTTATGCCTATTTCTAGCCATAATAAGGCATTTCTTCGGGCTTTCTTTACACTGACTTGTTAGCCAGAGATCATTTTAGACTAATGCTTGACTTGTAAAATGTACCAATATTTGTTTTTATATTTTCATTTTGATATATAAGATCCTGAAAACACTATAGCAATTGCAATATGCTAAAACAACCTTTTACTTCAGAATTATTTTAGTGTATTATTGCGGAAAACCTAAATTTTGGAATTTTAAAATCAAAACATGTATGTACAGTTTAGCACAAGATGTAATGTATTTCATGTTTCAAAATTACTCAAATCAATATTATTTAACTTAATAAAGTTATATATCACCTTAAAAAATCATTACAAATATACTGAATCATATTTATAGATGAAATTAACATTTTACACATGTAAACATTTACAGTTTTAAACAAATGAATCAAATTCAATCAAATCATCCCTTAATTGTTTAGATTGTGATGTCAATTATAAATCATGAGGCAATGACACACACATACATACATATACATATACATATATATATATATATATATATAATCACTAAAATAATATAACTAAATATATATATGAAAAAGATGTTTTAACTTATGGATCTAGCTAATAAGTGACTCCTTGATCTGTGAATCCTACTCAAATTTTTAAAAATCAACACCCAATCTTAGCAGGAGAATGATGCACGTAGCTCTTAATTTTATTTCATGTTTTGATTTGATTTGGAGTTGAATTTTTTTAAGAAAATGTTTAAGAAACTTTTGGCCATGGCTTCAAGAAAAGTGGAGAGAAAATGAATTAACGAAAGAAAATAGTGAATTTTCTTTCGTCGAAAGAATGAAACATTTCCAATTCTTATAATTAAAACTTCTGTAATTCATCTTTCCTTAATTTTTTAGATCAATCCACCCAATCACCCCCTTTTGTATGGCTATCCTATGTTGCCATCATATGACACTAAATTTCCAAAAATATCTTTAGCAATTATCTCTCAGTTAATTAAAAGTTTACCCTTTTTTTATATCGATATGCACAAATATAACTTTTGTATATGAATTTAAATAATTACTAACAACACCAAAATATAAAATAATAATTAATATTTCCAATTATTCATTAATCTACAATATTTTGTAAATTAATTAAATCTAGTGGTTTTTCGGAGAATTCACAAATACTATTGTGAGACTCGCAGGTATGAATTCAGTTAGCAGTTAATTTTGAACAATTCAAATATTAATATTCACACATCACCTTAGCTGGTAGTGTAATAGTTTATCAAAATTCATCGCTTTTAGATCTTTCCGGCAAAAACCAATTTCGCATTTTCTTAAGTGGCACCTTTTAGTAATGATAATTTACACATATTATATTCATCGACACTATATCATTTTAGGATTTACGAAATTTGGTATTGGTTAAAATTCCAATATCATCCTTATTGAAATTCAGTTAGTTCATCTAAACTTCTTTGGTTTAATAATAACATTTATTATTAGCTGTACCACTCTGACCAGAGATTTTGAATTTGATTTGACTACAACTGGTCGTGATACTAACATTATACAACAGAGAAGATGAATTCTCTATTGAAAAGTTCTTCACTTCTAATGCTTCAATTCAAATCCAACTATAATTTCTCAATGGATCGTCATGCCATGAATTTACTATAATCAAAGTGGAGTATTCATACTAAAGTTCCATAGTGTTCTTAAGTCGAGGAAACTATTTACATCATTACCCTAAGATTTCCTGCTTGATTTAGTTGTTATTAACTAAAAGGAAACTCTCGGATGAGTCATTCCATAACTATCCAATAACTTGTATGTAACCCCTTGGTGCCCCAGCAGTCATGAGTAATACACTGCCCAACATTTAGAGAGCATTACACATTCTAGTTTCAATGGATGTATCTATATCCTTTCTCAAAATATCTTGACCAGTAATATTTAAAATAATATGTTATTTTATGTTGTGATAATTTTATCATGATTACAACTCATTGTAATTATAATCACATAACATATCATTTAATAATATTATATTATAATATACTTAAATTAATTACTTAGTTAATATATCACAATATAACAAGTGTAAGGTAGAATACAAATACCTTTTATTTCAAATGAGATTTTATTCTAGAGTTTATAATTTACAGTAAATTAAAGAATTGCACATAGGGAGTGCACTTAACTCTCTCAATTTCCCAATTGCTATTATAGCCAATCAAGGAATCCTAATCCCATCTCTTTGATTGGTTTTCTCAAAATTGATCAAGCAAATCCCTTCATGAATGGATATGCTATGTTGTCCTAATTATCTACCTTGTCAATCAACTCTCTCTGATGCTGATAAACTGCCTTTATCATATACAATTTTTTTGATTATGTTTCTCAAATTTAAGATAGCATTGGGTTCTTCCTTGATCATTTTCATGGCATTGCATTCACATAAAAAGTCATGAAATTCTCAACATTTAGGATCGCCTTTAGCTCAGTTATAAATTTGTGCAATATATATGTATGTATATATATATAGATTTTTCTGTGGAGTTATTAAAGGTGTGTACTCAGCCTTTTAATTGAATCAAGTATAAACTTTCATTTGGAACATTATAACTTAAATCTTCTTAACTAAGATTGAATATGAATTTAGGATTGATGCAACGACCCACTTTTCCGTATATTTTAAGGTGACAATGAACCACATATACCCAATACAAATTGAACGGAATGGCGGATAATTAGGGAGAAGAAAGAAGACAAGAAGAAATTAAGCAACACAGAATCTCACAGCGAACGAATAATCTATAATATATAACAAGTCTTTACACAAAAACAAAACTGTAATATATCTATATACAGACATCAATTAGAGTATACTAACCTATTCAGCACAGACATTTATACAACCTGTCCTTGCAACTACTGAATATTATACAACAATGTAAGCAACGGAAATATAATCATCTACATGAATACATCTTTGGGCCTCCAGCTCCTCTCCTGAAGCTCCATAAATATCTAGCTAAACCTAGACATATGCTCCGTCTGACCTAAGCATTATAGGAAATCAACGCCCATGTCAGTATAGTAAAACCAGCATGAGAACTTAAATCTCAAGAAATTTTATTTATTATAACTTTTAAAATCCTTTAAAATCAAAGGTATCTCGTTAGACCACGCCACACATAAACACGGACGGGCCTTACGATAACCAAAACATTAATATCAGAAAGTTCGGTTATATTATAATAATGTCTAAAGGAGAAAATAATAATAATCAAGTAGTTGTGATGCTCGTGAGTGTATATCATAACAATACTAGGTATATAATCAAAAACCGATTAGGCACTCGCTACTGGTGTAAGATTTCCATGGAGGTGCTCTCAGTACTTCGAGGAACGGTTCTCATGATCAAGGATCAGAGATATCCTTCCAAAGCACCATACATCCCTAGTGATGTACCATAGGAAAAACATAGCTGGTCTAGCTAAGATCGAGTGCATTTCCCCATGCATGCATAACAATTATAAGTGACGTCTA
Source organism: Allium fistulosum (assembly GCA_030737815.1). Lineage (NCBI taxonomy): Eukaryota > Viridiplantae > Streptophyta > Magnoliopsida > Asparagales > Amaryllidaceae > Allium > Allium fistulosum. Next base: position 153,295,168 of record CM060908.1, on the reverse strand, counting down.
GGTGGAGCCGACTACTCCTTATGGGTTGCCAACCCTACTGGCCATGCCTCATATCTTTGGTTTTAGTCATTCCCACTGATGAGGCTACGTCCGGCATTCCAGCATACGCACCGCAACCAAATAGATCACGGAATCCCATATGGATTCCAATACCCCAACGGGTCTCGGAATCACACATAGATTCCTACATCTAAATAAGATCTTGGAATCACACCCGAATTCCCATACCCCAACGTGTCTTAGAATCACATATGGATCCCAACATCTCAATATATCACGAAAATCCTCCATAGAACCGTATATGGTTTTCGAAGTGGTCACGGGTTCGAGTCATCTCTTACGAGTACACTATTCAGTTTCTCGGGTGCTTCGCAAAACCAAACACCGATTTTCGGAATTCTCAATACCGGTTCTTTAGGAAGTAATCAAACAATACATAAGAACAGGGATCACCCCCTAACCGTTTAAGTGGACGGATCTCCTTATCGTTTGACCTAGAAGAACAAAATTAGTTTATACATACAGTATAGCACCACTAACGGTAACTGTACACATAATTCCCGTGTTTCCCCTAGATATTTACATAGTTAAAATCCTTCGGCGTTAAGTAGGGAATATTTCCCTACCACGAAAATTAAAAAGGATCACATATTTAGGCCAGGATTTGATAGTCGGTTATTTAATTATCAAATAAACAAACATACCAAACAAAGATTATATTTCCGATGGAAATCAGTAAGCCTCTTAAATTAATCCCCATTAATTTAAAATCACATTTCAAATACTTGGAAATCAATTCCACATACTTATCTCAATAGGATAAGTATATTCACAAACCACTATATTTTCGACACTTAGGAAAATATAACCATATACTTATTTTAATGGTATAAGTATATTTACAAACCATATCACTTTTCAAAACATGGAAATTTTCCATGTACTTATACAATGATATACGTATATTCACAAAACACTTAGAAAGATTTTAATTTTGAAATCTTATTATAAGGACCCGATTCTTCGACTTCCGAATATCGACATCAATACGTCCACTATATCGACTGCCGAGCCATCGAATGCCGGAAAACCGAATACTTAGGGTTTTAAGAAAAAAGAGGTAGAAGAAAAGATAGAAGAAAAAGAAAGAAGAACAACAGAACAACATCAGAAACAGAAACAATATTAGAATCTCACATTCGCAGCGGAACAACATATAATAGATAAATGAATAATCTTTAAATCAAAGAACTATATCATTTTATACATTACATCATCATCAGAGTTTACAACAAAAATACAACACTAGACAGTTATATAAACTTGTCCTCATACAAAATACACAGCGGAATAAATAATATCATATACAAGTGGTACGTCTCGCCATCCAGCTTGCCACTAAGCTCCATAGCACTCCAAAATCCAGAATAACCTGGTAACCTAACTCTAGACTACCCGTGTGGAAATTGGTGGGCACCCAGAGTTTAGGAAGGGAACAATAAACTCCAGGTCAGTCATTGTTAGCGCCAAAATTGGTCACTAACCCCAAATGCAAATGAAAGCACCAAATAACAATCACCGCTCACAGATAGAATGTATGTAGAGGATGTTAATATGAAGAATAACAGAAATTAAAATGAAAGCAGTAAAGACAAAGAATTTATAGTGGTTCAGCTGACTCCGGCCTACGTCCACTCTAGAAATTTCCTTTTTATTGATGTTCGAATCAATTACAGTTACAAACTGGTAGGATAGCCTTAGCCTTAGGAAATAGAAAGTTAGAGAGTAGGAGAGAGGATCCCCTTTTACTGTGCCCCTGCCTCTCTATTTATAGACAAAGATGGGTTGGACTTCCCTGGTGGGCCTGGTAGCCGGGTACCTCAGCCCAAATGGAGTGGTCCCCATATGCCGAACCATGGATGCCGAACGCTGAATGCCGAACGTTGGGAGGTGCGAGGTACCGAGGTATGGAGGTGCGAAGTACTGAGGTATGGAGGTGCGAGGTGCAATGCCGAGCGATCCTTAGTGTCGAACCTCCATCATGCCGAACGTCTCTAGATGCCGAACGATACTGGGGTGAGGTGTGCCGAACGGTCTTGGAGTGGAGGTATGCCGAACGACATTAGAGTGAGGTGTGCCGAACGGCATTGGAGTGGAGGTATGCCGATCGGTCTTGGAGTGGAGGTATGCCGAATGATACTGGGGTGAGGTATGCCGAACGGTCTTGGAGTGGAGGTATGCCGAACGACATTAGAGTGAGGTGTGCCGAACGATACTGGGGTGAGGTGTGCCGAACGGTCTTGGAGTGAGGCCGGACGCTCTGCATGCCGAACGACCTTAAATACCAGTTGACCCATTCGTGTCGAATCGTAGAATAGCCGAACGTTCATGGATGCCGAACGTTCCTTATATGCCGAACAAAGCAGTTGTGCCGAACGTCATTTGAGTGAGGTGTGTCAAGCGACACCCGGGTGAGGTGTGCTAAGCGACACCCGAGTGAGGTGCGCTAAGCGACACCCGAGTGAGGTGTGCTAAGCGACACCCGGGCGAGGTTGATTCCTGAAATTTGTATCGATCATAACTTGAGCATATGAAGTCCGATTGACTTGAAACTTGCAACTTTGGCTTCCTCCTCTTTGATCGTCGTGTCATATCAATTCTAACTTGATTTGGACTTGGACAAAATTCATCGATGTCCATAGTGAACCTGCGGTATACAACTAATATTCGGAACAAGTAATCATTGATTTTTTGCTAATTCCTTGATATCTCGACCTTGCCAAAAAGTGGGTTAAAACTTTGCCCCCCAAAACATGCCTTTTGGTAAAAGGCGTGTTTTGAATAGCTTCAGATCGAATGTAGTGAGCTTATGTTCTATTTATTTCTTTAGTATTGTCAATCAGATTTAAGGCTGTTCGAAGTCGAATCAGTATCTACTTCCACTTACGGAAGTCAGTAACCAAATTCTACAGCCTCTCTGAACTATCGATGGTCACTCCGGACCCTTGCTAAGTCCATTCCAGACTTAACGATTGAATAGAAAGATCATGTTGCACTCCGGCGTTGCTTTCTATCCCTTGCACTCCGACCCCAGTTAGGGCATGTAGCGATGTCTTGGTTGTTCTAAACCAATCATAGCCTCTTCGGGCTCTTGCTGGATCCCATCCTGTCACTCTCCGGTGAAGGGGAAACAACGTTGAGTGAGCCGATCCTGTCGCTTTTCGGCGAAGCGACTCACTTCTTGCACTCTGGTTCAGTGTGTCTGAACATTAAGCGATATCTTGGCCTAAATCGTCGGCCGATCATAGCCTCTTTGTGCCCTTGCTGGATCCCATCCTGTCACTCTTCGGTGAAGGGGAAACAACGCTTAAGCAAGTCGATTCTGTCACTCTCCGGCGAAGCGACTCACTTCCTGCACTCCGGTTCAGCGTTTCTGAACATTAAGCGATGTCATGGCTAGAATCGTTAGGCCGATCACAGCCTCTCCGGGCTCTTATCGAATCTCGATCCAATCACTCTCCGGTGAATGAGAAACGATGCTTAAGTGAGTCGATCCTGTCGCTCTCCGGCGAAGCAACTCACTTCTTGCACTCCGGACCCCGTCTCTCCGGGTAGGGTCATAAAGCGATCATCATTTTGTATCAATACGTAATATTCGTCCTTTAACTCTCCGGTCAAAGGCTTATTCAGGAAATTCAAGTTTATTTATTAAATTCAGACCCTAGATGTTCAATCTCAAACATCAGGGAAAAACTAAACAACGCCTCTCCGGGCTGAACGGTCTATACCATCTCAGAGCATGCCTAGGGATCTCTCTGGTTCCCATACATGAGTGAGTGGAATAGCCGTTTTATTTTGAAAGCAAATCTAAGAAAAGTGATTGACCAGAGTTCATATCTTAAACTTGGCCCTTGCCATCATGATCAGTTGATGACGAGTCGTGATCCCGATCCCGTATCGTTCCTGTTACGTGGAGGCGGTGGCTGTTCAGGCCTTACCGCTGCTGTCGGTTCTCTGACATATTGTGGCAATCTACCACTCCTAGCATGTTCTTCCACCTCATCCTTTAGGTGGCGGCATTCATCGGTCGTGTGCCCATCCAGCTCATGGAATAGGCAATATTTTCCAGTTCTGCGTTCCCGCTCTGTGGGATCTCTTCTCGGCGGCTTTCGATAAGGGAGCTGCCCCCGAGTTTCAGTGTAAATTCATTCCAGGCTTGCCGTCAAACTGGTGTATTGCCTGAATCTGTGTTCCCGGAATTTCTTCCGTTTATCAGGACCGTCCTGTGCATCGTCCTGCTTTCTCTTTCCTTTGTCTGCTCCAGACTGTCCTTCTGCGGTTCCTTCGCTTCGTGTAGTGTTTATTTCCTGCCTCTCGGCTCGTGATTCCTCTAGTCGAATGAATTTTTCAGCTTCATGATAAAACTCTCCTAGATCTTGCGGTGGGTCTCTGGTCAGAGAATCTTTGAATTCAGTGCCTTCTGCAATTCCTGCTACTGCCTCCATCAAAATCATTGATGGATTCGGGCGATCTACAGAAGCCACCGTTGCATTGAATCGCAATAGAAAATCTTTTATGGACTCTCCGGTCCTTTGCTTTATCGAGGCTAAAGTCATCACACTCTTGGGTCGCGTCACATGGACCCTAAACTGTCTCATGAAGCATTCCACTAGCTCACCCCATGTCCTGATTGATCCAGTCTCTAGTTGTCTGAACCAAAGCGCAGCCAAATCTGATAAAAATAAAGGGAAGCATCGTGCCATCACTTCCTCGGATGCCCCCAGCACTTCCATATGCCTGATGTATCTGGTAACGTGCATGGTCGGGTCTGACTTTCCATCATAAGTATCCAGCGTGGGTAACTTGAACTTTGGAGGATTCCTCGCATTCCTGATATTCGGAGTGAACGGGCTCCGACTGACATCCTCTAAGCCTCCGCTTGACAATCCTCCTCTCATTATTCGCCGCACTAATCCAGCCATCCTTTCATCTCCATCAAGGGGTTGTCCCCTCAACATGCCTCTATCCTGCCCCCCAGGTCTCGAAGGGTATTCTGGGTAATATTCTTCATGTGGTTCATTAATGTTGGCGTTAGCTCTAGCCTGCTGAGCTCCGTCCGTGGGTCTTCCAATGTCAGATCCTGAGGGTCTGCCCCCAAGCCCTTGTTTATTGCCTTCGGGCACTGCATTCTGTTCTTGGTTCTGACCTTCAGCGTTCTCTGTAGCTCTAGTCTCCTGCCCCATATCGGCAGCAACTGCAGCCGGTCCTAAGTTCTGTGCTCCGGCTGTTCTCATCTGTTCAAAGAAGCTCTACATCGCTTCTTGTTGGCTCTTCATCAATCTTTCGTGAATCGAGTCCATCATTGCCTCCATCTCGTTTCGAGTGATGTAGATCGAGGCTCGGCCCTCTCCAGCTCCAGAGGAAGCTTCTTGACTCCCTTCCTGATTGTTCCTTCCTGTCGCTTGCTTCCTAGTTGATGGCCTGGCCATTGCTTTCTAGAATCTAAGTTCCTAGCTCCAAAATTCCCACCTGAGTTCAGTTCTTAGTGAAAGCACCAAAGTGTTAGCGCCAAAATTGGTCACTAACCCCCAAATGCAAATGAAAGCACCAAATAACAATCACCGCTAATAGATAGAATGTATGTAGAGGATGTTAATATGAAGAATAACAGAAATTAAAATGAAAGCAGTAAAGACAAAGAATTTATAGTGGTTCGGCTAACTCCGGCCTACGTCCACTCTAGAAATTTCCTTTTTATTGATGTTCGAATCAATTACATTTACAAACTGGTAGGATAGCCTTAGCCTTAGGAAATAGAAAGTTAGAGAGTAGGAGAGAGGATCCCCTTTTACTGTGCCCCTGCCTCTCTATTTATAGACAAAGATGGGTTGGACTTCCCTGGTAGGCCTGGTAGCCGAGTACCTCAGCCCAAATGGAGTGGTCCCCATATGCCGAACCATGGATGCCGAACGCTGAATGCCGAACGTTGGGAGGTGCGAGGTACCGAGGTATGGAGGTGTGAGGTACTGAGGTATGGAGGTGCGAGGTGCAATGCCGAGCGATCCTTAGTGCCGAACCTCCATCATGCCGAACGTCTCCAGATGCCGAACGATACTGGGGTGAGGTGTGCCGAACGGTCTTGGAGTGGAGGTATGCCGAACGACATTAGAGTGAGGTGTGCCGAACGGCATTGGAGTGGAGGTATGCCGAACGATACTGGGGTGAGGTATGCCGAACGGTCTTGGAGTGGAGGTATGCCGAACGACATTAGAGTGAGGTGTGCCGAACGATACTGGGGTGAGGTGTGCCGAACGGTCTTGGAGTGAGGCCGGACGCTCTGCATGCCGAACGACCTTAAATACAAGTTGACCAATTCGTGTCGAATCGTAGAATAGCCGAACGTTCATGGATGCCGAACGTTCCTTATATGCCGAACAAAGCAGTTGTGCCGAACGTCATTTGAGTGAGGTGTGTCAAGCGACACCCGGGTGAGATGTGCTAAGCGACACCCGAGTGAGGTGCGCTAAGCGACACCCGAGTGAGGTGTGCTAAGCGACACCCGGGCGAGGTTGATTCCTGAAATTTGTATCGATCATAACTTGAGCATATGAAGTCCGATTGACTTGAAACTTGCAACTTTGGCTTCCTCCTCTTTGATCGTCGTGTCATATCAATTCTAACTTGATTTGGACTTGGACAGAATTCATCGATGTCCATAGTGAACCTGCGGTATACAACTAATATTCGGAACAAGTAATCATTGATTTTTTGCTAATTCCTTGATATCTCGACCTTGCCAAAAAGTGGGTTAACAGTCATGGTGACTGGTGTGAGAACTTAAAACAGTTTATCTTTAAAACAAAACAATAGGAAAATTTTAAAGTCAATTCGCAATGCTTTTGGAAAATGAAACTACCATAAGGCCTCCCGCCACACACACAATGCAAACGCAGAATTTGGAGGAGATTTCTACTTATGATAGTCAAAGATGCTTACTACGGAAAATCAAATCATTTTTGATATTATTATTAGTGCATAGTGTAGAAAACATTTCGAAAATAGAATATAAATCTTAGCCAGCATAGGTACCATTATAGTATGCCTACTATAGCTACCATATTAGATGGCAGGTTCTACAACTAAAACCGTACAAGGTTCATATTGGAAAATGGATTTGCCAACAAATGGTCGGGCAAAGGAACTTCCCAAGTAAAATAGAACGCCTCTGGAGCGACGTTCCCGGATCCTAACCGGATCTCTGCTACACAAGGTCGGGTTACCCTTAGCTGGGTAACTACTAACACAAATATGTCATTCCCCAGTCGTTTGCGACCTTTATCCGAGGATCCTCGATTCCAACAACCACAAGTAATAAATTTGTAGCAACCACAAAGTAAGTATCTGGGCTCCATACCATGATACCACTCATAATCTAGAAGGAAATGACATACACTAAGGGGTCGCTATCCCCTAATAACCTTGCTGCCACGATTCCTGTTTCGACCATACCGGGATGTGAGGTCCGACGAAGTCTCGTCCACAAAGCCACGCTTTGGTACAAAGCCATGCTTTGGGTCAACAAATGATAAAAGTAATGATCACAAAGATAAATGATCAAACAAATGATCATATCACAAATGATCAAACAATGATCATTACACAGCAATACTCAGCATGCCACGTTACCAAATTGGGAGAATATCACTAATAACCTTCAACTACGTAACCTCTGAGCTCGTATGTCTCAGAGAAGGGTGTTAAGCTAAGAGAATAAATCCTCCGCCACCAACAGAAATGTATTTGAAAGAAATGAGCTTTATATCTCAATTTGTAACGTCAGACACACAACCATACAAGTCTGTTCCGGGATCGAACAGAACCGAAGGCACTTCAAAAGAAGTCCTTGCAATCCGGATAATTTCTAATCACGTCCGGACTTCTCGTCACCAAGGGTGATAAAACCTCTATATCGGAGATCGGCTGATGCAGAGTAACTCGACGGTAATCCTTCCGTTTTCAAAAATATCCGGTCTTCAACACCGGTCATCAAATGCTATCCATTACGACGTATCACGTATTCAAAATGGGTTATATGACCCAAAGGTCCTTTCCCGGCTAACCCGAATAGTGAGCGCTTATTCAAAAATAAGTGTGGCATTCAAATTCAAACAAATCACAACAAATACCCATTCAAGGTAATTATTGATAGTCGGTTATTTAACTACCAATAGGTCTGCACAGCATCATCAGATTCCAAATAATTTTCCAAATTATTTATCTTCCAAAAATATCTTTACGATATATATAATTTCCACACTTAACCATTTGAAACAAATTTCAAATATTCACTTTTCAATTTATCTTTAAAAGATAAAATTTCAAACCTTTCATTTCATATTGGAAAATATTTCCATACTTATTTAATAATAAGTATTTCACAAATCCATTTATTTTCAACACTTGGAAAATATTCAATATACTTAAATCATAATTAAGTATATATTTCATTCTTTAAGGAAAACGTTCTCTTAGAACCATTTATTTGAGTCAAAACGAATGTTACGTAAAACATCGTTACGACAACTCAAAATCACTAGTATAGGGATTCGAGATTTAGATAGATATATAAATCCCAATACTATATAAAACATTTCTTTTCGAAAATCATTTACTATAACAACAGTGTTATAGTCCACCATTTCCTTATTCCTCGAAACGTCTATTTCAACAATAAATGTTGAAATCTATGTATTCGATACTTAACACGTTTTAAAACATCTTTTAAAACAATTACTTCATTTCGTAATATCACTTCTCCAAAACATATCCATTTTATTTAATAATATATTCACTGTCCAAAATCGTGAATATACTTCGTTATCCAAATTCAACATTTCTACACATTTATTAAAAGATTATCCATTTTCTAAAATCGTGGATGTAATTCCTTTAATTAACTTCTAAAATTCACTTATCAAAATAAGTGATTTCGGATTTATAAACAACGTTTATAAATCACATTTATATTTTATAACAATTTCAATTTATAAAATCATTTTATTAGCAAATTCTATTTATATCCCATTTAAGTGCCAAAATCTAATTTATAAGTAAATTACTTATAAATCTTTTATTTTACAACATCTATTCATTTTATAACTTCACATTATAAATCTATTAATTTCAATCACTTATGAAATCCATTTATACTTCCCTTTACACTTATAAAAACTCATTTTATAATTACAATATTTTAATTTATAAATATCAACTTTATAAATCTTTTATATAAACCGTTTATAATAATTTAAAAATCCCAATTTAAACCATTTTACAAATTAATTAACTATTTATTTCAAAATCACACTTTGGTTATATTTCACAAAAATCATAATTTTTATAACTTTAAAATTTTAACGTTTATTTATTTAAGATGAATCAATTCAAAATTTTAATAAAACGTATACTTTCAAAAATCACTTTAAAATCCCTTTAAATTAAAAATCGTTATTTTTAAACTTCAAAAATGGATCCGATGATGCAACAACACCAAATAATCAATCACGGCATCCAAACATCATATATCATCATATGATAACAGAATATACAACAATATCTGTAAATAAATTTATACGGTGAGGAATCCAGTCGGATCCCTCCAACCTGTTTCCCTGCATCCATAGATGTTAGCACAATACCAATTCCGTTCCAGTATGGAATATCGTGGTATATGGGTTTAATAAATATTATCCGCTATTATGCGGCGCAATAGGGTCTCATCCGCTATACAATGCGGGAAATCAAATCCAATATATACATATTCCAATATATATATATATATATTACTATATACATAAATAATATCAATTCCACTTCAATGTGAAATATTCGCGGTATATGTTTTTAATAAATAACCTCCGCTTAATAACGGCGTATAATGTCTATTTCAATCAACAACAGATAACAATCATCCAGGCATACAATCAACAATTTTAAATCTAACTATTTAAAATTAATATCGAACTATTTCGACTGAGTGAGAAGCTCTCACCTTGATTTCAATTCCGTTCCAGCGTTTTACTTCGAATAAAATTAAACGTGCGTTTAATTTTACCTGAAATTTTCACTAACTCCAATCGCTCCCAATCCATTTTCATAGCGTAGTGCTCGACCATACGATTCCAACGCAACTGGTTTCGTGCGTTTTCGACCTCGTATAACAAAGTTACATAATTTTAAAGTTCGAACGAATTATAATATAATTAATTTACATTTTCATTTAAATTTCAAACCCAATAGCAGATCTGGACCGTTCGTTCCAGAATGAAGATCACGGCCGCACGTCCCTCTTCTTCTCCATCGAGTGAACCCAGGTCATACGAACCCATCGGCCGCCGTTTGACATCGAATTTTCGTGACCAATTTGAGCACTTCTACTTCGATCAGGTGTTGCCTTCACGTGCGCCTAGCTCTCCTCTACACTCGGCCCCATTGGTGGCGAGCTCGGCAGCCTGCTAGCCTCGTAATTCATGCGTGAACACGTGATGAACGCGAGCACATAACTCCGTCTATGGTCGACAATAACCCAACTCCACCATATGGATCTATCGAGCTCGAGACGCTCTACAACTTTCGTTCAGATGCCGAAGTCTAATGGTGAATGGATCATGAGATATTGAGGGAGAAAGATTGTGTGTTTATGGTCGTTAAAATGATGGTGGCGGATAAAGGCTGAAACCCTAGTTTTTGTTGCAAAACAAAAGAAATGAGTCCTTATATAGAAAATCGCCAAAAACACTATTCATCCCAAAATTTCCGAACTCCAAATCGAGTGTGCCGGCTGATGTTTCTAAGGTTTACCGCGCGTTCCGAACACAATGGAATAGGTTTCGGGAGCTAATTCGATCATCTTTGCGAGTTACGAAATTAAACGATCAAATTTAAATTAAACCGATTTCGATGCGTTTTCGCTTGCCCCGGACAAACGATAAATCCAATTGACACGAAATTTGAAACCGTACAATAATCCCACATTACGGATCCGATGAAACTGGTTTCTTCGAAATCTGAGACTGTTTGAAAAATGACTATTTTCACTAGTCAATTAAATATTAAAATATTCAATTTTCACAATTTATCTTTTAATTCGATTTTAAAAGTTCTATAACATCATTATAACTCCAACAAGATTTAATATAACTTTATAAATCATTTTTAATCACATTTGATTCAGATTTCAATTATCTACCCAATTTCAAGTATTAAATTACAAATTTAACCGCCCAATTAAATCACTATATCGAAATTAAATTAATTCGACTTCCAAATCTTACTTATTAATATTTAAAATAAATTAAATATTCAAATTTCAAATGACGGAAATTCTGGGTCGTTACACTTATTATAAATGATCAAACCAAATGTCATTTAGTACGGAGAAAACCAAACACCAATTCCTTTATAAAACATTCTCAACAAATTCCAAACCCTGTCCTTCTCAGATCCTTAAAACTCATTTATAAATTATTTGTAACGCCCCACCTCTATACTCACAATAACAAAGAGTATTAAAAGAAATACTGTCTGTTATTATGAAGAATAAGGCTGGATAGGAGCGGCCATCCGTAGTTGGCCTTACACTAGTATTGGTTACCTCGATAGGAGTGGTATATATTTTAAATTTTTCATCTCTTATTTATTCACTCCCATCGACATACCCAATTCCAGTATAAAACGAACTACGATGGTTCATAATGGTTTAGGACAATATATATAATACTAACACAGATACAAAAAGATGCGGAACATAGATAACAAAAGTCTCATATACATTTATATAACTGATGTCAGTTACAATACATTTGACACAATACATATGATACAACTACAACTGTCGACTCTGGAGGTTATATATACACGTACATTATCAACTAATATACATGAATACATATCACCCTATACTATGACACGACTACTCCAAAAGATGTGAAAAGTCTTCATAGCTCAAACAGCAACTCAAAGCAGGAAATCTACAACCTGAAATAACTCGGGTCTGACCCGAGTATTAAATTCAAAAGAAAATAATACACGGATCAGTCTAATTCAAACTCAGTTATTAATGCGCATAAGCAATAATAATCAATCTCAAATAGATGACAGTCACAGAAATCTCGTATATCCAACTTCTCGATAAGAGAATCGGATAACGGCAGATATAACACTAAACAGTGTAAATCAACAAATCAGCAATCTCAAAATGATCAATCACATCAAATTTCTGTGTGGCTGCAGTACACGCACGCGTGCACTGCCTCGCCACACAGTACGTGAAATTATCACGACAGTGAATACTAACAGTTGTCAAAATTGCAGGGGTCAATATAAATGAACCAAAACAACCGAACTAACTAACTCAAATCAGAGAAACAAATTACATACGAATGCACCATGAAAGTTACATTCGTGTACAGGGTCAAACCCAAGTCTTTGGGACTGGGTTCAACTCGCTGTATCATCTCAAAAATCAACCTAAAACCATCAAGAACCAACAAACCAATCTCAACCAATTCAAGCAAAAGGAAACAGTGAACAAGCAATACAAATGAATCAGACTACCCAAATATCACAAAGTCAAGTCTAACAGCCAAAGTTCAAATGACTCAAGTGAAGATCCAACGAGACCAGCTCAAATATTTATACATCTACAACAGACCAGGCCGTAATGAAGCAAATCACTGATTCAAGTACAATCAACCAGACAGCACAAGCTCGAGGAAATACAAGTGCAATGAGAACATGAAATGAATGCAACTAGTCAAGTATGCAGTGATATATCCAAGACCACAGACCAGAGTTCAAGTGATTTCAGAAGGTATAACATGAACAAATGATCATCAAGCTACTGCAAATGAAATCAACCTAGACTAAACAAACCAATGAATGACCAGATGAACCAATGATAACAGTGTACATCACCAGAATCAAGTGCACCAGTTCAAAATGCACAAGAGACTCAAAGTACAGGAAACATGAAAAAGGGTATAACTCAAATCTGGTAACCACATCACAATTAAGTGCAGTGAAGTACAACAGTGAATCGAGACATGTACATAACTAACTGCTCATGGCAAAACAGATCAGAGGGGCAATGGTGAAACTGGACAGTGCCCGCCTTCAAAAACATCAAACTCGAATACTAATGTGTCACTGAGACACGAGAAGACCAACAATGCAACTAAATGCAACTGTCTCGAAGCAAGTAGCATGTTTAGAATTATGCAATTGCATATACCGGAATGCAACATTGAATTGCAACCCACGTGAAACACAGAATCAATGAACGTAGAAATGGATGCAACTGAATTCGAGTGGATGGTAACAACATGTACTCGATACTAAAAAATCCCAATGAAACCCAAAGTTTACCCAATGCAGACATACAATGAAAACATAACCTACAAATGGTTACAGTGAAGATAAAGCTAGGACTACAGTGGTGCTATATATACAGAAGGGTCAATGACTAACATATATGCTATCAACCTGAGAACTGCAATATAACAATGAAATCAAAATTTGAGTCAAAGCCGAAGTCGACAAATTATTGGCCACAGTCGAGCATAAAACGAATCAACATTATCAGAAAATTCACGAAAACAAAATGCCCAAAAGCCAAAACCGTGACCAGTAAGGGAATCAACCCAAAACAGTGAAGTACAACAACAAGATTTCAAAACATTAACTGTTGTAATAAAATCAGGCAGCAGTTTTGAACAGACATGCCAAAGCCTAGAAATCCTTTCAAATGGACGAAGTCACCAAAATGTCAGAAATTAAAACCACTGTTGGCCAAAGAAATCAGCATTTGGAATCGTTTCAACCCCATGGTAGCAAATAAACTCAAGCAAAATACATACGAATTGAGACAAGACAGCAAAACTCAAAACAATTCAAGAATCACGACCGAAGTCGAATTACAAAAATTCAAGATCGATACTACAAAATCACTTATACATGAAATCAAATAAGATGTGAGTAATTAGGAAATTACTCACCTTCGCTGAAAACCCCAAACCCCAAATCGTAGCTTAACTCGTTCGAATAAGCGAGCCGGCATCGCGAGGTTGATCGGAGAAAAGAGCGAAGCTCGTCCCATTGCAGCCTTTCCTTCATTGAAGAACGAACGAGAGAAGTCACGAGGCCGCCACCATTTTTTTTTCTTTGTTCGATTTCTTTAGTTTAGGGTTTTAAATCAGAATCAGTAAGGGGAAACGGGTCAAATACTTATCACGACATCCATATAAACAAGTGCCACACTTCAATTTTTAAAGCCCACAATGATCAACAATTTAATAAAGAATTTTTAACCCAATCTTTTCGTTGAAGAATTATACAAACCGAAAAAGAATTTCCATCGATTCAAAATTGCAACAGTAATTAACAACTGGTTTAATTGTCATGTTAACGATAATTACTTGTTGTAAAACTCCGGGTTGTTACAGACTCCCCTCCTTATAGAAATTGCGTCCCCGCAATTTTCATAATTAAGGTTGTCAATAACAATTATTTTTCTAACATAAACTGGTTAAGCTAGAAAAATAAAGATCGAGAGCACCAACACCGAAGAAAACTTTTAATTCCATAAAAGAAGTTCACAAATTCTCACAAAATCTAATCATCTAATAGATAATCAGAAAACAACAAGACTGAATAAATGCAATTATCAGCAATATTCAATTATCAATTAGATAATTAGAATACAGAAATCACAAAACAACAATATCTAATTATCAACAAAGATAATTAGAAAACAAAATTCGCAAATCGCAAAACTGCAAATATCTAGTTATCCAACAGATAAATAGAAAACACGAACTTCATAATCAGCAAACTATAACTATCAACAGAGATAGATAGAAAACAGCAGTTTAATATAATCAACATAATCTAGAATCAATTAGAGACTAGAAAAACTTACAATCAGCAAAATTAGCAATTGCCAAATTATCAAAACGATAATTTTTAATTATCAAAACGATAATCAGAAATCCCAAATCAACAATTATTCAATTATCAGAAACGATAATCGAATCTCAAATCAACAAATATTCAATTATCAAAAACGATAATCGAATCTCAAATCAACAAATATTCAATTATCAAAAACGATAATCGAATCTCAAATCAACAAATATTCAATTATCAAAAACGATAATCGAATCTCAAATCAACAAATATTCAATTATCAAAAACGATAATCGAATCTCAAATCAACAAATATTCAATTATCAAAAACGATAATCGAATCTCAAATCAACAAATATTCAATTATCAAAAACGATAATCGAATCTCAAATCAACAAATATTCAATTATCAAAAACGATAATCGAATCTCAAATCAACAAATATTCAATTATCAAAAACGATAATCGAATCTCAAATCAACAAATATTCAATTATCAAAAACGATAATCGAATCTCAAATCAACAAATATTCAATTATCAAAAATGATAATCGAATCTCAAATCAACAAAACACAGTTTCACTTTTATTTTTAAATAAAGATATTTAAAAATTTCATCATAATTTCAAAACTTTAGTTTTGACTCAAAACACAAAGAAATCATCGACAAATAGTTGTAACACATGTTCCATCTAAGTTATGTTTTATATTATGTCCATAAACCCCAAGCTCTGATACCAACTGTAACGCCCCACCTCTATACTCACAATAACAAAGAGTATTAAAAGAAATACTGCTGTTATTATGAAGAATAAGGCTGGATAGGAGCGGCCATCCGTAGTTGGCCTTA
The DNA here is from genome assembly GCA_030737815.1 of Allium fistulosum. Taxonomy (NCBI): domain Eukaryota; kingdom Viridiplantae; phylum Streptophyta; class Magnoliopsida; order Asparagales; family Amaryllidaceae; genus Allium; species Allium fistulosum. The sequence continues at coordinate 153,279,354 of CM060908.1, read as the reverse complement.
CACTAGTATTGGTTACCTCGATAGGAGTGGTATATATTTTAAATTTTTCATCTCTTATACATTCACTCCCATCGACATACCCAATTCCAGTATAAAACGAACTATGATGGTTCATAATGGTTTAGGACAATATATATAATACTAACACAGATACAAAAAGATGCGAAACATAGATAACAAAAGTCTCATATATATTTATATAACTGATGTCAGTTACAATACATTTGACACAATACATATGATACAACTACAACTGTCGACTCTGGAGGTTATATATACACGTACATTATCAACTAATATACATGAATACATATCACCCTATACTATGACACGAATACTCCAAAAGATGTGAAAAGTCTTCATAGCTCAAATAGCAACTCAAAGCAGGAAATCTACAACCTGAAATAACTCGGGTCTGACCCGAGTATTAAATTCAAAAGAAAATAATACACGGATCAGTCTAATTCAAACTCAGTTATTAATGCGCAGAAGCAATAATAATCAATCTCAAATAGATGACAGTTACAGAAATCTCGTATATCCAACTTCTCGATAAGAGAATCGGATAACGGCAGATATAACACTAAACAATGTAAATCAACAAATCAGCAATCTCAAAATGATCAATCACATCAAATTTCTGTGTGGCTGCAGTACACGCACGCGTGCACTGCCTCGCCACACAGTACGTGAAATCATCACGACAGTGAATACTAACAGTTGTCAAAATTGTAGGGGTCAATATAAATGAACCAAAACAACCGAACTAACTAACTCAAATCAGAGAAACAAATTACATACGAATGCACCATGAAAGTTACATTCGTGTACAGGGTCAAACCCAAGTCTTTGGTACTGGGTTCAACTCGCTGTATCATCTCAAAAATCAACCTAAAACCATCAAGAACCAACAAACCAATCTCAACCAATTCAAGCAAAAGGAAACAGTGAACAAGCAATACAAATGAATCAGACTACCCAAATATCACAAAGTCAAGTCTAACAGCCAAAGTTCAAATGACTCAAGTGAAGATCCAACGAGACCATCTCAAATATTTATACATCTACAACAGACCAGGCCGTAATGAAGCAAATCACTGATTCAAGTACAATCAACCAGACAGCACAAGCTCGAGGAAATACAAGTGCAATGAGAACATGAAATGAATGCAACTAGTCAAGTATGCAGTGATATATCCAAGACCACAGACCAGAGTTCAAGTGATTTCAGAAGGTATAACATGAATAAATGATCATCAAGCTACTGCAAATGAAATCAACCTAGACTAAACAAACCAATGAATGACCAGATGAACCAATGATAACAGTGTACATCACCAGAATCAAGTGCACCAGTTCAAAATGCACAAGAGACTCAAAGTACAGGAAACATGAAAAAGGGTATAACTCAAATTTGGTAACCACATCACAATTAAGTGCAGTGAAGTACAACAGTGAATCGAGACATGTACATAACCAACTGCTCATGGCAAAACAGATCAGAGGGGCAACGGTGAAACAGGACAGTGCCCGCCTTCAAAAACATCAAACTCGAATACTAATGTGTCACTGAGACACGAGAAGACCAACAATGCAACTAAATGCAACTGTCTCGAAGCAAGTAGCATGTTTAGAATTATGCAATTGCATATACCGGAATGCAACATTGAATTGCAACCCACGTGAAACACAGAATCAATGAACGTAGAAATGGATGCAACTGAATTCGAGTGGATGGTAACAACATGTACTCGATACTAAAAAATCCCAATGAAACCCAAAGTTTACCCAATGCAGACATACAATGAAAACATAACCTACAAATGGTTACAGTGAAGATAAAGCTAGGACTACAGTGGTGCTATATATACAGAAGGGTCAATGACTAACATATATGCTATCAACCTGAGAACTGCAATATAACAATGAAATCAAAATTCGAGTCAAAGCCGAAGTCGACAAATTATTGGCCATAGTCGAGCACAAAACGAATCAACATTATCAGAAAATTCACGAAAACAAAATGCCCAAAAGCCAAAACCGTGACCAGTAAGGGAATCAACCCAAAACAATGAAGTACAACAACAAGATTTCAAAACATTAACTGTTGTAATAAAATCAGGCAGCAGTTTTGAACAGACATGCCAAAGCCTAGAAATCCTTTCAAATGGACGAAGTCACCAAAATGTCAGAAATTAAAACCACTGTTGCCCAAAGAAATCAGCATTTGGAATCATTTCAACCCCATGGTAGCAAATAAACTCAAGCAAAATACATACGAATTGAGACAAGACAGCAAAACTCAAAACAATTCAAGAATCACGACCGAAGTCGAATTACAAAAATTCAAGATCGATACTACAAAATCACTTATACATGAAATCGAATAAGATGTGAGTAATTAGGAAATTACTCACCTTCGCCGAAAACTCCAAACCCCAAATCGCAGCTTAACTCGTTCGAATAGGCGAGCCGGCATCGCGAGGTTGATCGGAGAAAAGAGCGAAGTTCGTCCCATTGCAGCCTTTCCTTCATTGAAGAACGAACGAGAGAAGTCACGAGGCCGCCACCATTTTTTTTTCTTTGTTCGATTTCTTTAGTTTAGGGTTTTAAATCAGAATCAGTAAGGGGAAACGGGTCAAATACTTATCACGGCATCCATATAAACAAGTGCCACACTTCAATTTTTAAAGCCCACAATGATCAACAATTTAATAAAGAATTTTTAACCCAATCTTTTCGTTGAAGAATTATACAAACCGAAAAAGAATTTCCATCGATTCAAAATTGCAACAGTAATTAACAACCGGTTTAATCGTCATGTAACGATAATTACTTGTTGTAAAACTCCGGGTTGTTACATTATTTTATAAATATCCAAAGCCATTTATAAACTCCTTCCATATTTAATCCAACTCGTTTATAGACTCTTTAAGTCAACCAAGTCCTCTTGATAAACCATAAGTTAATTAAAATAGCTTTGAGTAACAAATTACTATTTAAACATCCATCTATTTCATTTTAGTCAAATCTTATTTAAAATAATAACTTTAGAATCTATTTAACAATATATTAAATAAAATTAATTTCAAACACTAATTTTGTATTAATAAGTCAACTTCAAATCAATATTAATATAATTATTAATTTTTTATAGCAAAGCTAAGCAGGGTTGAATGGTCCCCTACCAGTTTATTGCAAGCACAATAAATGAAATTTGCACCATAACAAGCTACGACACAAAGAAAAAGGAAAAAGAAAAAGCCAAAAAAACAAGGAAAACTAACAAGGAGGGCAGCAAAGCCGCAAATCAGTTCCACATCCCCGTTATAAGACTCCTAAAACTATAAGAACTAAATCTCACACCAACCCTGATAGTATTAACTAGTTCATTCCACATCTCAATTTCATTTTTATTTTTTCCATTGAAGATTCTATCATTTCTTTCTCTCCATATCACCCGAATGAACTTTTTGAGAACCAGCAACCTCAACATACTCGTGTCATTCTTCCATCTGGTTGCTCTATATATGTTGCACCATTCTATATTGCTGATTCTAGACTTGCTTCCATGGCCAAGGATGATCATAAATTTCTGCCACAAGCAATGCGCAACCTTGCAATTGAAAAACCGGTGAAGATTTGACTCATGATCATCATGATAGAAACAACAAGATGCATCAATAGCTATACCAAGTTTGATCAGTCTGTCCTTGAAATTCAGAGCATTCCTTAACACCTTCCATAATAGTAAGTTGTCATTTTCTTTACAGTTGTGATTCCAAACCCTCTTCTTCCAAGCAAATCGGGGCATATCAGATCCATGGTTCAAACAATCATAAACATTGGAAATGGAGTGTTCCACAAGATCAGCATACCACAAAACCCTATCAACAGAAACTTGAGGATAATGTTGCCTACTGATCTCATGCCATAGCTGCCGAATGTGCTGGTTGCTAGAATAAGGCATGGTGATAGTACCATCATATATGTAATCCTTTGCTTTGGCATCAGATGGTATTCCAATTTGGATTCTTTGATTGTAGGACAATATTTTTCTTATAATAAGCCCACTCTTGGCCCAAGGATCATTCCAAAAACCGATAGTTCCATCAGGAGAGGCTATGTGTTTTAGGAAAGGCAGCAACATGGGCCTTAGGTTCAGAATGGATCTCCAAGTCCAGCTGCACCATTGGGGGATTTCCATGCACCAAAAAGATTTATTGCGTAGGTTATATTTCTTTGTCCAAGTTACCCATATATTGTTTTTAGAGTTTAGTAAGTTGTCAAGATGAGCGCTGAAGGCAGCCATATTCCAATTTCTGATATTAATAATGCCAAGGCCACCTAGTTTCTTCTTAGTTTCAACTTTGCTGAAGCTAATAGACTTGAGACTGGTAGAATGGATGCATCCATTCCATAGGAAATTACACATTGCTTTTCTGATCATATGGATAAGCTTCTTGGGGAGGATGAAAGTTCTACGATAGTAGGTTGTATATGAGAATATGACAGATTTAATGAGTGCTAGTCTTCCAGCTTGTGAGAGGTATCTACCAGCCTATAAACTAGTAATTAATTAACTTTAAACGTTATTAAAACAGTAATTAGTTAACCATAAACTAATATCAATATGAGAATTGATTATCCTTTAAATATAATTAAATAACTTAAATTAATATAATAAATTAACTTTAATCAAGAACTAATATATAAATAATTGTTTTAAATAATTAATTAAAATGTTATTAAAACATTTCTAAACCATAACTAAATAACTATAAAATAATACTTAAACTAAAACATTTTAAAACAAAAATTAAATAACTTTAAAAATAACTTTTAAGAATCATATTAATAATATAATTAACTTAAAATCATTATTAAAAACGATTATTAATTATCTTTAAAATATTATTACTAATAAGTTGTTACCTTTATAAAATCTTTTTACTAAAAAATAATTATCTTTAAATCTTGTAATAATAATTATTCTTAAATTAACTTCCACAAAATAATTAGTTTTTTCGAATTTGAAGGAGGCTTAATGATCACCATGGTACTTAACAAGCTACCATATTATTCAATTAACTTTTCAGGTTAATAACTGATATTCACATAATCAATGACTATATGAGGAATTTAACATTTACTATCATTGGTTAACATATTACTTATCCAAAGTGGCATATCGATATACAATATATAATTCGATATCCAAAACTACCAGATAGCAGAACGGGGATTTATTCTGCTAATTTAATGTCAAATTAATTTAGTTAGCGGAACGGTGTTTTATTCCGCTAACAGATGTTCAATTACCATATTCGATCTAGTTTAACTCAACAGTAATTTATTTGGCCAAATAAACATCAATAACTATGGTATATAAATATAAATGATGTTATTATTTAAAATAATGTGATTTAAATACAGTCTATTTTCTTATGTCATAAATTTTTACGCGTCCAAAGCTAGCAACAAATTACACTATAATGTTGTGCTCGTTCATATGAGTATAATACAAAAATCTGTGAATCAATCGGATTCCATATGAGAGAGTTATAACATTTCAAATTATAAATACATTTAAATAATTAATATATATGAAAAAACACTTCTCACCTATAAAACCTGATGGGCTCGGCCCAATCCCATAAGACCCGCACAGTGCCTTGTTCTCTTCTTCTCCCCTTTCTCATTTAAACATTTCAGTACCTATACCTGTGTATGCATCTTTAGCCACTCTTCGCCGCATCCAAGCCCATAGCTATGCCCACCTCGCCAATCTCGACTCGATCATGCCCTTCCACCCACATTCTGATGCTCCACACAAAAATCGATAGCCATGGCCGTCATGAGAAAAATCGCACGCAGGCAATAGAAAACGCGACAAAAATTTACGCCGAACTCACCCAAACTTCGCCGATTAAAGCTCCTCTCTGCCCCCGAACTCCGAACCAAACTCCATTTCTTCAATCAATGACCATAGCTATGACAAAACGAAACCCTAGTTTCCAATCACCAGTGATCATCGACACAGAATCGCGCTGAAATTTACCTAAAAATACTACGCTTCCATACGATTTCAAAGACACTAGCGGCGCCGAACGATTCAAAGTGGATTGAGAGAAAACCTTTCTTTTAAAATTTATGAACATTTTTATCCCCTTTTAGATTTTCGATGATAACTAAGTCGAAAGTTGATGAAATCACATGCTGTTAATTTTTAAAAATACTAGATTCGATGACAAACAACTTTGTAGTTGAGAGTTTCGGCTAATTTTGAACGGATTGGAGGAATTTGATTTTTGAAGTAGAGAAGGGAGTTTATTCTTATGGTTTGAAATGTTTTACAGTAAAAAAAATATTTAAGTACACAAAAAAAAGTTAAGAAAATGAGAGCTCCGTTGGGATTTCTTCCCTGATACATATAGCCAACCAAAGCATCATCTTGCCTAACCAAATAAGGCAAACAAAGGAACAAAATGGTAGCTGCTATGAGGCAAGATGGTGGTTGTTGTGTACAATTGTGTACTGATTTAGAAAAAGAAAAACCGAGTTGAAGAAAAAAGGCTGCTGCACTTCGTACAATTGTACATGTGTGTTTTGAAGAAAACTGAACAAAGAGTTTTGTGTTCACATATATTTGCAAATGTTACTTCATAGTACCCATTCTTAAATGCAAAAGTCGGCACAAGGATAGCAAACATATATTGTCCAAAGATTTGTGTTGAGCTGTTAGATTTTGTTTTTAAAAAAAGTTTTAAAAAGAAATAGTTTGCGATATCCCGCTACCCAGTATCCAGTTTGCGTAAGAGCCGCGAGAGACAGAAATAATATTTTGATCACGTATAACAACGTTACACGACTGTAGAACAAAAAAATAGAAGAGTTATTAAATTCCATGAAGTCTCAAATTCCAGCGTTTACCATAAAATACGTCAAACCAAAATTTACTTATTTTCCACATTTAAAATTTATGAAAAAAATCTAAAAATTAAATTAAAAATACGTCACTAGAAATCAAGTCTAAATTTGAAACATAGATTTGATTATAATTTAATTCAAATTCAAATATTTAATAAATTAAATATTCAAATCTAAAGACCCAAAATACGGGTTGTTACACTCTCCCCTCCTTTAAAAGAATTTTGTCCCCGAAATTCCAATACAAGCACATTCAATACTGTTCATAAGCCCGCAGGATGTTCATGGATCATTCATATACAGAATTTGGAGTCGATCATTACTCAAATACATGACTTCACCTCCAAACCAGTATCGTTCACCCAATTTACAAGTGCGGGCCCTGATCAGTCTCCTTGATTAGGGACCTCCGTTTTTCTTACATAGCCATCAACTATGATAGAAAACCTTGGTTCCATATCAAGAACCCTCGTCAAATGCTCGCCGTCAAAAAATCGAGTAATAAATAACGGTGTGAAACACCTCAAAGCTTTGTACTCGAATATTTGATCAAAACTATATATAAAGAGAAATGATCACTTATTTAATTGTATTCCAATACTGATTCTATTCCCATTAAAACATTTTATATAACTCCATTGGATTTGTAAAACTTATAAAACACTCTACCACATTACAAGGGTATACCCAACTATTAAATTCAAACTTTTATTTTTAATTCACTTACCTATTTTTAAATACCCGAGTTGTCATTCGGAACACCTTGCGAAACCACACCATATACTTTGGAAACTTAAGGGTCAAATACTTGGATATTTGTTTCAAATACTTTTGAAATGACATTATTTTTTAATCAATGAAAAATATAAATACATATATATATATATATATATATATATATATATATATATTGCCCGAGTAACCCCAAAAGTATACAAAGGAACTGAGTACTACCAAACAGTATCATACACTTCTCACAAGAAGGATAATACTCAAGAGAAACATTTACCATTCGAACGTATCTCTTACCCATTTTTAGTTATTTACGAGCCATTCGAACCAGTTAATTTAAAATCACTTCTTCTTTTCAAACCCAATTTGAAACAATATCATAAATATATTTCCAGCGAAATATTTCAACAAAATATCTAATTCCAATTTGCTTTGGATTCATTTGGATTCTAACTCGTTCCGACCGTATAATGACAAAGAAAATAATTCACTAAGCACACACTACCGTTCGCCTAAGCAAACATCTGATCGTCACTTAGAAGATTATTCTGATCACCACAAAATAAATCGGGACTCATTTCCCGAACCAATCCAAAGAAAATATACCTTTTTCTTTTTAAATTTTCTTTTCAAAAGAATTATACTTAAAATATATTTTTAAATAACTATTATTACCATTTCCAAAATTATTTATATTCTAAAACTATCTCAAAGAAATCATTATTTCCTTTCTTCAAAATCATTTGAAATAGTAATATACCCATTTACTTTATAGTAAATCAAACCATACTTTTGGAATCAAACCGAAATTTATTTTATCAAAACAGTTATATAGCAAGGTCCTAATGGTAACAATTCCCTATTAAGAAACTCGAAAATATTTTCAACTACTATTATTAACCCTTTAAACCTCGAAAACCATTTTGCCAAAATCACCGGGATTTAAACTCTCAAGTTCCTTTTATTTATAAGGCACATTTTAATAAATCAAATTTATAAAAATATCCCCTTTTAAAGAAAATCATTCCTCAAATATTTCTTTCGAGAATATTCTAGCTTCCTTATATAAATCTTCTATGAAACCTCAATTTAAAACAACCAATTTTTATGTTCAATCGATTTCATAATATTTACTTTGAAATATTCTAAATTCCATTAAATAAAACAACCTTTATTAAACTTAATTTTTATCAAATCAACTTTCATATAAAATCATTTCTAAATATTCATTTTAAAATATTTAAATTTTCTTTTAGATAAACATCCTTAGAAATTAAAATTTTAACCCAATATTAGCAACGAACGCCTTATATTCAAATTGTGAAACTTAATTCACAAGGTATTCGTTCCAATATTCCAAAATTTTCTATCTACCCAAACAAACTTTCAAAAGGAAGATTCTAGATAGGTTAATGGATAGTGGTCAATGCTCAGAAATGGGCGAGCATGACCGATCAAATCCTAGATGAAATGATGGAATACTGTCATTTCCTATCAACCAAGCATAACGAAGAATAATTATATTGAATTTTTAAAAACTTATTCTTATATATATATATATAAAGTATATTTCTAGGTAAAATTATTTCATTTACCCATTTTAAAACAATATCATGTCAATTGATCTTGTTCGAGTGTTTAGGAAATCCCTATCGATAACGTTGGCCAAACGCATTGACCAGAATTCTTAAGCCACTCAATAGATCAAACAACATAATATAAAGCATTTTTATATCACTAATAAATACTCGCTCTTAAATATACTCTCAAACTCATCCTAGGGTCTCGCTTACCCTATCTCAGATGAGTCAAACCCAACTAAGCCTAGGTGTTTTCTCAACCTAAGCTCTGATACCAACTGTAACGACCCACTTTTCCGTACAGTTTAAGATGACAATGAACCACACATGCCCAACCCAAGTTGAACGGAAAGGCTGATAGTTAGGGAGAAGAAAGAAGAAAGAAGACAAGAAGGAATTAAGCAACCCAAAATCTCACAGCAGAACGAATAATCTATAATATATAATAAGTCTTTACACAAAAACAAAACTGTAATATATGTATATACAGACATCAATCAGAGTATACTAACCTATTCAGCACGGACAGTTATAACAACATGTCCTCGCAACTGCTGAATAATATACAACAATGTAAGCAACAGAAATATAATCATCTACGTAAATACATCTCTGGGCCTCCAGCTCCTCTCCTGAAGCTCCATATATATCCAGCTAAACCTGGAAATATGCTCGGTCTGACCCGAGCATTATAGGAAAACAACGCCCGGGTCAATTTGGTAAAACCAGCGTGAGAACTTAAATCATAAGAAATTTTACTTATTATTAATTTTAAAATCCTGTAAATGGAAAGGTATCTAGTAAGAACACGTCGCACATAAACACGGATGGGTTTTTACCTTACGATAACCAAAACATTAATATATCAGAAAGTCCAGTTACATTATAATAATGTCTAAAAGCGAAAATAATAATAATCAAGTAGTTATGATGCTTCTGAGTGTATATCACAACAATACTAGATATATAATCAAAAACCGATAAGGCACGTTAACTAATTGTGTAGGATTTCCATGGAGGTGCCCTCAGTACTTCGAGGAACGGTCCTCCTACTCAAGGATCATAGATATCCTTCCGAAGCAGCATACATCCCTAGTGATGTACCATTGGAAAAACATAGCTAATTTCGCTAAGACTGAGTGCATCACCCCATCCATGCATAACAACTATAAGTGACGTTTAGGTGGAGCCAACTACACCCTATGGGTTTGCCAACCCTACTGTCCATGCCTCCTATCTTTGGTTTTAGTCATTCCCGCGGATGAGGCTACGTTCGGCATTCCATCTTACGCACCGCTACCAAATAGATAACGGTATCCCACATGGATTCCAATACCCCAACGTGTCTCAGAACAACATATAGATTCCCACATCTAAATCAGGAATCACACTGGATTCCCATCCCCCAACAGGTCTTAGAATCACATATGGATCCCAACATCTCAATATATCATGAAACTCCTCCAAAGAACCGTATATGGTTTTCAGAGTGGTCATGGGTTCGAGTCATCTCTTACTAGTACACTCTTCCGTTTCCCGGGTGCTCCGAAAACCAAACGCCGATTTCTGGAATGCTCAATACCAGTTCTTTAGGAAATAATCAAACAATACATAAGAACATGAATCACCCCCTAACCGTTTAAGTGGACGGATCTCCTTATCATTTTTCCTAAAAGAATAAAACGAGTTTATACGTACATTATAGCACCATTGACGGTAACTGTACACATAATTCTCGTGTTTCCCCTAGATATTTCCAGAGTTAAAATCATTTCGTGTTAAGTAAGGAATATTTTCCTACCACCAGAATTAAGAAGGATTACATATTTAGGCCAAGATTTGATAGTCGGTTATCTAACTATCAAATAAACAAACATACCAAACAAAGATTATATTTCCCACGAAAATCACTAAGCCTCTTAAATTAATCTCCATTAATTTAAAATCACATTTCAAATACTTGGAAATCAATTCAATATACTTATCTTAACAGGATAAGTATATTCACAAACCACTATATTTTCAACACTTAGGAAAATATAACCGTATACTTATTATAATGGTATAAGTATATTTACAAACCATTTCACTTTTCAAAACTTGGAAATTTTCTATATACTTATACAATGATATACGCATATCCACCAAACACTTAAAAAGATTTCTATTTTGAAATCTTATTATAAATGATCAAACCAAATGTCATTTAAAATGGAGAAAACCAAACACCAATTCCTTTATAAAACATTTTTAACAAATTCCAAACCCTGTTTATAAAACTTCTCCTTCTCAAATCCTTAAAACTCATTTATAATATTTTTTATAAATATCCAAAGCCATTTATAAACTCCTTCCATATTTAATCCAACTCATTTATAGACTCTTTAAGTCAATCAAGTCCTCTTGATAAACCATACGTTATTTAAAATTGCTTTGACTAACAAATTACTATTTAAACATCCTTCTATTTCATTTTAGTCAAATCTTATTCGAAATAATAACTTTAGAATCTATTTAATAATATATTATATTAAATTAATTTCAAACACTATTTTTGTATTAATAAGTCAATTTCAAACCAATATTAATCTAATAATTAATTAACTTTAAATGTTATTAAAACAGTAATTAATTAACCTTAAACTAAATCAATATGAGAATTAATTATCCTTTAAATATAATTAAATAACTTAAATTAATATAATAAATTAACTTTAATCAAGAACTAAAATATAGTTAATCGTTTAAATTATTAATTAAAATGTAATTAAAACATTTCTAAACCATAACTAAATAACTTTAAAATAATACTTAAACTAAAACACTTTAAAACAATAATTAAATAACTTTTAAGAATCATATTAATAAAATAATTAACTTGAAATCATTATTAAAAACAATTATTAATTATCTTTAAAATATTATTACTAATAGGTTATTACCTTTTTAAAATCTTATTACTAAATATAATTATCTTTAAATCTTATAATAATAATTATTTATTAATTAACTTCCAAAACAGTAATTAGTTTTTTCGAATTTAAAGGAGGAGGCTTAACAATCACCATGGTACTTACAAGCTACCATATTATTCAATTAACTTTTCAAGTTAATAACTGATATTCACATAATCAGCGACTATATGGGAAATTTAATATTTATCATTGGTTAAGATATTAATTATCCAAAGTAGCATATTGATATACGATATATAATTCGATGTCCAAAACTACCAGATAGCAGAACCGATATTTATTCTGCTAATTTAATGTCAAATTAATTTAGTTAGTGGAACAGTGTTTAATTCCGCTAACAGATATCCAATTACCATATTCGATCTAGTTTAACTCAACAGTAATTTATTTGGCCAAATAAATACAATAACTATGTTATATAAATCTAAACGACGTTATTATTTAAAATAACGTGATTTAAATCTAGTACGTTTTCTTATATCATAAATTTTTACATGTCCAAAGCTAGCAACAAATCACTATAATGTTGTACTCATTCATACGAGTACAACGCAAAAATCTGTGAATCAATCGGATTCCATATGAGAGAGTTGTAACATTTCAAAATTTTCAATACAGTTAAATAATTAATATATTATAAAAAATACTTCTCATCTACAAAACTGGGTGGGCTCAGCCCAATCCCATAAGACCTGCATAGTGCCTTCTTCTCCTCTTCCGATTTTCTCATTTAAACATTTTGGTACCTATACATATGCACGCGTGCAAACGTGCACGCATCTTCAGCCACTCTTCGCTGCATCCAAGCCCACAGCCATGCCCGCCTCGCCAATCTCGACTCGATCATGCCCCTCCACCCACATTCCAATGCTCCACCCAAAAATCAACAGCCATGGCCGTCATGAGAAAAATCGCATGCAGGCAATAGAAAATGCGACAAAAATTTATGCCGAACTCGCCCAAAATTCGCCAATTGAAGCTCCTCTCTGCCCCGAACTCCGAACCAAACTCCATTTCTTCAATCAACAACTATATCGACAAAACGAAACCCTAGCTTCCGACCACCAACGATCATCGACGCTGAATCGTACCGAAACTTAGCTAAAAAATACTACGCTTCCATACGATCTCACACTAGCGACGCCGAACGATTCAAAGTGGATTGAGAGAAATCCTTTTTTTAAAGTTTATGGACATTTTTATCCCTTTTTAGATTTTCGATGATAACGCAGTCGACACTTGACGAAATCACGTGCTGTTAATTTCTAAAAGTAATAGATTCGATGACAAACAACTTTGTAGTTGAGAGTTTCGGCTAATATTGAACGAATTGGAGGAATTTGATTTTTGAAGTTATGGTTTGAAATGTTTTACAGTAGAAAAAAATATATAAGTACATGAAAAAAAATGAAGTTTTTGGGAGCTCCTCTCGGATTTCTTCCATGATACTTATAGCCAATCAAAGCATCACATTGCCTGACCAAATAAGGCAAACAAAGGGAAAAATGGTAGCTGCTATGAGGCAAGATGTTGGCTAGTTTATACAATTGTGTACCGATTTGGAAAAAGAAAAACCGAGTTAAAGAAAAAAGGTTGCTGCACTGTGTACAATCGTTCATGTGTGTTTTGAAGAAAAATGAACAATGAGTTTTGTGTTCACATATATTTGCAAATGTTACTTCATAGTACCCATTCTTAAATGTAAAAGTCGGCACGAGGACAACAAACATATATTGTCTAAAGATTTGTGTTGAGCTGTTAGATTTTTTTTTAAAATTGTTTTAAAAAGAAATAGTTTGCGGTATTCCGCTACCCAGTATCCAGTTTCCGTAAGAGTCACGAGAGACAAAAATAAAATTTTGATCACGTATAACAATAGTACACGACTGTAGAAATAAAATAAAATAGAAGAGTTATTAAATTCTGTGAAGTCTCAAATGCCAGCGTTTGCCGTAAAATATGTCAAACGAAAATTTACTTATTTTCCAAATTTAAAATTTATGGAAATATTTTAAAAATTAAATTAAAAATACGCCACTAGAAATAAAGTCTAAATTTTAAACATAGATTTTATTATAATTTAATTCAAATCCTAATATTTAAATAAATTAAATATTCAAATCTAAAGAGCCAAAATACGGGTTGTTACAATTGACATATTGTACCCGATATCACTTGTGGAGTTCGAGTTCGAATACTTCTTTATAAGGGGTTCGTTGATTCTACAAATATTTCTCTATTATTTCATAAATACTCTAGAATACCCTTAACTACTGTTTAGTGATCTCAATTCTGATTTGATATTCATTGAATGTACCAAGTATGTGACGACCCAGGTTTTCGGACCAGTTAAAATTACCGAAAAATCCATCCATTCTAAAACTACTAATGAAAACTACCAACTTAATACACCATATTTGATAAATATTCAACATTACTAAATGTATAGGATACAATTTCAATTATGCAACTTATCAGAGTAAATAATTTATTTATTAATTCTACAAAGTGTCCTTTAATACATACCAAATACAATGACTATAAATCTACCACTACACAACTCTGATGAGAGAAACAACACTATCCTTACCTGCGAACTCAATGAACAATGTAAATGCAGAATTAAATAGTAAGCATGAAAGATACAATAACACAAGATAAACAACAACCAATAACAGATAAACATGAAAGGGTTATATTATTTTAAGGGCTGCATCACTACCACTTATGACTGCCTACGTACCCCTATCTAATTGGTTATCCAATTAGATACAAGATCAAGCCAATGTAGTTCTCCTACCGCAAATAGGACTCATGGAGCCTACGATGCAACAAACAATATGCAATTCCCAAAACTACCCACTTAGGCTTAATCTTCAATTTTAGATTTTCAAATCTAATTACCTTTACGGAAATTATCTCTTTGGACTTTATTCTTGAATTCTTATTTCAAAACTTTTGAAATATATATATCCTTTATATTCAAATTATACTTTACTTCGGGATCTTAAATCAAATCACTTTTGAAAAGTTTATTTGGAAATCCCAAATACTGTAATAAAAGCATATCAAACCATATGCAACCAGAGCGGGAGGTTTCTCCCAATAACAAGGCAACTGGCTCCCAACCTTCATACAATCGATAAATAAGTACATCCCTCTATTCCAAGAGCGGACTATACCAAAAACATATGCCCACTTTTTAGTTACAGGTTACCCGAATCATCGGTAACATAACAAATCATTTTATATCCCGAAGCGATAAATCATTTCACACTAATATTCACAAGTACTTTCAAATCTATAATAATTTTCATTTCCCAAATCTATTCAAAAATCATCTTAAAACCATTGGGTTTAGTTCTCGAAATTCTTTTCGTTTCATAAAACATTTTTATAAAAGCATTCTTATATAAATCACTTTTATATAATATAACTTCAAAATATTCATTACCAAACATTTCTATTTCTTTTAAAGGTAAAACATTTCATAACATTTCCATTTGAAAACCAACTTTCAAAACAATTCATTAAATTGAAGTGTACCAAATATTACCGCTAAACACCTTATAGTCAAATCGTGAAATAAATCACAAGGTGTTAGCCTACATTATTTTCTACCCAGCCCATGCATATGGGTAATTAATTGCTCATAAACTGGTTGAGAAAAGTCAACAACCAATAAATAATAATCAGTGCTCATAAACTGGTTGAGCGCAATCCAAACAACCAAACAATCAATCAACAAAATAAACACAACAATAAATGATAAATCAACACTTCATTCTATCAAATATTTATAACACGTTTTATTTTATCTTGAGTTAAAATGGTTTGATATTTATTTTGGAGCATCCGTGCTTTCCCTTCAACATGTTGCATCCCTCGTCCAAGTCTCCTTGGATCTCACAGACGAAACACGTGTACTAGGCATTTCCGCATACCCCATTAAGTATTTAACTTCTAAATTTTAAAATAATTAATTAACCATCCAAATAGTCAAATAAGGAAATAAAACCATTTTTTAGCAAACAAAGTAAACAAGCATTCAACAAGGGTTTTCAAACAACACTTAACACTTAAAGTTCCTTCGACTTAGCAGTGATTTTAACGAACTTAAAGGAAGAAATAACTCACTTTGGATTCCACTCCGTCAAACTTTAAGGCAAGGAAATTAAGATCTAAACCATACTTCCTACCATGCTTGGAAATCAAATCAAAATAAGCCCGATTTCCTCCTTCCTAGTGCTTGGCCAAGGCTTGAGATGGAGGTTGGCCGATAGTATAGAGAAGAAGTGGTGGAGCTTTGACCTTGAATTCTCAAAATTAGACCCGAAAAATAGGTCATTTTCTCTCTAGTTTTTGACCTTCTTACTCACAAAATTTGAAAAAGTGGTTTACTATAAAGTTGTTGGAATTTCTTTTCTCTTGAATTTGAAAAATAGAAACACTAGATTTAGACTAATCATGAGAAAGTTTTGATCAAAAGAAGAGAGAGTATTTTAGGATTGACAAAAATAAAGTCCAAAAATGCACTACAAAGAATTGGAATTTTGACATAGCTAAGTTCAAAACTGGAAGAAGTGCTCAAAATAAAAGTTATAGCCACTAGAATTTCATATGATTTGATGAAAATAATTTCTTAATTTGGATTAGTTATGATCAAGTATGATCAAAACAAAATGGGTTATTCTCTGTCTTAAAAACTGGGCCAGAGAATGGACTGGAAAGAAGTGGATTTTTGACATGGTTAAGTTTAGAATGAGACAAATTGGTAAACATGAAAGTTGTAGCCATTGGAAAAAAATACATGATTTGAAAAAAAAAATTGTATTTTGATTTAGTTTTGAAGAAGTTATGGCCGAGAGAAGAAGAGGTAAAATATGGAGAAAAGATGTGTTTGATTTGAAGAGAATAAACATTGATTTCTTTTGTATATTCGTTTTTGGATTAGTTAATATTATTTCATCTTACGTATTCAGTTTCTACACGTTTGAGTCTTTGGATCGTATCTATGTCTATTGTACTACCACTATTTCTAAAAGAAATGCCTTCGACCTTGAAGGTGTTTCTTGAAAAAAATTGTTTCTTAGTACAAGGGAATAAGCATTCTGAAATATTTTATGAACTGCTATTTATATATGTGTATAAAACTGATCTAATTTTAATTTTATGAAACTTATGTTCATAGCATAAATTAGATATCCATACATCATAAACTATTTAAGATTTGGGTTTCTTATCAGTTCATATTTTATATGAATATGATCTTGTAAACTATGCTTGAGATGAAATTAAATTTAACATATGTAATTACTCTTACGTACTCGTCCATACAGAAAGAAGATAACCCAACTTCACTCATCATTAATCGTACTTTATCCAACAAAGTCTCATTACTCCTCATCCACACATCGTTATGTATCATAGGAAGGAGTGACTTTTGAGATTGAATATTATTCATTTTTAGATACATTTGGATTCGAATGCACCCATATACTCGATAAATTGAATTTTTTTAATTTCTTTTACATGTAATGTTTTCTACTTCCATTTTATATTATATGAACTTATCATAGATTCACTACATGTGTATCAAATACATATGTTCAATTCTATGATAATTCATCAATGAATTTTAACGAAGTAAGTGGATAAGTTTTAGTATCATTAGTCCTTCAATGAAACACATCTATATGTATCAATATGAAGGGTTCACTAACTCTTTTTTCGCTTACACTAATGGGTGCTTTGCCCTTAATCGGTTGAGATACGTCTCACCAGCACCATATGATTCATAATCCTATGATTAAAGAATTATTTCTCAAAGATATGGCTTAGTGCATAATTTGAAAATAATTGTATAAAATTTTAGACACTTTTGTATTTTTTATAATTAATGCAGCACCTTTGTTATGAAAACAAATACTATAACAACCCGTAAGTTGGTCAGTTTAAATGTGAATATTTAATGTATTTTTAAATAATTAAATAATGGATTTTATAACTCAAATAGATCACTTTTAAGTAATAACTAATGATAGTAAAGGTATTTTAAATTTTGGTTTATGAAAATAATTAATTTGAAGAAAAATTGAAAATGTGACCGAAAATCATTTTTTGGATTTTCAACTTTTCATATTTCAAAAGTTATCGTAATGTGTTGTGCACTAGTGTATATATGTGCAAATATATACAAATTAGAAAGCAAGTTCACTAATTAAAATGGTTTGATCTAAAACTAATTAATAATATACTTAAGTTAATAAAGCAGAAGTGGACTTTTCTTGTATAATTTAGAAAGACAAAAGGCATAAAATATAAGACATAAGTACACTAAAAGGAAAGAAGTGATGGCATGGAAAGACAAGGGGGGATACATGTTACAAGAATTAGGAAGAGTGTGTTGTCGAATTTTGGGCGGAGGTAGTTACTTAATTTAGGAAGGGGTGTTTTAGTAAATCACCAATTTTCATTTCCTATAAAAAAACAACACTACCTTTCCACTTTCCACTTTAGTTCATTATTTTCATTTTCCATTTCTTTCTTCCTTTCCACTCTCGTCACTTCTCTTCTTCCATGGCATCCTAAAGAATTTTTTTTAAAAAGTTGCTTCCTTTTCTCTTTAAATCGTTAACTAATTCCTAAAACCATTTCTATTCCCTTTTACATCGCTTATCTTCAAAAACAAACCCAAAACCCCTCCATTTAAACTATGGATGAGCCCTCCTAGCCCAAGGCTGAGCCTGTTTGACCTCCTCTAGGTATTATAAAGCTAGATTTTCGAGCGAAAGCTAGGTCTGTGTGTTATTTGCAAGGTCGCAGTAGGATCGGGTGAAGTTCGTGTTTATTTAAGTGAGTAAATTTCACTTGAAAGCAAGTATGAAAATATATTATTTTTTTGAAATAATTTAAGTTGGTTCCTTTTATGTGTAATTGTATGTAATCATTATTGCTTGGTTCCTACTTGATAGCGGATGACATAGGATTTAGATAGGAGACTAGAAATGAAGTCAAAGTGTTCGTAGCGAATAGGTCACTATGAAACACCTCAAAGTGCATATGAAATGATTTACAAGGGACTTTGTGTAGAGGGACTCAAAAGAGTACCATTCCTTTGTGGTTTTTATATATGTTCTTTTGTATATAAAACTGATGAATGTTGCTTAGTATAGTTAACATACTTGAGTTGGTTTTTATTCGACGTCGAGATCCCATGTTTTCTTTAAATTAGTTTACTACTTTATTTTTCCAAGGAATCTTTAAATGTTTATAAGGATTTTCCAAACTCGATTTTTGTTTTCAAAACTCTTTACAAAAAGGTTAGTAAGTGGTTTGGAATTTATTAAAAAGGTATTTACGTTTATATAGGAAAATGTCGTCGTTAAAAAAAACAAATTTTATTTCTAAACGAATGATTTTTGGAAAAGGTTTATCTTACTAGTTTAAAACAAAATCTAGAATTTAGTTTCAAAGATATTTCTTTGTTGTTAAAACAAGGGATTTCTTTGTCTATGCCATTAAATAACATAAAAGGATATGATAAATAGTGTTAAAATGTTGACATGTTTATGGAAAGTAAGTCCTCTTATACTTAACAATAAAAACCGATGAGTGAACTTTCCTCTACCTGTGAGATTGAGAATCAAAGTAATTGTAACTAAGGCAAGGCGGGGTGCAACCAATACCCTAGCTTACCGGACTTTAATTCTAGGTGAGGGATAGAGAAGTCGAAATATTGGAAGTGTGATAAGTATAATAGAGTTAATTTATATAAATAGGTCATGATTAATTAAGTATATGGAAGGTACTACGTCTTATACTTGACACTAAATTTCATGGTAGGGAAGCCCGTTTTCCATCTATGAGAGTTTAAGAATGTAAGTCAAGGAAAGGGTTATTCGATAACTTGCTTGACTTCAATGTTAATCGAGGGATAGTACGGAGTTGAAATCGAAAAGTGGTTATAAATGTATGATGTTCGATTTTCCATATACAAACTAATACTTACACCATATAATGGTTTGTCCACTATCGAAGGTTGACCTATTTTGATTTGGAAAGTATATAAAATCTTCGCAATTTCATACGTTTGAGATCCCCCGGGAGGACTCATTTCTAAGAAATGTAGTTTGATTTTAAGAAAGTATATTTGAGATCCTGACAGAGACTTTGATATTTGTTTGCATACTTCTAAAAGAACCGGAACTAAGTAAGTTGGGAATTCATCACTTTAATTTGGAGACACTGGTTTTGGATAAGTAGGGTTTATTTGAGCCACTTCCAACTAAGAAACGATTCATGATCTGAATTATTGTGAAGTATGAAATGGAGTTGTACGACCTATCTTGATGGTGACTCCAAAATGGAAGGGGATAAGTTTGTGTGTTTGTTCCATCCTAGAACAAATTTTATGGATGAATGCTTGCATTGGTTGCTTGGAAGGCGGTGTTAGCATTCCAAGATGGATCTGCTAGGAACAGTTAATCGTTGCCCCAAGCTTCACTCCTAGAAATGACAAAACTGAGGAGATGTGTAACATCCTTAATTTTTAATAACATTATTCAAAAGATTTAATTAGATAAATTAAATAGATTAATGTAAGAAATAAAATGATAAGGAGATTGAGATTAAAATAAATCATCATAGGGTCGTGCTTAATGAACTAAACGGGCTTAAAATGGCTCTTATGTTATTAATCAAAATATGGGTATATTGGTAAATAGCCGCACCACCTTATGATACATGGCTAAATACATATTCATGTTTCATTTTCTTACATTCACTTCATATTAACAAAAACACAAATCAAACCTTAAGAGAAGCCGGCCATTACAAGGAAGAAAAGAGGAAAAAAAATTAATCAAGTTAAGAGATTAAGGCTAGGAGTCCTATCTTCAACAAACCTCAAATTCCTTATCGTATTCAAGGTGAATAATAATTCATTTCATTTCTATTATTTTTTTATAATCGTATGTTTTCAGATTTAAGATTAAATTTGTTTTTATGATTTTTTGGATGATGATATGCTTGAGTTATAATATGTTTGATTTAAATCAAACTATTTATATATGAATTCATACGGTGTTAGGACAAAACTGATTGTTAATGATTTCTGAATGCCATGGAAAAATTATATGTTATGTAAATTATGATTTTGGAGATGATTTTCAATTTTCGTAGTTTTCCAAGCCATGGAGAATTTATTATGAATTTTCAAAGGAAAAATATGATATAAATTTGGTTTAAAATAAATTTCGATTAATTCAGGAAGAATTTGGGTCTGAAATTTTTATATGTTAGATAACATGATGAGAATGGATTTCTATGATTTTTGGGGATTTTCCTAATTGATTTTCTATGGGAAATAAATTATTTTTAAAAGAAGGACTTATTTGCAATACTTGTTTTGCTTAATGGAAGGGCTTAAATGTTAACGTTTTCCTTGATTTGGATCTGTGATTATGCGGAAGTTATGTTTGTAAGTATTTAAAAAGTTTTAAGGCAACCAATCAAAGGATTACAAATAGGGAGGTTAGTTATAAAGTTATAACTAAATTCAGCACCAATTCAGCTTTTCAGAAAAATATGGTTTCACCTATTTCGGAAGTACCTTTCGAATCCTTTGCCTCCGCTTAGACTCAGTTGAAACCAACCTAGCCGAAAACTACTAAAGCCAAAACTAATGCACATGGTATCAAAGAGATTGTTATGAAGTGTATTGGTGAAGAGCAGAAGGTAAGGTGTCAAAAGCATTGCTTTCGATAGAGTCAAAACCCTAGTTTACTTTTAAAAGATGCCCCTGCCTTGTTTTTAAAGGGTGATTTCGACCAAGTCGATACCATGTTGTTTTCGAACCTAATGTCGTTTTTCTTTGATTAAAAGTAGAGCTTTTGAATAAGACCCTTAGTTTATAAAAGGACGCTTTAGAAAATGATGGTTCCAACCTAGTCGAAACCATACTGCCGTTTCTTTTGCCTTTCGAGTTTATTGAAGCCATCAATGCTTTCGAAGGGTTACCTTTTTTTTAAGTTAAGCTAAGCCACTTCCTAAGTGCTTTTGAAAGGGGTCAAGGGTTTCGAAGGTAATGGTGTCGAAAGGGAGTTTTGAAGCTATTCTTTAAAGTTTTACTCAAGGGTTTTTGGCTTTCGAATAGATGGTTTCGATGCTATCAAAATTTCCCCAAATAATTTTATTAAAGGTTTCAAAGGAGATACTTTCGTACATAACCACTTCGACCCAAAAGACGTTTTAAAAGTATAACCCAATGCTTTTGAAAGAGATACTTTCATTTGTTTTGAAGCTATGTTTCTAAATATTATTAAGTAATGTTTTGATACATTCAAAAGGTATAATTTGGTTTCGAAAGGAATAACTTAAAGGGCTTCGAAAGGTATATACTTAATGCTTTAAAAAGGAGTTTTCTATGCTTTCGAAGGAGGTTATCCAAGGGTTTCGAAAATGATGTTTTATGGTTTTCAAAACTAATAACCTAATCTCAATTTAAAGAAAAAACCATAGCATAAATAAAGATTTTGAAATGGAGTTTTGAAGAAGTTTACCTTGATTAACAAGTTAAACGGATTAACCAAGTTTTATATAAAACGACTTTAAGGATATTAAACCACAGGTGTTAGTATTATTATGTTGTTATGATTGCTTCTTAATATATTTATCCACATTGTAATAAACCCATAACAGTACTTTAGGGAAGGGCAGAATAAGCAGCTAGGTTGACCTAGTAGTGAATATAAATTAAGGGTGCTAAATATTAATTGCAGATATTAGCAGGGGCGAAATAGGTTTATAATAAGCCCAAGAAACCTGTGTATAGGAAAAGATATTGGCAGGGGCCAATAGTTTCATAGTAAACCCATGAAAACTATGTATGAACGTCAAAAAGACAGGTTCATAGTAAGCCCACAAAAATTACGATTGGATATTGGTAAGGGCCAATAGGTTTGTAGTTTGCCCATAAAACTTTATCATGATACGATATTGACAAAAGTTAATAGATTCCTAGTCAACCCATGAAAACTAGGAGGTAAGAAAAGATATTGGAGTTACCAATAGGTTTAGGGAAACTCATTAAATAGTAAAGATATTGGAGTTACCAGTAGGTCCTTAATGATCCCATTAAAACTATGAAATTTGACAGGGAATCCATAAATGCTTAACAGGTTATTAGTAAGCCTATGAAAACTAACAGGTTAATAGATAACCTAGAAAATATAAAAAGAGATAGTTTAGTCAGAATGAATAGGGAAGGGTAATCTAGATTTGATTTACTTGTTTGCATATCATCATAGTATTTTGAATTGTTTTAAGCATTGTGAGTGCAGGAGTACAGTATATGGTTT
The DNA here is from genome assembly GCA_030737815.1 of Allium fistulosum. Lineage (NCBI taxonomy): Eukaryota > Viridiplantae > Streptophyta > Magnoliopsida > Asparagales > Amaryllidaceae > Allium > Allium fistulosum. The sequence goes on along the minus strand of CM060908.1, from coordinate 153,255,777 downwards.
TATGAAGTTTTTGGGATACTAGTGAGGGGAAGAACCCGTTACGCTAAGGGGAGTGGTCTCACTAGATATCTAAATGGTTTGAGATGGTAGATTATTATTAATATCAGGCTTTATGTCTGACTCGAAGTTTTTCCCCCCTTAAACTCTCGGGTGCTCAATTGATTTTTAGTAGTTTGAGGAATTAAGGTTTTTGGGTTTTCTTTTAGATGAATAAAGCTTCCGGACACATGCAAGAGGCATGCTAGCTATATAGAGTTCTTTTTATTCTGCTGTGTGTTGTTGGCTGTAATGGCATTGTTGTTTACTTGCCTTATTATATACTCTGATCAACCGAAGGGGCATCTTCATATGTCGCTCTTGGCGTATGTTGTATATATATTTTATTTGAACGTTGTTCGCGTATTGAACATAAAAGGTTTTGGAATGGAATGTGGAATGTGTTTTGATGTTTTAATTTTTTTTCCCATACTCTTGTGTATCAATATATCTAACATTGCCGTATTTGGTTGCCAATGATTAATAACTATGGATGACTACAACATTCATAACCATTAGTTTTGGACCTTTAAGTAGGGGGATGTTACAAGTTGGTGTCAGCGCATAGGTGTATGAAACTTCATAAGAAATTTAAACCTAAAAGATTTTCCAAACATAATCCAATGAATCAGAGAATAAGATCGGAGTTTGGGTTAACGATATAGTAACATACTTGTATTTGATACATAGTTATATATAAAGTAAGTATGTATTCCCCACACTCTTAAACCATTCTTCTGTATCTTACTAAGACTCGTATGCAGATTTACGAGAAAGGAGATATGGAAGCAAGAAACGGAAGAGGAAATCTCGATGGAGGAAGCACCACAACCAATGGAAACGCTCGACCCACCACTAGGAGGAACCCGGATCGACCAGCTAATGCTAGTAACCAAAATAATGATGTCAATATTGGTGCTGGAAATCCACTAGTAGATATGGGGGCGATGTATCAGTTCTTCGTCAATATGATGCAAGTAGGTGTTGCTGTTACTGGTGTTTTTGGAAATGTAGGAGGAGCTAATCCTATGGCTACAGTCGAGAATAATTATGTTATGCTGAGTAGAGACTACACCGGTTTAGGGGGAAGCCATTCAAGGGGACTGAGGATGCTATCGAGGTAGAGAATTGGCTATTGCATTATGAACGTATTGCCGCTGATTTTGGTTTAGATGATGGGCGAAAGAGAAGGTTGGCCTCTAGGCAGTTGCAAGGGTTAGTGCTTCACTGGTGGAAAAGTGTTACTACCGAAGTTCTAGAGGAACAGTTGACTTGGGTTGATTTTAAAAGAAGATTTGAGCAAAGGTTTATGTCTGAGGTTGCTAAATCAGCATTGTTGAGGAAGTTTATGTATCTGGAGCAGGGAGAGATGTCGGTTGTTGAGTATGCTGCTAAGTTTGATGAGTTGTCCCATTATGGATACAATACTATAAACACCGTCATCAGGAGGAACGAGAAGTTCATTAGGGGACTGAGGTCCTAGATTGCTAGGGCGACCCTGCCACATCTCCATCATCCTAGTAATTTAGTTGTGGAGATAGCAATCCGCCATGAGGAGATGCTTGCTATTTGTGCTAGAGAGAAGCCAATGGAAATTCAAGGTTCTCAGGGAAAGAAAAGAAAGTTTCTTTAAGAAGAAGGGAGCCCAGAAAGGAGATGCTTCCAAGAAGGCAAAGCTGATTTAGTTTGCTTTATGTATGACAAGAAGGGTCATTATGCAAGCGAGTGCCGGTCAGGCAAGGGAAAGAAGGCTGTAGATAAGAAGAATGTAAAGTGCTTCAACTGCGATCAAGTGGGGTATTATAAGAATCAGTGTCTAGAGCCAGTCGGGGGTGGACAAAGGGAAGGTTTTTGATACTGGATCAGTATCAGCTAGGCCTACTACAGCTGATAAAGGAAAGACTGCGATGGAAGGTACACTTTTGATTCAGAGTATTCCAGTTAGGGTACTTTTTGATACCGATGCATCACATTCATTTATATCTCAGTGTTTGGTTGATAGATTATGCTTAGAACCCGCCTACCTTGCTACTTCCTTAAGGGTTGCGAATCTAATAGGAGGGTATGCAACTCTAGGGTTGAGATGTGACCAGTTAGAACTTGATTTGTTAGGTCATAAGTTTGCATGCAGTTTGTATGTTATTGATTTCGTAGATTTTGGGATCATTTTGGGTATGGATTGGTTGGGTAGGTATGAGGCTATAATATTTGCCAGGATAGGGAGATATCACCTAGACACCTTGATAGTCTTAACAGACTAATATTCTCGGTGGAGAATTCTGATCAAAGCGTTGGTGATTTGCCTAGTGCTATGAAGATAAGAGATGCGTTAAGTCAGGTTCAAGTAGCAAGAGAGTTTCCAGATGTCTTTGACCCAGTCACCAGACTACTATCGAAACGAGCTGTTGAGTTTCGGATAGACCTTGTACCGGGAGCTGAACCTGTGAGTAGACCGCCTAGCAGGATGACACCGACTGAGATGAAGGAATTCGAGGTGCAACTACTGGATCTTGAAGGAAGGAATTTTATTAGACCAAGCAGTTCGCTTGGGGAGCGGCCCAGTGTTCGTGAAGAAACTAGATGGGTCATTGAGAATGTGTATTGGCTATCGTAAGTTTAACAAAATGACGATAAAGAATAAGTATCTTTTGCCAAGAATAGATGATCTGTTCGATCAGTTGAGTGGAGCTAGAGTGTTTTCCCAATTAGATTTGGCGACAGGTTTCCATCAATTAAGAGTAGCAGAGGACAATATTCCTTTGACAACATTTCAGACTAGATATGGTTCGTATGAATGGTTGGTGATGCCATTTGGATTAACAAATGCACCTACTTTCTTCGTGGATTTGATGAATAGAGTTTTCTGAGAGTACTTGGATAGGTTCGTACTGGTGTTTATAGATGACATTTTAGTATACTCTGAGGATAAAAGAAAGCATGAAGTTCATCTTAGAGTGGTGCTTGAGACATTGAGGCAGAACCAGCTAAAGGCGAAGTTTACCATGTCATTTTTGGAAGGAAGAGGTTAAGTTTCTTGGTCATGTGGTTTCAGAAAAAGGCTTGTTAGTCGATCCCGATAAGATCGAAGCGGTGAACAACTGGAAGACACCAGAGACGGTGATTGAGATTAGAAGTTTTCTTGGACTTGCTAGCTATTACTGGAGATTTATTAAGGATTTCTCATGGATAACAGCACTGACTAAGTTAACCAGAAAGGATGTGAAGTTTGTTTGGTCTGACAAATGTGAGGAAGCATTCCTTAAGTTAAAGCATTTGTTGACCAATACACCAATGTTAGTTGTTCCAGACGGAAATCAAGGGTTGGTGGTGTATACTGATGCATGCAGAACTAGATTAGGAGAAGTGTTAATGCATAAGGATAAAGTTATTGCCTACGCTTCACGACAGCTTAGACCACACGAAGTGAGATACCCTACTCAGGATTTGGAGTTAATTGCGGTAATCTTTGCATTGAGTATTTAGAGACATCATCTCTTAGGAGAGAGATTTAAGCTTTATACCGATCATAAGTCTTTAAGGTATTAATTCTATCAAAAAGAGTTGAATATGAGACAGCATAGGTGGCTGGAGTTTTTGGCTGCTTATGATTTTGGTATAGAGTATACACCTGGGAAAGGAAATAAGGTAGCAGATGTTCTTAGCAGAAGACATCAGAATGTGGTACTAACTATGTTGGTAGAATGGAAGGATCTAGAAGCTTTGGCTAGTTGTGGTGTGCAGTTAAGATCGACTGCTAGTTCTAGTCAGAATACTGCCATGTTTTCCTGTTTAGAAGTGCGACCAGTGCTGATTGAAAGGTTTGCCTCTAAGCAGAAAGAGGATCCAGTATTAGCCGAGAGAATTAGAAGGCTTGTTGTTGGGACTGAGATCGATGATCTAAAGGATGTTTGCCTTGACCAAAGAGGATGGTTGAGAAAGAAGGGACGGTTGGGGGTTCCGAATGTTGAGGATTTAAGGAAAGAAGTTCTTGGAGAATGTCATCGATCCAAGTTTACGATTCATACTGGAGGGACCAAGATGTATCAAGATATGAAGAGAAGCTTCTATTGGGAAGGTATGAAGAGGGACGTTGGCTTGTGGGTTGGGCAGTGTGCAAACTGTCAACAAGTGAAAGATGAACATCAGAAGCCGAGTGGGTTGCTTCAGCCTTTTGAGATTTCAGTCTGGAAATGTGATTCGATATTTATTGATTTTATAGACCGGTTTCCTTGGTTAAATACAGGAAATGAAATCATTTGGATTATAGTGGATAGGTAGACCAAGAGTGCCCATTTCATTCCCGTTAAGCCAACCAGAATGACACCAGTATTAGCTAAGTTGTTCATGAAGAACATAGTTAGATTACATGGAGTTCCTAGTAGTATAGTCAGGGACAGAGATGCTTTGTTCACTAGTAAATTCTGGAAGTCTATAGGAGGTATTAGGTACCAAGCTTAATATGAGTATTGTATATCACCCTCAGACAGATGGGCAGACAGAAAGAATCAATAAAGTACTCGATTTGTTGAGAGCTTGCATATTCGACTTTGGTGGATCTTAGGAAGATCACATACATTTGATTGAGTTTTCCTATGATAATAGCTATCAGACTAGTATAGAAATGATGCCTTTTGAAGCTTTATATGGAAGGCCATGCAAACCACCAGCATGTTGGTTGGAGACTCGAGATAGTTTAGTCTTAGGTCCAGATTTGATTAGGGAGGCGTCAGAAAAGATTGAGTTGATCCGAGCAAGGATGAAGGAAGCTCAGTTCAGACAGAAGAGTTACGTAGACAGGAGGCGTAAAGACATAGAATTCTCAGTTGGAGATAAGGTCTTCATTAAGGTGTCACCTATGGATGGTATGATGCGATTTGGGAAGTCAGTGAAGCTAGCACCGAGATATGTTGGTCCATTACATAATATAGAGAGGATTGGAAAGCTCGTGTATACGGTAGAGTTGCCGGGCAGTATGGCAGGTGTCCATATTGTATTTCATGTGTCTCATCTTCGCAAGTATGTGCATGATCTAGAGACTACTATTCCTTCAACGGGGTAAGAGGAATTGATAGTAGAACCTAGTTTGACTTTTGTTAGACAACCAGTACGGGTTGTAGCGAGGGATGAGAAGAGATTAAGGAACAAGACAGTCAATGTGGTGAAAGTTCAGTGGAGCGAAAATAAGGACTGTACTCGGGAGACTGAGGATAGGATTGGATATACTTATCCTGATTTATTTTGAGGGTATCTCTATATTAGATTTATATAGATAGTTGCTAGTTAGGTAGGCTTATATGGTGGTCAGGAGCTGTTACAGATGATTGCTATGTTTATTATTTAGTCCTTATTGAATTTCGAGGGCGAAATTCTTTAAGAGGGGAGCATGTAACAACCCTAATTTTAGATAACATTATTCAAAAGATTTAATTATATAAATTAAATAGAATAATGTAAGAATTAAAATGATAAGGAGATTGAGATTAAAATAAATCATCATAGAGCCATGCTTAATGACTAAATGGGCTTAAAATGGCTCTCATGTTATTAATCAAAAGATGGGCATAGACGCAGCACCTTATGGTACATGGCTAAATACCTATTCACGTTTCATTTTCTCATGTTCACTTTATTTTACCAAAAACACAAATCAAACCCTTAGAGAAGCCAACCATTATAAGGAAGAAAGTAGGAAAAAATTTAATCAAGTTAAGGGATTAAAGCTAGGAGAATCAATTTTCAACAAATCTCAAACTACTTATCATATTCAAGGTGAATAATAATTCATTCTATTTCTATTTTTTTTATGATCATATGTTTTCGGATTTAAGATTAAATTCGTTTTTATGATGTTTTGAATGATGATATGCTTGAGTTATAATATGTTTGATTTAAATCAAATTATTTATATACGAATTCATATGGTTTTAGGACAAAACTGATTGTTAATGATTTCTGAATGTCATGGAAAAATTATATGTTATGTAAATTATGATTTTAGAGATGGGTTTCAATTTACATAATTTTCCAAGCCACGGAGAATTTATTATGAATTTTTGAAGGAAAAATATGATAAAATGGAGTTTAAAATAAATTTCGATTAATTCAGGAAGAATTTGGGTCTGAAATTTTAATATGTTAGATAACATGAGGAGAATGAATTTCTATGATTTTTGGGAATTTTTCCTAACTAATTAGCTATGGAAAATAAATTATTTTTAAAAGATGGACTTATTTGCAATACTTGTTTTGCTTAATTGAAGGGCTTAAATGTTAACGTTTTCCTTTATTTGGATCTGTGATTATGCAGCAGTTATGTTTGTAAAGTATTTGGAAAGATTTAGGAAACCAATCAAAGGATTATAAATAGGTAGGTTAGTTATAAAGTTATAACTAAGTTCAGCACCGATTTGGCTTTCCAAAAAAGGTGGTTCCGCCCATTTCGGAAGTACCGTTCAACTCCTTTACCTCTGGTTCAACTCAGTCGAAATCAATCTAGCCGAAACCTACTAGAGCCAAAACCAGTACACATGGTATCAAAAAGATTGGTACGAAGTGGATTGGTGAAGAGCAGAAGGTAAGGTGTGGAAAGCATTGCTTTCGATAGAGTCGAAACTCTAGTTTACTTTTAAAAGATGCGCATACCTTGTTATTAAAGGGTGCTTTCGACCAAGTTGATACCTATTGCTATCGAACCTAATGCCATTTTTCTTTGATTAAATGTAGAGCTTTCGAATAAGACCCTTAGTTTATAAAAGGATGCTTTCGAAATTGATGGTTTTGACATAGTCGAAACCCTACTGCCATTTCTTTTGCCTTTCGAGTGTATTGAAGCCATCAATGCTTTCGAAACGTTATCTTTGTTTTTAACTTAAGCTAAGCCACTTCTTAAGTGCTTTCAAAAGGGGTCAAGGGTTTCGAAGGTAATGATGTCGAAAGGGGTTTCGAAGCTATCCTTCAGAGTTTTACTCAAGGGTTTTTGGCTTTCGAATAGATGGTTCTGATGCCATCAAAATTTTCTCCAAACAGTTTTATTAAAGGTTTCGAAAGAGATACTTTTGTATATAACCACTTCGACCCAAAAGATGTTTTAAAAGTAAAAATCAATGCTTTTGAAAAAGAGATACTTTCATTGGTTTCAAAGCTATGTTTCTAAAGATATCAAGTAATGTTTTGATACCTTCAAAAGTTATAATTTGGTTTCGAAAGGAATGACTTAAAGAGCTTCGAAAGGTATATACTTAATGTTTTGAAAAGGAATTTTCTATGCTTTTGTTAGCACCAAAATTGGTAACTAACCCTCTTGAGAGAGATTGTGTAGAGAGATAAATGATGAAGATAAATTAAAACAGAGAGATATAGACTAATTTAACTGCAGAAATCTAGAACACCAGATTTATAGTGGTTCGGCGTAACTGCCTACGTCCACTTTAAATTGTAATCTTTATTGCTTTCCCAAGTAGTTAAAATACAGATACAATCCGTACAACAATGGCTTGAGTACAAGTTATAACTGAAAAGAGTGAGTCTTGAAAGCGGCAGAGTCTCCCCAGTGTTCTCGAAAAAAGGTCCATTTCACTGTGCCCCTGCCCTCCTATTTATAGACGAAGATGGGTTGGACTTCCATCACGTGCCTAGGAACAAGGTATCTCGGCCCACAGTAGGCAACTCCAGCACACCAAACCAGGCATGCCGAACGAGCCATGCCGAGCGAGGAGTGCCGGTCGAGAACCACATTTGGTTGACCATCGAGTGACTTGAAGTAACCATTCAAGAGAACCGGAGCAAGTAGTGGGTTGAAGTGAAGTGAAGCTATACCGAACGCCCTTACGCTGTTGTGGACTTGATAGCTTGTCATCTTCCATCGTATGCACAGAACCAGGGATGCCAAACGGGGTAGGATGTCGGTCGAGGCCTGGGATGCCAAACGAGGGAGGATGCCGGTCGAGGCCTGAGATGCCGAGCGAGGTAAGATGCTGGTCGAGGCCTGGTGTGCCGAGCGAGGGACTCACGCCGAACGTCATTCGTATGCCGAGCCAGGCAACATGCCGAGCGTCCCTATCATGTCGAACGTCATCCGTATGCCGAGCCAGGCAACATGCCAAGCGACCCTATCATGCCGAACGTCATCCGAATGCCGAGCCAGGCAACATGCCAAGCGACCCTATCATGCCGAACGTCATCCGAATGCCGAGCCAGGCTACATGCCGAGCGATCCTGCTATGCTAAGCGAAGCAGAATGCCGAACGGCCTTGCTATGACGAGCGAAGTGGAATGCCGAGCGGCCTTGCTATGCCGAGCGAAGTGGAATGCCGAGCGGGGGGAGTTGTGCCGAACGAAGCTTCCACGCCGAATGAGGCTGGGATGTTGATCGATCCCTCATGCCGAACGAGGCTCGGATGCCGATCGATCCCTTGTGCCGAACGATGTCTACTGTTTAGTGATCCTCACGTTACCGGGTCAATTACCCGAGTAACACTTGCCCCACAAAGTGTATCATGTGGATGAACATGATGCGCTTTGATTCACAAGCACTCCGCATTTTTTCTTTAAACCTTTGTTCTGTCCTCTCGAAAGTGATCTCCTGAATGTCGAATGACATCCTGAATGCCGAACGACATTTTGAACGCTGAACGACACGTTGAATGCCGAACGACATATTGAATGCCGAACGACATTGATGCCGAACGAGGAAGGCGTCCTGACCGGTTCTACCGGTCGCTGACTATTCGCCTTCCTCCTTTCCATCTATAAAAGTCGATACTTCATTCCTCCTTCCCCTTTTACTTTTTACCTCCACTCTAATCACCCATACGAACTCAACCTTTTCCAGACTTTCGCCCATCATCTCAACCTCCATTTAGACTCACGAGTCCTACACGTTACCTTTCGACTGCCCTTAGTGACAAATTCGAGTGGTTCCCACTTCCAAATCAAGTGCCTCACCAGACTTCGATCCCTTCTTCTAGGTATGAACCTTTCATTCACTCGACTCTACCCGATTAGAGATTTTAGATGAAACTTGCATTTACGACCATCCTCTAACCCATGAATAATGGAAGTCGCGTAGATAATGAAGGTGGATTCAAGGTTTTTAGACGTGCCTTAGGATTAGATGGAGAGGAAGAAGAAGAGGGTATCAGCCCGGTAGGAATTGGTGAGGTTAATTACTGTTGGTCGAGGGCTATGTGCGAGTTGAAGTAGTGATCGATTGGCCATTTAGGAAGATGTTTAATTTGTCTTAAAGAAAGGAGTTAGAGGAAGACGGATGGATGTGGCTCGGCATGACTTCCTTATGCCGAACGATGGAAAGATGTGTAGGAGTGAAGTTCGGAGTTGGGTCTAGCGTGCCGAGCGATGTGGCTCGGCATGACTTGCCGAAGGACTCAAAAATGCCGAGCGGTAGAGATGTAGGGTAGGAAAGAAGCTGGCGTTGGTTTGTGGTGCTGAACGACGCGACTCGGTATGACTTACTGAATGCCGAACGGGGTAGAGGGAGTGTAGGAGGTCGAGTCTCTGCAGCGCCGTTCGACATTAAGCTTGACAGTAGGATATGTTAGTCAGAACCATCTCGACTCGAACACAATGCATTGTTGACTTAACATACCTTTTATGCCCGAGCATACGACAGTGATCAAGGACAATGACTTAAGCAATTAAGCTTATCGAACATCCAGACTGATAACTCACTTGTTTTGACAACTATAAACCTGAACTTAACTTGTTTAAAACAGATGATAACCTTTAACACATAGTGTCGATGTCGATATCAAAATACAAACCATTATACGACAAGCTCTCGCAGATGGTCAGCGATGATGGTTTTCGAAGATGATAGTTTAAAGCCTAACTCTATTTCAGCAACCTTATGGCTTGTAATTCTTTAGCACTTATACTTGAATGATTGCACTAGTTCACACACTACATGGGGGGGAGTATTTTTGTTGTTATGTCTAATGTCGATCGTTTTATAAGTATAGATCAGACAGGTGTTTCATCTGATCCAACATTCATTAGGGATGTCTAGGAAATCCAACTCTGCCACAATCTCGGACAGACCTGGGCCATCTTCTCAACAAGAAGAAGTTAGAACTTCAAATTCGTCATCCATTCATGTACAAGACATGCCGAACCCTGCGATCGCATCTGTCGACTTAGCTCCCGATGCCTTGGATGCAGCGATCTTTTTAGATGATCCGATCGATTCTTAAGCCTCGAAGATTAACGAAAGCATGCTTCGCCGTATATGCTCAGTACACGGGATTCCTTTCGACGACGTGTTAGTTCCATCGGGACAGGATCGTCCTCACTTGCCCCTAGTGGGATATACAGCCTGCAATAGATTCATGTGCTGGGTCGGTAGCGTGCCACCATTCAACTCCTTTCTTCAGGACCTATTACAGTATATCGAGATCGCCCCATCACAATTACATTCAAACATCCACGTGTTCATATACGTCACTTGCATTCTCTTCATGAGTGTTCTTTTCAGGCTCCCGACTCCCGGCGATATCCGCTATATCTATCGCTTCAAGAGACGGTCAGATAGTCCATCTTTTGTATTTCTTGAGCCGCATAACAAGTGTCAAATTTTGACTGGAGCGTGGAGCGAATTCGCTCAATATAAACAGGAGTGGTTTTACGTGCGATGTCCTCCCGGCTTTGCGAGGAGATGGGTGGAAGGGAGTAAGTCCTTTTTTCTGGATCAATACCCGTGTTTGGCGGAAACTGTACCTTTTCTAACTCTTTCTATACTTTTACATGTATCAACCCTCGTCCCGAAGGCTCCGATTATTTTGAAGCTGTCGAAGCTATCCGAGCTATTCCCGCAGAAGACCGGGACATAAGATCTCTCATTTCAAATGAATCACTCACGAATTTTGGGCTGCTGGCGGAAGGTCGCCGAATAAGCCTTCCTCAAGGCGTCACTATACCCAGGCCTGCTTTAGGCAAAGGAAAAAAGCAGGATGGGTCTTTAGCACGTAACGCCCCAGATACACCAGAGGAAGAGGAGATCAAGGAAGCCAAAACACTTGAAGTACAGGGCGAAAATGTTAGCCCTGCTCGAGACCCGATAGTTGAAGTCCACGATATCGAGAAGACACCTTCCCCTTCGAAGGGAAAGAAGAAGTTGACCTACAAATTGAGGAAAAAGACGGTGGGTGGAACTTCTAAGGTCACCCTTACTCCAGTAGAAAAAGAGCCTTCTTCTCAACACTTAGAGAGTTCGTTGAAAGGCTTGTCGGACCTCACTATTCCCGATGATTTGCTCAACTATGGCTTCGATGATCCAAAAGCCCTTAAACTTCATTCGCCCACGAGAGGCGATACAGGCGCTCGGGCCCAAATCCAGGGAGAAAAAACTCCTATTAGTAAAGACAAAGAAACTGGTCCGTCGGGGGGAACACTAGGACACACACGGACACATGCACTTCACCCTGCACTTCAATTTTAGCCATCACTCTATTCTTTTCTAACCTATCGTTATTCTCATTCTATGCAGGTGACATGGGACGCACTCACGGACTCGATCGTCTTCGCGGGTCATCTATTTTTCATCATTCTGGCCGGGATTCGGGCACCGGCAAGCGCCGAGACAGAGATGACTCTAGAGACCGAGACTATCGCCCCCGAGAATCAACTTATCGAAGGAAATCATACAGCCAGTCCTCATATTCCCGCGATCATCCTTCTCAATCAGAGCAAGGCAGAGAGAAGTCTATGCAAAAGGGGTCCCAATCTGATGTCCCCTGTGATCAACACTCTGGTTCATCTAGCACACGACAGTCTCGGGAACATCGTAAGAAAACAGAACTTTCAAAGCCATCTCCCCCTGTTCCCGCGATAGATCCGACGATATCGGAGAAGCTAGCCGAGCTTAAAGTTAAATTCCCCAAAATCTGCTTTGATGGTCTGAAGTTCGTCCCGACGATCCATCACATTCCGGGGCATGTCAAATAGAGCGCCATTGCTTGCAACAACGATGTTTATGTTCAACATGACACGTTTGTCCATCTAGCTGAAAAAGTCTCGGAAGTCTCTATTGAGCGTCAACACAAAATCGATCGCCTGAAGCTTGAAGCCATTTTTGATAAAGATATTATCAAAACTCGGGATGAAGAGCTCTCTTCATACAAGTCCCAACTTGAAGCTGCCCAACAAAGTGCTAAAGACACTGCGGAGGCCGTCAATCATCTGGAAATAGCTCATAAGAAGGAAATTGACGAAGCGGTCCAACGCTGCGGGGCCATAGCTTTAGAAAAGGATTCTGTTCAGAAAGAAAGGGATGCATTCGCCCGGTGAGTCAAAGAGTTGGAAGATCTACTCTACAAAGAGAGAGAAGAAAAATCTACTGCCCAGGAAGAGTCGCAACGATACTGCGATGAGATTGTTGCTACGCGACTCTTGAAGGCACAGCTCGACGACGAGCTCTCTAAAGTCGGGATGCTGAAGGATGAAGCCCATGAAGAGGGCAATAGAATAGCATCCGCGGAGATTGACTCTCGCCTTGAGGCGGCTACAGAGGCTGGCAGAGAGGAGATCAAGTGCTTATTCGACCCGCTGATAGCTGAATACAACGCCCGTGTTGTCATGTATCGGGACTTAACTTTTCATGGTGAGGGTTACCTTGAATCTCTAGCCGAGGCATGGGAAACTTTGATAAAGATTAGGAAGGTTGAGTCGGGTACCGAGGAGGTTGACGAGGATGCTTTAGTAAAAGAGTTTCTCAGGGGGAACGAGCCTTCAGACTTGTATGCAGCAAGGGCTCTTTTTGGCAAAGGCTCTTCTCCATCAAAGGAGAAAAATGAAATTGTTGGTCCATCTGGAACTGAGTCTCCAACTTCTCCTCCTACTCAATCGACAGATCGGCCAGTACTTGATCCATTCGAGCAACACGCTGGTTATGACCCGGAAGACCCTGGCCTTGGCATTCATGTGCTATCTTGCATTCTAGAGGGTGAGACTCCTCGGATGGTTGAGAGCCGGCAAGAAACCAGTACATAACCCCTCTTCTTAAAGTTCAAAGAATCGTCGTCTACGGCGAGAGGTTATTGTATTCTAACGTTCGTCTTGTGTTGTTTTGCGCAGGCCATTCTGATCCTGACCCGAATCCAACGAGCGACGACGCCAAGGAGACAAAGGGGAAAGCGAGCGAGGCTACTCACGCGGGAGTGACCCCCGGTCTTGATGCTCAGGTGATTAAGGCGTTCGACGAGGAAAAGTTCGAAACTTCGTCCCCTGTCGAAGAAAATTATGAGATTGAGATTACCAGCGCTTCCGCACATACCTCGGAGCTGAGCATGAAGGAGTGGCTCGAGGAAGAGAGGAAAAAGAAAGTGGAGATCTAGGTCGAGTCTCAAGTACTAGAACTTGACGATCCGTTGAACAGGCCTCTAAAAGTCATTCTTCCTGGCAGAACCAAATCACTGGATGTTCCTCCTCCCACTTCTGACACTGTTTCTCTAGTGAGCAAAACGTCCACGAGAAAATGCGTAGGGGAAGAATTGTCTGAGAAATCGAAGAAAGAAAAGAAGCCGAAGAAGTAACTGTCATGCTTGCTCAACGAGAATCAGCCTGGATTATGTAATCATTTTTATTTATTTTCATAGCCGTTGTAAATAGGCTTTTGACTCTGAGTTTTAGGAGTAGTGGTAGTAGAACCCCATTTTGGATTAATAAATAAAGTTTTGTTTCTTTGTCTTTCAAATGACTTTTGTTTTTCAGCTTTCTGTATAACTGTGGTCGAAACCCGAGCTATCGTGAGTTATATTAACCCCCAATCCATTTTCATATAACTTGGAAATTCTTTGGGGTTGTACCTCCTTTATTCCACACTTCAGGTACTTAGAATATTTTTTAATCTACACTCTGGGGACTTAATGTCTTCAAGTCATTTGTACTCTAGTCCGCATTCCGAGGACTTAAAGATTTTTAGTCGTTTATACTCTAGTCCGCACTCTGGGGACTTAGAGTACTCCAGTCCGCACTCAGGGGACTTGGAGATTTAAGTCGTTTATACTCTAGTCCGCACTCTGGGGACTTAGAGTACTCCAGTCCGCACTCAGGGGACTTAGAGATTCAAGTCGTTTATACTCTAGTCCGCATTCTGGGGACTCAGAGTACTCCAGTCCGCACTCAGGGGACTTGGAGATTTTAAGTCATTTATACTCTAGTCCGCACTCTGGGGACTCAGAGTACTCCAGTCCGCACTCAGGGGACTTGGAGATTTAAGTTGTTTATACTCTAGTCCGCACTCTGGGGACTTAGAGTACTCCGGTACGCACTCAGGGGACTTGGAGATTTAAGTCGTTTATACTCTAGTCCGCACTCTGGGGACTTAGAGTACTCCAGTCCGCACTTAGGGGACTTGGAGATTCAAGTCGTTTATAATCTATTTCGCATTCTAGGGACTCAGAGTACTCCAGTCTGCACTCAGGGGACTTGGAGATTTTAAGTCGTTTATACTCTAGTCCGCACTATGGGGACTCAGAGTACTCCAGTCCGCACTCAGGGGACTTGGAGATTTAAGTCGTTTATACTCTAGTCCGCATTCTGGGGACTTAGAGTACTCCAGTCCGCACTCAGTGGACTTCGAGATTTAAGTCGTTTATACTCTAGTCCGAACTTTGGGGACTCAGAGTACTCCAGTCCGCACTCAGGGGATTTAGAGATTTTAAGTCATTTATCCGTGTTCGTACGTCAGACAGAATAATGTAACTCTAGTTATTTGCCATAGGATTATCATGCGTAGAAACATCAGTAATTCATGGAAAAGAGGGCTTCAAGCCTTTATTAATGAAAACAAACTAAATCGTCCGATTACATGCTAAAATAAAAACTAAGAATCAATGGAACAAAAACATACTGGAAATAATTGCACCTAAAACATGAAAGAAACAGGCTAAATATAATAACGTCGCAAATGTTCACTATTCCATGCTTGGGGGAGTGTCCTGCCACCAACGGTCGCTAGCTTGAAAGTTCCCGCTTCAAGCTTCCGTTCAACGACATATGGACCTTCCCAGTTGGGATTCATACGTGATGGTACTGGAAAAACCCATTTCAAAACGAGGTCACCCACATTAAAGATTCTCGGGCGGACTTTTTCGTTATAATATCGCATAACTTGGTGCATATATGCTGCTGCCCTTAACTCAACTTCTTCACGTTTTTCATCAACGAAGTCCAGTGATTCCAATAAGAGATCCTGATTCGTCCTAGGATCATAACGTGTCACCCGATGTGATGGAACTTCAAGCTCCACGGGTATAACGACCTCCGTACCATATGCCAATGCGAATGGAGTGTGGCCAGTCGTGGACTTTTGGGTGGTTCTATAAGCCCATAGCGCTGTTGGAAGTTCATTTACCCACTTGCCTCCAGCCTTTTCCAAACGCTTCTTCAGTATGGTCTTGATTATTTTGTTCACGGCTTCAACTTGTCCATTAGTCTTAGGATGAGCAACTGCAGCGAACTTTTTCTCAATGCCGTACTTTAAACAGAAATCTTTGAATTCCCTACTTTCAAACTGGGTTCCGTTGTTTGTAATGATGGTTTGCAGGAGGCCGAAACAGCATATAATGTTTCGGACAACGAAATTAATGACCTTCTTAGAGGTGATTGTGGCTAAGGTCTCTGCCTCGGCCCATTTGGTGAAGTAGTCGACCGCAACTATTGCATATTTTGCGCCACCTTTGGATATAGGCAAAGAGCCGACTTTGTCGATTACTCAAATTGCAAACGACCAGGGACTAACCATTTGCGTGAGTTCTGTCGGCGGAGCTCTTGGGATTTTTGCGTATCTTTGACACTTATCACATTTTCTTACATAATCTATAGCATCCTGATTCACAGTTGGCCAATAATATCTGTATCAGATGATCTTTTTTGCCAATGTATGCCCCCTAGTATGGTCACCACACTCTCCTTCGTGACCATCCTTCAAGACTCGCTTTATCTCATCATGGGCAATGCATCGGAGTAAGGGGACCGAGAACCCCCTCCAATACATTACTCCGCCCTGCATCACATATCGCATGGCTTTGCGAATGACCTGTCGTCTTTCGCTTCTTCTTTCGGGCAAAGTCCCGCTTAGCAGGTATTGTTTGAATGGGGTCATCCATGATTCCTTCTCGATTTCCGTTTCCAACACAAAATCCACTTCAATCACATCTATGCTTGGAGCATGTAAGGTTTCGACGGGAACTAATCCCATTTGTTGTGCATCGCCGGTACTTGCAAATTTGGCCAGTGTGTCGGCTTCCTTGTTCTGTTCACGCAGGACATGCGAAATGTCATAATGTTCAAGGTTCTCCAATAGTTCCCGAACCAGAGCAAGGTACAGAGCAAGCCTTTGTCCCCTCGCTTGGTAATCTCCTCGCACTTGGTACAACACCAACTGTGAGTCACAAAAGATTTCAACTGATTTTACTCCGAGTTCCCCAATAAGCTTTAAGCCAGCAACCAATGCTTCGTATTCTGCTTCATTATTCGTAGCTGGGAAATTGAGCTTCAAAGCATAATAGATCAATCGATTTTCTGGAGTCACAAGAATTACACCAGCCCCCGAACAACGGTCGTTTGACGCCCCATCGGTGTACAGTTTCCATTGAACGGGGGGAATGACACTAAGATTGTCTGGCTCATCTGACATAGTGAACTCAGCGATGAAGTCGGCTAATGCTTGCCCTTGTATGGCTCTTCATGGCAGGTATGTAATATCGAACTGACTTAACTCGTATTCCATTTTAACATCCTTCCAAAAGTTTCTGGTCATTGGAGTACCTGTCGCAAGGGATGATCGGAATAAATACTGACTGAGTGTGCTTGAAAGTATGGACGCAGCTTACGTGATGCAATCACCAAGCAATAGGCCAATTTCTCAATTTTAGGATAACTTCTTTCAGCCCCCGTTAAACGTTTACTAACATAATACACTGGCTTTTGAACTCGGACCTCCTTGTGGACCAAAGCCGCACTTATAACATGTGGGGATACGGCCAAGTATACGTACAACATTTCGTGGTCTACTGGTTTCGACAGCACTGGAGGATTTTCCAAATGCCTCACCAGAGCTCGGAATGCTTCCTCACAGTTGGATGTCCATTCGAAATTCCTTTTTCCTTTCTTTATTATATCGAAGAAGGGAATACACTTGTCTGTGGCTCTGGATATGAATCGACTCAGCGCAGCCACTTTTCCATTCAAGCTTTGTACCTGTTTTATCGTCCTGGGTACTTGTATGTCTCGAATAGCTTGAATCTTTTTCGGGTTAGCTTCGATTCCCCGGGCATTAACAATGAATCCTAAAAACTTCCCTGACGCAACGCCGAAGGAACACTTAAGAGGGTTGATCTTCATCCCATAGTGTCTGAGTATGCCAAACATCTCTGCTAAGTCTCGAATGTGGTCGTTTGACTGCCGCGACTTCATGAGCATGTCATCCACGTAGACTTCCATTGTTCTACCAATCTGGTCTTTAAACATCCGATTCACCAGACGCTGATAAGTTGCTCCCGCGTTTTTCAATCCAAAAGGCATCACTACATAACAATATAGCCCAACGTCTGTGACAAAACTAGTGTGTTCCTGGTCCGAAATGTGCATCGGGATCTGATTGTATCTCGAGTACGCATCCATGAATGACAATAACTTGTGTCCTGCAGTGGAATCGACCAACTGATCAATTCTAGGTAATGGGAAACTGTCCTTAGGACACGCTTTGTTTAAATTAGAGTAATCTACGCAAGTTCTCCACTTCCCGTTTGCTTTTCTTACTAACACGGGGTTTGACACCCATTCGGGGTAGAGGGCATCGCGGACGAACCCATTGGCTTTGAGTTTGTCCACCTCCTCTCTGAGAGCAGCGGACCTCTCCGGGTCCATTCCTTTCCTTTTTTGCTTGACTGGGACGTACCTCGGGTCTATGTTCAACATATGACTCGTAATAGCGGGAGAAATCTCGCACATGTCGGAATGTGTCCAAGCGAAAACATCGAGATTC
Organism: Allium fistulosum; assembly: GCA_030737815.1. Taxonomy (NCBI): domain Eukaryota; kingdom Viridiplantae; phylum Streptophyta; class Magnoliopsida; order Asparagales; family Amaryllidaceae; genus Allium; species Allium fistulosum. The sequence continues at coordinate 153,237,740 of CM060908.1, read as the reverse complement.
GCTTGGAGGAAATCACTAAGGTCCTCGGTCATCGAGGGGCTGAGTTGTGATCCAATCTTTAGTACTCGCGACGGATTGTCTCGGCTGACTGAAATGTCAATCGTCGATTCAGCTGGTGCTGCTTTTTCTTCCCTGGGTTCCTCATCATCGTCTCTCGGATCTATGTCTCTGTAGATCCGAGAATTTTGCCCGAGCCAGGTCTCAGGCATTACTTGTCAATTGTCAGTATTCTAAATGCGGATGGAGTTGTCCGCAACCTTTCCTTTCTCTCTCCGCTGGGCCTCTCGGAGCTCAGCCACATAACATGCACGACCGGTCGCCTGGTCGCCATGAACAACACCTACTCCCTTGTCAGTGGGAAATTTTAAAGTCAAACACCACGGGGCCAATGCTGCCCTGAATTCAGCCAGGGCCGGTCGACCCAGAAATACATTGTATGGGAAATCAACATCCAAGACTATGAAAGGTAGGATTCGCACCCTCCTATGCTTACCTTGTCCCAGTTCAACTGGTAACTCAACATACCCCACTACATCAGTCGTTTCACCGTTAAAGCCATGGATACGAGCTTTAGATGGCTTAAAATCCTTCGTCTCCATCTTCATTTGGTCAAACGCCTTTTTGAAGATGATGTTAACAGAACTTCCATAATCAATCAAAATTCTCTTCACTAGTGCTAGCCCGATAGTCGAATATGACCATCGGGTCAACGGTAGGAGCCTCCACCTGGTCGGCAACTTGTCTCCTAAATACTATATCGTCTGTCATTGTCCGCTACTGCTTAGCTGGGGACCCGTCCTCGGTATTTGAACAACACTCAAAATCTGCATGCCTCAAGGAATTAGCATATCGCTCCATTTCCTACCAATTCTTATCTGCAGGATGAGGTCCGCCTACTATCGTGTTTATGACCAGTCTACCCACAGTTCGAGCAGGCTCCTCAGGGTGACGTGGAGCCGGTGCATGACCAGGATTGGACGTTCCTTGTCCACCCTCTTGAGGACTCTTTACAAACTCCTGCAATTTTTTCTATCTAAACAACTTTTCTATAGCGTCATGTAGGTGCCTACACTCTTCAGTATTGTGCCCATAAGTCTCATGGAAGCGGCAAAACTTCCCAGTCCGCTTTTGCTCCTCGGTTGACTCCTTTGGGTGCGGCATTCTGTATTGAAAGTTATTACAAGTTGATAGGTAAATATTCTCAAGAGATGCGTTTAATGGGGTGTATTCGTTGTAGGTTGGAATTCTCGGCTTCCATTTCCTTGCTTCTCTTTTCTTCCCCTGATTTCCTCCTCCGGACACCTCAGATTTCCCGGGCTTGTTCTGGACATTGACCTGAACTTCTCCCGAGTTGTCTCCGGATTGCTTTACAGCGATGTTGCTTTTCACGGTCTCCTGAACAGGCCCCGTTGCCTTATCTCGCCTTATCCACCTGCCTTCCTCTCTTCTTATGAATTGATGAGCCTTTGAGTAAAAACGCTCTAGCGTAGTTGGAAGTTTTCCTACTAACCAATCTCCAAACTCTGAATCCGGATCCACAACTCGCATCACAGCCATAAGAATTGCGTGAGCATTAGGATTGCTAACTTCAGTAGCCGTAACATGGAATCTCTGTAAATACTCCTTCAACGACTCCCCTGGAGCCTGGATCACACTTGATAGAGACATCACGTCCTTTGGACGAGTAGCATGTATTCTGAACTGTTCTATAAATTTCGTTGCCAACTCCTCGAAACTGGATACAGACCGCGGAGGAAGTCGGGTGAACCACATGGTAGCGATCCCAGATAGAGTTATTGGGAAGCATCTACACTTGGTTGCGTCATTCGCTCTAGCTGAATCCAACATCCATTCATATCTCATCACATGCTGTCGGGGATCGGGCTTTCCTTCGTAGGCCGGGATAGTCGGCATGCTAAACTTCCTGGGGTACTCGACTTGTAGAACGGTGTTTGTGAATGGAGTATGACTCATGGATATCCCCCAATCTTCATTGGTCAGGCCTTGATTTTCTCTCATCAGCTGTGTGGCCATAGCCGATAAGTCTGGGGTTTGTATGGAAGATGGAAGGTTGGAGTCCGTTCTACGGGATCGGTCAGGTTGATGCCTCCTCTGCTGGCGATCTGCCAAACGTGTATCTTGAGGTTCAGCATTATTGGCATCTTGGTGAGCCGGGCGTCTAGTTTCCACACGCGCTCCAGATCCTAAGTTTGCTGTTCCTGCTTGGTTGCGGTCTCTGAGGTGTAAGTGATCCCTAGTTGATCGATCAGCAGCACCTGCCTGTGTAGTTTCAGTCTTGTGGCGTCTACGCCTGGGAGGTTCATCGGACGAAGTCGAGCTATCAGATGAAGAGTAAGGTGCTGGACTACCCCCAACATTCTGATGTTGTTGCTGAGTGAGCTGAGCCATAAGGTTGGCGTCAGCTTGAATATGTTCTCCAAGTTGTCTCCTGCTTTCCATGAGTTCTCTCATCAAGTCATTGAACTCTGTTCTGATGACAACTTCCATTTGATTTCGTGTTGTAGTTCCTGCACCCAGATTTGCTTGTTGATTGCTAGGTCCTATTTGTTGTACGCTAGCGGTCTCATTGACGTCCGCATTATGAGAGGCTGATCTGGTACATGGTCTTCCCATAGTAGAGTTATTGATAAGAACTCTGAATAGAATCAACGGACGTCTTGTGAATGGCTTGGATCTGCTTCGGGGGATTTATTCAATCCAGTAGCTGCAATGCAGATCCTTGTGGCCTGAGAATTCAATTCTCAGTGAAAGCACCAAAGTGTTAGCACCAAAATTGGTCACTAACCGTCTTGAGAGAGATTGTGTAGAGAGATAAATGAAGAAGATAAATTAAAACAGAGAGATATAGACTAATTTAACTGCAGAAATCTAGAACACCAGATTTATAGTGGTTCGGCGTAACTGCCTACGTCCACTTTAAATTGTAATCTTTATTGCTTTCCCAAGTAGTTAAAATACAGATACAATCCGTACAACAATGGCTTGAGTACAAGTTATAACTGAAAAGAGTGAGTCTTGAAAGCGGCAGAGTCTCCCCAGTGTTCTCGAAAAAAGGTCCATTTCACTGTGCCCCTGCCCTCCTATTTATAGATGAAGATGGGTTGGACTTCCATCACGTGCCTAGGAACAAGGTATCTCGGCCCACAGTAGGCAACTCCAGCACACCAAACCAGGCATGCCGAACGAGCCATGCCGAGCGAGGAGTGCCGGTCGAGAACCACATTTGGTTGACCATCGAGTGACTTGAAGTAACCATTCAAGAGAACCGGAGCAAGTAGTGGGTTGAAGTGAAGTGAAGCTATACCGAACGCCCTTACGCTGTTGTGGACTTGATAGCTTGTCATCTTCCATTGTATGCACAGAACCAGGGATGCCAAACGGGGTAGGATGTCGGTCGAGGCCTGGGATGCCAAACGAGGGAGGATGCCGGTCGAGGCCTGGGATGCCGAGCGAGGTAAGATGCTGGTCGAGGCCTGGTGTGCCGAGCGAGGGACTCACGCCGAACGTCATTCGTATGCCGAGCCAGGCAACATGCCGAGCGTCCCTATCATGCCGAACCTCATCCGTATGCCAAGCTAGGAAACATGCCGAGCGACCCTATCATGCCGAACGTCATCCGAATGCCGAGCCAGGCAACATGCCGAGCGACCCTATCATGCCGAAGTTTATCCGAATGCCAAGCCAGGCTACATGCCGAGTGATCATGCTATGCCAAGCGAAGCAGAATGCCGAACGACCTTGATATGCCGAGCGAAGTGGAATGCCGAGCGGCCTTGCTATGCCGAGCGAAGTGGAATGCCGAGCGAGGGGAGTTGTGCCGAACGAAGCCTCCACGCCGAACGAGGCTGAGATGTCGATCGATCCCTCGTGCCGAACGAGGCTGGGATGCCGATCGATCCCTCGTGCCGAACGATGTCTACTGTTTAGTGATCCTCACATTACCAGGTCAATTACCCGGGTAACAGCTTTCGAAGGAGGTTATCCAGGGGTTTCGAAAGTGATTTTTTAAGGTTTTCAAAACAAATAATCCAATCTCAATTTAAAGGAAAAACCATGGCATAAATAAAGATTTTGAAATGGAGTTTGAAGAAGTTTACCTTGATTAACAGGTTAAATGGGTTAACCAAGTTTTATATAAAATGAATTCAAGGATATTAAACCATAGGTGTTGGTATTATTATGTTATTATGATTGCTTCTGTATATATTTATTCACATTGTAATAAATGCATAATAGTACTTTGGGGAAGGGAAGAATAACCGGCTAGGTTGACCTAGTAGTGAATATAAATTTAGGGTTCTAAAATATTAATTAAAGATATTGGCAGGGGTCAATAGGTTCACAGTAAGCCCAAGAAAACTGTGTATAGGAAAAGATATCGGCAGGGGCTAATAGATTCATAGTAAACCCATGGAAACTACGTAAGAACGAAGATGTCAAAAAGTGTAGTTCATAGTAAGCCTATGAAAACTATGATTGGATATTGGAAGGGGCCAATAGTTTTGTAGTTAGCCTATGAAAACTTTATCCGGATAAGATATTGATGAAAGTTAATAAGTTCCTAGTCAGCCCATGAAAACTAGGAGGTAAGAAAAGATATTGAAGTTATCAATAGGTCCAGAGGGAACCCATTAAATAGTAAAGATATTGGAGTTACCAATAGGTCCTTAGTGATCCCATGAAAACTGTGAAATTGGATAGGGAGTCCATAAATACTTAATAGGTTATTAGTAAGCCCATAAAAACTAATAGGTTAACAGAAAACTTAGGAACTATAAAAAGAGACAGTTGGTCAGAATGAATGGGAATGGGTAATTCATATTTGATTTACTTGTTTCCATATCATCACATTACTTTGAATTGTTTTAACCATTGTGGATGCAAGACCATAGTATATGGTTTTACAAAGTTTTTGGGATACCAGTGAGCGGAAAAACCCATTCCGCTAAGCGCCATTGTCTCACTAGATATCTAAATGGTTTGAGATGGTAGATTATTATTCATACCAGGCTTTATGTCTGACTCGAAGTTTTTGTTTTCCCCCTAAACTCTCAAGTGCTCAATTGATTTTGAGTAGTTTGAAGAATTAAGGTTTTCAAGTTTTCTTTTCGACGAATAAAGCTTCCAGAGACGTGCAGGAGGCATGCTAGCTATTTAGAGTTCTTTTTATTCTGCTATGTGTTGTTTACTGTAATGGCAATGTTGTTTACTTGCCTTATTATATACTTTGATCAACCAAGGGGGCATCTTTATATGTCGCTCTTGGCATATATTGTATATATATTTTATCTGAACGTGGTTTGCATATTGCTATTATGTAATGAGCATGAAAGGTTTTTGAGTGGAATGTGGAATGTGTTTTGAAGTTTTAAATTGTTTTCTCCATATTCTTGTTTTTCTACATATCAATGTATCTACATTGTCGTATTTGGTCGCCGAGGATTAATAACCATGGATGACTGCAGCATCCGTAGCCGTTAGATTTGAGCCTCCAAGTAGGGGGATTTACAAGATGCAGCAGGATTTGTGGTTCTTTACCATTAAGGCATGATAATCCTTGATCTATATCGATATGTTTAGGTGTATGCTTCGGGCCTAGTATGGTTGTTGATCACAACTGGATTATATTCGGTACTATCCAAGAATTGGTAGGCCAGTTCTGTATTGGTAGAGATGCAAGATTTGCTGCCTCAGTACATTTTTTCTAGCGGTGTACTGTACGGAAGGTAGTCCTTTACCTTGTCATTGTATGGAACCCAATTTCCAATACATGCTTTGAAGACTTAGTTATATACTAAATATGTTGGAACATGAGATGTAAGCATTACGGCTATGTTATATATATTTATTGTAACTCTAGACATTATTATAATATCATTGGATTTTCTATTAAAAAGGGTTTAGTTATCGTAAGGTAAAACCCGTCTGTTTTTATGAGCGGTGTGGTCTTACGAGCTGCCTTTATTTTTGAAGAATTTCATAAATATAACAAAGCATGTGTTTTGAGTTTACTCACACTAGACCCATCTCTGACCCAATATTTTTCTTTCTTTCCCTTAAACCTTGGGTACTAAATCTTTGAGTACCCATGTACTGCAGGTTATTACAGATCCATTTTGGAGAAGCATGGAGTAGGAGGCATTACCGTTATCCAGTTATCTATTTCATTTCCATTGTGTGTTTTTAATATGTATCCACATTATAGGGGCACACAGTTATAACTATCCCTAGCTGAAATTAGTATCCACTATAACTCCGATATTTCATTTTAGGAGTGATTGTATGTACATCTTATGTTCTATTATATATGATTTCCATGCATTCTGAGAATCTATCTATCTTTCTTCTTGTCTTTTCTTTTTTTACCCCAACGACCTATCTTTCGAACACTTAGATGATCGGCACATGAATACCGTAGATGTATTAAGTGTCCTCTTGAGGAATAAGAAAGGCAGATCATTACACATGGTATTAGAACATAGGTTGAGAAAACACCTAGGTTTTGGTTTGGGTTAACTCAATAGAGATAGGGTTAGTAACACCCTAGAATGGGTTTAGTCTATAAGTGTGCATATTTGTAATTTTATCCAAATATAGATATTCAAGTTATTTAGATCATTTATATGTTTGACTTAGTACCTTTTTTCCTTGGGATAATATCATCTATGTATTCTAAAGTTATCTCACTATATTTAGGTAGTAAGAAATGAGTAATGGAGGAAGGTGAGGAAGGGAAGCTGGCAATACTACAGCCACCAATGGTCGAGTTCCTAATGCTGGTAGGGTAGGAGTGGTAGAAGAAGTGGCACGTGTGCAACGCTATGTTAATTTTGCATCCTTGTGCAAAGACTATACCAATTTGAAAGGGAAGTCTTTCAAGGGTCCAGAATCCATTATCGAAGTTCAAGGTTGGCTTCCTTTTGAGAAGATCTGCAAGGGGCTTGGTATTTCTGATGAGAAGAAGCATTTCTTAGCGCCTTGGCAATTGCAGGAAGGATCTTCAGCATGGTGGGATTTGGTTACAGCGAACGTCCCAAAGGATGACTTTTCATGGGCAAGATATAAGGAGGTATTTGAAGATCAGTATATGCCTGCAGTAGGAAAGACCAATCTTTATAGAAGTTTTCTGGAGCTTAAGCAAGGGGAAATGATGGCAGTGAGCATGAAACTAAGTTCAATGAGTTGTCGCAATTTGGTCTGAGACTTATTGATATCCCTCTTAAGAAGAATGAGATATTTGTAGTCGGGATGAAGGAAGGATTTCATGAGAAGATGACTACCCACCTGAAAGGATCTTTTGTAGACCTCATAGATATGGCTTTGCATTATGAATTTCTTAAGAAGAAGAAGCCACCAACAACACAAAGCAATAATAGTAGCAACAACCCGGACAAGAGGAAGTTTAATTAGCAAGGGAAGAAGTAGTAGGGAGGAAAGCTAGGAGGAGAGGCATAAGGAGACTGTTACAAGGATTACATTAGCAATGTTTGTAAGTAGAAAGGCTATATTGCAAGATTCTTCAAGAATTCTGGAGTTCGTAAGCAGTAGGAATGTCCTATTTCTCCTATGGTACACAAGACACTCTACTTTAATTGACACCAACCAAGGCATATGGTGAAGGACTGTCCATTGATGAAGAAAAGAAAGCACGTCAAAGTTTATGATATCAAAGAGGAACCATCAAATCCAAAGGATGTGAAAGGGAAAGGAGTTCTTGAAGGTACTTTATATGTTACTGGCATTTTAGTTGAGTATTGTTTGATATTGGGGCTTCCCATTGTTTTAATTCTATTGGTAGATAGATTGCAACTTTTCCCAAGAATTATAGAAACCCATGTGCGTCTGTCTAACCCCATAGGTGGTGCAACTAATCTATGCATGATTTGTGAAGATATATAAATTACTTACCTTACCCACCACTTTTCATGTGACTTGTTTGTTCTTGATTTTAGTAGGTTGATGTTTTACTCGGTATGGATTGTCTGTCTGAGAATGATGTTGTCTTATATTGTATTAGGAGGTTGGTATTCTTAAGAGCTACACTTGGGAAATTTGTGGAAGTGTCTGTGATGAGCCAAACAAGCTAATAAGTACTTTATGCACTAGATCGTTCCAAAAAGAGTTAGGGTCGATGTAAATCGTTAAAGACTTCCCAGATGTTTCTGAAGAAGTTAATAGTCTATCTCCACATCGGGAGACCAAGTTTCATATTAATGTAATTCATGCTTACAAATCTATTATTCATCCTATCTATAAGATGGCTCCGAGAGAGAAGGAGTTAAGGAATCAGACCTATGATTTATTAAGAAAAGGAATGATTAGAGGAGCAGCAGTAGTTTTTATTGCTAAGTCAGATTAATCTTGCCACATGATTTCACTAATTAAAGATAGCAAAGGATATCATACTTTTAACAACATTTACAAGGTCAGATTGTTTTTATGTGTGGTTGGTTATGCGTTTTGGGATGACCAATGCACCCACCTATTTTGTAAATCTTATGAATTAAGTTTTTAGAGATGTGCTTAATAAATTTATGTTAGTCTTTATAGATGATATTCTTATTTATTCTAAGACCAAAGAGGAACACAAACGTCATTTGGAAGTTGTATTAAAAACATTAAGGAAGAACATTTTAAGTGCTAAATTCTCTAAGTGCCAATTTTAGAAATTCGATGTAAGATTCCTTAGACATGTTGTGTCAGGGGATGGTATTTCGATTGATCTCGAGAAAGTAGCAGCTGTTCAAGATTGGAAGACACCACAGACTCCAACGGAGGTCCGAAGCTTCTTAAGCTTAGCATGATAGTATGTAAGATTCATCCAACACTTCTCTAAGATTGCCTAGCACCTGACAAAGTTGACAAAGAAGGATGTTAAGTTATCCGGACTTCGAAGTATGAAGAAGCATTTAATGAGTTAAAGAAGAGGTTAACCAATGCTCTAGTCTTAGCTATTCTAGATGGAAGTGAAAGATTGATAGTTACACGGATGCTTGTAGCATAGGTTCAGGTGCAGTTTTGATGCAGCATAGAAGAGTGATTCCTTATGCTAGTAGGCAGCTGAAGCCCCATGAGCATAATTATGCAACACATGACTTGGAATTATTAGCTGCTGAGTTTGCATTAAAGATGTGGAGGCATTATTTATTAGTTGAAATTTTTGAGCTTCTTCACTGATCACAAATCCTTGAAGAATATTTTCACATAGAAGGATTTGAACATAAGGCGGCGGCAATGGTTAGAATTTCTGGCAGCATATGACTTGGATATATTATATACACAAGTAAAAGATAATGTGGTAGCTGATGCTGTGAGTCGAAATGCAGTTTTGGCTCTTTTGAAAGTTACTCCGACTTTCCTCGAAAGGATTGCAAGCAAGTAAAGAGAAGATAGTCATATGGTAGAGTTCATGCAAGAAGTTAAAGAAAGACGATGTTCGAGTTTTGAGATAGATAGCCGTGGGATATTGCGGATGAAGGAAGGATATGCATTCCGGACGTCAATGTTGTTATGCAAGAAGTTTTAGCAGAATGCCATAAATCCAAGCTAAGTATCCACCCTGGAGTTACTAAGCTGTACTGTGATATGAAGCGGGTTTTTTGGTGGATAGGGATGAAGAGGGAAATTTCAATTTATGTTAGCAGATGTGTAAATTGCTAGCAAGTCAAAGGTGGTCATCAAAGGATTGTGGGCTACTGCAACCATAAGAGATTCCTAGTTGGGAATGGGAGCAAGTATCGATGGACTTTATAAGTGGTTTTCCTAGATCAACTAAAGGTAATGAAGGGATTTGGGTTATTGTTGACCGACTAACCAAAAATTTACATTTTGCTCCGGTAAAGCCAACTAGAACTGCAGCATGTTCGGTAGATATTTTCATGAAGGAGATTGTCCGATTGCATGGAGTTCCAAGTAGTATTATAAGTGATCAGGATCTGATTTTTACTAGTCAATTTTGGAAAGCATTACAAGCAGCTCTAGGAATGAAGCTGAGTATAAGCACTACATATCATCTCAAATAATGGTCAGACAGAGAGGGTGAACTGAGTCTTAGAAGATCTTTTGAAAGACTGTATCTTGGATTTCAGAGGATCATGGAAGGATCTTCATTAAGTTGAATTATCTTATAATAACAGTCACCAAGCAAGTATTAGCCTGACACCTAATGAAGCTCTTTATGGAGGCCGTGCAAATCACCATCATGTTGGGTTAAAACCGGAGATCAGCTAGTGCATGGTCCCGGTATGATTCTTGAAGCCATGGAGAAGATAGCTATGATTAGAAGGAAGATAAAGGAAGCTCAGGATAGACAGTAGAGCGTCGATCAAAGGCATAAAGATATTGGAACTCTCAATCGGGGACTTCGTTTTTGTAAAGGTTTCTCCGATGAGAGGAGTTGTGAAGTTTAGGAGAGCTGGAAAGTTAGCACCTCGTTATGTTGGACTTTCTCAGATTCTTGAGAGGATTGGGTCACTTACCTATTAGGTTGAGTTACTTAACAAATTGTTAGGGGTGCATAATGTTTTCTATGTATCTCATTTAAGGAAGTATGTGTATGACCCATCATTGATTATTGAGCCAACTATTCAGGAAGACTTGAATGTGGAACCAAACTTGACCGTAATAAGGAATCTAGTTTGCATTATTGATCAAGATGTAAAATGATTATGTAATAAAGTCATAAAGTTGGTTAAAGTTCAGTGGAACGAAGATTCTAGAGACCGCACTAGGATTTCCGAGGATAGCATGAGAGGAGCTTATCCCGATTTGCTATGAGTTGTGTGACAACCCGTAAATTAATCAATTTACATTTGAATATTTAAATCATTTATAAATATTTAAATAATGGATTTTAATAACCAAATAAAAATGTTTTAATTAATAACTAAGGAAGTTAAAATCATTTTCAAAATATGTATACCAAAATAATTAGTTCAAATAAAAATAGAAAATATAGCCGAAAAATGTTTTTCGAAATTTCAACTTTTCGGCATCGAGAAGTCATCAAAAACATTATACACATTTTTTATAACTCATATACACATGCACACACATATATATATGTCATGTGATAAGTTAATTACAGTGTTAAAGTTAATAACCATGCTTAATTTAAAATAAAACATGATTTGACTAAATATGCATATAAAAACCTAAATAAACCCAAGGAAGTACACAACCATCGCCTTAAGCACTTAAGTACACGAAAACATGCTAAGGGGGGACCTTGGGGGGAGGGTAACGTGTGCAAGAAGGAATGGAGGAGATATGTAGCTCCATGATACATGCACTTTATATATTATTTAATTCCTAAGTCAATTTAATAAAATACCCTTCTCATTTGCCTATAAATACATGCTTCATCTCACCACTCTTCACTCTTCACTTCCATATTCATTTCCATTCTCTTTATGTATTCATAAATTTCCACGGCTTCCATTTGTATGTTCATGGCTTAAAACTATAGTTTTTCCACTTCCATCCACTTGAAACAAGCTTATACCTTCTCTACATTACTCTACTAACCAAAACAACACCTTAATTCCCCATTTCAACCATGGCCGAGCCTATAACAGCCCATGGCCAAACCCAAACAACCCATTTAAGGGCCTAAAAGTCAAGCTTGAGTGGAGTGAAGTATAGTTCATGTGTCGGCAAGTTGTTGTAGGAGTTCAGCTTAGTTCGGTTGAATTGTGAGTAAAGCTTCCACCTTCAAGCCAAATGTTTTCAAACCAAATGTTTTCAAACCAAATCTTTTCAAACTATATTTATGTTCATGTTATTGCTATTGAGTGCTTGTCATATTTGTGAAATAATAGTTTGGTTGTTGGTTGATTTGTGCTTGAAAGTTAGTTTCTTTGAAAAGTTAGTAAGTGAATCATATGACATATGAAATTTTAGTAGTTAAATTTATGCCTTCGTTAATAAATGCTTGATATATGTTGCATTATTGTAAATTACCATGTATATATTCTCATACCCTTGCTATTTGATGAGTGGTTATAATGCAAATGACATAAACTTGAATTCCAAACTGCCCGTAGAACGATAGCCACTATATCGACACTTTCGGAAAATCACCTTTTTATCGAAACTGTTTGGTTTCATCTTCGTGCTTGGAATGGTTTTACAAGTTAAGCAAGATTTTGATCGATGATGTTTTCAAAATTAATTAACCATTTTAATAATGATTATTTAACTTAATTAATTATTTAATAAATACGGATTAAGGTTAACTAATTAACTTATTAATGACGTGTTTTAAATTTAACTAAATACTTAGTTAATGATGATTTAAATTAATTAATCATTTCATTTATTGATGATTAAGGATAATTAATCATCCAATAATGATGGATTAAAGTTAATTAATCAATTTTCTAATGACATTTTTAAATTAAATAATCTTTTTAATTAATGTTTTTTAAAGTAATTCTATTTGTTTTAACTTTAAGTAATCTTTCCTTTAATGATGTTTTAAAGTTGTTAGTAATTTTAAATAATGGTATTTAGTTATTAATTAATTAATTATAATTAAACATTACTAATTAATTGAATTAGTGATATTTTAAAGATGATTCAACTTTGTTAATTAAAGGCATTTGAAGTTAATTTATCAACTTAATTAATGAAGTTTCAAAGTGAATTTATCAAAGTAACAAGAATGTTTTGACTTTGTTATTCATTTTAATTAATGATAATAATTTATTTATTTATTTATTTAATCAATTATAATTAATTTTCAATTAAATTAATGGTGTTTTAAAAGTGGTTAACTTCTTTTGGATTAAAGGCTATCGAAGTAAATTCATTAACTGAATTAATGAACTTTTAAAGTTAATTAATAAATATAATAAGATGTGCTTAAGTTATTAAATCCTTTTTATAGTGATCTTTCAAAGTTAGTAAACTCTTTTAACAAAGTGTTTAAAGCTAATACTTGTAATGTGAGACCAAGCACGAATTCGGTTTTTAAAAGAAAATGTTTGATTCGTTTATGGAAATGAATTAATTTCCATAAAGCGATATCACTTATATGAAAATGATTTATTTGTATACTTGACACTAAACGTCGAAGATGTAGACTTATTGCTATTCCAAAAGTTAAGGAGGGTTGTGAGACATGACTTTGAGGTAACACTACCTTGACTTGTCTGGCATTATTATTAACCTAGGAATGGTACAAATTTGAATTCAACGAATGGTGATGGGTATACAAGACTTAATTTTGATATATGATCGTTTTATACCCTCGATAGTTGGTTTCCCAACTATCTGTTACCTCGGCTTTTTTATTATCATTATTCAAAGATGATTTATTGCTCGATTGAGCTTTGCTATTCTTTATCGGAAATGACAAATCAAAGTGTGTGTTTTTTGGGACCAAGTTACGTGGGGTTGCTCCCACTAGGGTATTTTCACATCTCATCTAGTTCGGATTCGGTTTTGCGCATTTAGATGTGAAATGCTCGGATTCTCGGTAGGGGTTGGAGGGGTCCGGCTTGGAGTTTCCAGTGTTTTCAAGTGTATTTCTATAGGTATACTTCTTTTAAGGGAGATGCACCCTCCTAGTCATTTGTTGGAAAAAATTCCTTTCCTTACTTGATTCAAACCTTCGAATTGTTTTTCTATAAATTCAATGGGAAGAGTCAACCACTCTTCACGATGTTTAATTATAGGTTTTGTCCATTCTTTCAAGTTTGGACTGTTACCTTGTTTTACCATTCTGTCTAGTTTGGATTTTGTTCAGACTATTTCCATTCTTTCAAGTCTGGATCTTTATACTTTTTTTGCCTATCATTTATGTTTGGATTTATTTCCTATTGTTCTTTCCTATTCTTATGTTTGGTTATTGTTTACGTGTTAGAAAACATGTTCTGTGTTAGCGGTGTGGTCCCATATATTATTGTTAAATACACTCCCTTTGTTTTAGAGTTTTACTCATACTAGACAAATTTTCTGACTCGGGTTGTTTATTTTCTCTAAACTCTCGGGTACTCAATTATATTTGAATAGTCCAAGAATATTAGGTGTGACGCCCCACCTCTATGCTCACAATAACAAAGGTTATTATAAGGAATAACGTCTGCTATTGCGAAGAATAAGGCTTGTTAGAAGCGACCATCCGTAAGTTATGCCTTAGACGAGTATTGATTACATATATAGGAGTTGTGTAATTTACTCCCAACGATATACATTCAATCCAAATCTAAAACGAAACTACAGTGGCTTAAGAAAAATTTAGAACATGTCATAACAACAACAACACAGATAAGTATAATCACATCAGAACAGAAATTTCAGATATATAGTGGAAGATAAGTCTGGATACATGCTACAACAATCGATAGTTCACATGAACTAAATATACATATACATGTCATCAACATACATGAGACGAGAGTCAATAACCCAAAAGTACTCCTCGAAGTCTAGACAAAAGATGAGGTGAAATCCCAAAAGCTGAAGCAGCAACTGAATCAGAGATAGCGATTATCCTAAATTAACTCGGTCTGACCCGAGTATTATTTAAAATAAAATAATAAACGGATCAGTCTAATTTAAACTCAGAAATAAGTGCATGATAAACAACACTGAAGCAATTTAATTATAGTCTCGAATGAGACTATTCATCAAAATAATCAACATAGTTTAAATGAAGAAATCTCATTAAACTCCATCAAATCAACTTTCAAATTCACAATTGAATTCAAAACAGCAATTCACAAAATCTAGAAATCAAAAATAGATAACTAGAAAATCACATAAAAGTGGATTGATCCCATCATATGGCGAGTCTAAGCTACGCCGCACGTGCATCAACATATGGCGGAAGCCTACCAAGTACTGTCATCATAATTTTTAGCGCCTAACAAATGACCCGAAGGTCCAACATATGACCCGAAAGTCTAGTACTGGTAATTGACCCGAAGGTCCATCATAGTGGCTCGAAAGCCCAACAAATCATCAAAAAACAAATCCACAGCAAAATATTTCAATTAACGAGTCCGAAATTAACCGAATTAGTAAAACCGAGGTTCCATACTCCGCACTTTTGCTAAATCGTTTAAATCTCTTCATCGTTTCCTTGAAAGTACAAAATTGTGTATTTTATATAAATAAATTTACGTTCTCAAACGAACAAGTCTGGAATTAAGCGAATCGGTAAAAGTAAGGGTTCATAATCCTCAGTTTTGCTAAAGCGTTTAAATCGGTTCCTCATTCTTTTGAAAGCGCAAACTGTAAAAATTTTAGAAACAATTTTTATTTTAAAACGATTTTTAAAACACGTGATTAAAACAGCAACAACTATAACAATTTCGACGAGGAAATTACGCTTCACAAAACACCGTAAAATCGGATACCAAATCGGCGTTGCGGGATAATCACTTAAAAATTCACTTTAAATTGACGGTTACTGAAGTCAAAATAACAGTAATTTTTATTCGTCAAAAATGTCATCAAAACCAAACGCTTCAAAAATATAATACCGGCGTAAAAATTTCGTTATAATAATAGCAGCAACAAGATACGTTTTTAAAACGTAACACCGGTTCAACAAAAAATAAGTAGTGGACTACAACACTATATTCAACAAATATTTCACTGCCCACTTGTACACAATGAAATGGTAACCAATAAAGTATGGACAGTATAAAAAGTACTACCGGTTCTAGCACGTAATTGGATTTCAAAAGTATGTAATCTGACACTACTCTAATATGCATGAAAATATTAGATGTACCCAAAATAATGCACAGCCTGGACACTATATATTTTTCACGCACGTTTCACAATATAAAGAAAGGCTTAGAACCTAGTTTTCTTGTTCTATAACTTGTATACACGTACAATGAAAATAAAAGCAAAAGACCTGGACACACATCTCTTTGCAATACAACTTCACGCGTGCCCGAATGAAACAATACCAAAATAATGAGACCAGAGCAATAAAAATATTCGCATACGCAGGTAATAAATTGATGGTTTGGCACACACGTCACTAAATGCGAAGTTCATAAATGATTTGGAATAGGGTTTTCGAGCATTGCACGCACACATTCGTAACCAAAATAAGTGCCTGGACTGTGTTTTCGTGTCACATAAAATGGCACGCACAAATGAAATATGGACTGGGCAATGCAAATTTTTTTTCCACGTACGCACAAAATAATATGCCTGGACTGGTGCAGTTTGGTGATTTGGACTCATATTTCCTTTCTCTTTTGAAATGTAAACCCATTTTTCACTACGTACAAAAATATACTACCTAGACCTGTTTTCACGCATGCATACCCAAACAAAACCACACGTACTCATATAACACACAATTAACAAAATATAAAAAGACTTTGACTACACTTAAGTTTTCACGCAAGAAATGAAATAAAGATGACCTGTAACCGGATTTCATGCTACAAATACTATCACGCGGTGTAACAGGCAGCCTAGTTTTAAACTAGAAATGTGAGTTTAACACTCACCTAATTTAATGCAGAATTAACTAGCAACCGCGATCTGAGTGGGGCAAGCGTTTTGGAACAGCCATTAAAGCTTTACAAAAAGCTACTGGGAAAGATGGAACAACAAAAGAATGATGCTGGCCTTTCTTTTTTTTCAAATGTGAACAAGTCAAAAATGAAGATGTGCTGTCAAAAGTTTGTACGTTAGCATTTAAGATAGACGTGCAAAGGTGAAGGAAAGTACACGGCCTGTACACAAATAATGACGGTGACAAAAAAAACAAAGAAAAGTGTTCAAACTTGCTTTTACAAAATATAGTGACAGCTAAGGTGTTCAACTTTGCTTCATACCATTTAGTGCCAACAAAGGCAAAGAAAAATGTTCCAACTTGCATTAGAATTGGCTAATTTCACATGTGAAGGCAAAGAGGATGCAACTTATAATGACATTAATTACAAAAATGTTCACACAATTTGCTTTATAAACTGGACCCATATTTTCACGTGAATCCAAAGTTAGCTATTTATCAATAGATTTTGCATCTTTTTTTTTCTATTTAAAATGTTTATTTCGACAGTAGTTCAAAAACAGGGTTGTTACATTAGGTTTCCCTTTGGAGCTCTTTGAAGATGGTGATCGAGCAGGCAGCTCCTTAGTTATCTGGCTATTTATTTCGTTGTATGATTATGTATGTGTGTTTTGTATCTAAAAATGAAAAGTCAGAATGTATTGCTATAAATCTGTTAGATGTAGTGCTTTTGTATAAGTCTGATAACTCCATGTATGGAGTAACCTTTTTTACAATATCATTTTATATTATATGCAACCGTTCCATTGTGAAGTTTTTCTATTTTGTTCTTTTTGTTATTTATTTTACTCTAAGAAAACTTGTCTTTCAGATGCTTGGACAATGTCACACGAATAACGAGGATGTATTAACTGTCGTTCCCAGGGGTCAGAAAGGTGGGTCGTCGCAAGTTGAGTAGTTTGCTCAGTGTGTTGATAATGTACTCACCATTTGTGGTATAGTCACTTATCATGTATCTATTTGTATGTGTTGCATTGTATATGATATATATATATATATATTCTTTCCGAGTTATCTTCTTTGTGTGTTAATTTCAGGGTGAAATCTGTTAAGGGGGAGAGAAAGTAATAGCCCATAATTTGGTCACTTTAAATGTGAATATTTAATACATTTTTAAATAATTAAATAATGGATTTTATAACGCAAATAAACCTCTTTTTAGTAATAACTATTGATAGTAAAATTGTTTTAAAATTTGGTTTACAGAAATAATTAGTTTGGAGAAAAATCGAAAATGTAACCGAAAATCGTTTTTTGAATTTTCGACCTTTCATCGTTCAAAAATTATCAGAATGTGTTGTGCACTAATGTAAATATGTGCACATAGATACAAATTAGAAAGCAAGTTCACTAATTAAGATGTTTTGATTTAAAGCTAACTAATAATATACTTAAGTTAATAAAGTGGAACTAGACTTTTCTTTTATAATTTAGAAAGATAAAAAGCACAAAATCTAAGACATAAGTACACTAAAAGGAAAGCAGTGATGGCATGGAAATACAAAGGGGGACACATATTACAAGAAGGAGGAAGAGTGTGTTGTCAAATTTTGAGTGGATGGCAGTTTCCTAATTTAGGGAAGGGTTGTTTAGTGAATCACCAATTTTCATTTTCTATAAAAACAACACTACCCTTTCACTTTCCACTTTACTTGATTATTTTCATTTTCCATTACTTTCTTCCTTTCCACTCTCTTCACTTCTCTTTTTCCATGGCTTCCTAAAAGAAATGGTTTTGAAAAATGCTTATTTTTCTGTTCAAACTAATTCCTAAAACCATTTCTATTCCTCTCTACATCACTTATCTTCAAAAACAAACCCAAAACTCTTCCATTTGAACCATGAAAGAGCCATCCTAGTCTAGGCCGAGCCCACTAGAACTCCCCTAGGTCTTGAAAAGCTGGATTTTCAAATGGAAGCTAGGTCTATGTGGTGTTCGCAAGGTCGCATTAGGATCGGGTGAAGTTCGTATTTGCTTAAGTAAAGCTCACTTAAAAGAAAGTTTGAAAATATAATATTTTGTTAAAATAATTTAAGTTGGTTACTTATGTGTATAATTATATGTAACTGTTATTTCTTAGTTTGGTTCCTGCTTGAAAGCGGATGACAAATAGGATTTTGACAGGGGGCTAGAAATAAAGTCGAAATATTTGTAGCAAATTGGTCATTATGAAAAACTTTGAAGTGCATATGAAATGGTTTACATGATACTTTGTGTAGAGGGACTCAAAAGAGTTCCTTGCCTTATGTGTCTAATTGTATGTAACTGTTATTTCTTGGTTTGGTTCCTGCTTGAAAGCGGACAAAACATAGGATTTTGACAGGGGACTAGAAATAAAGTTGAAATATTCGTAGCGAATGGGTCACTTTGATAAACTTCGAAGTGTATATGGAATGATTTACAATTGACTTTGTGTAGAGGGACTCAAAAGAGTTCCTTGCCTTTGTTATATTTATATTTGTGCTTGTGTACATAAATGCTGCAAATGTTTCTTAGTATAGTTAACATAGTTGAGTTGGTTTTTATTCGACATCGAGATCCATGTTTTCTTTAAATTAGTTTACTATTTCAGTTTTCCAAGGAAGTTTTAAATGTTTAACAGGATTTTTCAAACTCAATTTTTGTTTTTAAAACTCTTTACAAAGTGGTTATGAAGTGGTTCAGAATTTATTAAAAAGGTGTTTACGTTTAAAAAAGAAAATGTTATCTTTAAAAAATAATAATAATCAAACTTTAGTTTAAAACAAAGGATTTTTGAAAAGGTTTAACTTAATAGTTTGAAACCAAAATCTAGAATTAAGTTTTAAAAATATTTTTTTTCATTGATTTTTTAGGTCTTTGTTTTTAAAACAAGGGATTTCTCTGTCTGTGCCATTATGTAACATAAAACAGATATGATAAATAGTATTAGAATGTTTACACGTTTATGGAAAGTAAGTTGTTTTATATTTAACATGAAAAACTGATGAGTAAACATACCTTTATCCGTGAGATCGAGAATTAGAGTATTTATAAATAAGGCAAGGCGGGGTGCAACCAGTATCCTGGCTTACCTGACTTCGATCTTAGGCAAGGGATAGAGAAGTCGAAATATCAAAAGAGTGATAAGTATGAGAGAGTTAATTTCTATAGAAAGGTCATGATTAATTAAGTATAAGGATGGCACTTCATCTTATACTTGACACTAAATTTCATGGTAGGGAAGCCCGTTCTCTATCTATAAGAGTTGAAGAATGTACATCGAGGCAAGGGTAGTTCGCTAATTTTTCCGATTTCATTGTTAATCAAGGAATAGTACGGAGTTAAAATCGAAAAGTGGTGATAATTGTATGATTTCCGATTTTCGATATACAAATTTCATACTTACACCAGATAACGGTTTGTCCACTATTGACAACTTGACCTATATTGACTTGGGAAGTATATAAAAGCTTCGCATTTTCATACGATGTGAGATTCCCCAAGATGGACTCATTTCTATGAAACATAGTTCGCTTTCAAGAATGTATATTTGAGATCCCAGCCATGACTTTTATGTTTGTTCACATACATCTAAAACAAACAGAATTAAGTCATTCGGGAATTCATCGCTCTAGTTTGAAGACACCTATTTTGGGTAAGTAGGGTTTATCTTAGCCACTTCAAACTAACAAACAACTCGTTATTTGAATTATCCTGAACTATGCTATGGAGTTATGCTACCTATCCTTAGGATGATTTCAAAATGGAAGTTGGTAAGTTTATATGGTTGTTTGATCCCGGAATAACTTGTATAGATGAATGCTGACATTGCATTGGTTCCCTAAAAGGTGTTGTTATCATTCCAAGATGGGTCTGCTGGAAAGAGGTAATCGTTGGCTCAAGCTTCACTCCCGAAAATGACTAAAACAGTGGAGATGCAGTAGAGCTATGTGGTCTGCCACCGTTAGGGTATGATCATCACTGATCTAGATCAATATTTTTGGATGTATGTTTTGGGCCCAATACAATTGCTGATCGCAACCGAGGGATGATTATATTCGGTACTATCCAAGAAGTAGTATGCTAGATTTGTATTGGTTGAGGTGCAAGTTTGCAGCCTTAGTACATTTTCTCTAAAGGTGTATTGTACGGAAGGTAGTCTCTTACCTTGTCATTGTATGGAATCCAATTTCCAATACTTGCTTTACAAACTTAGTTGTATACCAAACATGCTGGAACGTGCCATGCAAGTATTTTTTTAGCTATATTATGTATTTATTTTAACTCCATACATTATAATAATATCACTAGATTTTCTGTTAGAAAGGGTTTAGTTATCATAAAGTAAAAACCCATCTGTGTTTTTAGCAGCGTGGTTTTATGGAATACCTTTATTTTGAAGAATTTTATAAATATAATAAAGAATATGATTTGAGTTTACTCATATCAGACCCATGTC
This sequence comes from Allium fistulosum, assembly GCA_030737815.1. Taxonomy (NCBI): domain Eukaryota; kingdom Viridiplantae; phylum Streptophyta; class Magnoliopsida; order Asparagales; family Amaryllidaceae; genus Allium; species Allium fistulosum. Next base: position 153,216,746 of record CM060908.1, on the reverse strand, counting down.
TGATCTAGAGTTTTTCTTTTTTTTCCCTTAAACTCTTGGGTACTCAGATTTTTGAGTAGCCAAACAGTCCAAGTTCTTACAGATGCATTTCGGAGGAGCATGGAGTAGGAGGCTTCGTCGTTTTCTAGTTATTTATTTTATTTCTGTGTATTTAGTATGTATCGGCATTGTGGAGGCAGGCAGTTATAACCGTCCCTGGCTGAAATTAGTATCTATTGTAACTCTGATATTTCATTTTGAGAGTGACTATATGTATTATCTTATGTTCTAATATATATGATTTCCTTTCTTTCTGGGATTCTATGTTTTTCTTCTTCTTGTCTTTTCATTTTTTTACCCCAAACAACCTATATTTCGGACACCTATATGGTCAGCCCACGAATACCATGAATGTATTAAGTGTCGCCTTTAGGAGTAAGAAAGGCATATCATTACAAATATCATAGATTTATCTTATTAAGAATAATCATAATATTTCTATTAAAATTAAAATATATCTATTTTCAGTCAATACTAAATAACTGTTATTATTTCATAAATAATACTCGGTGTGTATATATATATATAAAGGCAATCTTTCGTAATTTGGTGCATTCATTAATAATGTCATATGTTATGCACCCATTATTCCTTCCATTATGATAATAACTCATAAAATATGAGCCTTCATTCAATCGCATATTATATGATTTTATTTCATCCACTATACCTAGTTTACAATCAAGAGTTCCAAATCAAATATCTCCAACTCATAGAAATAACTCTAACGAAAAAAAAATTCTATATAAAACTACATTTGAAATAATAATCACATTTCTTATTCCATATTAAGTATCTACTATTATTTTATGCAATTCTCATTTCCAATGTCTCTTTATGAAGAAGAGGAGACCGTTCACTCTCTTCATCCCAACCATGCCTATGTACAACCACTTTCATACATTCGCTTTCTTTTCCAAATAGTCAAACTGTAACGAACCGAATTTTTGACTCTTGAAAATTGACACTAATACATCCTCTGTATTACATGCCAAACATTCAAGTGCCGGAAATACCGATCATTGGGGGTGAAGATAGAAGATAGATTGATAGAACGGAACAAAAGAAACTAAACATCACAAAATCTCACAACAGAGTGGATGATATATAATAGAACAATGATCTTTACCAAAAAGAAACATCTTTGTTATATACACAACATTAAAATACACTAATCCATATTAGCATGGACAATTATAACTGTTTGTCCTCACAATTGGTGATAAATACAGATAGAAATCAAGAACAACAAATGGATCATAGATAGTGGAAGATAAAAGCAAATACGATAATATGTCTTGATCATCCACCTCCTTCCTAGCTTTGAAGTATTTAGCTAAACCTGGAAAATATTCTCAGTCTGACCCGAGCATTACATGAAATAATGCCCAAGTCAATCTGGTAAGCCAGCGTGAGTAAAACTCAATAACAGGTAACAACCAAACTAACTTCTATATTCGAAATTTTTTCAAAACAAGGGTATCTCGGAAGACCATGTCGCACATAAATACGGATGGGTCTTTTCCTTAAGATAACTAAAACATTTTATATCAAAATCCAGTGATATTATATTATTGTTTAGGTTTTAAAGTAAATGGATAAAATATTTGAAATGCTTGCATCTCACATTCCAACATACAAGGTTCTATAATCGAAAATGTAAGGCACATATTGGAGATTAGATTCCAACTAATGACTAGGCTACTGAGGTACCACCCACCATAGTACACCTCTAGAAAATATATCGAGGTCGTACATAACAACCCCTGCCGACACAGGACCGGCCTACCCTTTGCTGGATAGTACCGAATATATCATCACCTCGATTTCTTTGCAACCTTTAATCAAGAGCTCCTACATAAAGGAATTCATTTATGATTGTGTACATATCAAAAAGGGGATGATATACCCTTACGGGTGTGACCCACATAGTCCTGCAGCATATCTCCTAGTTTAGTCATTCCCGGTTGATGAGGCTTGAGTCTATGTTTTACCTTTTTGAACAACAATCCATCTTGGAATGCTAACACTATCCTCCAGGCATTAATGCAATGCCAACATTCATTCATAAAAGTTCGTTTTGGGTCCGAACGAAACCGAAGGCACTAACTCTACTGCATCCATTTTGGAATCACCCTCAGGATTAGTAGTAGTAGCCCTTGCACTACAAAGAGCACTATCTTTAATTATCATAAAGATGTCTTCCACCCGAACGTACATGTTGGTACGGAGTAGTTTTCGGATATAAATCCGATCCCAGTCTCTCTATACCAACAACTGATAAATTTCCCATTGACACATTCCTGGTTCTTTTGGAAGTAAGAATCCGAGTCCTCACTGGAAAACACAAATATACAATTCCACCTCCTAAGTCAAAACTGGCCAAATGTAGATAGTCAATTATTTAACTATTAAATAAGCACACAACATAATTTAGAGATTTAATCTTCCACAGCAGTCACTAAGCCTTAAATCGCTTCCATTTATTAAATCTTTTTTCCAAATATTTATCGTAACATCCATATACTCATCTCATTTACATAAGTATCCTTATAGGACATTTGCAATGGTTTTATATTTCTAACTCTCTTTAAAAGGATTTTAACCACATTATTTGAATTGGGAATAAGGATGATTCTCAACATTATTCTTTCTGTGTTAAATGTGGAACAGATGTTCCATACCATCATTTTAAAAGGGTCAGCCTCGAGAAACTCCAACCCCAACTCATTTTATAATTAACTTTAATAATACGTTTTATAAATCTTATTTCATTTTGAAACCACCTTGTTTAAAACCCAAATCCATTTTCCAAACATTTAATAAACCTCTAATCCCATTTATAAAACTCTTTTATAAATATTCAACTATTTATATAAAATGATTAACTTTAAATCATCCATAAAATAATAATAAACATTTTAAACAGGTTATATTATATCTCATATAATGATAATTACTTTAACAGAGTAATAATATAGTTATGTAAACTTCAAATTTAGTTAACAGCTTTTCAAGCATCGTTCATAATATTATTAATTAAATTTAGCAATACTCTAATAACTATCTTTAAAAATAATATTAATCAATTTCCTTAAACAACATTGATAATTTAACTTACCTTTAACTAAATTTTATTATAATAATAAATTAATTTTACAATTTTATTATAATAATAAATTACTTTTAAAAACCAATGTACTTTTAAATAATAATTAATTTTGGGTAACTATCCCTAAATAATCATTCATTAACTTTAAATCTCTCCAATTAATTTTAATCAAGTAATTATCCTTAAAGCAATGTAATTAACTTATCCTATTAGCATTAAGTACACTTAACCTCATTAACTAGTGATTAAGTGTTAACAATCCCTTTAACTGCTTAATTAGTTCATTAATTAATCATTAGCTAAATAGTTAATGTTAACCATATCTTTTAAAACCATTAGTTAAGATTGAAATTATCTTCCAAAAGTTCAACGTGTAACCACTTAAGGATTTGAAGTTTTAAAATCTAATTATATATTTTCCATGTTTGAAAAAGGGTTTCTAAGCCACTTAATTTGCATATTTCAACTTTGGGTCTTACTCACTATATGCGAGGGTCATACTCAACACCAATATCTTGCTACATCATTATCATAACGTAACCATACACGAAATTAAATAAATTACATGACTAACCAAATCGACGTGATTTAAAAATAAGGGTTTTTATGTGTCACAAAATTCCACTACTCCAAATCAACCATCAAATTATATGAAGGTATATTACTCGTCAACATGATCACAACGCAAAAATCTGCACGTCGATCGGATTTAAAATGAACACGTTATTGAGATTTAAAGTTTTCGATGTGTAAATTTAAAATTAATTAATTTTGTTTATATTTTTTTAGATGGGCCGAGCCCAACACTTGAAATCAACCCACACGTCCCTTCTTCATCTTCTCCCTCTCGTTTCTTTCATGCCTTATACACAACCATGGCCATGCACCAAGTGTGCATGTGCACCGCCGATTCACTCCATAAACTTCTGACTTCTCTCCACTATCTTGTCCCTCTCCCCATGCTCGTCCTCTTCCACTTGGTTTCTGATCGTCCGTCCCCCCTGACCATTTCCATTCGCCCAAGCTTGCTACAGGTCGCGACGTATATTTTCATCAAATTCCACCAAAATATCACCACATGCGAATCTTTCCATCCTGATCACTTATCTAATCTCTTATTCGGGTATCAATGGCCGAACCAAAATCTATCTTGAGCCCTAGTTTTGAAGATCGCCAAAGATTGTCATGGATCATTGTATTACATGAAAAATATCTTTCTTCAATATGAACTCGATGGTGCAGATGGCATCGAGTGATTCGCATCGAGTTGAGAGAAAATATTTTTCAAAGTTTCGACACTATTTTTCCTACTTCTAGTTTTTCGGTGATTTCTTTGTCGATACTCAATGAAAATTAGTGCCGTAAATTTCTAAAAATACTAGAGTGAAATACGCATAACTTTCATTTAGATAGTCGAGGCTAAATTTGAGTGTTTAGAATGATGGGACTTTTTTTGAAAGGGGAAAAGTATGCATTTCAACCCTACTATAAATGTCAAAGATGCAACATGAATCAATATTTCTATATACCTTGTATCATCTATGATCATACTTCCTAAAGCATGTACAACTCATTTTAAACATTCATTTATACTTGACTCATTAATTCTATTATCGGGTGATTTACAGAAATCAAAACAGAGTATTAAAAATAAGAAGTCACTCACAGTTCTTACCTTCATAAAGATTGATGCTGGAAGTGAGAACTAAATGGAGAATGAGAAGAAAATGGAGAAAAATGATATACGGTAGTTCAATTTATTGAGGAGTAAAGGCCTGAAATCCTATCTTTTGATTTTTACCATACATTGAGAACTAAATTTTTATTTTTGATGACTTAATAGAACAAATGAAATCAGTGCCTGCGTATTACCTGAAGCCTATATTTTGATGACTTAACATAGCCTCAAAACCATATCTTGTGACTTAACATAGCCAAATAGGATCATTACTTGTAAATATGTGCTCCTTAGCATGATTAGGGAAGTAATGTCATCACTTCCTATTATGAATTAACACATGGATATGGTATTTGAAACCCAAAACATAATACTCCAACAATTATAATAAACCAAAATATTTGAAGTATACCAAGACATAGAATATGTTGAATCATTCATAGAATACGTATCTTATGTATATGTGCAATTATGGTGTTGCTATGTGTGTGGGGTAAGAAAATCTCCTTCTTAGTTAAAAATCAAACCGACGATATCTAAACAATATTGCATTCAAACAAATATTGCAAATCTCCGATTTTACGATCAAGTTTCCAAAGCAATTTTTTTGATAAAAATAAATTAGCATCGAGTTGGAAAAATTTTAATTTAAAGATTGCCTAAATTTCCATATATAAATGTGGTTGAATTTTGGGTTGTTACATTCTTTCCCTCTTAAAAGAATTTCGCCCTCGAAATTAATCCTATCCTTTAACACAAGAATAAAACTAGAAAGACTCTTATTAGAGGAAGCAACCAATAAGATCTAACCACATAATCTCATTCAACTACCATCCATATAACTTAACACTTAATCGAGCTACTCGAGTGGAATATGTCAACATAAATATCTACATACTTAGATAAAACACTTAAATAAACACTACTACTTCCTTGACCCTCCTATCCTACGGAAAACCATACTCATCTGAATCATCATCGCTTGATTGGTTAATAACTTCCACAACATCGTCATCCTCATCATCATCTGAAATCTAGATGATCTCTAGATCTGGATTCAGTGGAAAAAGCATCACAAATTCATACCCACATCCAAATAGCTCCTTGACTATCCAATGATAGCCCATCACCGCTTCGAGCTGATTGAGCATGCCTCGAATAGCCTCCCACTCAGGCACCACCCCTAGCACTCCTCCTTCCTCCATGATATCTACTTCCTCTTCAACTAGGTCCTCCTCATCCTCCTCTTCTGGGTCTTCCTCTTCATCTTGCTCCTCTTTCTCTTCCTACTCGTCTTCTTTTTCCTCCCATTCATCTTCTCTTTCCTCCTCTTCCTCCACTTTCAGATCTCTACTATCCTCCTCAAAATCTTGGTCTTCTCCTTGATCAACCTCATCTACTCACCCATGTCCCACCTCTGACTCTTCCTCCGAGTCATATGCCATCCCCTCATCTTATATGGGTTCTCCTTCGTCCCTTTGCTCACAATCTACCATAGGCTCTCCAAGCATCGGAGGGTTAATAACTTCCGGCTTCGCCTGTCCTAAACATATCCTTTGAAGATGGCTGAGTATCTTCTTTGCAGTCATACGAATAATAGGTGATATCTAATCAAACAATCGATAAAAAAATCTGAGGAAAAGGTGCTTAAACTCAAAAGAGTTCATATATCCTAAAATGATATTTCGATTCCTTAATATAGTAGCATAAGGTTGGTGTATCCTACTTACTACAATGTCTTTTATATCCAAGTCAATATATATTATATTCTATTGTTCGTTTAATTGCATCCTAATTATGGGAAATATCTTATACAAATAAGCTTTTACGATTAATTCTGAGCTATGTATTTAAACATTCTTTAGTCATTTGTGAAATTTAACCTACAAGGTGTTCGGGTCTTAAATGTCCTCAAAATTCCCCTTTTATCTAATTACGCTATTTAAATTCTTAGTCCATCATTTGGCTAGGAAAATATAAATTAAGGTGGAACAAATATCTAATACCGCATTAAATAAAGAAAAGGGTGCATGTATGTGTATTAACGCGGTTTGATATTGATGTCTTTTACTACCAATCTAAGTGACTTTTTTGTAAGGGATTAGTATACCTTAAGGACTTAACCACAATGAAAATGGGAACATTTAAGGTGGGGCTTATAGATGACATCACTAGACTTCCTATTACTTTGTTGATTTTTCCCAACTTTTCTTTTCTAAGTACCTCTAAGCTAAGGTATCCTAAAGTAAAGTCATTTGTATTCAATTCCCCTTCCTTCTATATTTCCTGGCATTCAAAAACTATTGGCTACCTAAACCTATAGCAATTATTTCTACATAAGATCTCTAATCACATGGTTACTCAAATCAAGGGTCATAGAAGAATTCCTAGGAAATACATCTTTAAAATTCTTATTTTATTAAAACAAAATTCTTGTAAAATTATTTCATTTACCAAATTTAAAACAATACTATGTTGAGTTGCTTTGTTTAAGTCTTTAGGAACTCTTATCGATAACGTTGATCACACGTATCGACTAGAGTTCAAAAACCACTTAGCAGATTAATCGACAAAACATAAAACATTTTTATATCACTAACAAATACACACTCATATATATAATACTCTCATACTCAATCTAGGACTTCACTAACTTTTCCTAACCAAGTTTACCCACCAATGCCAAGGTTCTCGCTTAACTTCAGCTATAATACCAAATATAATGAACCGAATTGCTAACTCTTTAAAATCGACACTAATACATCCTCTATATTACATGCTGAACATTCAAGTGCCAGAAATACCAATCATTAGGGGTGAAGATAGAAGATAGGTAGATAGACCGGAACAAAAGAAACAAAACGTCACAAAATCTCACAATGCAACGGATAGTATATAATAGAACAATGATCTTTACCAAAAAAACATCATTGTTATATACACAACATTAAAATACACTAATCCATATTAGTCTTGACAGTTATAACAGTTTGTCCTTACAATTGCTGATCAATACAGACAGAAATCAAGAACAACAAATGGAACATAGACGGTAGAAGATACAAGCAAATACGGAAATACGTCTTGACCATCCAGTTCCTTTCCAGCTTCAAAGTATCCAGCTAAACCTAGAAAATATGCTCATTCTAAACCGAGCATTACATGGAATAATGTCTGGGTCAGTCTGTTAAACAAGCGTGAGTAAAACTTGATAACAGGTAATAACCAAACTGATTTTTACATTCGAAAACTTTTCAAAACTAGGGTATCTCGTAAGACCATGTCGCTCATAAATGTGGAAGGGTTTTTTCCTTACGATAACCAAAACATTTTATATCAAAATCCAGTGATACTATATCAGTGTCTAGGTTTTAAAGCAAGTAGATAAAATAGCTGAAATGCTTGCATCTCACATTCCAACATACTAGGTTCTATAATCGAAACGTAAAGCACGTATTGGAGATTGGATTCCATCTAATGACTGGGCTACTGGGGTACCACCCGCTACATTATACCTCTAGAAAATATACCGAGGTCGTACCTAAAGACCCCTGCCAACGTAAGACTAGCCCACCCCTTGCTGGATAACACCGAATATATCATCATCCCGATTTCTTTAGAACCTTTAATAGAGTGCTCCCACATATAGAATTTATTTATCATTATGTATATATCTTGAACGGGATGATATACCCTAATTGGTGCGACCTGCATAGCCCTGCTGCATATCTCTTGTTTTAGTCATTCCCGGTTGATGAGGCTTAAGGCTACGTTTTACCTTTCTGAATAGAAATTCATCTTGGAATGCTAACACTACCCTCTAGGCGTGAATGCAATGCCAGCATTCATCCATACAAGTTTGTTCTGGTTCTGAATGAAACTAAAGGCACTAACACAACTATATCCATTTTGGAATAACCCTCGGGATTAGTAGCAGTAGCCCTTGCACTTCAAAGCATCGTCTTCAATCATCATCAAGATGTCTTTGACTCGAACGTACATGTTGGTTCGGAGTGGGTTTCAGATATAAATACGATTTCGATCCCTCCGTACCAACAATCGATAAATTTCTAGTTGACTCATTCCCCGTTATTTTGGAAGTAAGTATCCAAGTCCTCATCGGAAAACTCGAATATACAATTCCACCTCCTAAATCGAAACTAGCCAAATATTGATACTCGATTATTTAACTATCAAATAAACACACAACATAATTTAGAGATTTAATCTACCACAGCAGTCACTAAGCCTTAAACAGCTTCGATTTATTAAATCCTTTTTCTAAATGTTTATGGATGTTACATCCATGTACTCATCCATTTACATAAGTATCCTTACAGGACATTTGCAAAGGTTTTCTATTTCCAACTTCCTTTAAAAGGATTTTAATCCCATTATTTGAACTGGAGATAAGGATAACTCTCAACACTATTCTTTTAGTGTTAAGTGTGGAACAGATGTTCCATACTATCATTTTAAAAGGGTTAGCCTTGAGAAACTCAAACCCCAAATCCTGTTATAATTAACTTCAACAATTCTTTCTATAAACCTTATTTCACTTTGAAACCTCCTTGTTTAAAACCCAAATCTGATAAACCTCCAATCCCATTTATAAAACTCTTTTATAAATATTCAACTATTTATATAAAATGATTAACTATAAAACCATCCATAAAATAATAATAGATCTTTTAAATAGGTTATATTATATCTCATATAATGATAATTATTTTAATAGAGTAATAATATAATTATGTAAACTTCAAATTCAGTTAACAACTTTTCAAGCATCGTTAATAATATTATTAATTAAATTTAATAATACTCTAATAACTATTTTTAAAAATAATATTAATCAATTTCCTTAAACAACATTGATAATTTAACTTACCTTTAACTAAATTTTATTATAATAATAAATTAATCTTAACAATTTTATTATAATAATAAATTACTTTTAAAAACTAATTTACTTTTAAATAATAATTAATTTTTGGTAACTATCCCTAAATAATCATTCATTAACTTTAAATCTCTCCAATTAATTTTAATCAAGTAAATATCCTTAAAGTAAAGCAGTTAACTTATTCTATTAACATTAAGTGCACTTAACTTCATTAACTAGTGATTAAGTGTTTACAATCCTTTAACTGCTTAATTAGTTCATTAATTAATCACTAGCCAAATAATTAATGTTAACAATATCCTTTAAAACCATTATTAAGATTCAAATTATGTTCCAAAAGTTCTATGTGTAACCACATAAGGATTTGGACTTTTAAAATCTTACTTTATATTTTCCATGTTCGAAAAAGGGTTTCTAAGCCACTTAATTTGCATTGTTCAACTTTGGTCTTACTCACTATATATAAGGGTCATACTCAACACCAATATCTTGCTACGTCATTATCATAGTGTAACCATACATGAAATTAAATAAATTATGCGACTAACCGAATCAGCGTGATTTAAAAACAGGGGTTTCTATGTGTCGTAAAATTCCACTGCTCTAAATCAACCACAAATTACATGAAGGCGTAGTACTCAACAACATGATCATAATGCAAAAATTTGCACGTCGATCAGATTTAAAATGAACATGTTACCGAGATTTAAAGTTTTCAACTTATAAATTTAAAATCAATTTTTTTACTTTTAGATGGGCCGAGCCCAATGCTTGAAATCAACCCACCCGCTCCTTATTCTTCTTCTCCATCTCGTTTCTTTTATTCCATGTACATGGCCATGGACGTGCACCCAATGTGCACGTTGTGATGACCTACCCATTTCGAACAATTCAAGTTGACAATAAACCACACATGTCTAACTCAAACCATTTATAGGGGCAGATTATTAATATGGTTTAATAGGAAAATAAGAGAAAAGAAGGAAAGCAAACACAAAATCTCGCAGTGGAATGACCAAATATAATAATCAAATAAACAGTTCAGGAAGCTGTTTTACAATATACATTTGATTTCAATTTTTACAACGGAATAATAATAGTAAATACGGTTTAGCTACTCCATCTTCATCTTCAAGAAATAATGTCTTCAAACATTGAAATACTCAGTTTGAACCAAGCGTAATGAAAGGACAAAACACTCAAGTCAGAACTAAAAGTTCTTATGTAAGTTAAATCGGTAACAAGTAAATATAAGTGTAATAGCTTCAGAGATGTTTACGAGATTTTCCTTCTCCTATCAAGTGTACAACATGAGTGTAGTAACTTAAAAGATGTTACGGGATTTTCCATCTCCTAAGGATCCGTCAAACTATCTATATGTAGTAAGATACACTATATATGTAGAGTTTATCAGTGAAGTAAAGTATTAAAATAGCTTTAAGGCTTTAAATTGATTCTCTTTAACACATTTTTAAGCACGTAGTCTATGCAGGTCCTTTAACACAACTAGTAACGTCGGTAGCCAGTGAGTCCACTAGTACAACACTAAAACAAAATCATAATGGGCTCGCATAAGGATATTCATATGACAAGGCACGTGAGGCGATGCCCAAGGTAGGATACTACCATATTATGTTTCATGAATGGTGGTAACCCCTAACAGCTCATGGCGAACATCCATCCAAAAATCAAATCAAGGCACACCAATCAAGCCAAAAAAATCAAGATTGAAATATGAAGAACAGATGTCGCTAGAGGTAGCTAGCCTCATTGGTTAGGTATGGCTTCTGTTTTCGTCATTTCAATTGACACAAGTGTCGGGGTCTATCCATCGTCGTTCTCTTTCTTCAATCCAACAAACGTCGCCAATTCAACCTCTACATTCTATATAACATCCACCGCATACACAGTCATTAAAGTGGTTCTGATATTGACAGACAGTATGCCAATTGTAACACCCCGCATTTTTAGATAGTTAAGATGTAACGTATAACGATAAGTAATGAAAATAAATAATTTTGGAATTATCGGAATATGGCTTCGGAACTTGTACCATTGCATCCAGGGCAATTTTCTGATCAGTTTCCATATATAACTTGTCTAAAACTGAACCAATATGAAGAAGGTAAGAACGAAATAGAATCAAGTAACCGAACGGGAAAATAATATATTATAACACGGATATGGGCCGACAAGCAGGTCGACCCAATAGGCGCAACGGTAAACGGCTGGCTATGGGCGGTCGACCGCCCAATCGACCCGCGCACGGCCTGGACGAATTTTCGTCCAGGTACGTGCAGTGAAGTGTTTTCTCGTTTTTGCACAATCTGAGCCATACGTTCTTTGATCCTATGGCTCCGAACGACCCTGTGATGTGGTGACTCTAGGTTCAATCCAAGAATCCGACGGTCTGAGATCCCCAAGCTCCAATATAAATAGGTCCCTAGGTCTAGCTATCTTCTCAATTAGATTTTCTCCCCTGGGTTCATTGCCTAAGGCTGAACCCTAAAAAGGAAATAATTTCTTGGGAGAAGATCTTCTAAATTAAAATATTATACACCTTGGAAGAAGGGGATCTAGAAGGACTGTGGAGCCAAGCAGAGCACAAGCGAAGCTAAGGATGACAAGTGAGTGGATTTACTTATATATCTTTTAAGTTTAAGATATATCATCGTTAGATTTCCGTTTAGAAAATTTTATTCAGTAATTAATCATAATAATTAAATTAGGCTGAACTATAAGAAAACTTACAGTTTATTTATAGTATCATTATTTACATATTATTTTCTATGCCTTATTTACATCCTTTTCTACGTTTTGGATTTTGTGCAAGTGTCAATTTTCTTATATCCCATCTTCTCTTTCTTTGTGTATGGATTACAATAGATTAAACGCGAATATGTATTATATAATTAAAAAAACTGAAATGAAGTTGTAAAATAATAAAAGTTGGGGAATAGAATTACTGTAATAAATTGCATTAAAACGGAAAGAGTTAATTTGGGAGTAATTGTTAGATTAATTGGTTGGTTTAGAAAATAGGATACATTTCCATAACTTAAAATCTAAAAGATAACGATAAACGTAACTGCCAGAATAAAAGAAATAAAAATGAGGAATTAGTGTAAAATAGAGAAACCACTGTATTTTACACTACTCTAAAATAGTAAAAGAGATACCTTGCTGTTACGGATTATTGTTTATAGTATTATCCAATATTAAGATATGGAAATGGATTATATAGTTTTCATAATCAACCAAATAAAATAGAATTACTTTCTAAAATATCGGACAATAAAATAAAGTATGATTTGAAACAAGAAAAATATTAATTTGAGAATTTGCTGCAAAGAAATTTAAGGAGTCTAAGTCTGCATTTACTGCGCAGGCTATTTAACTAGGCAATTATTATGATAAGTGAATTATGTAATATTAGAGAATTGAAGAAAATTCTATATCATAATAAAAGAAGGTAGACTAGAGCAGACAAGAAACGCTTGTAATTATATAACAGACTATAAAAGAAGAAAAAGTAACAATTACAAGTAGAATTATAACATAGGTTATAATTATGAAATAAGAACGGGAAAACTTATCGTAAGACTTATAATAAATTGGTAAGAAATGATAGTAGAGAATAATGATAGAAGCTTATTTAAACAACTTATATTAAGTTGATAAGCAAATAAAACAGAAATAATAAAAGAGGCTTATTTTAAGGAACTTAAGGATTTATATATTAAGTTAAATAAGCAAGATAATGAAGGTGGCTCCTACTAACAGCATTCTCTATTAGACCTATGGTTATCTCACAATATTTAGAAGTGAGACGAGGGCAAGAATATGCTAATTAAATTAAAATAAGTAGTCAACAAAATAAGAAAGCAAACTAAACGCAAATTAAAAGGTTTGACTTAGCGTCTAATAAAAGAATCGAAATGCTTTTACAGCAGCCCAAAGGATGAAGCGCCTAACGAAGCAGTTCATCATGGATTTCAAAAATGGAGAAGCACATCCAACTTAGTTATTTTGGGCTAGAAGGAAGTATGAGACTTCAACGGGACGTGAGGATACTCTTGGATGGCCTTTTGGGTAGGCCTAACGAAGCTGCACCCCCGGAGGCAGGTCTGTAGGTGTTCCATCAAGAGAGTATGCCTTGAATGCATTTGCATTATAGGCCTAACAAGCGGACCTTTGTAGGCAATCAGAAGGGCTTGGTGTTTGGAGTAGGGTATTCGTATGTTCAGTATTTGCAAGTAGGTTTAAGGATAGTCGCATGTGGATATCGGCCAGCATCAAAACCAAGAGCGAGTTTGAGAAAGACTAGAGTTAGACCAACAGTTCAATGATACTTTCACTATCGAGACATTGCATGGAGGGGCTTCGCCAATTGGATGTTAGATTGTTGCAGTAGAGCACGACCACTTAACTCTTTAGAATTATTTTGATTAGTTGAGGGGTGGCTACGTGGGGCCATATCCACGACAAGAAAGGGATAGACTAACTAGAATATCTGTATTGTCGGCCTAACGAAGCGATCCTTTACAGATATAGAAAATCCCCGACCGAGTTCCGTACATGGTAGACCTTGTTGGCGGAATTCAGATAGTAGACAGAACGATTACGTAGTCCTCAATGTGCGCACTGGGTGGTACATTGTGGATGTCCGAGCACTGGTATAGGCTAGTGCGGACGAGATTTACGTTTTCATAGTAAGTAGTAACAAATCTGTATTGTAGGCCTTACGAAGCTGCCCTTTACAAATGTAGCTACGAAACGCTCGCGAAGTAAAATGATGGAGTATCTGTATTGTAGGCCTTACCAAGCTGTCCTTTACAGATGTAGTTACGGAACGCTCTCGAAGCTAGACGATGGAGCCCTTTCGAGGAGGATATGGAGGGTACCATAGGTGGTACCTTCGACCAATATGGTCATTGGGCATATAGCTACATATATGTATATATTAGTTATTAGATTTTTATCTACTATGGAGTAGATGCGCACGGTTCACGAATAGAGGTGAGAATATTGTAACCTAATGAACCTAATATAAGAGTAAATGAAAATAAAACGATATATGTAGAATTAAGCCTAGAAGTATATAACTTATCCATTCACCAGAACTTTTGTTCTGACCCCCTCCTCATAACATCCTACAGGTTAGATAGATGGCAGAAACTTAGCTTTTCGACACTTGCTTAGGAAGTGTTATTATTTGGGTGAGTATTTAATTACTATTATATTTTAGTCAATTCCGCTGTGAGATAATTAATTGAGCTCTGATATATTTATCTTTGCCTATTTGCAGGATACCAAATAACCAACTCGGGCTTCTGTGGGCTTGGTTTTTAGCATTTTTGTGAAAAATCCGGACCACTGGAATTTGGGTTGTTACATTTGGTATCAGAGCCTAGGTTTAGATTCCTAGGTAGATAGTGAATGAACGTATTTGTATTTTTAATATATGTATACTCTTAAAACCCCAAAGAAAGGTCCATTCTTTTGAGTAAAACAATATTTGGAGAAATTTTGGAAAACAATTCAGGAAATTCCAAAAGCTAAAAGACCTCATATGGCAAAGATTTTTGGATTCAGTAAGGGATATTTAGAAAGGTGAAAGTAAATTAAAAAGCCACTTTTTAGTCTAGCCCAGCTATTAAACTCTTAAGAATTTGAACAACTTTAAAGCAATTTTTAATTTGAAAATAAAGAAATATACAGTTTAGAAAATATAGGTATTATTAACTTTAATTGAAAACTAGTATTTTGAGCTGTAGTGACGATGTTTTACGCAACATATGTCTTAGCCAAGTAGAAACGTATTCTTAAAATCCTTATTTAAGTACGAAAAGGTTTATAAGTACGTAAAAATATTTTTTTCTAGCTGTAAAGAAACTAAAGCTATTTTGGAAAAGAAATTTTTATGGGTTAGACGATTTAATTGGTTGGAGCAAGCTTATGGACATTAATGTAGGTTCAGTTGAAGTATAGAAGACGTCAAGACTCCACTTGGAGGGTGGAAAGCAGACAGGGATATTTAGCCTAAGTCGAAACCGCGACTCGGACAGCCCGGTAGTTGGTAGAATTTTCTTAGGCTTCAATTAGTTAAGGGGAAGCGGGTGAGATGAAAAATAAATAGCACAGGCCGACCAGGTCGACTAAGCAGTCGACCAAGCGGTCGACCGGCCTGTCGACCATGCGGTCTACCTGTATCTAAGGTGGGTCCACCGTTTTAGTGCAAACTGCACGTGTATAAACGCGTGCTTTGGCCTCTCTTCGTCATTTTTGGTTCCTCCCCAAAGATAGCAACCGCACTCAAAAATCACCCCTTCTAACCATTCAAATTCCTCCAAAACTCCACCGTTTAGCTCGCCGTTAGTGCCAAATCAAAAAGCGTCGCGAGATCTACTCAGATCCATACTCCATTTTCACAGATCTAAGAGTTTTCACCATGCATCCAAGACCCTCTCTAGTTCACCTCTTTCCCCACCTCACACCACAGGAGATAGCCTGGTGTCAGAGTGATCGGCGGATAGTGCAGTCTTTCTCTGATAGATCCGCATACCAGTTTCTACAAGGAAGGGCGCTGAAGTTTACTGATTTTCTGGGCACACGTTTAGAGTAGCTCTTCTTGGACATAGGGCTACGATAGATTCTTAGCCATGAGATGTTCGAGCAGCGAGTGTATCCCAGGTTAGTACGTCTTTTTGATGCTCACTTACATACTAACGATGAGGATGAGGATTTGGCCTTCCAGTCGGAGGTCAAGGGAGTTAGGATAGTTTTCACCAAGTCTTAGTGGGCTAGTATTTTAGATATTAGAGGGTATGGCTTAGAGGTAGGGTGGATTAAGATGACGGACGAAGCCATTTTACAGCAGATTCGTTTAGACCCCCAGCACCCCGACTGGAGCACTGGGCAGTTGACCCTGTTTTCTAGGTTAGTTATCCTTATTCTGCAGCATAACCTTTTCCCCAAGACGGGCAGTTTTGGTCAGATATTCCCTATTGTGAGGCGGGCTACCTACGTCATATTTGGAGGATTGCAGGTGAACTGGGCTAGGACGATTATGGCCCAGTTTATGACAGCGACTGGACTTCACAGATCCACTATGATCTAATGTCACCTTTGTATACGGGTCTTCAGGTGGGACGGGGTTGAGATGGAGAGAGAGACTTACAGTGAGCAGGCCCAGCCCATGATAGATTCATCCACTCTGAGGAGGATGCATATAGGATTGGCCTAGATTCAGGCTCCGTAGGAGGAGTAGGAGCATGAGCAGCAGCCATCACCACAGCCCTTACCATATTAGCAGGCCAAGCGGGGGGAATGTCAACTACAGATTTAAAAAGCTATTTTGTTATGTAAACCATGCTTGGGAAAAATTAAAAAGTGGTTTTTATAGGATAGCAACCCAAAATTCCAAGTACGGGGAAAGATGGACGAAAAAGAAAATCAGAGAAAAATGAAGTTTCTCTGTTTTCTGTCTTCTTTCTAACATAAGAACTTGAATTCAGAAAATTAGATTTTTCTAAAATTCGAATATTAAAAGTTATGGGTTAGGATTTGGATGAAAAATTGCTTGAACTACACCCTTATTTAATAGGAGTGTGGGAAAAATTGGGTGAAAAATGTTTTAATTTTTCGAAAAATTGCATTCATATAGAACTTGCAAGTATATTTAGGTTGTGTGCATCATGTTTTAAAAGTAAACTTTTAAAATACAAAACATCCATATAGGAGGTACCACTTAGAGATTTATGTACATGCATATACTTTGTCATGAAAAGCACTTTTGCACAAAAGCACGGATGGTTGAAAATTGGATGTACACAAAATGGTTGAAATTAATGCAAGAGATTACATAAATTTTACCCTTGTCAAATTTCGAGGAAGAAATTTCCTAAGGGTGGGAGAATGTAATACCCCACATTTTTATATAGTTAAGATGTAACGTATAACGATAAGTAATGAAAATAAATAATTTTGGAATTATCGGAATATGGCTCCGGAACTTGTACCATTGCATCCAGGGAGATTTTCTGATCAGTTTCCAGATATAACTTGTTGAAAACCGAACCAATATGAAGAAGGTAAGAACAAAATAGAATCAAGTAACCGAATGGAAAAAATAATATTATAACACGGATATGGGCCGACCAGCAGGTCGACCCAATAGGCGCAACGGTCGACTGCACGGTCGACCGCTGGCTAAAGGCAGTCGACCCGCGCACGGCCTGACGAATTTTCATCCAAGTACGTGTAGAGATGTGTTTCCTTATTTTTGCACGATCTGAGCCATACGTTCTTCGATCCTATGGCTTCGAATGACCCTATGACGTGGTGGCTCCAGGTTAAATCCAAGAATCCGACTGTCTGAGATCCCAAAGCTCCAATATAAAATAGGACCCTAGGCCTAACTATCTTCTCACAATTAGATTTTCTCCCCTGGGTTCATTGCCTAAGGCTGAACCCTAAAAAGAAAATAATTTCTAGGGAGAAAATCTTCTAAATTAAAATATTATACACCCTAGAAGAAGGGGATCCAGAAGACCGTGGAGCCAAGTGGAGCACAAGCGAAGCTAAGGATGACAGGTGAGTGGATTTACTTAAATATCTTTTAAGTTTAAGATATATTATTGTTAGATTCCCGTTTAGAAAATTTTATTCAGTAATTAATCATAATAATTAAATTAGGCTGAACTATAAGAAAACTTGCAGTTAATTTACAGTATCACTATTTACACACTATTTTCTATGCCTTATTTACATCTTTTTCTACGTTTTGGATTTTGTGCAAGCGATAGTTTTCTTCTATCCCCTCTTCCTTTTCTTTGCGTATGGATTAGAATAGATTAAACGCGAATATGGATTATATAATTAATAAAACCGAAATGAAGATGTAAAATAATAAAAGTTGGGAAATAGAATTACTGTAATAAATTGCATTAAAACGGAAAGAGTTAATTTAGGAGTAATTGTTAGATTAATTGGTTGGTTTAGAAAATAGGATAAATTTCCATAACTTAATATCTAAAAGATGACGATAAACGTAACTGCCAGAATAAAAGAAATAAAAAGGATAAATTTGTGTAAAATAGAGAAACCACTGTATTTTACACTACTCCAAAATAGTAAAAGAGATATCTTGTAGTTACAGATTGTTGTTTATAGTATTATCCAATATTAAGATATGGAAATGGATTATATAGTTTTCATAACCAACCAAATAAAATAGAATTACTTCCTAAAATATAGGACAATAAAATAAAGTATGATTTGAAGCAAGAAAATTATTAATTTAAGAATTTGAGGCTGCAAAGAAATTTAAGGAGTCTAAGTTTGTATTTACTGCGTAGCTATTTAACTAGGCAATTATTATGATAAGTGAATTATGTAATATTAGAGAATTAAAGAAAATTCTATATCATAATAAAAAAAGGCAAACTAAAGCAGACAAGAAACACTTGTAATTATATAATGGACTATAAAAGAAGAAAAAGTAACAATTACAAGTAGAATTATAACATAGGTTATAATTATAAAATAAGAACGGGAAAGCTTATCGTGAGACTTATTGTAACGACCCGTAAATTTTCAATAATTAAATTTGTTAATTTAATAAGATTTTGTTAATTTAATATTAAAGGAAATAAAAATTAGTGAATTGTTAATGGAAATAGTAACTAGAATGAATTGCAACAGTATAAATGTAAGTTAATTGTTAATTACTTGAATGTCATTCCAATAAATGAAATAATGTAAATGTTATACTTGGTTATAAACCGAAATGTTAGAAAAAAAATGTAAATAGTTAATTTACTAATGAAATAATGTATTGTTAATGGTTTATGAATGAAATAATAATTAGAATAAAAGGTAATAATGTTAATATAAGTTGACTATCAACAACTTGAATTGAATTCCAAACAATTGAAAGAGTTAAAGAGTTATAAGTGGCATAGGTTGTAAATAAATGTTATTAATATATGCATTTATTTGATAATTGAATTAAGAAGAAATTGATAATGTGAAGGATGTATTAATTAATTAATTAATTAAGGTGCAATGAATAGAAATTGAATGGAATTTGAATTGTATAGGTTGTTATAACACTTGGTTGTGAATAATGAATTTATTAGTGTGATTTAAAGTTAATGGTAATAATTAATATACGTTACCTATTTAATTAGCCTATTATATTAAAATTTGAAACCAATAGCAATAAATGTAATTAAGTATTACGTGAATGTAAATTTAGGTAATATTTGGTAAGAATGTAAATTTTATTCATAGAGTAATAATGGATTTAATAAAAAGAATGAAATCAAGATGAATAAATATATTGGGAGTATAAATTTTAATAAATGTATGCATTGATTTATGGTAGGATATGAAAGGTAACTAATAATTTAAAGGTTGATTTATTAATAAAACAATGTGTAATGGATGGAAATGGAATAAGTGTAGTGTAATAAGAGTTGTTGTAATAATTGTTTGTAAACAATTAACTTACAAGTATAAAATGTATAATGGTGACAATTGGTGTTGTTACCAATTTAACTGATCAATTTCAAATAAATGTCAACAAAATGTTACATTAATGTGGAATAAGACCATAACTGTAGTGTGAATGTAATAAAAAGAAATTGAAATGTTAATTGTATTCATAATGTAATGATTGCTTTAATAGTAGGAGTGTAAATCAAAATAAAGAATAGAATGATTAATTTTAAAGGAAGAAATATATGTTTATTTCAACTGTGTTTTAGCTTACAGATTGATTACAAGAATAGGAAAATAATCTATTTCAATAAGTTATTTATTACTCTTGTGTATAAACAACAAATTTATATATGTGTTTAAATAAACAATTGTTCTATTTTTCATCCATTTTAGTTGTCTATTTTAAAATTTAACTTTGTAAGTAATTGCAATTAATGTAATTCAAATGTTTCAATTAAAAGGAAAGAAAACGGTGACTGCAATTAATAGATTTAATAAAAGAAACGCACGTTTTGTGTTAAACAAAATGGGTGTTTTAATGGAAATAAGAGATCATTTTGGGAAAACAAATTTAAATGTTTTCATTTTAAGGTAAGTATAATTTTTTTTTGTGCGTAGATAAAAACCTAAACGCATACAAATTTGAATATTATTTGAGTTATGAAGTTAATTTGGTTACGTTTCAAAAAAATTTGAATTTCAAAAGGTTGTGCGACGTACATAGTCCCTTCATTTCTTTTATTATTAATTGTTGCATGAACGTTTTAAAATAGTTACCTTATTATTAATACTTGATCCATTAATTTCTCCTTCTATTTAATACCTGAGCCTAGACTTTCAGGGTGTATTTAATCCTTACCACCTCATTTTCACGTATATAAAATTTTACTTTCATTTGCAAACTTTTCCATTCCTACGTATATTTCCTTATGCATTATTAATGCCTAAAGCTTTCAAAATAAAACGTGACATTTATTTTCGTCCCTCCACCTTCATTTCCTAATTATAAATAACCTACAACTTATTTCTTCATTTGCGTTTTGTTTCTCCTGACACCTCATATTCAAAAGCTCTTATTCTTGGAAATCCAAAAGCTTTCTTTTATAAAACATGATTTTTTTCATTTTTCATACACTCCTTGTCCTCATCTTAGTTGTTCTTCAATCTTTTCCTGAAGCCCCATCTTTAGAAAAACGTAAGTATTAAATTCGTTTATTTTTTTTACGCGTACTAAAATTTTATTTTAATAATATTTCTTATAACACGAATATCTTCTGCACATAAACTTTGATTCACGCGCGATTTCTTCTGTTGGATTCAAATTTAAATTCCGGACAACATGAAATTGATTTAGTTGAATTTGGAGGTTGTTGAGTTTTGCTGTAACGACCCAGTGTTTTGGACCATTCAAATCGACAATAAGTGCATAGGCAGACACACATGTCGGACTTGAATAATTCAAAACGATGGATTGTAAATAAAATTTGGCAAAACTCATCATATACAGTAAATAAAATAATTACAGATCACAGACACAGAGTAATATAACAATACTGCAGCGGAAACAAAGGATAGTAGTTCATGAAGCTACTATATATATATAACAGAGTTAAACAAGATACAACAGAGGTCTCGAATATAATAAATGTATCAATACAATAATCAAATACCAGATCTGAATACATCACTGGATCGACGGAATAACTGAAAGCAGGATCGATAGATAGCTGGATCTCCAAGCGAAGCTCCAACTCCAAAGGTGAGTCTCAAATGCTGTATCACTCAGTCTGACCCGAGCGTAAAGCAAAACACAAAACACTCGAGTCAGGATTAACATTCTTATATTAATAAATCCAACTCAAGTGAAATATCAATTGAAATACAAGTAACTTAAAGGATGTTTGGGATAACCATCCCCTAAGGATCCGTTAAACTATTTACTATGTAGTAATATTCGCTATTATAATAGTGTCTAAATAAGTAAAGTATAATCATATCGGAAAATAGCGTTAAGGGGATGGAGAACCTTAACACGGTCGGATCTTAAAATCATAATCGTAGTAAAGCTCGATATGGTAGGTGACACGACACAACTAGGCAATGCTAGGGTAGATATACCAATTACGCACACGGACTGATGGATACGCATAGCAGCCACTACCGTTCCACCTCGAACAACATTACCAAATCGGAGGATGGCCATCTAGTCAAATCACAAGTAAGAGTATAATATCGAAGAAATGCGTCCGAGAAGAGGTGCTACCTCACTGGTCCGAGATCGCTCCTGTTTTAGCCACCTTATGCCAACTCACGGGAGTTGGGTCCACGTAACATACCTTAAGAACGCCGCCACCATCCTACTTCATTCTGGAATCTCCACCGCGTACACGGTTGTCAAAGTGGTTTTCGGTATCGACAGAGAGTATGTCCATATCCGATCCCGGTGTCTTTGCCAACCAATCGTTATTATAACACCGTGGTCATTTCAAAGTAGTTTATACTTCAAAACCAAAATATCATTAACATTTCAAAACCCAATTTAATACGATATCATTTCGTTTCAAATATATCCATTTTTAAATCATATTACTTTCCAAAGTTATAATGCTTTCGAAATCATAGTCTGGAAATCACAGTATTTTGGAAATCATAACACTTTCCTATTAACAGTTTAGATATTAAAATTTCGTTATAAAATAAATTAGTTTCCTCAAATTTCACAAATCAATTCAAATTAACTCGAATTCCAAAAATTTAATTTATTTTAAATCAAATCTCAAATCATCCGTTTCAACTCGATTTAGCTTCTAAATAAACCATTTTAAATTATCGATTTCAAATACATATCTGAACCATAAAATAAGCCATTTCAATTTTAATATATATCAAAGCTTTAAATATTCAACATTTCAAAACTAAGTTCGATAAATTTATATACATATCAGATTCACTTTACAATTATTTAGTTTTGAAATATTAGCTTAACATTTCCATAACATTTGAATACAATTTCAATTTTACAATTTAAATAAACAAATATCTCATTTAAATATTTATACGTTTGAAATATCCATTTAAGTCACCTTCTCAAATTTCAAGTTGTAAATCACTTCTTTAAATTTTCAAATTCAATACATTTCAAATCAAACTTATTTAAGTATAATTCTTAAATAAATACAATTTCAATCAATTTCAAATCATTACAAATTCTATATTTTAAAAATATAGATATTAAATAAATACTTAAACATATTATTTATCAACTTTATTAAATCAACTTTAATAAATCTTTTAAAATCAATATTTATCAAAACCATATTCTTCTCTTCAAAACCATAGAAATTATTTCCAAAACATTTATATATATAGACCAACGGTGCCTGTATATAATTTTCTATCCTATGGTCAAGTGATACGGATATTTATCATTTCAATCCGCAATTTTAAAATATATATACGGGTATATATCTTTTCAACCCGCAATCCCAAATTCAATTCAATGAAAATCGCTTGGGTTTATCATTTCAACCCATAACGATTTTCTCCTATTCTACAAGATCGTTCGGGTATGTATCATTTCAACCCATAGTGATTTTATACTAATAGGGAACTTGCAGAGTGATAACAGATATGATAATAAAATAACAACAGTAACAGGCATATATCAACAGTATAAATAACAGATAATGGTGTCAGATGTCACAGGTGAACAGATACAGAAAATGACATATATAACAATGTAAATAACTAACATCAGCATATTTCAATTGACGTTTCAATTGAAATTAAACTTAATAAATATAAGAATATTAATCGTGAGTGATTGCTCACCTTTCGAGGCTAGAGATATGAACGGAAAGGAAATGATTTGTGGATCCAAACGCGAATTCCAAAGCGAAACAAGACGGGCACGAATTTGACGACCAAGCTGATAGATTGGAAATTAAGAACCAAAAATCAGTTTGATAGAAATAGAAAATATATATTTATACATATATATATATTATTGCTATATGAAGTCAATATTAAATTTAAAACAATTATTAAAATAACATATATATATATATATATACCCCAAACCAAACTCGAATATATGTAAACTTAATATATTATATTTAAGATCCATCTTTATTATAAGACCAATATTAAATTTAAGACACAACATATTAAAAATCAAAATTTATACCCATTCAAACATACATACATATACATACATATATATCTCAAAACCAAATTTTTTTTCTATTATATTTGAAACGTCAATATCTAAACTTAATATACCTAACCAAATTGAAATTTAAAGATATACATAAATTGTAAATAATATAAATTAAAGAAAATCAAACAGTTTAACCATATGTAGACTTAACTTTATCTACTAACATATATATAAATGTATACAACTCAATGTATTTAAACATGCTATGTAGATGCAGGCACTATAAATATGGAATTACAATTATATGTACACACGTATGTTACTACATATATGCAGACAAAGTATATATCAAATATATACAAGCATCTGAAATCATGCAACAGAAAGATCAAATTATGCAGACAATTCAATGTATATGCGATCACTATAAAAATATACATCTAAATATATTTATACCTCAGGCTATGTGAAATATAAGCTCTATGTAAAATAGACAATACCTCTCATATAATATATGTTGTACGCTACTTATAACATATACCTATGCAGACTATACACATTAAAATATATTCGCATCATATATAACAGATGAGCTTTTATATACACGTACATACTATACAATATATAAACAACACAAATGTAAATACCATATAGATATATAACCAATGGGTAATACACATAGACTCATATATAAAACTATTCAAAACTTAGTAACATTTAAAACTGCAGAAATATATGTAGCAAAATATATATAAACACTTATGTACTATAACTAAATATACACTTAATATAACCTATACCTAAAAATATACAGTAACGTACATATATTTTCAAACACATATACACCATTATATATAGTGTGACTTCTATAAACAAAATACTTTATAATATAAAACTGTATAAACTTATTTTATACTCAACTCATATATAACTAACAGATTATAGGATTGGTATAAACTAACGTTTCCAAACTCATATACTCGTTTACATAAACACACAATATATATTACAAAAAAATCTGTAACAAAAAAATAAATCCAAATTTAGATAGATAAAAATCTGTAAACACTTAACAAGATTACAATACCCAAATATGCCTGGATACAGAAGATATATATATATATATATCATAAAGTAAACCAATTGTAATATAGATATACTGTAAACTCATATATAGCAGATACCTACACAAAGAATTAGTGGTGAAGGCTGCGTACGTGCATGGAGGAAGACAGGCCACGATGGAATGGTTGGCGGTTGAAGGCGGAGGCGTACACGAGCAGGCGGTTGGTTGAGGCACGTCAGTCAGGGGTTGGCTGCGATTTCACGTGGGTGATCGGCAAAGGTCAAGGGGTTTCGGTTGGTTGCTGCCAAGCACTAGGGTGGAAGCGCGGGGAGGAGAGGCATGGAAGGGAGCTTGGTCATAGCTGAGGTGGGTTCGGCCATACGCCTGTGTAGTTTAGTGGGATGGTTCAGCTCAGGTGAGAGGAAGAGTGGGTTGTGTGGCCGATCACGTTGAGGAGGGGACAGGATGGGTTTGAGATCTAGGTTTCGGGGTTGTATTGCCGGTTTGGGTTTGAGGAGGCTCGGTGGCTGATGAGGAAGGGCGGTGGGGCGACAAAGCGTGGAAGAGGGTGGAGGTTTTGGGCTGTTGGAGATGAGGGGACTGGTCTCGGTGGTGGAGTGAATGGGCAATGGCTTGGTCTGGTGGTTGACGTGGGGTTCTCTGGCATGGGGTTGGAGGTTCTCACGGTGGTGGAGTGGGGTGGTGGCTGATGGGTAGGCGTGGTAGGTCTTGTGAACTGGCAGAGGGAATTGGGGAGTTCAAAGTGTAGGCAGAGGGGTGAGAACAAATGGAGGAGTGGAGAATGAAACAAGTAGCTTTCTTTGATTATTATTTGGAACGCATTGAGCAGAGAATTGCAAACGAACGGATATAATTGAAATGGAAATAGAAAACGAAAGAACAGGTCCACAATACTAAATAGAAGGAATAGAATTGGTCACCCCTTGGTTTCTGGAAATTTATTAAACCAATTAATTGTTGTTGGGCTGCACGTTATAGATTTGAAGCCTAAGGGAAAATGTAAAGTCAAAATTTCGGTACCGTTACGGTGAACCATTTATTCTTTTCGACGCGTACCGGATCTCAAATTGCAGAGTTAAATATACCATGAAGATCAGCACGACGAGACGATAAAAATGGTACACAGATATCAGTGATACGGTCATCCGATCAAAAGTCGATAACCGGTACCAGAAATGCTGCTATTCTAACCGAATTAAGATAAACGGAGCAACAGAAGTCCAAATTTGACGAAACGAAAGATGATGTCTCACTCAGAAGATGATTTACAAATTTTCTATGTAAAAATATTTAGGTTTGGAAAACATTTTATTATCACCAATTTTTAACTGATTAAATTGAAGTAAATTTACGCGCGAAATAAATTTTCATATTTTCGGATGAAAATTTACCAGTTGCTATGTTTAATTAGACGCATTCCAAATATCAAATTTATATTTCAAAATTTTATTGTTTAAAATTTCACACAAATTCAATTAATTAAATAAATAAAACCACTGAAATTTACGGGTCGTTACATTTGCGCTTCTGTTTGGATTTTTATGGGCTAAATTCAAAGGTATGTGTTTTAACCCACTCACAACTTCTAAAATTTCTTATGTTTGTTAAATTAATTTATGATGCGATTAGGAAATTATTTATGACCGTTGATATATTTAAATTGCCATCCCTGTTAATTTGTATCCTTTCGAATTAAATTGTTATTTAATTTATTTTTGAAATTTATTTGCCACTTGAATACTTGTTATTGTAAATTAGTAAATTGCTGATATTTATTTGGTTGATTTGGATGATAATTATGATGGATGTTGATTGTTGATATTGAATGATTGGATGTTATGTTAATTTATATATATATATATATATATATATATATATATTGTTATCACTCTGCAAGTTCCTTAAATTATTATTATTTGAAAATCGTTATGGGTTGAAATGATAGACTCGAGCGATTTTATGAATTTTTATATTTATTCGGGATTGCGGTTTGAAATGATATACAACCGTAAAATTTTAAATTGCAGATTGAAATGATAAATATCCGTATCACTTGACCTTAGGGTAGAGAATTATATACGGACATCAGATCGGTTGAATTAAATGATTTTAAAATCCTTAATTTTTGAATGGAATTAAATGATATTTTGAAGTAAAATTTGATTTATATAAATTTAAGTATTTTTGGAAAATCAAGTTTATGTATGAAAGGGAAATTTGGTTTGTTGAGTTGGAAATTGAAATTGGTCTAAATGTGTTGAAATGAAATGAATAGTTTAATTGGATATAAATTCCAAACTTATATTTTAATATAAACTGTTTTAAAAGAATATATCATTTTCAAATTTCTAATTATTCATATTTTCAAATTTACTAGACTAGTTAACTAATATTAACTATATAAAATTATTTTGATCTGCTTTAAACCATTTTAATTCATTTTAAATATAATTAATTTATTTTAAAAGCTATTTAATCTATTTTAATTATACTTAATCTAATTTAAATCCACGTAACTATCTTAAATCAATTTAAAAGAATTTTTAACCTATAATTAAACTATTTATAACTATTTTAACTATTTATAATTATTTAAACTATTTCTAAATTTCCAGACTAAGTAAAGTGGAAGTGTTTAAATGCGATTCATTGTTTTAAAAGAGAATAAATTGAAACGATGATTTTGAAGTAAGGTTTTACCCTATTTTGGAAATATGACTATGGAAGAAATTATGACTTTTGAAAGAAAATATAATTTCAAAATATGATTTGAAAGTGAATATGATTTGAAAGCAAATACGATTTCGAAAGTATTATGATTTTGAGAATATGATATTTTGATATCAATTGTGAATTGACTTTTGAAATGTAAAAGAACCATCCGGTGTGAAATAAGCGTTTGGTTGTTAAAGAGACCGGGATCAGATATTGTCATACTCTCTGCCAATACCGAAAACCACTTTAACAACTGTGTACGTGGTGGAGATTCTAGAAATGAAGTAGGATGTTTTGGTGAACGATTTCTGTAAGGTATGACGTGACCCTGACTCCCGTGAGTCAGCTTAGATGTGACTAAAATCAGGAGCTATACCGGGCCAAGTTAGGTCATTCCTCTTATCGGGCATATTTCTTCGATACTATATTTTGACTTTGTGATTGATTTGGTGGCCACCCCTCGATTTTGATTATGGGAGTGTGTCCGAGGTGGGCGGTAGTAGCTACTATGCATTACCACCAGTCCGGGAGTGCAATTGGTATATCTACCCTGGCATCTCCTCGTGTGTCATGTTCACATGCCCTAGCGCGCCTTCTACAAGTTTGTTTTGTACCATACCTATGGAGTGCCCTTTGATAGCCCTCCAGTTTACAGAGGAATTATGGTACTGTATAGACTATGGGAATATATAAAAATGTGTTAAGGGGGATATGGGTAACGCCTTAACGCTATTTTAATACTTTACTTTATAGTAGACACTATTATAATAGTATATTGTACTACATAGTAGATAGTTTAACGGATCCTTAGGAGGTGTGAATTCCGAACATCTCTTAAGTTACTATACTCACGTTAAACACTGGATAGGAGATGTCAAAACCCGTAAACATCTCTGACGCCGTTCCACTCATATTTATTTACCATTGATTTAACTTACATAAGATCTTTTAGTTCTAACTCGAGTGTTTTGTCTTTTCAATTCGCTCGGGTTAGCCTGAGCATTTCAGGATTTGAAGACCTTATTTTTGGAGGACGAAAATGAAGATTTGTGCTACTATTAGTTACTATATTTATTCCACTGCATTCATACTGTTCTGCTGCATTACTTATTTATCTCTAATTCTGTGTAGTATAAATATAATCAAATGTTTTTTTGTAAATAGCTTCATGAACTGTTATTTGATTATTATATTTTGTCATTCCACTGTGAGATTTTGTTTTGTTTTTTCTTCTTCTTTCCCTTCCTTTTCTTATTCACCCCAACAACGATCTGCCCATCTGTATGGTTTGAGCTAACATGTGTGTCTACTTATAACGTACAAAAAGGCGGGATGTTACACTTATAATAAATTGATAAGCAATGATAGTAGAGAATAATTATAGAAGCTTATTTAAACAACTTATATTAAGGTTATAAGAAAATAAAATAGAAATAAAAGAGGCTTATTTTAAGGAACTTAAGGATTTATATATTAAGTTAAATAAGCAAGATAATGAAGGTGGCTCATACTAACAGCATTCCATATAAACCTATGGTTATCTCACAATAGTTAGAAGTGAGATGAGGGCAAGAATATGCTAATTAAATTAAAATAAGTAGTCAACAAAATAAGAAAGCAAACTAAACGCAAATTAAAAGATTCGACGTAGGGTCTAATAAAAGAATCGAAATGCGTTTACAACAGCCCAAAGGATGAAGTGCCTAACGAAGCAGTTCATCATGGATTTCGAAAATGGAGAAGCACGTCCAACTTAGTTATTTTGGGCTAGAAGGAAGTACGAGACTTCAACGGGACGTGAGGATACTCTAGGATGACCCTCTGGGTAGGCCTAACGAAGCTGCACCCCCGGAGGCAGGTCTATAGTTGTTCCATCAGGAGAGTATGCCTTGACTGCATTTGCATTGTTGACCTAACGAAGCAGACCTTTGTAAGCAGTCAGAAGGGCTTGGTGTTCGGAGTAGGGTATTCGTATATCCAGTACTTGCAAGTAGGTTTAAGGATAGTCGCATGCGGATATCGGCCATCATCAAAACCAAGAGCGTGTTTGAAAAAGACTAGAGTTAAACCAACAGTCCAATGATACTTTCACTATCGAGAAATTGGATGGAGGGGCACCGCCAATTGGATGTTAGATTGTTTGCACTAGGGCACGACCACTGAACTCTTTAGAAGTCTTTCGATTAGTTGAGGGGTGGCTGCGTGGGGCCATAGCCATGACGAGAAAGGGATAGACCAATTAGAATATCTGTATTGTAGGCCTAATGAAGCGATCCTTTACGAATATAGAAAATGCCAGACCAAGTTCCGTAAAAGGTAGACCTTGTTGGCGGAATTCAAATAGTAGACAAAACGATTATGTACTCCTCAATGTGCGCACTAGGTGGTACATTGTGGATGTCCGAGCACTCATATAGGCTAGTGCGGATGTGATTTACGTTTTCATAGTAAGTAGTGGAGTATCTGTATTGTAGGCCTTATGAAGCTGTCCTTTACTGATGTAGCTACGAAACACTCATGAAGAAAAACGATGGAGTATCTGTATTGTAGGCCTTACCAAGCTATCCTTTACAGATGTAGTTACGGAACGCTCTTGAAGCTAGACGATGGAGCCCTTTTCGAGGAGGATACGGAGGGTACCATGGGTGGTACCTAGGACCAATATGGTCATTGGGCATATAGCTACATATATGTATATATTAGTTATTAGGTTTTTATCTACTATGGAGTATATCGGCACGGTTCACGAATAGAAGTGAGAATATTATAACCTAATGAACCTAATATAAGAGTAAATGGAAATAAAATGATATATGTAGAATTAAGCCTAGAAGTATATAACTTATCCATTCACTAGAACTTTTGTTATTACCCACTCCTCATAACATCATACAGGTTAGGTAGATGGCAGAGATTTCTCAGCTTTTCGACACTTGCTTGGGAAGTGTTATTATTTGGGTAAGTATTTACTTACTACTATATTTTAGTTAATTCCACTATGAGATAATTAATTGAGCTCTGATATATTTATCTTTGCCTATTTCCAGGATACCAGATACCCTACTCGGACTTCAGTGGGCTTGGTTTTTAACAATTTTGCGAAAAATTTGGACTACTGGAATTCGGGTTGTTACACCAATATTCGGCCTCGATCTCTTTAACAACTAAACATCGTTTTTCACACCGGTTGATTCTTTTAAATTTCAAGAACATGTCATACATGATATTAAAATATCGAATTCACTTTAACAGTATAAACCATACTTCATATCAAAATATCAGATTTGCTTCAAAATCATTTCGAATTCAAAAATATGTTACACTTCATGTAACAACCCTGGTATTGGTGATTACCTGTAACATTAAATTATAACGATAGTTATAATTTAATATTGAGAATAAAATGAAATGGAGAAGATAAATTTGGTTAAAAATTGTTTATTTCAAATAAACATTGGGGTTGAGATAAATATTGGGTTTAAAATTTGATTGTATGGAGATTTAGTTAAATAAATTGCAAATATTGGAATTTTGTTAAATTTGAGTTAATAAATTAAATAAGTGATGTATTTCAACATTTAATTGTTGAAATAAATCTAAATTGATGAAAATAAAGTTTTATAAACTTTACTTTGAGAATTTGGAGAGAAAATGATCATTTATTGATTTCATTTGAGTAAATGTTGTAATATTGGAAATTCTTGCCAATATTAATCTTTTATTGATTTTAAAAAGGAGAAATATGAAGTAATTATGTATTTTATTAATACAAAAGATGAAATATTGTTTAAAAGAAATATTTTGGTGTTTAAATAAAGTTAGAATGATTTATTGTAATTTATTTGACAAGAAAACAATTCTTGTATAAATTATTGTATTAAAAATGGTGTTTTTATAATAAAATAGTGTAAATTGATTGACAAAAATAAGGTTTTATTGTGAAAAATAACTTTTTATAGTTGAAATAAATTTTATTTTGTGTAAATAACAATTTCAGTTACATACAAATTGGTTGTACATATTTCATTTGGATTTAAAATTTGAGAAACTAGTGTATATGTTGATAATAAAGGTTAAAAGTGTGCATATCTTAACATTTTCTCTAAGTATAAATGAAGTTGGGCTTTTTGGGTTAGGTTTGGATCCATTAACCCTTAATCTGGATACTTCTGGTAAGAGGAAAACATACAGTACGTTGTTTTCCTTCTTCCTTCTCAAAAACAAAACTTCGTAGTAAAAGAAAATAAGAGAAAATAATGGCCCCCTTCAACTAAAATCAAATTTCACTCAAAAATTGCTGCAAATAAAAGAAGAAAATCACCAAAATAAGATTATACAAGGTAATCTCCACCAATACTAAAGAATTTCATCAAAAATCTTAGAACTTGATATGAATTTGTCTGTAACATTCTGTTTTTGTTCTGCATGCTTCTCTTTCAGCTAATACAGGTCCTAGAAGCTCCTCTTCATCACAAAAGCTTGCAACTTGACTCCGAAATCGCACAAACTTTTGCTAAATCTCCAAGGTGAGTATAATACTTACAACTGCTAGCTAGAAATGAGATTTGCTGAGAAAAATCGTAGGAAACTGCTCACTATATATTAATAATTCTCTGTTTTTGTTCTGTGAACTTCTCATTTCTGGTTGCTATTTTGAGCACCTATAACTTCTTGATTTTATCTCAAATTGTCAACGGGACTTTTCGGATTGTAGTTTAGTTGTCAATCTGTGTGCATGTCAAATTTCATCCCAAAACTCAATCTTTTGATATGTCAAAATGCCACTGGAAATTCAATACGAGCCAGAAACTCATCAACTAAAGCAGTCTGTAGTCTTGGTCGACATGGAGGCCAACCGAGCACCCAACCAGGTCGATAGGCTGGTCGACCTGGGGGTCAACAGGCCCAAGTGATGGGTCGACCCCCCCCCCCCCCCGTCGCCCTGTGTACGTGAAGTTTGTGGCCTTATTTCCTTTACTTTCTGCAGCATTTTCCTCCCTTTGCTATGCTTTTTGCCACTATGCCTATGCAATTTTGAGATGTTTCTGATTGTGAATAAGGGCTATGATGTCTACCAATAGACTAGCGAAGATTTGGAGGAATTTGAACTTTAAAATTGAATTAAATTTGAGTATCGGTTTTGGAGTATTTTCAATGTTTTTCTTCAATTTCGAACACTTTTCTTCCAAACAAATATTGAGAATAAATTGGCTTTTGAAATTATTATTATAAAATATTTTTAAAATTATTTTTAAATTATTTTAAAGTATTTAAAATATATTTATTTCCTATAATAAGGAGAATTTTCAATAAATTATCTTCAAAATGATTTTGAAAATTTGATTTAAAATCCTGTTTTCTCAAGTAAATTATTTTATTAATAATATATACTATTTCTATACTTTTCGGATGTATGAGGAAGAGAATTAAACAATTTAGTAAAACACGTGGTATAGAACACGTGAGTTTACTTTTTCGGTTAATTCCGGACTTGTACGATCGAAACCATTCGAGTATATTGATTTGAGTTAATATTTGAGATTTGCCATTTTATGGCGTATTTTGAGATTTATAATTCCTATTATTAGCAATTATCCGATGTTGCCAATATTTGGCGAGATTAGTGGTTCGAGATCTCCTTTTTTTAGGAGTTATAATCTATGAGAACCATATATATATATATATATTGTTTTACTTGCGATGAGACGAGGCAAGTCTTGAGTTGAGATTTCCCTATTTTGGGAATTTTGGTTTATGAGAAACCATCATGAGGTTCTATTACACTTGCCGATGATACGAGGCCAGATATGAGATTTCTAAGATTTGTGATTTATTTTTATGATGTGGAATTAACTAGCGGTTAGTAAACTGTTTAGTGCGAGCGTATGGTATGGGACGCATGTTAACTTTTTTCGGGTTCCTATCTGAGAGTTTGTGACACATCCACGAGTATGCTAGTGCTATAGACCTTCGGGTCATCTGAGATATGTGACTTCGGTCACCACGAGTTATGTGATTTCGGTCACCATGAGTATGACCTTTGGGTCCACGAGATTGGTACCTAATATATATATATAGCACTGGACAAGAGTTTGGCACGTGCAACATTGCTTCGGCATGCAATCGAGGATCTGGCCAATCCAAGTTTTCTAAGTTTTATTATGATTTCACCATTTTGAGATAGCTTTGTAACATCGATAGCCTAGAGCTAAATGAGATTTTATGTATATATGGTGATTTCATTTTTATGAGATTTGAACTCTTTTTAGAGTTCCATGAGATACGAGTTTTGGAGGTTTTGATGTTTTCTCCTATGGCTTTTGTGTTGCTTACTTTTACTTATATTGGTTACCCTTGTATGTGAATCCTCTATGTTGAGTTAAGCTTATTCATGAGTAACCTTAAGATATTATTAGACCTTCACTCTTGACATTGTAAATAGAACTTTACCTATTTCATTCCTTTCTAATTAAAGGAAGGTTTCTGTAACAACCCGCATATTTT
This sequence comes from Allium fistulosum, assembly GCA_030737815.1. Taxonomy (NCBI): domain Eukaryota; kingdom Viridiplantae; phylum Streptophyta; class Magnoliopsida; order Asparagales; family Amaryllidaceae; genus Allium; species Allium fistulosum. The sequence continues at coordinate 153,182,040 of CM060908.1, read as the reverse complement.
ACGATTTTATATTTAAATGTTTTGTTTAAATATAGCATCGTTTATTGAATTTAAAGTCCAAAATGTTACTTTTTGTAAACAGTTGAATCTGGACTCGAAACCACTTTCATTGAGTTCAAAACGACGTTTACAACTTTTTTGAGTATAAACATCGTTATGTTTGGAGTTGATTAGGATTTTGGTATTTTCATTTTGGCTTTGGGTTTGGTTCTAGCCCACTAACCCAAACTTCTCTACCAAATACCCTAACTCCTCTACTCTTCATTCATTCTACTCCTCATTTCCTAACACTCAAGCTAAAGAGAAAAATGGGGGAAAAGAGGGGAAATTAAAATTCCTAAGCCCTAGATTCTTAGGAAATTCAAATTCAAGTTCTAAAATCATAGAGAAGCTTAGGTAAGCATCCTCTTCATCTTCTCCATCTCAATCTCTCTTCAATTTTCAGAAATTCCTATAACCTAAATTAGGAAATTCATTTCATTTGATAATAGATTGAAGATTCTAGAGGTGTTTTTGAAGAGAAATCAATCTTAGCTTGTTTTAGAGCTTCTCATTTCTTGTTTTTGGGTTCACAGGTGAGTTTTTGAACTCACATCTATGTCTATACCTTTGATAGTTGTTAGGTATGAATTCCTAACATCTATTTCATGTTCATTTGCTTTTGATTTTAATTGGTTTGGTGACTTTTCCAATTTTGGGTATTTTGAAGTCAAAATCTATGAAAATCCTACTATGGATGTTAGGACATGTTGTTTGAAGTGTATTGAAGAGACTATAGGGCTGGGTTGTCACTTGGCATAAATCCCTAGCCACCATCGCTCATTCAATCGCTTCCGAACTGATTTGGCCATTAATGGCCTAGGCTGATTTTTGCCATGAGCTTCAGCTTAGACGTCTGGGAAAACACTCAGACGTCTGGGCCATCAGAATAAAGATTCCAGATATACAGCTCAGACGTCTGAGGTTATTCCCAGACGTCTGGGCGATCTAGAAGAAAATTTCCAGATTCTCAGCTCAGACGTTTGGGAAAAACCACAAGACGTCTGGTGCTGTTTAATTCAGCCAATTTGCCTAATTTTCAGTGGATTTCCATTTAATCGATTTTTTGTTGATCTGGTTTTGATTAATTCAGCCAATTTGCCTAATTCAGCCATCTTTTCCCATATGATGGATTTGATATCGATTTTTATGGTTTTGATTCACGTCGTCGAATGTGAATTTTTGGTGATAGATTGTTTTTACAATCGTTTCTGTGATTTGTCACTTTTAAAATACAAAGGTTTCTATACTAGTAGTAAATATTTAAACTCTTTCACAAAAATGATTTCAACATTTACTTTAAATACAAAGCTTGTTTTTAAAACCGTTTTTCAATCTATTATTATATACAAACCTTTACCTCATTCGTACGAGAAATCCAATTAAATGACTTAGCAAAACAAGTGGTACAAAACGCTTGCGTTTACTTCATCGGTTAATTCTTAGACTTGTTCGATTGAAATCTTGTGACAATTTTCGAGTGGAAATCTACAATTTGTTCGTAAATATTTAAGTTAAGCCAGTGGTTATGGGACATGAAGCTAAACTCATCTATTAACTAGCTTGGTGTATTTTACACTTTTATTGATCTATGATGATCATTTTGTGCTTTAGACGAGCGATATGCGATGTCTCTTTGTCCGCATGGGGGACAGTACCCCGTTATGTTGAGCTTCATCTAATTTTTATAGGCTAGGGATCTATGGCTTTTTACGGAGTTCGGTTCATCGGGTGTACCATTGTACTACGTCGTTGTTTTGGATTATTTGAGTTTCAGGTTCCTTGGGCGTACCGTTGTACTACGTCGTTGCACCGGCTCTATGGGTTAGCGACTCATGGGATAGCGTCCCGTTTGTGTTACACGTGTTGGTGAGTTTTCATACTCCCATTTATGATAGGCCTCCCCCTTTTTCTGATTTCTGTATTTCTAATTGTTGATTTCTAGAATTTGTGTTTCACCAATATTTGTGATTTGGATTGATAAGCTCTATCAATATTTGTGATTTGGTGAATAAGCTAAAGAATATGACATTCTTTTTGGTGTTTGAGAAAACTTGGGATACTGTATGATTTTTGTTGTTATCTTATATATTTTGTCATAACTCTTATTCTATCTAATCTTACATGATAATTATAGCTAGACTGATTCGTTTATTATTTTTTATTCTTAAATAATACTTGGGTCAGACCGAGGTGTTTCAGGTGCTTCCACTTGACTTCTTATCAGGGATCGTCATCTGACTTTTGGATGACTACTTTAGCTTAGTAGTTTTTGGTTTTTATACATTCGAGATAGAGACTCCTTGATGTATAAATATTCTTTTGTCTATCACTTGTACCTATTCTTTTGTGATGTAGTGGATCTTGTATGACCACTACTTTGATAAACACATCTATGTGTTATATTCATATCTGTTTCCGCCTTAGTGATATGAATATCTGTGACTGATTTATGTTATGCTTATTTTATATTTGTTTCCGAAGGCCGCATAGCCACTATGGAGTAGCTTTGAGTTTGTATTTGATATGTCAGATTTCCTCTTAAAATGAAATGCATGTCACACTATCTGACATATCGGTACTCGTATAAAGCAATTACACAGATGGTCGCTCCTCAACAGCCTTATTCTTCGTGCTAGTTGACGGCATTACCCAGTAGTGTCCTTGGCTAGTGCGAGTATAGAGGTGGGGTGTCACAACTTGGTCTCAGAGCCAAACTTCGGAACAATATAGAATTTTATATCAAGGATCATTGTCCTAAGTATATCTTAGGAATCATGCCTTAGGATTTAATTCGAGTCTTAAGACACATTATATGCTATTTTATTTTATGATGCCTTGTTTTGTCAATCAAGTTTGTTTATATTCATTCTAAGAATAACCTTTTTCCTCTTCTTTCTTTCTTTCTTAAAGAAGAGAAATGGTTAGACCTGGCCGTCCCAGCGTCGGTCAATCTAGTGCTACTCCTCAGGATGGCGTATTCATGTATGCCCAACAGCTTTTGGATCTTGTAAAGAATGCCCAAGCTGCCTGACCTATTCCCGAGCCTACTCGTCCTAAATCCGGGTTTGCACGCTTGTGAAGTGATTATACCAATTTTGGTGGAAGGCCATTCAAGGGTTTCGAAAGCGTTATAGAAGTCCAAGCTTGGCTTAGAACATGCGACCGCATCTTTTCTCGCATGAATCTTATGGATTAACATTGAGTCCAAGTGGCTTTTAGCATGCTCCAAGAGAGAGCATTAGATTTGTATGAGCTTTTGATTTTGGAAATTATTGAAGCGGATCTTACTTGGGAGCAATTCCGGGAAAGGTTCGAGTTGAAATTTGTGCCAGAAGCTGAAAAGGTAACTTTAGCTCGGCGCTTTATTGACCATGTTCAAGGTGAATCTTCTGTGACATATTATTTCGCATCTTTTGAACCCCTCTCTAAATATGGGGTCGAGTATATTAATACCGCATTGAAGAAAAATCAATGGTTTATCTATGGTTTGAATAAGAACCTCAAAAGGCCTTTACTTTTGAAATGGAAGTTTCTTTTGATCAGCTTGTAGATACCGCTCTTTGAGTTGAAGAGGCCGATAAAGAAAGTGATGTTGAAGTTTTGGGTGCCAAACAGAACTTCAAGAACAACAAGAAGAGGCTCATTAAGTTCGAACCTAATCCTAACAAGAAAGGTAAGCAAGCAACTTCAGTAGCAAAGACTCCTACCTCTAATAGTGGAGAATGCTACAATTGTGGTTCTAAGGACCATTATGCAAATAGGTGTCCAAAACCACTTTATTGTTGCTATTGCAAAAGTTCGGGTCATCTTATATCTTCATGTCCCTAACTTCAAAGCAAGAAAGAGGGAAAGCTGAATGTTGTGCAAGCCCCTAGTAACACCTCTCTTGGTCAAGGTATTTTTCATTATGTCCTTGATGGCATTATTATGTTTTGTGATCATCCTATTCGAGTTCTTTTTGATACTGGTGCATCTTACTCTTTTATACCAAAGGAACTTGTTGATACTTTGTCTTTAAATGCTATGGGCTTGATGACGTCACTGAGAATTGCAAATCCGGTTGGTGGATCCGCAACACTCAATTTGTTTTGTAAAGATGTCGAGATTATTTTATGTGATTATGCTTTCCGAGCCGATTTGCATGTTATGCGCTACCTAGGTTTCGGAATGATTTTGGAAATGGATTGGCTTAATCGTTATGAAGCCCACATTCTATGTCCCGAGAGGACCATCTATCTTCGACATCCTCAATCTGTTAAGCAGATTTCTATTGTTCTTAAAGATTCAGATTCCAATTCGATAGCATCCTTATATTCTCTAAATCCACATGATGACGATAATGATGACAAGGAAGATGTCATTTCCCTCAATCACGTTGTTTGTGAATTTCCCGACATATTTGAGCCCGTTTTAGGATTACCACCTAAACGAGCAATTGAGTTCAGAATTAATCTAATCCCTGGAGCTCTACCTATCACTCGTCCTCCGTATCGTATGTCTAGTAAGGAAAATGGGGAGATGCGTAAACAATTATCCAAATTGGAAGTAAAACAATTTATTCATTCTAGTTCCTCTCCTTGGGGAGCTTCGGCTATCTTTGTGAAGAAAGCTGATGGTACACTTAGGCTTTTCATTGACTACCGCAAGCATAATGATCTCACCATCAAGAATAAATATCCCTTGCCTTGGATTGATGATCTATTCGATCAACTTAGCGGTGCTAGAGTCTTTTCACAGTTAGACTTAGCAACCGGTTTTCATCAACTTCGAATTGCAGAGGATAGTACTCCTTTGACATCGCTCCGTACTCGTTATGGATCTTATGAATGGCTTGTTATGCCATTTGGTTTAATAAATGCTCCAGCTTATTTCGTTGACCTTATGAATTGAGTTTTCAAAGACTTCCTCGATCGATTTGTTCTCATCTTTATTGATGATATTCTTGTTTATTGTAAAACCGAGGAAGAGCATGAAAAACATCTTCGGATTGTGTAGGAAACTCTTAGGAGAAATCAATTGAAAGCAAAAAAATTTAAGTGCCACTTTTGGCAATCCCGTGTGAAATTTTTAGGACATATTATTTATGAATCCGGAATTTCCATGGATCCTTCAAAGATTGAGGCGATTCAAAATTGGAATAGACCGGAGAGTGTGACGGAAATTCGTAGCTTTCTTGGATTGGCAGGCTATTACCCTCGGTTCATAAAAGAATTTTCTAAAATTTCCGTACCTCTTACTAGTTTGACAAAGAAGGAAGTTAAGTACATTTGGTCAGACAAATGTGAAGCTGCTTTTCAGAAATTAAAAGAACTCCTTTCCGATGCTCCTATTCTTGTGATTCCCGAAGGGAGCCAAGACTTGATTGTTTATGCCGATGCTAGTCGTGTTGGTTTGGGAGCTATTCTCATGCAAAGGGAACGTGTTATCGCTTATGCTTCTAGGCAATAGAAGCCTGCCGAGACTAGATATGCCACTCATGATTTAGAGCTCGCAGCCATTGTTTTCGCCCTTAGAATTTGGCGTCATTATCTTTTGGGAGAGAAATTTGTTCTCTACACCGATCATAAATCTTTTAGGTATTTGTTCTCTCAAAAGGAACTTAATTTGCATCAAGAACGTTGGCTCGAATTCCTTGCATCTTATGATCTTGATATTCTTTATACTCCCGGAAAGGGAAATCGTGTTGCCGATATCAGAATGGAATGATCTCGAGACTTTATCCACTTGTGAGATTCGAGAACGTGAATCCAATTCAAGTTCATCTCTTGTTTTATGTAGGCTTGAGGCTCATCCCTCTCTTTTAAACCACATTCTTGAAGCTCAAAAGCATGATCCCAAATTGGCTCATCTTAGCCAAAGTTGTAGGGATAGAAATATTGATGGTTTGAAAGACTTTGAAATCGATGCTCGTGGGGGCATTCGAAAATTTGGTAGACTTATTGTGCCGAATATTAGTGATCTTCGTAAAGACATTTTAGAATATTCTCATCGTTCTAAATTTACCATTCATCCCGGTAGTAGTAAAATGTATGCGGACATGAAACGACTATATTATTGGGATGGAATGAAATCTGATATTGCTATTTTCATTAAGCGTTGCATGACTTGCCAACTCGTTAAGGCCGAGCATCAAAGGCCTGGTGGGTTATTGCAACCTTTAGACATTCCTGTATGGAAGTGGGATCAAATTTCCATGGACTTTATTGACGGTCTTCCCCATTCTCGTTCGGGTCATGACAGTCTATGGGTGATTGTAGATAGACTGACAAAATCCACCCATTTTATTCCTGTTCGGTCCAATCAGACCGTACCTCTTTTGGCCAAACTCTATGTTAAAGAAATTGTTAAATTGCATGGAGTTCCTACTTCTATTGTTAGCGATCGTGATCCATTATTTACTAGTGGACTTTGAAAGGGTCTTTAAAAATCTTTGGGAACGAAGCTTAATTTTAGCAGCGCTTATCATCCTCAGTCCGATGGACAAACGGAGAGTGTGAATCAAACTCTTGAAGATCTCCTTCGTGCATGTGTTCTTGATTTTGGTGGAAGTTGGGAAGATCATATTTCCCTTGTTGAGTTTTCTTGTAATAATAGCTTCTAATCTAGTATTGGTATGGCACTTTTCAAGGCACTCTACGGAAGGCCATGCCGATCTCCTTCGTGTTGGCTTGAAGCTGGTGAGAAGTTGGTTTTAGGTCCAGATTTGATTTGTGATTCTACAGAAAAGATTGACCTTATTCGTCATAGGATGAAAGAAGCTCAAAGTAGACAAAATTCCTATGCCGATAACCGAAAAAGGAAATTGGAATTTTCTGTAGGAGATTTGGTATTCATTCGTGTTTCACCTATGAAGGGTGTTGTGCATTTTAGTCGATCGGGAATGTTAGCACCTAGATATATTGGCCCATTTCCCATCACCGAACGCATTGGTTCCGTGGCTTATCGCCTTTTATTACCGGCTCAATTTTCTGCTATTCATGACGTTTTTCACGTTTCTCAACTACAGAAATGCCTTAGAGATTCAGATTCTATTCTTGAACCCAGTTTTATTGAAGAAATTGAAGTTTCACCTAATTTGACTTATGAGCAACATCCTATTCGCATCATTACTACGGAGGTTAAACACCTTTGTAATAAAGATGTTCCGCTTGTGAAAGTTCAATGGTCTTCAAATCCTAAGGATTGTTCTTAGGAATCCAGAGAATTCATCGAGCGAACACATTCGGACTTACTCTCTCGTGCTCTATAAGGTGAACTTCTTACTTCAAAATTTTCTTTTGTGTTGTTATGCCGTAGAGTGTTTGTTACTCTTTATTTTCTTCTTAAGTTTTGTGAGGACGTAATTTCTTTAAGGAGGGAAGTCTGTAACAACCCGCATATTTTACGATTTTATATTTAAATGTTTTGTTTAAATATAGCATCGTTTGTTGAATTTAATGTCCAAAATGTTACTTTTTGTAAACAGTCGAATCTGGACTCGAGACCACTTCCATTGAGTTCAAAACGACGTTTACAACTTTTTTGAGTATAAACATCGTTATGTTTGGAGTTGATTATGATTTTGGTATTTTCATTTGGGCTTTGGATTTGGTTCAAGCCCACTAACCCAAACTTCTCTACCAAATAACCTAACTCCTCTACTCTTCATTCATTCTACTCCTCATTTCCTAACACTCGAGCTAAAGAGAAAAATGGGGGAAAAGAGGGGAAATTAAAATTCCTAAGCCCTAGATTCTTAGGAAATTCAAATTCAAGTTCTAAAATCGAAGAGAAGCCTAGGTAAGCATCCTCTTCATCTTCTCCATCTCAATCTCTCTTCAATTTTCAGAAATTCCTATAACCTAAATTAGGAAATTCATTTCATTTGATAATAGATTGAAGATTCTAGAGGTGTTTTTGAAGAGAAATCAATCTTAGCTTGTTTTAGAGCTTCTCATTTCTTGTTTTTGGGTTCACAGGTGAGTTTTTGAACTCACATCTATGTCTATACCTCTGATAGTTGTTAGGTATGAATTCCTAACATCTATTTCATGTTCATTTGCTTTTGATTTGAATTGGTTTGGTGAATTTTCCAATTTTTGGTATTTTGAAGTCAAAATCTATGAAAATCCTACTATGGATGTTTGGACATGTTGTTTGAAGTGTATTGAAGAGCCTATAGGGCTGGGTTGTCACTTGGCATAAATCCCTAGCCACCATCGCTCATTCGATCGCTTCCGAACCGATTTGGCCAATAATGGCCTAGGCTGATTTTTGCCCTGAGCTTCAGCTTAGATGTTTGGGAAAACACTCAGACGTCTGGGCCATCGGAATAAAGATTCCAGATATACAGCTCAGACGTCTGAGGTTATTCCCAGACGTCTAGGCGATCTAGAAGAAAATTTCCAGATTCTCAACACAGACGTCTGGGAAAAACCATAAGACGTCTGGTGTTGTTTAATTCAGCCAATTTGCCTAATTTTCAGTGGATTTCCGTTTAATCGATTTTTTGTTGATCTGGTTGGTTGTTGTCATTTATTATCGACTTTGATGACTTCTTTTCCCACATGATGGATTTGATATCGATTTTTATGGTTTTGATTCACGTCGTCGAATGTGAATTTTTGGTGATAGATTGTTTTTACAATCGTTTCTGTGATTTGTCACTTTTAAAATACAAAGGTTTCTATACTAGTAGAAAATATTTAAACTCTTTCACAAAAATGATTTCAACATTTACTTTTAATACAAAGCTTGTTTTTAAAACCGTTTTTCAGTCTATTATTATATACAAACCTTTACCTCATTCGTACGAGAAACCCAATTAAACGACTTAGCAAAACAAGTGGTACAAAACGCTTGCGTTTACTTCGTCGGTTATTTCTTAGACTTGTTCGATTGAAATCTTGTGACAATTTTCGAGTGGAAATCTACAATTTGTTCGTAAATATTTAATTTAAGCCAGTGGTTATGGTTCATCGGGTATACCGTTGTACTACGTCGTTGTTCTGGATTATTTGAGTTTCAGGTTCCTCAGGCGTACCGTTGTACTACGTCGTTGCACCAGCTCTATGGGTTAGCGACTCATGGGATAGCGTCCCGTTTGTGTTACACGTGTTGGTGAGTTTTCATACTCCCGTTTATGATAGGCCTCCCCCTTTTTGTGATTTCTGTATTTCTAATTGTTGATTTCTAGAATTTTTGTTTCACCAATATTTGTGATTTGCATTGATAAGCTCTATCAATATTTGCGATTTGGTGAATAAGCTAAAGAATATGACATTCTTTTTGGTGTTTGAGAAAACTTGGGATACTGTATGATTTTTGTTGTTATCATATATTTTTTGTCATATCTCTTATTCTATCTAATCTTACATGATAATTATAGCTAGACTGATCCGTTTATTATTTTTATTCTTAAATAATACTTGGGTCAGACCGAGGTGTTTCAGGTGCTTCCACTTGACTTCTTATTAGGGATCATCATCTGACTTTTGTCTGACTACTTTAGCTTAGTAGTTTTTGGTTTTTATAGATTCGAGATAGAGACTTCTTGATGTATACATATTCTTTTGTCTTGCACCTGTACCTATTCTTTTGTGATGTAGTGGATCTTGTATGACCACTACTTTGATATACACTTCTATGTGTTATATTCATATCTGTTTCCGCCTTAGTGATATGAATATCTGTGACTGATTTATGTTATGCTTATTTTATATTTGTTTCCGAAGGCCGCATAGCCACTATGTAGTAGCTTTGAGTTTGTATTTGATATGTCAGATTTCCTCTTAAAATGAAATGCATATCACACTATCTGACATATCGGTACTCGTACAAAGCAATTACATAGATGGTCGCTCCTCAACAGCCTTATTCTTCATGCTAGTTGACAGCATTACCCAGTAGTGTCCTTGGCTAGTGCGAGTATAGAGGTGGGGCATCACAGTTTCCCTTATGCACTATATCCCTTTTATCTATTATTAATATCATGTTCTAGTTAGCCTGACCCATGTATTTATTACTCGGGTCAGACCGAGTTGCAGGTTAGGATATTTGGACTTTTGCTAGCTACCTTTTTTGGACTTCACCATCGACCCTTAGATAGGAGTCATAGTTTTGTTGTAGTCTTCTAGTTATGGACTTTGTTGTATATTCTTTTGCGGGGATGTATGTATATATATTGTGGTTGAATACCACTGATGACTCGTTGTATTATGTTTGTTGTATGTGTATATGTATATCATCTGTGTTGATGTTCTGTGCTTTGTGATTGATATTGTTATTATGTTTTGTTTCTGAATCGATCCTGTAGCCACCATAGTAGTGTATTAGATAGGAATTATGTATGTCGAACACTTAAGTCTAAATGAAAAAAATGAGTACCAAATCGACATACTTAGCTCTTATCTAATGCAAGACTATGATGGTCGCCCTTAACCAGAAATATTCTCCGCATTAGCAGACAGAATTACCCAGTAATTCTCTTTGTTAATGTGGGTCTCAAGGTGGGGCATCATGGCTTGGTATCAGAGATGGATTCAGAACAAAATGTAATAAACATAGTACAGTATACACAATTACTATACATCAAGTATAATAAAAGTATAAACATCATCCCCAAATCATAGCTGAACCCAATCTTGTCCTTAACCTTTTGTGTCCATTGCGGGTAGATAGAAAGGAATATGTCTAGGAATGTTAATTTTAAATTCCGTAGTATTCCTTATTTAATGAATATGAATTGCTAATATCTACCCCCTGTGAATAATCCTATTTTATCTTAACTTTCAGCTAATGGCTGGAAGAGTACGAGGTCGCACTTCGGAGGCGGGACTATCCAGTGGTTCTCGTCCCGAAGGAGTTTGTATGTCGACCGATCAGATTCTTAAGCTTCTTAGGAGCACTCAGCCTCCCGCTCCAGCTCACTCCTCTCCTCCATGCAAATCCACATTTGCGCGTATGTGCAGCGACTTCACCCATTACGGAGGCAAGCCGTTCAAAGGCTCTGAGATAGTTTTAGAGGTTCAGGCTTGGCTTCGTACATTCGAGCATATCTTTACTCGCATGGAGATCTCCGATCATCACCGTGTTCTTATGGCATTGAGTATGCTGCAAGATCGAGCACTAGATTTGTATGAGCTCCTTATAGCCGAGATGGATGAGTCCACACTTACATGGCAGCATTTCAGAGACCGTTTTGAGCTTAAGTTCGTGCCAGAATCTGGGAAGGCTTTCCTTGCCCGTCGCTTCCTCGAGTTGAAGCAGGGTAAATCCTCCGTTTCAGATTATGTATCCTCCTTTGAGTCCTTATCCAAGTATAGACTTGAGTTTATTAGCACACCATACAAGAAGAATCTTAAGTTCGTTTCTAGACTTAAGAAATATTTGAAGAAGTCGCTCATGCTTCAGATTAAGCTCTCGTTCGAGGAGGTGGTGGATTCGGCGCTTCACCTCGAAGCCGTCGAAAAGGAAAGGGATATAGTGACGAGGCCGAGGTTCGAAAGAACCCATATAAGAAGAAATTCCCTTTTCAGAGATCTAAATCCTTTCCTCCAAGGAAGAAGAATAAGCAAGGCAGTTCTGGTTCTCATCCTCATGCAACACCTCTTTCAACTAGAGTCTTAGCATGCTTCAACTGTGACTCTCGAGATCATCTAGCTAGAGATTGTCCCCATCCTCGCAAGTGTCTTTATTGAAAGTAAGAAGGACATATGATCTCCTCATGCCTTAAGAAGAAGAAGGGTTCTCGTTCTGGTAATTTGAATGTGGCGAAGGCTTATAGTAGTGCATCTCAGCCTCGAGGTATATCTTCTACCATTCTAGAGGGTTCTATTTTGTTCCATGATTGTTTTATTTGAGTTCTCTTCGATAAGGGTGCGTCGCATTCATTTGTATTAAAGGAACTCGTTGATACTTTACAGTTGGATGTTTCTGGCTTGATTACTTCTTTGAGGATTACGAATCCTATTAGGGGATCCACAACCCTTAGTATGCTTTGTGAAGACGTAGAGATTCTTATATGTGGTTTTCATTTCCGTGCGAATCTGCATGTGATTCCTTTTCCTGGGTTCGATATGATATTGGGTATGGACTGACTATTTAGATACGGTGCCAGGATTCTATGCTTAGAGAGAGTTTTATATCTTCGATATCCTAACTCACTTGCTCAGTTGTCTCTTATTTTTCGGGACGTCGATCGTAATTCCGAAGCTTCTCTATTTTCTCTCGAATCTCGAGATGATGATGATGATGTGTCTCAGATTCTTGTTGTTCATGATTTTCCAGATTTATTTGAGCCTATTTTGGGTTTTCCACCCAAGCGGGCTATCGAGTTCCACATTGACCTTATTCCAGGCGCGCAACCAGTTAGTCGTCCTCCCATGAGGATGTCTACAAAAGAAAATGAGGAACTCAAGAAGCAACTTTTAGAGCTTGAGGCCAAGCATTTCATTCGATCTAGTTCTTCTCCGTGTGAAGCCACGGTGGTATTCGTGAGGAAGTCCAATGGGACTCTTAGGCTATGCGTTGATTATCGCAAGCTTAATGAGTTGACCATCAAGAACCGTTATCCCTTGCCAAGGATCGACGATATGTTCGATCAGTTGAGTGGTTCTAAGGTCTTCTCCCAACTTGACCTAGCCACCGGATTTCATCAGCTCCGAGTTGCGGAAGACAGCATTCCCCATACGGCATTCTGCACTCGATATGGATGATATGAGTGGCTCGTCATGCCGTTCGGTTTGATGAACGCTCCTGTTTATTTCGTCGACCTTATGAATCGAGTATTCTGGGAATATCTCGATAAGTTTGTTCTTGTATTCATCGACGACATTATTGTGTATTCTAAGTCTGAAGCTGATCATGCTCATCACCTTAGAATTGTTTTGAGTACACTTAGACAGCATCAACTTAAAGAAAAACTTTCTGAGTGTCATTTTTAGGAAAAGAAAGTTAAATTCTTAGGCCACATTGTTTCTTCTGAGGGCATTTTGGTCGATCCATCTAAGATCGAAGCCATCCAGAATTGGAAGAGGCCTGAGAATGTTCATGAGATTTGTAGCTTTCTCGGATTGGCGGGTTACTATCGTCGATTCATTAAAGACTTTTCCCGTATTGTGCTTCCCTTGACTAGCCTTACGAGGAAAGGCGTTCGCTTCATTTGGTCCGATAAGTGTGAGGCTTCCTTTCAGAGATTAAAAGAGCTTCTCACTAATGCTCCTATTCTTATAGTTCCCGAAGGAAATCAGGATATTATTGTTTATACCGATGTCAGTCATAGTGGCCTCGGTGTGGTTCTTATGCAGAGGGATCGGGTAGTTGCCTATGCTTCAAGGAAATTACGTCCGAACGAGGTTCGGTACGCTACCCATGAATTAGAGCTAGTCGCCATTGTCTTTGCCTTGAAGATATGGCGTCATTATATGTTGGGTGAACAATTCACTCTCTTCACCAACCACAAGTTTCTCAAGTATCTATTTACCCAGAAGGAGCTCAACATGCGACAACAACGTTGGCTCGAGTTTCTAGCTTCATATGATTTCAAGATTCAGTATACCCTTGGCAAGGGGAATCGAGTTGCTGATGCTTTGAGTCGAAAGCATTCAGCTATTGTTTCCATGATGCTTGCAGAATGGAAAACTCTTGAGACTCTTTCTATGTGTGATCTTCTTGATCGTGCTTCCACTTCAGACTATCATGTTCTATTATATAGCATGGAAACTCGTCCTACTCTTCTAGATTGGATTACTGAGGCTCAGCGGCAAGACTCCGATATATCTGCTCTTATTCAGAAGTGTAAGTCTGAGTCCCACGATGATATTGAGATGAGGGATTTCAGCATCGATATTCATGAGTTTCTTCAAAAGAAGAACCGTTTAGTCATGTCTTCTATTCCAGAACTTAGGCGGGACATTCTAGCTGAGTGTCACCATTCTAACTATACTATCCATCCTGCCAGCAGCAAGATGTATGCTGATATGCGTCGTCTATATTATTGGGAAGGCATGAAGCGAGATGTGGCAAGTTATGTAAGCAATTGCATGACTTGTCAACTTATTAAGGCCGAGCATCAGCGACCCAGTGGTCTTCTTCAGCCGTTAGAAGTTCTATTATGGAAGTGGGACCAAGTCTCTATGAATTTCATCGATGGCTTACCTCATTCCTGGTCGGGCCATAGTAGTATTTGGGTTGTTGTGAACTGTCTCACCAAGTCTTTACATTTCATTCCTATTAAGTCTAATAGGACGACATCTCTCTTATCGAAGCTTTATATTATGGAGATCATGTGAGGTATTCCTACTTCTATTGTATGTGATCGTGATCCTCTCTTCACGAATCACCTTTGGCAAAGTCTCCAGCAAGCTTTAGGCACAAAGCTTAACCTTAGCACTGCATATCACCCACAGTCTGATGGACAGACTGAACGAGTGAATCGTATATTGGAAGATTTGCTTCGTGCTTGTATCCTTGATTTTGGTGGTAGTTGGGAGGATCATCTTCCTCTAGTTGAGTTTACTTACAATAACATCTACCAATCTTCTATCGGCATGGCTCCTTTCGAAGTCTTATATGGAAGGTCATGTCGTTCTCCATCTTGTTGGCTAGAGTCTGGGGAAAAGCTCCGTTTTTTCCTTGAGTCTATTCATGAATCATCTGAGAAGATCCATCTTATTCGAGAAAGAATGAAAGAGGCTCAGAGTTGACAGAAATCCTACGCGGACAACCGTAGGAGGCCTCTTGAGTTCTCAGTGGGTGATCTTGTTTATATTCGAGCTTCTCCTCTGATACGCTTTAGCCAAACAGGGAAATTGGCACCACGCTATATTGGGCCATTTCCTATTACAGAGCATATCGGTCCTGTTGCTTACCGAGTAGCACTTCCCGATCAGTTTTCTGGAGTTCACGATGTATTTCACGTCTCTCAGTTGAGGAAGTGTCAATGAGATTCCAATTCTGTGCTTGATACTCGTGCATTATAGAAGCTTGAAGTCTCTCCTGATATATCATTCGTGCAGCATCCTGTGAGAGTTCTTGCTTTGGAGGTTAGGCGCCTTCGAAACAAGAGTGTTCCGCTAGTGAAGATTCAATGGTCCGATCATACCAATGACTGCTCCTGGGAAACTAGAGAATTCATCGAGCGATCGTATCCTGGATTCTTATCTTCTCACGCCGAAGGTAAGAATTTTTCCACTTCAAGCAATCTAAAATTCCTTGTTTGATGAAATAAAATTGAGTTGAATACAGTTCTTCCCATAAAATTGCAAGGACGCAATTTTTATAAAGAGGGGAATCTGTAAAAACCCTGGTATTGGTGATTGCCTGTAATAGTTATAATTTAATATTGAGAATAAAATGAAATGGAGAAGATAAATTTGGTTAAAAATTGTTTATTTCAAATAAACATTGGGGTTGAGATAAATATTGGGTTTAAAATTTGATTGTATGGAGATTTAGTTAAATAAATTGCAAATATTGGAATTTTGTTAAATTTGAGTTAATAAATTAAATAAGTGATGTATTTCAACATTTAATTGTTGAAATAAATCTAAATTGATGAAAATAAAGTTTTAAAAACTTTACTTTGAGAATTTGGAGAGAAAATGATCATTTATTGATTTCATTTGAGTAAATGTTGTAATATTGGAAATTCTTGCCAATATTAATCTTTTATTGATTTTAAAAAGGAGAAATATGAAGTAATTATGTATTTTATTAATACAAAAGATGAAATGTTGTTTAAAAGCAATATTTTGGTGTTTAAATAAAGTTAGAATGATTTATTGTAATTTATTTGACAAGAAAACAATTCTTGTATAAATTATTGTATTAAAAATGGTGTATTTACAATAAAATAGTGTAAATTGTGTAATATTGACAAAAATAAGGTTTTATTGTTAAAAATAACTTTTTATAGTTGAAATAAATTTTATTTTGTGTAAATAACAATTTCAGTTACATACAAATTGGTTGTACATATTTCATTTGGATTTAAAATTTGAGAAACTAGTGTATATGTTGATAATAAAGGTTAAAAGTGTGCATATCTTAACATTTTCTCTAAGTATAAATGGAGTTGGGCATTTTGGGTTAGATTTGGATCCATTAACCCTTAATCTGGATAAATCTGGTAAGAGGAAAACATACAGTACTTTGTTTTCCTTCTTCCTTATCAAAAACAAAACTTCACAGTAAAAGAAAATAAGAGAAAATAATGGCCCCTTCAACTAAAATCAAATTCCACTCAAAAATTGCTACAAATAAAAGAAGAAAATCACTAAAATAAGATTATACAAGGTAATATCCACCAATACTGAAGAGTTTCATCAAAAATCTTAGAAATTGATATGAATTTGTCTGTAACATTCTGTTTTTGTTCTGCATGCTTCTCTTTTAGCTAATACAGGTCCTGGAAGCTCCTCTTCATCACAAAAGCTTGCAACTTGACTCTGAAATCACACAAACCTTTTCTAAATCGCCAAGGTGAGTATAATACTCACAACTTCTAGCTAGAAATGAGATTTGCAGAGAATAATCGTAGAAACTGCTCACTGTATATGAATATTTCTCTATTTTTGTTCTGTGAACTTATCTTTTCTGGTTGCTACTTTAAGCACCTATAACTTCTTGATTTTATCTCGAATTACTACCGGATCTTTTCCGGATTGTAGTTTAGTTGTCAATCCGTGTGCATTTCAAATTTCATCCCAAAACTCAATCGTTTGATATGTCAAAATGCCACTGGAAATTCAATACGAGCCAGAAAATCATCAACTGAAGCAGTCTGTAGTCTGGGTCGACAGGGAGGCCGAACGAGCACCCAACCAGGTCGACAGGCCGGTTGACCTGGCCTTTGGGTGGTCGTCCTTGGGGTCGACAGGCCCAAATGATGGGTTGACCCCCGTGTCGCCCAGTGTACGTGAAGTTTGTGGCCTTATTTCCATTACTTTCTGCAGCATTTTCTTCCCTTTGCTATGCTTTTTGCCACTATTCTTATGCAATTTTGAGATGTTTCTGATTGTGAATAAGGGCTATGATGTCTACCAATAGACTAGACAAGATTTGGAGGAATTTGAACTTTAAATTTGAATTAAATTTGAGTATCGATTTTGGAGTGTTTTCAATGTTTTTCTTCAATTTCGAACACCGTTTCTTCCAAACAAATTTTGAGATAATTTTTAAATAAATTGGCTTTTGAAATTATTATTATAAAATATTTTTAAAATTATTTTTTCAAATTATTTTAATGTATTTAAAATATATTTATTTCCTATAATAAGGAGAATTTTCAATAAATTATCTTCAAAATGATTTCGAACAATTGATTTAAAATCCCGTTTTCTCAAGTAAATTACTTTATAAATAATATATATTATTTCTATATTTTTCAGACGTATAAGAAAGAGAATTAAACGATTTAGTAAAACACGTGGTATGGGACACATGAGTTTACTTTTTCAGTTAATACCAGACTTGTACGATCGAAACAATTCGAGTATATTGATTGAGCTGATATTTTAGATTTGCCATTTTATGCCGTATTTTGAGATTTATTATTCCTATTTTTAGGAAATATCTGAGGTAGCCAATATTTGGTGAGATTAATGGTCCGAGATCTCCTATTTTAGGAGTTATATTCTATTAGAACCATATATATATATATTGTTTTACTTGCCGATGAGGCGAGGAAAGTCTTGAGTTGAGATTTCCTTATTTTAGGAATTTTGGTTTGTGAAAAACCATCATGAAGTTCTATTACACTTGCCGATGATACGAGGCAAGATATGAGATTTCTGAGATTTGTGATTTATTTTTATGATGTGGAATTAACTAGCGGTTAGTAAACCGTTTAGTGCGAGCGTATGGTATGGGATGCACATTAACACTTTTCGGGTTCCTATCTGAGAGTTTGTAACACGTCCATGAGTATGCCAGTGCTATAGACCTTCGGGTCATCTGAGATATGTGACTTCGGTCACCACGAGTTATGTGACTTCGATCACCATGAGTTATGTGACTTTGGTCACCACGAGTATGACTTTCGAGTCCATGAGATAGGTACCTAATTTATATATATATAGCACTGGACAAGAGTTTGGCACGTGCAGCATTGCTTCGGCATGCAATCAGGGATCTGGCCAATCCAGGTTTTTTGAGTTTTCTGAGTTTTATTATGATTTCACCATTTTGAGATAGCTTTGTTACATCGATAGCCTAGAGCTAAATGAGATGTTATGTATATATGGTGATTTCATTTTTATGAGATTTGAACTCTTTTTAGAGTTCTATGAGATTCGAGTTTTGGAGATTTTGATGTTTTCTCCTATGGCTTTTGTGTTGCTTACTTGTACTTATATTCGTTACCCTTGTATGTAAATCCTTTATGTTGAGTTAAGCTACTTCATGAGTACCCTTAAGATATTATTAGACCTTCACTCTTGACATTGTAAATAGAACTTTACCTATATCATTCCTTTCTAATTAAAGGAAGGTTTACCTTTTTGCACTTATATCCCTTTTATCTATTGCTAATATCATGTTCTAGTTAGCCTGACCCGTGTATTTATTACTCGGGTCAGACCGAGTTACAGGTTAGGATATTTAGACTTTTGCTAGCTACCTCTTTTGGACTTCACCATCGACCTTTTGATTGGAGTCATAATTTTGTTGTAGTCTTCTAGTTATGGACTTTGTTGTATATTCTTTTGTGGGGATGTATGTATATATATTGTGGTTGAATATCACTTATGACTCATTGTATTATGTTTGATGTATGTGTATATGTATATTATCTATGTTGTTGTTCTGTGACAACCTGCAAATCCGTACCCTTTGAATCGACAATAAACCACACATGTCCGACCCAAAAAACACAGACTGATGGAAAGTCAAGAGAAAAAAAAGAAGAGAGAAGAAGAGAAGAGAAGAAAGAACAAAACAGAACAATACAAAATCTCACATCGCAGTGGAAAACATATAATATCATATCAATGATCTTTACAAACATAAACTATATATACATACATCAATAAGAGTCAACAATCAATCAATAGTTATCAGCCAAGACAGTTATAATAATCTGTCCTCACAAATGCTGATAATATACAACAACTAAGCACAATGCAGCGGATAATCAAACAGATACGTGTATACGAAAATGAAGATCTCCAGCTCTCCTGCTGAAGCTCCAAAAGCACCAATCTGAACCTGTAAATATACTCGGTCTGACCCGAGCATTGAAATGGAAGAATGCCCGGATCAATCTGGTAAACCAGCGTGAGAAACACAATCAACTAAATTTATTAGATTACCAAACTTATCCTTTATCAAAACAAAAGTATCTCGTAGGACAAGTCCACACATAAACACGGACATGTTTTTACCTTACGATAACTAAAACATATCATATCAAATCCTCTGATATTATAGTAGTGTCTACTATATACAGATAATATTAATCATAGTCGAAATTTTTACATTGATCAAATTCCATCATATAGCCCAATTGGGTAATACAATCAAAATGGCGGGTATGTAATGGAGTTTGGATTTCCATACAAATGACCAGGTGAAGGGACTACCTTCCTAAGGGGTACACCTCTAGATGGATGTCCCGAGAAACCATCACAAAGTTTCTCTACCAACACAAGACCAACCCACCTCTATAACTAGATGGTACCGAATATGTCATCCTCCGGTCGTTACCGACCTTTAACCGAGGGCCTCGAAGCATACAAACCACAATAATCAGATACACGACGTCATAGTGTGTAAAGATATATCTAGAAGAGGATGATCATACCCTGATGGGAGCGACCCACTTAGCCCTGCTGCATCTAACCCTATTTTGGTCATTTCCGGTTGATGAGGCCAGAGAGGTAACGATTACCTTTCACAATCACAATCACATCACTTTGAATGCCACACGGCCATTTCCGTTGACTACTAATTGCCTTCCACAAAAATACAACCCTTGAGCTCGTACGTCTCAAGGAGGGTGTTAAGCTAAGAGAAGTTGCCTTCTCCGCCACCACTGATATACGTTTGTAAAAACTAATGTACGTAATATGTAGAAATGCAATGTCAGACAAACATCCATACAAGTTGTCCAGGAACAGGGCAAACTGAAGGTACTTTCCTACCACATCCTATTGGGAAATCCCTAGAATTAGTAGCGAATAGTCCTCGCATTGGATATTTCATAATGAAGAGACCACTACTACTGGATGTATATTGGGATTTTAACCCCAAACGATCAACAAGCAGCCCCCCACTATGAAACTCCGAAATATCAATATCATCATAAGCAACTTGCACAATCGTGGCATATACATTGGTCCGAAGTGGTTTTCAGATAAATCTGATCCCGATCTCTTCGCACCAACAACACAATCTCAACCTCACACTGAAACTAAGTCTCATAGACTTATCACGTTTCCAACTTTCAACTTGCTATCCTTCGGGCCAAGAAGGAAGCTCGATAAATTGGAGTAATACTCCGCACTATACGAATCATCATCCTCAACACAAACGATAATCAAGTCTACATAGAAGGCTACATACTAAGTGTATGACTAAATAGTTCCCACATCAAGTCGAGGAACTAAAATATGGCCAATACTTGATAGTCGGTTATTTAACTATCAAAGCAAACAAACAAATATTTAGCACCATAAACAATCACTAGGCCCTTTAATTAATCTTTTATTAATTAAATCATTTGCCAAATATTCACTTCAAATTATCTTTAAAAAGATAGGATGTGGTAGAAAAGTACCTTCGGTTTGTCATGTTCCTGGAGCACTTGTATGGACGAATGGCTGACTTTGCATTTCTAGATCGCATTGATTGATCTCTATGAACGTATCATCTGTTGTTAGGGGAGAAGGCAACTTCTCTTCGCTTAACACCCTTTCCTGAGACGTACGAGCTCTGGAGTTATATGTTTGTAGAAATCAATTGTGTGATTGTGAAATGGCAAAGTGGCATTCAAAGTGGAATATGTTCTATATAGAAGGTAATCGTTACCTGAAAGCCTCACACCCGGGAATGGTGAAACATAGGATGCTTTAATGCTAAGTGGCTCGCAACCACTAGGGAAAGAAATCACCTTCTAGATCTATAAAATTTCTACCCACTATATCATTGGGTTTAAATAAAGTGTTGTATGCTATGAGACGTCGTGGATAGGTCGGTAACGGTCAAGTGATGTAATACTCGATGTTATTCGTCTAATTTTTAGATAGGCCTATCTTAATTCGCATGAGGACCAACATAGGGGCCTCAGATGAATACCTCTAGAAATGCATTATACGAAAGGTAGTCCATTACCTTGCTATTTAGTTGGAAATCCAATCTCCAATAAGTGCCTTTGGTTTTGTTTTCTAGAACCTTAAATAATTTGGTTTGGAATTCAATATAGTAACAATTTCGTCTAAGATTCATAAGTTTACTTGCAAATGTTTTCAAAAGAATGTCACTAAAAATATATTACCAAATTTCCACGTAAAAATGTTTTGGTTATCATATGTTCCGTGTTTATGTGCGACGTGATCTTATGAGATACCTTTTGTTTTCAAACGTTCATATTTTGAGTTTCTCACACCCGTCCTATGACTGACCCGGAGTTTATTTCCCTTTCCTTAAGCTCTAGGTGCCTAATTTTTCCTTATAGCCTAGCAGTTATGTTTAGTTAGAAGAAATCTGGAAGAGCTTGGAGCATAAAGGTAAAAGATTTTTCAATAGACTATTAACTCTTTCCCACCATACTTGTGTACTACTATATTTCGCTTTTGTACGGAAAAAGATCTATAACTGTCCATGTTTAACTCTGACAAATATATTTTAAATTTCCACTATAAAGATTTTATATATATTGAAATAATATATGTTATTCCATTCATGTAAGATTCTGTTATATGTCTATTTTTTCTTTTAGTCTTAAGGAACCGCTTCTTGGGCACTCAGATTTGCGGCATGTAAATACCGAGGATGTATTAGCGTTGATTTCCAAAGGTGGAAGAAACGAGTCCTCACATGACATGATTGCTATGGATTTTTACTATGCTTTGATCATCAAGTTTGGTTATTTAATATAGTTGTTTAATTATGTAAACAAGTCACGTTAAATACACGTCGATATTACACAAGGAAATCACTTTTTGAATCAAGTTATAAAGTGATATGGAATCATTAAACCCCTTTGAAATGATTTAAAGTTATTTATAAAATATTTCTAAACACTAAAATCACATTTGGTGAAGTTTTGACAGGTTATGAAAATTGGGTCAAAAATAGGCGCGTCACGTAACGACGGTTCGCGATTTTGCATCATAGGAAGTTAAATCCATTTATATGATTGATTCAGAGTCGGAATTCTTTGTAATAAGAAGTTTTCGAACTCTTATAATCATAGTACTCAAACAAAAGAAAAATATCAAGATTTCGTTTAGTAGATTTTGACATAGGAGCAAATCAAGTTTTCAAAATAGTTGCGCTTTGGCAGTTCGGAAACTAAAGTGATAAATTCTTTAAAAGTGATACTTTTAATTCTTTAAAAATATGATATAAATTCTATAAATATTTTAAAATGTTTTAAAAGTGATGCAAGTTATAAAAATGGATTTCTAAATGATAAAAGAGTTGTTTTGATAAAATAAGCTTAAAAGCACTATCCGCAGCACTATTCGCAGCACTTTTGGCAGCACTTTAAATAACTTTTGAAATATAGCTTTAAACTTAAGTATTCTTTTCCAAATCTTTTATAAATGTTTTCAAATAAATAATTAAGTATTTTGAAGATGATTTGAAGGATTTATAATTTATTTAAAAAGTTTAAATAAATTATATAAAGGACTTATAATTTTTTTTAATGGCCTTTGATCCCTCCTTACCGCTTCCCATGCTTTCAAACATCCCACCAACTGTTCCTCTCCTGTCACCTCATGTACCACCCTTCCCTGAGCCACCTGACCCTGTCCCTCCTCCTCCTTCAGCTAACCCAATCCCTCCTTCTCCTTCAATTGTCCCTCCTTCTGTTCCGACCAACTCCTCTCTTTGTCACTACACTCCTTCTCCCCCAACTCCCTCTCCACTATGGAATTCCCTTTTTAAAGCTAAACCATGCAATGCATTATAGTACTGTCTAATACAAGTACCACTGGTGTTTGATGGTGAAGTCATGGTACCACTTGAGAATGTAATTAAAGCGGGCAATGCAGTTTGGGGCGACTATTTGGTAGGATTTTTTCTTGATAAACCACTATCGTATCTCACTTTAATTGCTCACCTAAAGAGAGTATGGAAATTAAAAGATTCAATAACTATTAAATCTGATGGATTTCTGTTCCTTTTCAATCTGTCTTGTGATGAAGATAGAAGGAAAATTATTACATCCGATCCAATAATCATGAGGAACACATTATTCATAGTTAAACAATGGGATCCAACTGTAGGAAATACTTGCAGTATGATTAAATCTGTTCCAGTGTGGGTTAAAATTTCAAATATCCCTTTATATTCATGGTCTCACTTGGGTATTAATTGGCTGGCATCAAGACTGGGTAGGTTTATATGTATGGATCAGCAGATAAAAAGTTTGGAAAGAATATGTTATGCCAAATGTATGGTTGAAATATCGCAATCAATGGAATTGTTGGATGAATTTTCAATGAGGTTGCTTGACGGTTCTAAGCAGATAGTGAAAGTAGATTACCTATGGAAGCCAGAAATTTGTATAAATTGTAATGAATTTGGTCGTATGACTGATAAATGTATGAAAACTAAACTGAATTATGAAGAGAATGCATGTTTAGAGGAGGAGAAACCAAAAGAATACAATGAGAAGAAAAGTGAAAATGAGGCAGTTAAAAGGGTTTATAAAAAAAGTAGGTGTGGAAAAAGTTGATCATAAGGCAGCAAAAATGAAAAGTGTAATTGATGGAAATAAGCAAAAAGAAAATGAAAAAAAATGAAGCAGTGGCCAAAGCAGATGATGCCAAAAAGATAAAGCCGGCCAATATACATGTGAACACTGATGAACACAACAACACTCAAAAGATAAATGAAGAACCCATCTATACAAGTAATAGATTTCAGGTGTTGATGAATGAAAATGAGGCTGAAGCATGCTATGAAATCAATGATAATGAAGAACAAGGAGAGGAGGGAGAAATCATAAGTAAAGAGCAGTCAGATTTGAATGTTGATGAAGCACATGTGCATACACCCACTCATGTGCATATTGAAAAGGATGTGCAAGCAAATGACAAGTATCGGGGAAGAACACCACAAAAACCAAGTGAACCACAAGCATACTTGGACATGACTCGAAGCACAGCCCAAAGTACACATGAAGCTGAATCACATTTCTGTAAAGTTCGGAAAAATAAAATTAAGCAATTGTACTTGACAATGCAAGAAGCTCCCACCACCATCAAACTATCCTCCCCCTCTGCACCTTTCTACACTTTTACCAGCTCCATGCCTGGCTGGACCACCCCACCCCCATCACCAAAGATTTCTCCAACCATTACCATAACCGACAAGATGAAAAATAAGGGTCCTAATTAAAAAATTGTTGGCAACACTCACCATGCCTCTAGAAAGAGGGGATCTCCTTCAACAAGGAGCATGAAAAATGTAGTTCACCAATAATTGAAGTATATTAAATGATGCATAACTATGTAATATGGAATATAAGAGGAACACATTCCCAAACAAAGCTTAACAAAGTTAAGTATCTGATCTACCATCATAACATATCACCTTTTGCAATTCTAGAAACAAAATTGAATGAAACACTAACTATCAAAGCAACCAAGCACATCAATCCATCATGGACTCTCTACCATAATCTGAATGAAGCATCCTATGGTCGTATAATGGTTATCCATGACCCATAAGTTATGTCATTGTCCACTGTTCTTTCAACAGATCAAGTTATACACTTCCATGTGTTCATGTGCAATTCCAATACTTCCTTTTATTTATCCATTATTTATGCTCATAATTCAATGAACTCAAGACAATCTCTCCTTGACCTTCTTCCTGCCTTCAGGTAAAATTCTCATCTCTGGCTTGTCTTTAGGGACTTCAACTGCTATCTTGACTTGCATGACAAGCAAGGTGTCACCCCCCTTCTCCCAAAAGATATTCTCCCTCTCAACAAAGCAATAAATGTATCATGTTTGCTGCCAATTCAAAGAACTGGTCCAAGGTTCTCATGGAATAACAGAAGTAGATCTGGTATTAGAACTTTCACCAACATAGATCGTTCCTATGCAAATTTCCAAGCTTTACCTTCATGGCCAACCATGTCATCCTTTCTACCCCAGCCTGTTTTATCAGACCATTCCCCAATAATCTTTTCCTCGGGACAGAAACCATTAAAGGAAAAAAAAAGCTTCAAATTTTATTATACTTGGGTCCACGAACCCGAGTATACTAGTATAATACAAAATGCTTGGGCTCAAAATTTTAATGAAAACCCTATGTTTAATTTTTGTAGGAAATTAAGAGCAACAAAAACTGCCTTAAGAGCATGGTCTAAGGACAAGTATGGTGATGGATTCTTGAAATCAACAATTCTAAGAAAAAAACTCAAAGAAGCTCAAGATTACACGATGTCCGATCCAACTGATATTGATGCAGCTGGTACTGATAAAAAATATTTTGAGGAGCTTAATCAAGCATTAAGTATTGAAGGGAAAATGAGGAGGCAACAACTGAGGTAAAAATGGGTTAATGAAGGGGATAACAATACTTCTTTTTACCATGCTACCATAAAGGTTAAACAAGCAAGGGAGCAGACCAATACCATATATGATGAATTTGGGGTCCTGCATTCTACCCCACATGAAGTCGACAATGCTCTTCTCAACTACTACAAAAATATGTTTGGAAACTCTGATGATTTCATCCCAAATATTGAAGAGCTTACTTACATACAACTGCCTAGAGTGAATCCTGAAGAAGCTGCCAATCTAGTCAATAAAGTCGGTGATCAAGAAATAAAAGAAACACTTTTCACCATGAATAGGAATTCCAATGGAGGCCCAGTTGGATTCAATGTTCAATTTTTTATCCACGGTTGGGACACAATCAAGAAGGATTTTTTAAAAGCAGTTCATAATTTTTTTGATAAATTCAAACTGCTAGGGGAAGTGAATGCAACTAATCTTGTTCTTATTGCAAAAACCCTGCCTTTCACCTTTGTAACTTCTTTTAGACCAAGTTCATGCTGCAATGTAATGTATAAGTGCATTTCAAAAATATTAGCAACCAGACTTGTGGCAGTTCTTAGCGGAATCATTTCCAAAAACCAATCATCCTTTCTGCCTAAAAGATATATCCTTGACAATGTCATGATAGCCCATGAATTACTCAAATGGTATGGTAGAGTCCAAGCTACCCATAATGCCATACTCAAACAGGATTTAAAGAAGGCCTATGATAGTATACACTGGTCATCAATTGTGAGAATTAGGGTAGTAATGAGATTTCTAAAGGTTTTTACGGCATGGATTTACAGGTGCATATCAATCCCCTCGTTCTCGATAAAATACAATAGCTTTACTTTAGGATTTTTCAAGAGTAAACAAGGAATCAGACAGGGTGATCCTATCTCATCCTATTTATTTATACTTGTAATGGAAGTTTTAACTACAATTTTGACAAAGAGGTATATAGACAGGGAAATAAGGTTTCATGCAAAATGTAAATTCCCTCATATTTCATCCCTGCTTTTTGCCGATGATATTATGATATTTACCAAGCCTGATTAGGTCTCCATAGTAAATATAATTGCAACCCTAGATAAATTCTACCTTATTACTGGTTTGAGGCTTAATACAACTAAGTCACAAATTATAACTTCAGGAACTTCTGAAGTTGTAGCTCAACAAATATTGGCCTTTTTAGGATTGCAACCAATGAACAATAACATGTCCTACCTTAGGCTTCCTCTCTGCTCCTCAAGAATTACAACCATGAACTGCCTGCCTTTGTACTCTAGAATTTGTAACTTGATGAACTGTTGGGCCAACAGATTTCTTTCACAAGCTGTAAGACTTGTTTTATTCAAATCTGTTATATCATCAACGATGGTGTATTGGTCTAGAGTTTTTATACTGCCCAATAAACTATTGAAAATGGTTAGAAGTGCTATGTTGATATTCTTTTGGACTGGCTCAATCCACTAAAAAAATTAGTCCCATACTCCTTTGCAAAATTAGAGTTGCCAAAAAATAAAGGAGGGCTTGGAATTTTTAACTTACAATTATAGAACAAAGCAGCCTTTAGTTTTCATTTTAATGCCTTGCTTGGTAGTGCTGACAGCTTATGGATTGAATGGACAAAAAAGTACAATCTGGGTAGTAGGAAATTCTAGACTATGGAAGTTCCCCAAAATAGCAGCTGGACATGGAGAAAGTTGCTGGATTTAAGGACAACCTTCTCCCCTTTCATTAAATTTAGACTCTCCCATTCCAGTGCATTAAGCTTCTGGGATAAACCATGGATGGACTATAGCCTCATTCTGGGGAAAAATTTTACTCCCCACCAAATAATCCAGTCTGGAGTTAGTAGAGCTGCTCTAGCTATTGATCATTTGGCTGATGGCAAGCTTCTTTTGCCATATACCAGTAATCAAGATATCAGGGCAGTTTGGAATAGAGCTCGGGGAAATTCATACCCTTCTGCTCCTGTTGACACACTGCTATGGAATGAAAACCACATTTAATCTCTGTTATATATGGTCTTCTAACAAATGTAAGCAATAGTCCTAGTTTTGAATGGCATAAAGTTATGTGGTGCAGATATTCTCCAGCCAGAGATAACTTACTGATGTGGAAAGTCATGATGAATGCCCTAATGACTAAGAGTAAGATGATATATTATGGTATGTTTGTTGATCCCCTATGTGTATTCTGTAAACTGCAGGAAGAAACTGTTGACCATTTATTTTTTGAGTGCTCTGACCTGATGAGCTTATGGAGCAATTTAGTGGGAAGTATCAGTAGTAACCATGTACTTGGAGTGTCTGGAGTTGAATGGGATATGATAAGCAAGGCTAAAAGATGAAGGAAGCATGCTAGAACTGGTTATTTCTTCACTTTAAAGAAATATATGAAATTAGTTTGGGAGGAAAGGAATTTGCGATGCTTTGAAAATAAAAGTAGGTGTAAGGAACAACTATGGGCAACTCTCAAGCATGAAATCATCTCTGGAATGAATGATAGCAATTTTGATTTCAGTAATCAACTTACTGGAATTGGGGTGTAGGTTCAGTCCATCTTTGTCTTTCAATGTTTTTTTATTTCTTCTTGCTTTCTTGTTTTCCTATTGTGTGTTTTCTAAGTCATTGCCTATGTGTGGTTTTTTTTGGTTTGTTTCCATGATTATGAGCATGTTCATAATCATTTTTTCTTTTTATTGTCTACAATAAACTGGTAGGAGACCAGCCAACCCCACTTGCCTTGAAAAAAAAAGCTATTATAATCAAGTGATTTAATCTTAGCTCTAGAAGTCGATGAGTAGGCTGGATTTTTCTATTTGGGAGATCCGAATGTGAGGTGCTTAAATTAAGGAGATGTTCAAGAGCAACCAGCTCACCTGGCCTTTTTCCTAGGCGAGGAATAGATAAGGTCGAAATGTCGGAAATGAGGCAAGTATAAAAGATTTAATTTTCCAAATTTAATACAACATGGATCATATAGAGATAATCTTCTTATACTTGGTATTAAATTCCATGGAGGGAACCCATACTATCAGGTTGAATTTAAAAGGTGATTTCACCGCTAATCGACGGATAGCAAAGGTTGAATACGAAAATTGATGTCGAGTAGAATTTTATAATTCCTATCGACCCTTTTAAACTCAATAATGTTTTCAAATAAGAATTATGAAAATGATTTGATATTTTCAAAGTTAAAGAGAGGTTTAATGATTTCGTATATACCGGACAGAAATGTTTTAAAGATATATATCTCTAGAAGATATTTTTGATAAAGTGAAAAGCAATTAACCAAATGATAAGCACCTATTTACTTAAGCAACTTTTTATCGATGATTGATTCAAAGGAACCGAGCTCGGACTTGAGTGATTCTTATCCGAAAACCACTTCGCACCAATTTACGAGTTCGAAAGTGAAGACATGTTAAAGACAATGAAGTTGAAGGTAGGAATCTTTATAGCCGACGAACTGCTTGTTGATTATTTTGGAGTAGCTTCGAAGATAAATAAATAGCAATGGTCCCTTCGTTCTTAGATCTTCGTATGCAAGGACTACTCGCTACTAATTCTAAGAGTAATTCCTAGCAAGATGTGGTAGGAGAGTGCCTTCGGTTTGTCCTATTCCTAGACAACTTGTATGGATGAATGTCTAACATTGCATTTCTGAGATCACGGTGCATTGATCTCTACAAACATACATCAGCTTGGTGGTGTAGGAGGTAACTCCTCCTATACTTAACACCTTTCTCTGAGACGTACGAGCTCAGAGGTCGTACTTTCGTGGAAATCAATAGTATGTTGTTGGAAATGGCAATGTGGCATTTTAAGTGAAAATGTTCTAAGAAAGGTAAACGTTACCTCGAGCCTCACACCCGGGGAATTATGAAACAGGGGTTGCTCTAAGGCTAAGTGGATCGCAACCATTAGGGTATGATATCACCTTTCTAGATTTATTTATGTCTACCCACTATGACGTCGGGTTTAAATTATGTGGTGTATCCTATGGGATCCCGGATAGGTCGGTAACGGCCTAGGTGATATCATAGTTAGTTCTATCCACCACCAGATAGGTCTGCGGGTAAGCCGGTCTTAATTCACAGAGGTTTCGAAGATGTCGATCCTCGGTACATTCCTCTAAAAATGTACTATACGGGAGATAGTCCCATACCTCGCTATTCATTGGAAATCCAAATCTCCAATAAGTACCTTCTGTTTTAGTTGTAAACCTATTATGTTGGACTTTAATAATGTAATAATTTTGGCTATTTGAATATGTTTATTTTGAAAAGTTTTCAAGAATGTCATTAAAAATAATATTACTGAATTTTACATAGAAATGATTTGGTTATCATAAGATAAAAACACATTCCATGTTTATGTGCGGTGTGGTCTTATGAGATATCCTTTTGTTTTCCAAATACTCATATTTTGAGTTTCTCACACTGTCCCATGACTGACCCAGAGTTTATTTTCCTTTTCCCTTAAACTCTGGGTGCCCTGTTTTTCTGGGCAGCCAAGTAGTCAGGTAATTTAGAGCATTTCGGAAGGAGCAATGGAGCATGAAGACTGGAAGGTCCTTTTGTCAATAGTGGTCTGTTTCAAATTTCCACTATATAATGTAGTATATATTATCCACCAGCCTCTGTAAAGGCAGGAAGTTATAACTATCCCTAATTGGGTTAGTACTTATCGTAACTCCGAGTAATCATTTGGAGTGATTGTATGTACTTTCCATATATATAATTAATGCGAATGTGAGATTCTATTGTTATTATATCTTCTATCCTTATTTCTTTTAAAAAACCCTGATTATCTACCTCTATGGCACTTCAATTATTGTCACATGAATACCGAGGACGTATTAGTGTCGATCTTCGAGGATCGAGTAGGCGGTTTGTCACATTGGAATCCATATTCATCTCAAACTCCTTCTTTAGAAACAAAAGAAAAAACATTAATATATAAACACTACTTTGATGTAATGTTTATTTTTTGTAATGCTGATTCACATGCTAGGTTATAGGTAAATCTAGCATATTGGACCTTCAAAAACAAATTTATATATAACAAATTATAGCTTCTATGCATCTGATGCTACCATATTTCTACCCTATTTGATTTACAAAAGTAGGGTCTCATTTTCTTTATAGTGCTTTAAAGAATTAATATATGCTCTAGTTAAAAGTGTACAATACTTCGAAGAATTAATACAACATTAGATGTACAATGCTCTATTCCTTATTGCTTTAAGTTTTTTCAAGATTATTTTAGTTTGTTGAAATTCTATACATTTATAGATTTTTTTAAAAAATTGAAACGCTAACAACTTTATTAAAAATTGAAATTTTCTGAAGCAATGTAGTGATATAGACATAAACTATCAGTCACGTGTGCATATACTAAAAAAATGATGCTAATCTTCGCTGACACATGATAGAGATAAGAATAAATAAATATTTTAGGGGTATAATAACTTTTTTTCCTCTAGTTAAACTAATTGAGGCAAACCTTCATGAAATAAAGAATAAACAACAAAATGAATTTATATATTGTAAAAAGTGAACAAAAGAACAAACAAAAATAGTGGTATATACACATGATGTGAGGCGATATATGACCACATCATCGAAAATTAAAATAATAAAAATGAAATATAAACACCTTATTTGTGCATGTCTATTACATATATACACCTCGTATTGATTTCAAGCTAGTTACAACAACATATAGACAAAAAAATTACTTTGATTTTAAAATCTGAGTGGAACAATGTTACAACAACATTATATTTCAAATCGTGAAATTCAAGGTAATATAGAATAAAGATATTGAAATAGTTTACAACATAGTTCCTACGATGTATAACAAAGTATTCACATAGCAATTTTGTGATATCCCGGAAATTTTGGGCAATAATCAATTTAATAATCTGTTTAAAAATTTAATTGATTTAATAATCTTTGTTAATAAATGTTTAAATTGGTTTAATAAACTTCTTTTATAAATATTTAATTGGTAAATATTTATCTTTTAAAAGCTAAATTAAATTGTTTTCTATTTATAAGGTATATATAATTGTATATATTGTAAATAGAAAAGCTTTGGATTGAATTTAACAAATGAAACATAATTTTCAAGTTCTAATATATTTTTGGTAATTTGGGAATTTTGATTTAAATTTAAAATAAAGATTTTCAAAGATGATTCAAATAGTTAACTATATAGTTTTAAATTACTTAAGGTAAATGTATAATGGTTTAAATTATATTATAACTTAAGTTTTAAATTTAATTAAGATTTACAAAAAGGTTTGTTTTATTTTATTTTTGAATATAGCTTGATAAATATAATTTGAATAATATATATATAAGTTTAAAATACAATTAGTATATGAAACATTAATCCATTCAAGTAATAAGTAATTTATAATCTCTTTTATAAATTATATAAAATTGTCAAATTTGCTATTTTTAAATTAATAATTTTAATGTATTGTTTTTATAAATATAAATAAGATTTTTAATAAAAATAGAATTGTTATTTTCAAAGTAAATATGTAGTTATATTTGTATATATAACTTGATTTTAATTTGATTTTAAAATTTGATTTGGATTTGAATTTAAAGTTTTGAAATTCAAAGTATAGATATTTAAATTGTTTTGGATTTAAATATTGGTATAAACTTTTATTTATAAATAAAATTGGTTTATTTATATTAAAATTTATCTACATATAAATAAGTACATATTAACTAATTAATTAAGCATAAAGTTTACACTAATCTTATATTAACATTTAATTATAAATACTAATTACCTAAAAGACAAGTGTTTTTATCCTAAGGCTTCATTATACAAGTGTTAACTAATAAAACAATATAGTGACAAATGTCATTCTTTTAAATTTAGTTTTTATTTTTATTTTTAATAAATCATTTTCACCATTATAAACATATGCCTTCTTCTCCTCATTTCTTTTCCTATTTCTCTTTTCTAATACAAAGAAGTTTCAGCCTGTATAAACTCAAACAAATTCTGTAATAAAATCTGAAACCATCCTCCTCAAAACAGAAATCAATTCAAAAATCTGAACTAAATTCTTCAACCTATAATTCATTTTCAAAAGAAAAATGTAAACCTAGCCTGCAAGCATTTTCTTCAACCTGAGATAATTGAAGCAAACCTGGAAATTCGTCTGAAGCAAGCTCTAAAATCAAGTCTTCAGTCATTTCTACAAATTTCAGTAGCATGCAAGGTTCTTGGGATTAAAGTATTCCAGTTTTAAAGTATCAAAAGCAGTTTCAAATAAGTGCTCTGTTCTCTGTTCTTCATATTAAATCTGGTGAGTAAACATTTTGTTTTAAAAACAGTTTAAGTTATGAATGGCTTTAATGAATGTACTGATCTGTTAATTGATATTGATGTTGCATGAAAATCTTTCAGTTTTTATATAATTGGATTGGTATAAATATATATATATATGAATGTCTGTGCATATGAATATGAATGTATATGTCTGTATGTATATAGCCTGACTCTGTGATAATTTCTGTTTCAAACAACAGAACAAATTCCTTTCTTCCAAATGATTTGTTGTTAGGCCTTGATGTTTAAAAAGAAAAGTACTGTAACATGATAATATTGATTTTAAAAATGATGATAGGAATTTATATTTAGTATTTAACTCAAAATTTATGAATTACAGTGTAAATCAAGGAATGGGTTAAAAATCGATCAAGTGAATTTCAATCTTTGATTATATAATCTGGTTCGTAGTGAAAAATCATGAATTTAGATAGTAAAAACATGATTTTTAGTGTAGTATTTATCAAGATATTGGAGATGGTCAGATTTGAGTAAAACGTCGAATTCAGACGAACGACAGGATGATTAGTCGCCATAGTCGTTGTCGAAGGAAGCTCGTAGGAGGAGGATCGCGGGAAAAATGTCGAAGTTGTCTATTGATGACCGGAGTGGCCAGGCGTTGGTGAAGTAGGTTTTCTTCCCAGTTTTTGCCGATGATGTTTATCTGGGTCGTGTGGCAATGATGGTGCTCTGGACCCGATCGCGATAGGTGGGAGTTGTTCATCCGGGTATGGCGTTGCTTCAGGTTGGACGGCGAGGTTGGTCGAAGTCAGAGTCGACGGCGGATTGATGTTTTCTGATCGATGTGGGTTCCAGATTTTTTTATCGTTTGACTCGATTTTGTTTTGATGTCGTTTCCGGTGATTTGGGCAGTCGTGTTGGTCGGAGAGATGATCGATGGCTAGCTGAAGGCTTCGGTGATGATCAGAGGTGGTTGAATGGCCGTGCACGTGCACGTGTGCACGTTTGGGTGTCTGGGTTTATTTGCGTTTTGGGGAGGACGAGTTCGACTCGGTGATATGTTCGAGCATTTGGAGATACGACTCGAAGCAGAAGACGTACGTGAGTTTCCTTGCGAGTGACTCGGGGAAGAAGTGAAGTGGGCTCGGGTTGTTTATTTAAGTAACCAGGTTTTGAAATTTTAAAACAAATCATATCTTAGTTTTAAAATTTAAAGCATGAACAAGTTTTTTTTTAAGTATTTAAAATAAGTTTTAAATAAATAATAGTTTAATTTGATTAAACATGTTTGAAAATGGTTTCAAAGATTTAAGTATATTAAAATTAAATGTTTGAATTGTTTTGTTTAAAATAAATTATATTTCAAAATTGATTTCTAAATTTGGTTTTAATGAAGTAAATGATTTGAGTAAGTATTTAATATAAATACAAGTTTATTCTTAATTAGTTATGTTGAGATTAATTAAGGATAATTAATCAATAAATTAAAATTAAAGGTTAATTACTATTTGTAATTAAGGATAATTACTAAATGAAGTAATTAGTGGAAATGAAAGTAATTAAGAAATAAATTAATTAAAGATTAAGTGATGATTAATTGAGTAATTAATTAATGTAATTAATTTTAGGTTAATTAATTAGTCTAATTAATTAAAGATAATCACTTATAATTAATTAAGTGTAATCACTTAGTGAAGTAATTAATGAATAATTACTAAAGGTAATTAATTTAAGAAGAATTACTTGTGGAAGTAATTAGTGGATAATTACTAATGGAAGTAAATTAAATGGAAGTGATTAAGGGTTAATCAATTAATGTTATTAATTAAAGGTTTTATTAATAAAATTAATTAAAGAGTTAATTAATTAATTAATTAATTAAAAAGTAATTAATTAATTAGAGAGTTAAGGTTAATTAATAATGTGATTAATTATTTGCTAAGGTAATTAATTAAATGAGTAATTAATTAATTAAGGATTAATATAATTAATTAAGGAATTAATTAATTAAGGTAGGTAATTACAAGATGATTAATTACTGTTTATGATTAATTAAGGTTAATTAATGAATGTAGTTAATCAAAGATTAATTATTAAATTAACTAGAAGGTAATTAATTAATGAAGTAATTAGAGGATTATTAATTAATATAATTAATATAATTAATCAAGGTTGATTAATAAAAATGATTAATTAAAGTATGATTAATTAATTATATTTAATTGAGGATTAATGCAAATAATTATAGTTAAATTAATTAATGGAAGCAAATAAAGGATCATTAATTATTGTAATTTAATGATAGTAATTAAAGGTTAATTACTGTATATTGTTAAGGATAATTACTTGAATGTAATTAAAGTATAATTAATCAAGGAAGATTAATTAAGGAAGATCATTAAGAGATGATTAATAAATTGATATGTAATAAATCAATGAAGCAGGATTAAGATAATCCAAGTGATTAAAGGATAGTAATTAATTTAATTAAAGGTTAATTAAATTGATTTGGAGTTAATCAATTCTGCTTTTGAATGATTGGTTAATATTGGATGATTGATATTGGGTGATTGGTTGATACTAGATGATTGGATATGACATCTATGTGACATGCTGCTTTGTGAGATGAATGTTTGATATGAATTATCTATTGTGATAATGTGATTTATCTATCTGTTTATATCATCCTGAATATAAGTTTAAATGTTTAAACCTTTAAACAACTTGGCCTTAAAAGATACGTTTTGGATTTCGATGAGACCGGGATCGGGTTTCCGTATACCGGTATTCCAGGTCTGGAGACCCGAATACCATATCGATCCAAATTAACGATAGGTCGTGAATCTCAAGTGAAGATGAAGATTCAGAGTGCAAGGGTTATTGTCGTTAACTCTGAGGGTGATTCCAAAACGAGTGTAACGAGATAATGCCTTCGGTTTCGTTCGAACCCGGAACGAACTTGTATGGATTGAATGCTTTCAGCACATCGTCAGGCGGACGATGAGCATTCTAAGTGATATGTTCTGATTAAAGGTAATCGTAACCTCAAGCCTCATCAACCGGGAATGGCTAAAACAGGGGAGGTGCAGCAAGGTTTCGTGGGTAGCACCCACTGAGAGCAAGATAGATCCCTGTCTAGAGGTCCCTTTATTTTATTCGGCTTAGTGTGTGGTTGGTCGCGCCAACTACGGGATTGTCTTGTTCGGAATTATCCAGTAAGGGATGGTTCCGGCTTTGTGTTGCAGGGGAGCGGGCGTACTCCTCGGTACGGTGATCTAGGCCACGTACTGTGACGGGCGGTACCCCAGTAGCCCTGCCATTGTAAGGAATCCAAACTCCAATAAGTGCCGTACGTATTAGTTGTGCCCAACTATGTTGGAATGTGAGATGTAAGCATTTCAGCTATTTCTGTATTTTACTTGAAAACCCTAGACCCTATTATAATATAACTGGATTTCCTATCAAATGTTTTAGTTAGCGTAAGGTAAAAACTTACCCATGTTTATTTGTGGGGAGTCTTACGTGATACTTTTGTTTTCAAAGGTTTTCAAAGTTAAGCAATTTAACCGTTTACTCACACCAGACCCATGTCTGACCCAAGTGTTTATTTTCTGTTTTATTAAACTCTTGGGTACTCAAATTTGTATGAGTAGTCAAGGGAATTCAGGTTAGTCTTGACGAATTCTGGAGGAGCTGTGGAGCAGGAGGCTTCAACGAATAGATATATAGAGTTTCCGCTGTGTATGATAGATGTACTTGTGTTGTATAATAGACAGAAGTTTATAACTGTCTATTCTGTGATGTATTGTGTACTCTGATGTATATGATACTATGTAATATCTTATGTGATATAATATATTTCTCGTTCCGCTGTGAGATTTCTGATGTGTTGTTGTTCTTTCTTCTTTTCTTTTCTTCTTCTATCCCTTTCTTTCTTAATTAACGATGCGACTTTCTGTGGAGAAAAAGTCGGGTTGTTACATTTGGTATCAGAGCAGTAGGTTGAGTGAATACCTAGGCTCTGAAGTGGTGTCTATCTTGAGAGCGCGTAATTGTTAGTTATATAAAAATGATTTTATATTGTGTTAATTGATCGGTTGAGTGGTATATGGATTCTGGTCAATACGAGTAGCTAACGTTATTGATAGGGATCTCTAAACACTTGAACCAGGCCAACGGACACAATATTGTTTTAAAGAGGTAGATGAAATAATTCTACCCAGAAATAATTTCTATATAAAAAGTATCATTTTAAATATATATTTATGTATTTCTACCTATTTGTTGGGTTACCTGTTCGGGTTTTCCAATATAAGTTATAAAGGTAGATAAGGGGGTAGTGTGTGTAACACGACTATCAATGGTTGGAATTTGAGTGTTGAGATTGGAAGTATATCTGACGAGACTGTAGACCAAATACCGTCTCGAGTGAACTTTGCAGTTGTGTAAGGATTTCACAATCTCTGAAGGAAACCTGTTATGGTTCGGAGTTTATCTTTGAAGTTGGATGAGTAGAGTTGGATCTGTCGGTTAGGCAGAAGCGAGTGATGGTATCTCAGGAAATTGTAGCTGTGTGATGAGACGCAGTGAATATGGATGTTCCCGAAGATGTTTTCTTTTGGAACAAGTTAATGAAGTGTGTCTGTTTCGGTGTTGTGGCTGAGTTCAGCATGGTGTTTCTGTTTGGTTTGAGGTTCGAGTTTCTCGAAGAGCTTTGATTGAGAAGTCTTTGGCATCTGTGGCAGCAGTGCAGCTCGGAGTGTTCTTTGCGTTGGCAAGAAGTTTTCTGGATGAGCAGTTTTTCTGGAAGTGAAGTTCAGAAGCAGTAAGAGGATCCATTTCTTCGATGGATTGGATAGTTAAGTTGAACTGTTCTGATTTTTAAGAGAGGACAGTTTTCTTTGGAAATAGGCTGGGTTGATCGCAAAAGTGACTTGCGATTGTCTGAGTGTTCTCTTGGGTTGTCAGAGTTTTTCTGGATGTCTTCAGAGAAGTCAGAAGTTTGTCCGCATCTGAAGGTTGAGTTTTCTTATCGACTGGATTCCAGGAGTGATATCGGTGGTTCAGTCTAGTTGAAGGATGTTTTCCTAGAGATAGAGTTTGGTGAAGCAGCTCAAGTTTTGCTGGAATATCTGAGTTTTATTTATGGATCAGTGGACCTTATTTCTGGAATGAGTTGTCCAGTCTGTGCTTGTGTCCTACCTCAGATCAGAGTTGAGCAGCGAAAACAGTTTGGAGTGTATCTCTGGATGGGAGAAGTAAGTTTAGAATCTACTGATGTTGTGAAGTAGAGTTATGTTTGGATCTCGTCTGTGTTCTGATTTGGATAAGTAATTGGTCTACTTGATTGAATTGTCAGTTTGGATAACTGGAATTCATTGAGTTTTACGTATCTCTGAGGGAATACGTATTTGATCTATCTTTGGTTGTAAAATCAACAGTTCGGGAAGTTGGGTAGTTGAGTCAGACTCGTCTGTAGTCTGATATTATGTTTAGTTCTGTAAATCTAGATGAGTAGGAGATCTATAGCTTAGTAGTTTAGATTGTTTGTAGAGCGAGTATCCCGATATATATATATATATACTTGGGGAAACTCGAGGTATTTTATCTAGAATTTAGTCTAGATAATTAGAATTGTTTGTTTGGATGATTGGTTGCTATGGTTGTTAGCATATGGTTGATAATATATGATTGTCTCTTAAAATTAAAATTTTAATGAGATTATTAAATTACCTTTGTTTTAAATTTCGGGGACGAAATTATTTTAAGGGGGGAGGAATGTGATATCCCGGAAATTTTGGGAAATAATCAATTTAATAATCTGTTTAAAAATTTAATTGATTTAATAATCTTTGTTAATAAATGTTTAAATTGGTTTAATAAACTTCTTTTATAAATATTTAATTGGTAAATATTTATCTTTTAAAAGCTAAATTAAATTGTTTTCTATTTATAAGGTATATATAATTGTATATATTGTAAATAGAAAAGCTTTGGATTGAATTTAACAAATGAAACATAATTTTCAAGTTCTAATA
This sequence comes from Allium fistulosum, assembly GCA_030737815.1. Taxonomy (NCBI): domain Eukaryota; kingdom Viridiplantae; phylum Streptophyta; class Magnoliopsida; order Asparagales; family Amaryllidaceae; genus Allium; species Allium fistulosum. Next base: position 153,142,923 of record CM060908.1, on the reverse strand, counting down.
TATTTTTGGTAATTTGGGAATTTTGATTTAAATTTAAAATAAAGATTTTCAAAGATGATTCAAATAGTTAACTATATAGTTTTAAATTACTTAAGGTAAATGTATAATGGTTTAAATTATATTATAACTTAAGTTTTAAATTTAATTAAGATTTACAAAAAGGTTTGTTTTATTTTATTTTTGAATATAGCTTGATAAATATAATTTGAATAATATATATATAAGTTTAAAATACAATTAGTATATGAAACATTAATCCATTCAAGTAATAAGTAATTTATAATCTCTTTTATAAATTATATAAAATTGTCAAATTTGCTATTTTTAAATTAATAATTTTAATGTATTGTTTTTATAAATATAAATAAGATTTTTAATAAAAATAGAATTGTTATTTTCAAAGTAAATATGTAGTTATATTTGTATATATAACTTGATTTTAATTTGATTTTAAAATTTGATTTGGATTTGAATTTAAAGTTTTGAAATTCAAAGTATAGATATTTAAATTGTTTTGGATTTAAATATTGGTATAAACTTTTATTTATAAATAAAATTGGTTTATTTATATTAAAATTTATCTACATATAAATAAGTACATATTAACTAATTAATTAAGCATAAAGTTTACACTAATCTTATATTAACATTTAATTATAAATACTAATTACCTAAAAGACAAGTGTTTTTATCCTAAGGCTTCATTATACAAGTGTTAACTAATAAAACAATATAGTGACAAATGTCATTCTTTTAAATTTAGTTTTTATTTTTATTTTTAATAAATCATTTTCACCATTATAAACATATGCCTTCTTCTCCTCATTTCTTTTCCTATTTCTCTTTTCTAATACAAAGAAGTTTCAGCCTGTATAAACTCAAACAAATTCTGTAATAAAATCTGAAACCATCCTCCTCAAAACAGAAATCAATTCAAAAATCTGAACTAAATTCTTCAACCTATAATTCATTTTCAAAAGAAAAATGTAAACCTAGCCTGCAAGCATTTTCTTCAACCTGAGATAATTGAAGCAAACCTGGAAATTCGTCTGAAGCAAGCTCTAAAATCAAGTCTTCAGTCATTTCTACAAATTTCAGTAGCATGCAAGGTTCTTGGGATTAAAGTATTCCAGTTTTAAAGTATCAAAAGCAGTTTCAAATAAGTGCTCTGTTCTCTGTTCTTCATATTAAATCTGGTGAGTAAACATTTTGTTTTAAAAACAGTTTAAGTTATGAATGGCTTTAATGAATGTACTGATCTGTTAATTGATATTGATGTTGCATGAAAATCTTTCAGTTTTTATATAATTGGATTGGTATAAATATATATATATATATGAATGTCTGTGCATATGAATATGAATGTATATGTCTGTATGTATATAGCCTGACTCTGTGATAATTTCTGTTTCAAACAACAGAACAAATTCCTTTCTTCCAAATGATTTGTTGTTAGGCCTTGATGTTTAAAAAGAGAAGTACTGTAACATGATAATATTGATTTTAAAAATGATGATAGGAATTTATATTTAGTATTTAACTCAAAATTTATGAATTACAGTGTAAATCAAGGAATGGGTTAAAAATCGATCAAGTGAATTTCAATCTTTGATTATATAATCTGGTTCGTAGTGAAAAATCATGAATTTAGATAGTAAAAACATGATTTTTAGTGTAGTATTTATCAAGATATTGGAGATGGTCAGATTTGAGTAAAACGTCGAATTCAGACGAACGGCAGGATGATTAGTCGCCATAGTCGTTGTCGAAGGAAGCTCGTAGGAGGAGGATCGCGGGAAAAATGTCGAAGTTGTCTATTGATGACCGGAGTGGCCAGGCGTTGGTGAAGTAGGTTTTCTTCCCAGTTTTTGCCGATGATGTTTATCTGGGTCGTGTGGCAATGATGGTGCTCTGGACCCGATCGCGATAGGTGGGAGTTGTTCGTCCGGGTATGGCGTTGCTTCAGGTTGGACGGCGAGGTTGGTCGAAGTCAGAGTCGACGGCGGATTGATGTTTTCTGATCGATGTGGGTTCCAGATTTTTTTATCGTTTGACTCGATTTTGTTTTGATGTCGTTTCCGGTGATTTGGGCAGTCGTGTTGGTCGGAGAGATGATCGATGGCTAGCTGAAGGCTTCGGTGATGATCAGAGGTGGTTGAATGGCCGTGCACGTGCACGTGTGCACGTTTGGGTGTCTGGGTTTATTTGCGTTTTGGGGAGGACGAGTTCGACTCGGTGATATGTTCGAGCATTTGGAGATACGACTCGAAGCAGAAGACGTACGTGAGTTTCCTTGCGAGTGACTCGGGGAAGAAGTGAAGTGGGCTCGGGTTGTTTATTTAAGTAACCAGGTTTTGAAATTTTAAAACAAATCATATCTTAGTTTTAAAATTTAAAGCATGAACAAGTTTTTTTTAAGTATTTAAAACAAGTTTTAAATAAATAATAGTTTAATTTGATTAAACATGTTTGAAAATGGTTTCAAAGATTTAAGTATATTAAAATTAAATGTTTGAATTGTTTTGTTTAAAATAAATTATATTTCAAAATTGATTTCTAAATTTGGTTTTAATGAAGTAAATGATTTGAGTAAGTATTTAATATAAATACAAGTTTATTCTTAATTAGTTATGTTGAGATTAATTAAGGATAATTAATCAATAAATTAAAATTAAAGGTTAATTACTATTTGTAATTAAGGATAATTACTAAATGAAGTAATTAGTGGAAATGAAAGTAATTAAGAAATAAATTAATTAAAGATTAAGTGATGATTAATTGAGTAATTAATTAATGTAATTAATTTTAGGTTAATTAATTAGTCTAATTAATTAAAGATAATCACTTATAATTAATTAAGTGTAATCACTTAGTGAAGTAATTAATGAATAATTACTAAAGGTAATTAATTTAAGAAGAATTACTTGTGGAAGTAATTAGTGGATAATTACTAATGGAAGTAAATTAAATGGAAGTGATTAAGGGTTAATCACTTAATGTTATTGATTAAAGGTTTTATTAATAAAATTAATTAAAGAGTTAATTAATTAATTAATTAATTAAAAAGTAATTAATTAATTAGAGAGTTAAGGTTAATTAATAATGTGATTAATTATTTGCTAAGGTAATTAATTAAATGAGTAATTAATTAATTAAGGATTAATATAATTAATTAAGGAATTAATTAATTAAGGTAGGTAATTACAAGATGATTAATTACTGTTTATGATTAATTAAGGTTAATTAATGAATGTAGTTAATCAAAGATTAATTATTAAATTAACTAGAAGGTAATTAATTAATGAAGTAATTAGAGGATTATTAATTAATATAATTAATATAATTAATCAAGGTTGATTAATAAAAATGATTAATTAAAGTATGATTAATTAATTATAATTAATTGAGGATTAATGCAAATAATTATAGTTAAATTAATTAATGGAAGCAAATAAAGGATCATTAATTATTGTAATTTAATGATAGTAATTAAAGGTTAATTACTGTATATGGTTAAGGATAATTACTTGAATGTAATTAAAGTATAATTAATCAAGGAAGATTAATTAAGGAAGATCATTAAGAGATGATTAATAAATTGACTTGTAATAAATCAATGAAGCAGGATTAAGATAATCCAAGTGATTAAAGGATAGTAATTAATTTAATTAAAGGTTAATTAAATTGATTTGGAGTTAATCAATTCTGCTTTTGAATGATTGGTTAATATTGGATGATTGATATTGGGTGATTGGTTGATACTAGATGATTGGATATGACATCTATGTGACATGCTGCTTTGTGAGATGAATGTTTGATATGAATTATCTATTGTGATAATGTGATTTATCTATCTGTTTATATCATCCTGAATATAAGTTTAAATGTTTAAACCTTTAAACAACTTGGCCTTAAAAGATACGTTTTGGATTTCGATGAGACCGGGATCGGGTTTCCGTATACCGGTATTCCAGGTCTGGAGACCCGAATACCACATCGATCCAAATTAACGATAGGTCGTGAATCTCAAGTGAAGATGAAGATTCAGAGTGCAAGGGTTATTGTCGTTAACTCTGAGGGTGATTCCAAAACGAGTGTAACGAGATAATGCCTTCGGTTTCGTTCGAACCCGGAACGAACTTGTATGGATTGAATGCTTTCAGCACATCGTCAGGCGGACGATGAGCATTCTAAGTGATATGTTCTGATTAAAGGTAATCGTAACCTCAAGCCTCATCAACCGGGAATGGCTAAAACAGGGGAGGTGCAGCAAGGTTTCGTGGGTAGCACCCACTGAGAGCAAGATAGATCCCTGTCTAGAGGTCCCTTTATTTTATTCGGCTTAGTGTGTGGTTGGTCGCGCCAACTACGGGATTGTCTTGTTCGGAATTATCCAGTAAGGGATGGTTCCGGCTTTGTGTTGCAGGGGAGCGGGCGTACTCCTCGGTACGGTGATCTAGGCCACGTACTGTGACGGGCGGTACCCCAGTAGCCCTGCCATTGTATGGAATCCAAACTCCAATAAGTGCCGTACGTATTAGTTGTGCCCAACTATGTTGGAATGTGAGATGTAAGCATTTCAGCTATTTCTGTATTTTACTTGAAAACCCTAGACCCTATTATAATATAACTGGATTTCCTATCAAATGTTTTAGTTAGCGTAAGGTAAAAACTTACCCATGTTTATTTGTGGGGAGTCTTACGTGATACTTTTGTTTTCAAAGGTTTTCAAAGTTAAGCAATTTAACCGTTTACTCACACCAGACCCATGTCTGACCCAAGTGTTTATTTTCTGTTTTATTAAACTCTTGGGTACTCAAATTTGTATGAGTAGTCAAGGGAATTCAGGTTAGTCTTGACGAATTCTGGAGGAGCTGTGGAGCAGGAGGCTTCAGCGAATAGATATATAGAGTTTCCGCTGTGTATGATAGATGTACTTGTGTTGTATAATAGACAGAAGTTTATAACTGTCTATTCTGTGATGTATTGTGTACTCTGATGTATATGATACTATGTAATATCTTATGTGATATAATATATTTCTCGTTCCGCTGTGAGATTTCTGATGTGTTGTTGTTCTTTCTTCTTTTCTTTTCTTCTTCTATCCCTTTCTTTCTTAATTAACGATGCGACTTTCTGTGGAGAAAAAGTCGGGTTGTTACAAATTTCATATTTAATTGTTAGTTCTAATAAATAGAACACTACATAATCATTCAGCATCCATTCTTAAAATACTACATTAATTTCCTATTGCAATACTATCAAAATTTGTTTAAGGCATTGTTGTGATGGAGCATATAATTTAGGCATATATTCATAGGGATGTTGTGTTCAATACTATCCAAATTTAAATCCAAAACAATAAATCATGGACCAAACTAACACCATTATTGTTAAACTATACTGTTTCGCATCCAAACTTATCTAATACACACACACATACCCATAAAACAAAACTTTTGAGTAGCCAAAAGGGAGACTATAAACAAATACTGATATCGAATGACATATATACTACGATATGATTACGACTAATATATTCTTGACCAAAATATCAAAAGCTTTAGTTAAATGTTATTTCAATATGTTATAAGCCACTGCACCAATTCATGCTTTTGGTCACACTTATTTTCTGTAACGGCATCACGTTTCTAATAATGATAACCATGACAAATCTGGTACTTTCGTAATAAATTTAAAGTTGTTAGGATAAATTAGTGATTTACATTCCTTTTTACAATATGCCTAGTACATACATATATATCTGGCTTCTTCTATTTCTCCTTTTACCGGTCGGAGCTATTTCTCAATTTAGCTAGGGTTTCATTAACCATCTCAATCAACATCTCAGGTAATTTTTTCTCAAATTCAAATTATTTAATAGTACTTGAATTTGTATGTTGTTTTAGAGATTGATTTATATATGTAAAATCAAATCACTCATTTCCTATGTCAATTGGATTTAGGGTTTTATTTCTGAATTTCTTTCCCTTTTTCAATTTGAATTTGGTTCGAGCTATTTGGGTTCAATTTTGATTTGAAACTTAATTCAGTTTTTAATTTAATTTTAAATTCAATGTAGGGTTTATAGCAATTATTTGGACGTTAATTATAGGGAGATATATAGTTCATAATCTACTGTCATTATTGGTCTATTTATTTCTATTCTTCTGTTATGGGTATAGTTAATAAATTTGACAATATGATCTTCAACCAATTATATGAGGACATTAAATATGCTAGGTTCAGATATCGTAGAAATTTACCCTTTGAAAGCTGTTACATAAGTTATTTACAAATACGATTTTATATCAAGTTTTTAAATTTTATGATAACATTAACAACTAGCATATATATTTTTTTAACTAGTTGAGATTATATGAGGACTTTAAATGTGCAAGGTTCATATCTCGTAGAACCCTCTTAAAACTGTTACGTAAGTTATTCACAAATACGATTTTATATCAAGTTTTTAAAATTTTATGATAACATTAACAACTAGCATATTTTTTTAACTAGTTGAGATTTTCAATTCTTAAAATGGTTTCATTTGATTTCATAAGGTACTTTTTTTGCAACCATTAAACAACTTTGGTTTTATATTTGTATATAACACTAAACTATTATATTAAAATTTTAATTTAATATAATAAACTTAGCTATAATAAAGTAGCTAAATTACACTATAAAGTTGGTGATAAAGTAATTTTTATATAAACCGATTCATACTGTAAAATTGGAGTTAGTAATTATGCTGCAAATGTTAATTATATTCATTACACATGTAAATCATAGTTTCTATTCCAGTAATAATTTTGGTACTTCCAAAATTGCATTATTTTCCATGTATGCTTTTGTGCCAATAATAAAGTTTTTTTATAATTCTAAATACCTTATGATATGGACATATACAAATTTCATAACTTAATTTGTAACAAAATTTATAAAGATTATTATATAGAATATCCATAATAATAATTTATTATATTTGGTATAATTACTAAATTGTATAAAGATAAAGATTTTATCTTTATAAAAATTTGTATAATGAAAGAAAATATTCATACCTCTATACAAATTTGTAACATAAAGAAAATATTCACTATAGTCATTATACATGGGATATATTGCTTTTTATTCAGTAATAATTTTAGTAGTTTATAAGTTTTTAATATTGTCCATTTATACTTTTGTTCTAGTAATATATTTATTGATTTTTGCCTACTTACTACTACATCATTCAATGCACATGATATTGTATTTTAATTACCCAAGAATTTGTACCATATTTTCATTCAATGACTTTAAGGAGGTTAACATTTATTCATATTTCAAGCTTTATTCAATAGTACCATTATTTTTATTCAGTTCATATGACATGCATTATTTTATGTAGTGATGCCTATAAAATGCATCATATGGCTTGTCGTTTCTAGTGAGTCTTATAGGATTATTAATTATTTAAAACAATAGTAAAATCTGTTGACTGCATATTAATTGGGTAAAGCTACACATTTTTTTAGAGATAAGTAAGTGCTGCTTGCAATATTATTTTTATTTATTTTGCATTTACATAAGTTAAGTAAGATTGCATTTTCTTCCAACATATCACTGCATAATGGCTTGAAATTAAGCAATAAGAAGTTTATTATTTGTGTGTTTATCAATAATTTTCAAAAGATAGGAACCAACTTCAGTGACATTAAGCTTATAACAAATGCTTTTTAAAAGTTTTGAATTTTTGGGAAGTTTTATTTCCACTTATACACCCTTTTGATCTATAAATTATTCAATTTATTATTTATTTTATATACTTCACCTAGTGAATTGAGATGATGACTACCATTATATTTACGTCACTTTTTTTCTCTCCTACTTCTTTCCTAAAAAAACTATTAATTTTTTCTTTGAATAACCTAATTACATGTCCATAGTATGTTAATAACTTCATATGTAGAAGTTTAAATAGAGCATGTGAAGAGGATACCATATAAATAGCAGTAATGTGTTTTCTCTCATCAAATAGGGACGTTCACTAATAAATTAAAGTGTAACATACAAAATTTAAATGGTATATCAAATGATAATAGTGTATTTTTTTGTTCTTAAAAGATGTACTAAATGTATACATGCAATTAATGGTGAATTTTAGTTTATATAATATCATTTTGTTATACCTTCTTCATATAATTAAGAGATTAATCTAGTTAACTTACAATTCTCCAACCAAATTAAAAAAATTTGTCCATAAAATGATAGTACTATATCAAACTAGAGCATGTAAATTATATCCTTTAAATGTACTGATGTAACTTACATAGCATCTATACCGGGATATAATACAAGCCTTTTACTTAATAATTAAAGAATGCACAAGAAATATTGATTTTTTCAAAATTATTTTTGATTGTTTTAGAAATGGTGTATAGATGTGTATACATCAAGCAATGGAAAGGCTAGAGGGTGATTAAGGTTTTAAATTTGATTTGATATCAACTTTTATGCTTAACTACATTTGATTTTTTTGTTGGTTTCTTCATTTGAATACTTAAATATGTTGCCTTTTGAATTCACTTCAATGTACCAAAAAAATTAATTTTACATACTTAAAGCACTTGAATAATTGAATTTGGCATGCATAGTTTAAATTTGATTTATTTTCACTTTTTATGCTTAATTATGTTTACATTTTTTGGCTTTGTGATTTGAATAATTAAAATTTTGACCTTCTGAATCCACTTTAATTGCAAAAAATTCAACTTTAAATATTCAATTTCTGTATCAACTTCTAATATCATAATATCCATCTTCACATGCTCAAAAGCACTTGAATTAATAAAATTTGGTATGTGAAATTTTATACTTGATTTAATTTCACCTTTTATGCTTAATATTGTTTGATATTTTGTTGATTTTTTTATTTAAATAATTGTGTTTATTACCTTCAAAATTCCTTTATGTTCTTAAGGCATTTGAATAACTAAATTTAACATGAGATTTAAATTTGATTTAGTTACACTTTTGGTGCATAATTATGTATGATATGTTTTTAGTTTCTTGAGATGGGCAACTAAAATTATTTTCTTTAGAATACACTTTGCATATGCACCATTAATATAAACATGTATCTAAAACATTATTTTTACAAAAACATAAACAACAACATTTCTTGTTGTATGCTACATGTCATAAACAACAGTGGCTTATGTTTCTATACTTTTTACCCATTAAGGTTGTTGATAGCTTCCTTTACTTTTTTTGTCATAAAATAATAAAAACATAAATTTTTAATGGTGATGGCTATTTGGATATGCAGGATCTGCTATTACTTTAAACTATGGTCAACAAGAATTGAATCTTTATAGTTTAAACATTTACAAAGGTATATTCCTTTATAATGCTTCCATTATCACTGAGCTAACATTTAATATATTGCATCAATATGGAAAACAACCCCTTTAATATTACAACGATTCTTAAATTTAAGATATACGATTTAATATTTTATCTGTCTTATGTACATATAAAATTTAGGAGTATACATGTCTTAATAAGCTATAGTGGTAACTTAAAATTGACTAATATATCAAATAAATATTTACCGATTAGGCATACACACACATATTAAGTACACATGTTATATATCTTATCTATTTCTAGTTATGTTTGATGTATATGACATGAAGTGTGTGAAACCATGATTTTTGGTGTATGACCCGTTTCCTGATTAGAACATAAATATCCATTCATATATGCATATATGTATACATAATTTTTTTTTATTAATTCTTGTTTTTGTATAAAATAATGGGAAGTGATATTTACTATTATTGAAACCTTCTCGAAGGATTGGATTAGAAAGAGATATAGAAACACTGATGAATACATATAAGGGGTTCGATATTTTATGGAATTTATGAAGCAACATTCAGCACCTGATTTTGGAATACATAGTTGACCTTGTATAAAGTGTAGAAGTTCTAGAAAGATGATTTTCAAGGTTATTAAGAAACAGTTGATCACTTACGGTCTGGATTTAACATACGATGATAGGTCTTTTCATGGCGAGAGGAACGACATTGACGTATCAAAAAAATCCTACATCACATGATACCACCAAAAATGTCTATATTTCTCATCAACTTTAAGATGAAAACCATGTAGAAGGTGCTCCTGGAAACCTTGTTGATGATACGTATGGAGTACATGATAGCACGCAAGCTATTAGTGATGTTTACCATGGAAAAAAGTACTTGAATATAAAAGAAAAACAAATGAAAAATTATACTCTTTATGTGAAGATGGTCTTACAACACCAAGTGTTAATATGGAACTTCACAATTTGAAAAAAAGAATTCAATTGATCAGGAAATAATGTGACCGAGTTATTAAAGAAACTAAAAAAGTGGTCCAAAAGAAAACATACCACCTGATAAGTACTCCACAATGAGAAAAATGTTAAATGATTTGGGATGAATATAGAGTGTGTAAATCTTTGTGAAAATGATTACATGCTATTTTGGAAGGGTTACAAAGACAGAACATAATGTCTTACGTGTCATACTTTGAGATTTAAAGTTAATAGTTAAAGTGTAGTGGTAAAAGTTACAAAACAACCAATAAAAGTGATAAAATACTCTTCCATAACCCTTAGATTAACTTGGTTGTAAATTATAACATAGATAGCTCAAAAAATGTTGTGGCATAATGAAGCAAAACCTTCTTGAAATCGATGCATCATCCTATTGACTCTACTGAGTGGAGATCTGTCAAGAACAAATGGTCAAAGTTTGCTAGAAATGTGTAAAATGTTTGGCTTGACATTGCTACCAATAGGTTTGATTTTACTATAACACGATAAAATAGTTATAGTTGTACGCAGCTCTAGTGGAGTTGGTAATGACTCTCCGCTCCTTAGTAGAAGGACGGGGTTTGATCCTTGGCATCCACACTTTAGCGGCTTATTATTTGTGAAGGCATGCAATAATCCCTTAAATGAGTATAAATTCTCATGATCGAAAAGTGCCACCATAAGAGCCTGGCAAAATGGGGGTGGGTTGTGGCGGGCCAACCTACATCTCTAGCCTACGAAAGTAGGTTTTTTTTAAATAAAATAGTTATAGCTATTAGCATGTATATATGGTTCCATATATCTTACCTCCTTCGTTATGCATGAAATCATAGTTTCAGATGTCGTGTTTGTTAATTCTTAGACCAAAAGTGCCAAATCAAGATATTGATCTATATTAAGAACTGCTTGTGGATGAGTTGAAGAAACTTTGGATTGAAGGAGTTCTTTCATTTGACATAGACTAGAAAGAGTAGAGCAATGCTATTGTAGAAAATTCATGACTTACCTGCATTTGGAAATTTATTTGGTTGTGTGACACATAGTTATAAAGCATGTCCTATTCAGAGCGCACCAGTAATAAGATAGTTTATACAAAGTATAAAATATTTTTGAAGAATGGTCATCCATATAGAGCAATGAAAAATGGGTGGTACAAAAATATGGAGCAAAAGGAACCTCCAATATGATCGATAGGAACAACACTTTTGGAAAAGCTTGCTTATGTAAAATGTGTTCCAGGTAAAATGATAAAATACAAGAAGCATATATGAGATGATTTTGACCGTGATGAAGAAAACTTTGTAAATGAGAAAGACAATGGCAAAAGACTGTCTTCGTACAAGAAATTGATTCTTTTTTCCTTGGAGTATTGAAATAGTCCTAAAGTGAGGCATACTATTGGTGTTATACACACCGAGAAGAATGTAGCAGATTATTTTATTGTTTGATAGAAGCAAACAATCTTCCAAATTTGCATTTGATAAAAACTACAAAGTTTAACGTTGTTAAGTTTTAAAAGATGAAAACTTCCATCATGCTTTTGAACTAAGTTAGGAAACTTAGTAAATATTCTACCTTCTCGAAAGTCATATGACAATCATGTTATTATCCAACATTTTCTTCCTATGATGGTGCAACATGCTTATCCAAATTTTTACAAATTAAGACATGCAATTTTTCAAGTTTGTTTATAATTCAACACTATTTGTTCGAATGTTATAATTTGAGAGCATGTCCAAGCTTCCAAAGACAAGGTTGCTGAGGTTCTGTGTGTTGGTTCATTATGTTCTAGCTCAATTCTTCCATATAAGTATACATCTAATTGTGCATTTATTTGATCAAGTGCTACTATGTGGACCAGTTAATCATACATGGATGTATACATTTGGGAGGTGCAGTATTTCTTTTATATAATTGTAACATAATTCAATTTTTGACAGTAATGTAAAAAATTAAAACCTTTACTAGAACTATGAAGGAGTGTAAGAACATATCAAGCAATAAATGATATGTGGAGGGATCAATTTATGAACCATATGTTGTTTTGGAATCTGTTAGGTATGCAATGGAGTATGTACCAAATCCACGCTTTGGTAATCGTAGCTATACACAAGCACCATTTTTGGATTATAATGGTGATGATATGTATGAACATTTTGTTATTGAGGGCAAAACTATCAAGTTATCTGTTATACAACAACACAAATTTGTAGGTGGATACTTTTAGACTGGACATACCCGATTGAGACGATTATTATAGGTTTGTATTATTATAGGTGGATAGAAATTTGTAGGTGAAAATCGATCATCGTTGAAAGATGCTCAACGTAGTAAAAATGACTTCGCATAAAGGCATAAGTGGTAGTACAATCTGAATTCATTGATTAGTTGTATAAGAAGGTTTGTTAGACTTGATTCCACCAAAATACTTGTTTGATAATATTAAATGACACTATTTAATGTATTTTAGTGGTTTAAATAGTTAATAGAAGAAAAATGCGTGGACTCAATATTATTATTTTATGTTAGTGGACCAATATGGGAAGCCAAAATGCACCTTAAGTACAGGACCGATGGTTATGTATTCTCTCCCCAACACTACGACAACACTCTTTCAACACAAGATAGTGTTGTTTGCATGAATGCAAATACAACATTTATTGCAAGTGCAAAAGACTTAAATCCTACAAATGATAACACTCCCTGGTATGGTGTTATTAAGGAGATCATTGAGGTTGATTACTTGAATTCCCATATGAGGTATTCCATTATGAGTGGGTCAATATTGGAGGAAAAACACATGGTTGTAAGATTTGTCCAGACTCTAATTTATTGGTGGTGAATTTAAAGAAGCTTAAAAGTGTTATGGAGAATATAACGATCCTGCCATTCTTGCATTATAAGCTAATCAAGTCTTTCACCCAAAAGACACAAAATCCTAACCGGTCCATTATATGAAGCTTACTTAAGCGCTTAAATAATAGCATAGACAATTATGAAATGCCAATGAACTTCCAATCCATTATAATGGAGCAAGCTAACTTAATCACATTGTTGAAATGTTTGAATCCAAGTAGAATGACTTGATTAAAATAGTTGGCGTCGTTTTGTTTATTTTCTTATCATTTTGTTAAATGTTTATATATTGGAGTAAGATTATATTTTATTGGATGGGTGAATTTGGTTCATGTTTGAGAAATGATATATGATGAAATCTTAGAAAGTACTTAAATTATAACTATGTCCTAACTACCTTTTACTTATTTTAATAAAAGTAGAAATTAGGACCTACTCATTATTCTTAAAATTAATACCCGAAAAACCCTTCTTAAAAACAAGTTTCATGAAATACCTCTACTAATATTTTGAACGAAAATTTGTAGATTAGATAGCAAATATTTGTAGTCTACACTACAAATATTTGTAGTTCAAAGACACATTTTGTAAAATAATTATTTGCAGTGTAGAATATAAAGTTTTATTTTTCAAAAATGTACGGTAGGAATTGCAAATATTTGCAGTGTAGAATGCAAATATTTGTAGTATAGACTACCAATATATGCGGTGTAGAGTGCACGCTTTGTTGAAAATAATGGAGAGGTTTTCCATTAAACTTGTTTTAATAAGGGACGGAAGTGAATTTTGAAACTTAAGAAGGATGTCTGAAAAATACATTCCTTAATAAAATCTATTTAAATGGTTGCTAACATGTATAATGTTCATTTGATATATTGACATACTATTCATTCCACATATTATTTTACCAATACATGCTCATATTTCTTTAAGTGTGTATGTTGTAGAATATGAGCTGGTTGTAGTACAACATCATGACATACACATAGCATAGAAAAATATTTTCTTCCTCCATCAAATAAGAAGTATTCAATTATTGTTGACGTGGATGTGCTAAAAGTAGGGAAGAAATAAAGTGGAGTTCTCGTTGTGGCACTTCAATTCGTGACGACATTCCAGTTGGTTATAAAGAATGGAGGAAAGTAGACAAAATTTTCAACAATAATTTATGGAAAGCACTCGTGGTAATTCTTTCCACTCGATTAATTTTAAGTGATTCTTAATTGCTAAGAAAAACATAATATAAATTTTGGTCAATACAATGGTTGGTCAAGAATTGTCACACCAACCTCACTAGCTAATAAACGTTGTAAGATGGCCAATGCACAATGCGCAAGAGATGTACAATTTCATGCAAGGTGCATAACATGCATAATCTTGCACTGTAACTACAACAATCATCATGGTAGCTTACAACAAATAGATGACTATAATATTACATTGAGAAACAACCACTAAGCATATGACAATCAAAATGATTATTTTCTCGGTTACATACTGATGCAAATGAAAAATAAATTTTTGTTGTAATGTTACAAGGAATGTAAGTCATGTGTTCTCAATTTTCATGCCAATATGACCCAAAATGTCCATGCTGATTTTAAAACAATTGATTTTCATGTATTTCTGTTTTAATTAATTTTGTTGATAAATTATTATTTAAATTTATTAAATCAATGTACCTTATCATTTAGTTTTCTATGTTGAATCAGAACTGCATTAAATTTTAAGTTGAATAAGAATTATCTTTTCATTTATATTTCTTATTAACAAAGTAAACTCAAGTATATAATAGTAAAAGAAGCATACAATGACAATAAAAATCAACATTGTATTGTCATTATTGGTTATATTAGATATTCAAGATTTGGATTTTCTATCAAAGTAATTAAGAGCATATGTCTATATAATATCCAAAACACATATTTTAAAAATTTAGTAAATGTACATTGATGAATATTTTGTATATTTGAAGAAATATTTTTAATTTTAAGCATTCCAATTTGAAATAAATTAAAAGTTATGGACCTATACAATTTCAAGACTCGCACCTTCCTTCCCTCAAATCAATAGAAAATAGAAATAATAAGATATAGAGGCAAAAAAATATAGGTTGCCAATCATAATAGTCAGTTGCTTATATAATATGATACTTACCAATTTGGAGTTGTATGTAACGACTCTACTTTTTGACCCTCGAATGTCGACACCAATGCATCCATGGTATTTGTGTGCGAACACCCAAGTGCTAGAAAGATAGATTATTAGGGTTAGGTAAAAAGAAAAAGAAACAAAACAAGAAAGAAAAATACAATATCAGAATCTCACAAGTGGAACAATAATATACAATATCCAAAAAGATAGTACACTGGGTTACTCCAATATACAGAGTAACTTCTGAGTTACAAAACCTAAGTATTATCATCAACGTGGACAGTTAGAACTGCCTATTCCACATTGCTGCTACATACATACTAGTAGTGCAATGAAAATAAAAATAGATAAATAAATGGAAGCCTTCATCTTGTGTCCTGAAGCTCTGAAGCATCCATTATCAAACATGCTTTACTTAGTATACTCAATAGAGTACTAAGTAATTTGGGGGAAATAAGAACCATGAGTCGGATATAAGTCTGATATGAGAAACTCAAGAAACATGTGTCCATAAAATAGTAACTTTTGAGATAGTATGAATCATGGTAACAGTTTTTCCCTCAAAAGAAACCAAGCCATCTGATAAGTAAATACAGAGATATAATAGACCGTGTCTAAGGTGTAGAATATAAATAAGAAAATAGTTGTGTTGCTTGCATCTCACAAAACAACAATATTAGAAGTACATCTGAAATCGCTAAGATGCATTCGCATAGGGATTTTCCATGAAAGTCTCATTGGTACATTAAAGGACAGCCTCCTTACAAGGGTCAAAAACTACTTTCGGAGCGTCATACATCTTTAGGTAAAATATACATCAAACGAAAACATAACCGGTCCATAGTCGAACATGTGATAATTAATATTATCAACTCGCGCTAGCAACATCGATATGTTCCCCAAGATTTGGAGTTGATATACCCTTGGGTTAGCTAAACCCACTAGCTATGCACCTACTCTATTTTCTATCATTTCCAATGGTGAAGTCATGTTTAGCATCTCTCACACAAGCCTTCATCACTTAAACAGATCATGAATCCCTCCATGGATTTCGACACAAGTCATTCAATCAATGTTAACTTTGACCTTTGCCTTGGATTTAACCTTAGGATAGACAGTTCAATTCTATAGCATTAGTCTGAAATTATAACGCTGACCTCTCACTTGAACCTAACCTTAGGATAGACAGTTCAACTCTAAAGCATTTCACTTCACAACTGCTTCCAAAACATAGAACTCGTATATCAATTTTGAAGTGGTATTCGGTAAGTAATACATAAATGTACTTATATAATCCTGGACTTCATAAAACTAAATCGGTGAATTGCTGTGAACCCAATTTCGATTCTTTTAGAAGTAAGCGAACGATATAAATGAGTCCTCCTCAAGGGATCTTGTATATATACGTTCATAAAGCGAGAGATGTTTCATACCAATGGGTCCTCCTTGGGGGATCTCAAACCGTATGAGACCATGAAGCTTTCATATACTTCCTAAGTTAATTCAGTCAAATTCGATAGTCGACAAATCGACTATCTAGTCCTAAAATGTCGCATATGGAAATCATGTCTTACATACTTATCACCATTTTCGACCTTCTCAACTTACGCTATCCCTTGGTCAAGGGTGGAGCCAGTTGGTTAGAGCACTGTTGCTTCTAAACACTATTCGAACATCATTCCTAATTCTCATAGATAGAACAAGTCTACTTTATTGGTTTTTAGTTCTAAGTATATGATTAAATACTTTCCATAAACAAGTAAACACACAAAGCACGATAAGTCACATAAGCAACTCCTAATCCCCTTTTATTAATAATACACCTTTGTAATTACTTGTGTATGTTTATGTGTATATATTAAAAAAACCTTTTTAAAAATGGGGTATATATATGTATATGTATACTAATTTATTTACAAATCTAATATACTTAATAAAATTGGAAAACAATTTGAAAGACAAATTGTTACATAAACCTTTTAATACTTGAATAAAAAATTTAACTAATTTTTTTAAAATTATGTATACATAAAATTAATTTTAAAATACTTATAAATACGTTTTAAATACCCATCTAAAATATAACTTAAAATAACTACTTTATAATTTATTTAAAAACTTCCAAAAGTATGTTTAACATTTATTAAACCCTCTTACTTCAATAATTCATTATTAATTATTAAAAATATAATAAACTTCAAACCACATTTAAAATACGTTAATATATTTTATTAAACACTTCTAAAGAGGTTATAGAAAAATACTTTGTTTAAATGTCATTTAAAACCATATAAAGTTTCAGACAACAAACATTACCATCCGCTATCATAAATGCTGAAACACCCAGAACGTATTTCTATTTAAAATGTTGTAGACTCTTGTTTATGCCAAAAAATTAGTTTT
Organism: Allium fistulosum; assembly: GCA_030737815.1. Taxonomy (NCBI): domain Eukaryota; kingdom Viridiplantae; phylum Streptophyta; class Magnoliopsida; order Asparagales; family Amaryllidaceae; genus Allium; species Allium fistulosum. The sequence continues at coordinate 153,125,159 of CM060908.1, read as the reverse complement.
AAACCCTTCAATGTTCGATTCGTTTTCAACATGTTATTAAATGGTTTAAGGTGTAATTCTATTATATTAAGCAACATACTCATAGTGCATCATAACAATGCCAAGAAACCCCTAAGGAAATCTTTATAAAATATTATAGAAAATCACCAAAAGAAGGCATTTCAAAGTGCTTCTATAGCGACCTTTCGCTATAGAAACCATTCCATATTCAAGTCCAAACAAAACACCATCCAATCAACTATATATGCATAATATCAAACCCTTGTCACATGTTACAGAAGGTCATAGAAGTGATGATATGCTATAAAGAGTTGTCATTTGCTTTCAAAACAAGTATGGTACAAATATATTACATTAATTAGTTATTGACATTAATATAATTATACAAGCGATATTATACAACTTCATCAATTTTAAAATGGTGAGTTATCTCACTTCATTTCAAGTCTACAACCAAGCACAAGCCCCTACCTCAATACCACTTCCTACCTTAACCAAAGCAAGCTCCAAAATCCAACCTACCTTCACGAATACACAAGCCCTTAGCCTAAGAAGGCTATAATATCTCACAACCAAGATTTGGGAGAGGGGGTTGTGTGCTCTTTTTCTTCAAAGTTTGAGTAGCTAATCCTTGTTGTTATGTCATGTTAGGCCTATAGTTTAAGTTTGAAGAAGTTGCTTTGTATTTTGGAATGTTTAAGGGTAAAGAGAAGAAGATGAAGAGGATTGTTTCTATGTTTAATGAATTAGCAAACCCATTTTCTAAGCCTTAAGAGTGTTTACATGGGCTTCACCTAGAGGTCATATATCTATATAATATCCAAAAATCATATTTTATAAATTTAGTAAATGTACACTGATGAATATTGTATATTTGAAGATATTTTTTTAATTTTAATCATTCCAATTTGAAATAAATTAAATGTTACGGACCTATATGATTTCAAGACTTGATCTTTCCTTCCCTTAAACGAATCTAATAAAATAGAAATAACAAGAAGTAGAGGCAAAAAAATAGCAGCTACCAATCATAATATTCGGTTGTTTATATAATATAATACATGCTGATTTGGTGTTGGACTTATTTATTTTTGCATACCATAAGAATCAATATAAATATATTTAAGGAAATATTTTCCAAACCTTTAATTAAAAGTTATTTTACAATACTTTCAACAACTGTTGTATATGATGTCTTGTAACAAATGTTTTTCCTTGTAGTGAATCCTTAATTTGCAAGTTATTTTCTACCCAGGACGGTGAACTTTTCCCAATCAAACAGTATTACTTCATCATATACATAACCATATTTATCTATCTCGTTGTCATGTCAAAAGCGCTCATTCTCTTCTTTGAGCTGCTGCTTTAGTGAATTCTCTAACTTCTTCTGTTACATAGTTTTTCTTATACACTAATTAGCTAAATTTACATCTCTTGTAGAATTAAGCTTAATATAATCTAAGTTCAAGCCCTCGTACTAATATAACATGATAATCAATAAATGAACATAGCTTTTTAATGTACTTTTTCAGCTTTTTTAATCAATCGTATCAATCTACTATAGTAAATATTCTAAATAATTTTGGAATATATTACCCGATAATTAAAACCTTTAGCTTATAATATATTATCTATTTTGTAATAATTAATAACTTAAGTTCAGTCATTGCATAAAAAACATTTGGTTTACATATGATAAAATTATGTGTTTTCTATTTTCTTTGTTTTAGCTCTATAGTTTTGAAACCATAACTTAGCCCCTTCCTGATCAAGTCCAAGAGTTGCGCTGATTATGCTGCACTTGCTCTCATTGGGATGATTGATTTGTTTATAAACATTATAGTACAAAACACACAGTTAATAGAGAAACCACCTATATTGTAAGGTGGTTATGCTTTCATATTTTAGTCAAAACTACATTTTTTATTACATATTATTGTAACTTTTGATTCTATTCTCATGTATATCGAAGTTGAACGTCTTTCAGCTGATCATCATTTATGCTGCTCTCTCTTTTTCTCGCACTCTGTAGACTTATAACTTCATATTTGTTCATAATAGAAGTATCCGCTGTTATTTTGAAGAGGAAGAAGAATTTAGCAGTATTTTAATCTTTATCAAACACAAAAGCAAGAATTTTCAACACAATTCATGTAGAATAGGTCGATTAACGTCAATATATCAATAAACAAGACTGTGGGAAAATGTTGAAAAGAAACAAATTCAAATTGTTCTTTTCATATTTTCCTTATAGCCTTGTTTATTGACATATATACGTTAATCGACCTATTCCACATGAATTTGCTGAAACATTCTTGTTTTTGTGTTTGATAAAGATTAACATATTACAAAATTCTTTTTCCTCTTCAAAATAACAGTAGATACTTCTATTATGAACAAATATGAAGTTAAAAATCTGGAGAGTTTGAAAGAAAAAGAGAGCACCACAAATAATGATCCGTTGAAAGACGTTCAACATCGATATGCACAAGAAAAGAATTAAAAGTTATAATGATATGTAATCAAAAAATAGAAGTTTTAAAAAAATGAAAGAATGACCACCTTATAATATACGTGGTTTCTTTATTAAATGTGTATTTTTTACTTCAAGCTTTGTAAACAAAACAATCATCCCAATGACAGCGAGCATAGCATAATCAGTGCAACACTTAGACTTAACCGGGAAGGGGTTATGTTTTGGTTTAAAACTATAGAGCCAAAACAAAGGAAATGGAAAGCACATATTTTTTTAACATATGTAAACCAAACGTTTTTTTTGTGCCAATAAATAAACTTAAGTTATTAATTATTACAAAATGAACAATACATTATAAGATATAGATTTCAATTGTCAGGTAATATATTCCAAATTTACTTTGAAAATTCACTGTAGTAGATTGATACCATTGATTAAAAACCTGAGAAGCTATAGTAAAAGGCTATGTTCTTTTATTACTTATCATATTATACTAGTGCAAACTCATGTGATTCACCACATAATTTATTTAGTGGTATATCTATAGGTTTTAGTCATATGAAGATGAAAGTGTATACTTGTGGATTGAATTCATTTAGAATAGTTTATTTCTTGAACACCAATCATAAACATTTATTAATAAATCTACCTAAGTAATCCTAAACCAGACATGGTATAGCAACTTATTGTAATGATCGAAGATTTTCGACCCTCGAAAATCGACATTAATAAGTTCACTGTATAGAATATCGAGAAATCGAGTGCCGGAAATACCAGATCATTAGGAGTTAAGAAGAAAAGAGATAAAAGAAGAAATAGAAATAACAACACAAAATCACACAATCGTAGCATAACAAAATATAATATATAATAACAGATTTTTATACAAAGAAAACTGTAATTGTTATTATACATACAAACTATCAGAGTACAATCATCATCATAGAAATCTGGACAATTATAATAACTTGTCCTCACAAGTGCTGAATATACAGCCTACAATACACAGCGGAATATAATCAAGTATGCATAATATGTCTCTGCCATCTATCTCATCTCCAAAGCTCCAAAGCATCCTAACCTAAATCTGAAATACTCGGTCTGACCCGAGCATTACAATAAAGTAACACCCAGGTCAGTCTGGAAAACCAGCGTGAGTAAATACACTTAATTTGAATTTCTTAAGTTATCAAAACCCTTTGAAAAAAAGATAACTCGCAAGACCACGTCACACATAAACACAGCAGGTTTTTCATTTACGATAGCCAAAACATTATATCGAAAATACCGTGGTATTATAATAGTGTCTAAGTACAAATACTTAAATAAATAACCAAATTAGTTAAATAAATTAAATTCCAACATATTAGAGGTAGAATATGCTAGTATATGATTTTTTTGTTTGACGATAATAAACATATATATATATATATATTCGTTTAAATATATTTGTTGTTGTACTATTTTATTTTTCACATAATTAAATAAATATTTGCTGAATAAAATAAAATTCATATTCAAACAAATATTTCATTACAAATTCGAATAGTACAAATTTGAGCTCTCACTACATTTACGCAATTTCAATTACAAAACAATTTTTACTTTACACTTTACACCTCACTACATATTCACTCAACACTCATATTTTTATCTTCAACTCTGTTCCAACTTGAATCCAGCATCTGAGCTATTTGCAAAATAAATACTGATGCAGTAAAATTGAAAAAGAAAATATTTTGCAATACAAAACTAAAGTGTGTGTTTTGAAAATATTATTTGCCTCGATTATTTAGGTTGTTCGTCATCATTTTTCTTTTGAATTCATCTTACACGAACAGCTTGTAACATGCATAGTGTATTGTTCATGTCACAAGGTCGTGCACACCGATATACACTTGCTTGTTAAAATTGCAGGGACAGGTGAGCACAAGGTCAAACCCGAGTCAAAAGCTGGATTCAACTTGAGTATGCAAGACTAATTAGACCAGGCCAGTGAAATTAAAACAAAGTGGTGAACCTGATCAACCACACCACACATGTGCATGTTTAAATGAAATGGTCAGGTGCATACTCAAGTAAACATTTCAAATGCAAGGCTACAGACTCGAGTGAACCAGAGACCATCACAACAAGAGGCAACAACAAATCAGAGGCATATACAAAGTTTTTAGCACCAACATGAATGGTCAGGAGCAACAAAAGAAATGACTACAGTTCAAATTTTTAAAGTGAACCAGACATGTGTATATGCAACAAAGCTTCAAAAATACTTGGAGTAAAGTTCATTCGAATGTACACATGACTCGAAGCAACTGACCCAATGTGGTGAATGCAAAACTCACACACACATACAAGAAAATGCAGCATGAAGGACCAGACCACCAATTAATACAAGAGAATCATAAATACAACCAGACTCCAAAATGATCACAACCTATACAAGCCAGTGCAATCAAGTTCAAACAAATCAATATGTACAAAGGGTGATGCTAGAGAATCACTACACAATGCAGTAAAACTCAAACTAGGGTCAAGGACAAAACAGACTTCAAGTAACAGTGGCAACCAAACAAGATTGAAGCTACAACATGGCATGAACACACAAACAAAGGCAGTTCAATTTGAAGCAATGCAAGGCCTACGCACATGAGACCAAATTTCAAGTGCAACAATTCCACATGTTACACTAGACTTCAACATGAGAACTTCAAATAGAACCGGAAAAGCCATAGAAAACTGAAGTGCACTAGACCCACATACAACACTTCAAACATGCACATGTAGCACATGCACTCAGGGATGACAAACACACATGAAGACTACAGCAATATGTCAGTTCATATGTATATGGATATGCAAGGACATGAAAACAAGTCTGACCACAAAATGTAAAAGCCAGTGAAACAAGATTTCAAATGAACACTCACAACAATAAAGGCACAAAGAAGAATGTATGGCCAGGAGCAATGAATTAAGCTATAGGTATGACTACAACAACAGTTCAGGTATGAAAGCTACATGAAGTGGACAAACAATCATATGCAACAGAGCAACAACAAAGTCAAGTACTAATAGTTGCAGTTCGAACAAGAAGGAAGCAAGTTGAATAAAGTCACGGTTGAACAAAATCCTCATGAAGTCAAAATATTATCTCTAACAAATCAGCAAACAATGAACAGGTCAAGGCAGTGAAAAACAGAGCAATATTCAAGTTCATGGAGTAACAAGTCTGAATTGAACAAGTCCAAACTATCTCAGTATTCACTTGCTGAAGTCAAAGTTGTAGCAGAGAAAATAATGGAACTGACTCAAAAAATTCAAATTAATTAATTATGGAACAAGTCAGCAAATAACAACAACCATTCGATTAGAAATCAACGCAAGCACCAAAATCAATTGAAGAATTAAAACTCAAAAATACGAACGAGATTATAAGGGTTCGAACCCTATAAATTCAACCCATTATCATCATCGTCATCCGATTCGAGTTCAAGCAAATACCAAAGCAAGCCATTGAAGTGAATAACAAACAATAACTCAAATCGAAGTTGAGCATAATCGAAATCAAAAAAGGAAAATTATGTACTAATTTAATACAAGCAATTCGAGATCGACATTTGAAGCTGCTGTAAGTAATCAAAGCCAGAGATTCGATTGATGAAGCATATCGAAGCGAAAGCATACTCCAATCGAACAATTTCAAGCGGCGGCCTCAAATTAATAGAACCCTAGTTGTTTGAAGAGAAACAAAGAAACGACCAAGGAAGTTCGAGCGAATAAAAAAGGGGAAGGCGTTCTCTTTATTGAATTATTTAGTAGGCCGGTGTTTTTAATCATATTGGGCTTCAAATTAATAAATATATAAGGTTTTGTTTGTTCTTGTTTTTTTATTTGTAATTTCTTTTTAAAATTGTGTAACTTTCTAGTCGTGTGACTAGGTAGAAACTATGGAGCATAGTTTGAGAATTCGCAACTCAGTGGTTGAGTTATGGCAAGGTTTTATGCTTAGAGTTAGGTTAGTCAAGTTAGCGGGTGTTTCAAGTTTACATGTGTTTGTAAGCGTCTGACTACTTAATTTCTAGTAGAAACCTTGGGGGTAGCACGTAGGCAGGTTATTGCCGAAGCTGGGAAATTTATGTGTGATCTCAACTACATTATTTTCTGTTATTATTTCCGCATTAATTTTAATTATTATTACTATCACCTTATTCACCCCCCCTCTAGGGTGAAAACGATCCTCCAAGTGGTATTAGAGCTAGGAACAAAACCCATTTTTTTCTGTTAACAAATTTGATTTTTTCAGTGGCTTCTTTTAATAATGCTTTTGCTGAAGGTTAGTCCATAGTTAGACCACCCATGTTTAATGGTGAATATGCTTATTGGAAAAATAGAATGAAATTTTTTCTAAAAACTATAGATGCATGGAATATTGTTGAAACAGGATATAGGACACCCAACAATAATGGTAAATAATCAAGAAGTTGAAAAACCTATGGATCAATGGACAAATCTTGAAAATAAATTGCAAAATGCTAATGCTAAAGCTATGAATTCTATTATTCATTAGATCAAATTGAATAAAGTCGTGTCTCAAATTATCTAACTGCGCAGGCAATTTGGCACACGCTTGAAGTGACTCATGATGGAACCTCCCAGGTTAAAGAATCATGCCTTGCCATGCTTAGTAGCGAGTACGAGAACTTCACAATGGCAAAGGATGAAAGTGCCAAAGAAATGTATGAACGACTTTCTAATCTCGTATACAAATCAAAATCTCTAGGAATGTGACAACCTGGATTTTTAGATATCTGTTAGTTTAAAATTAACAGGATTAAATCTATTAAAAACACTGATTTATTATTTGAATGTGACGATTTCTTTATAAATATACATATTTTAAAACTTGAGTTTAAATAAGTTTTATATTAAAAGTTCATTTGTTTAAAATATTCTTTCCTTTCAAAATTCTAACATAAGAGGAATATATATATATACATATATATATATATCTTATCAATATTTAAACATAAGTACAAACAAGTATATGATATTAACATAAAAATAAATATATGTAAACATAGGGAACTATGATATAAACTTGAGTATAAAACAAAATATGGTTATAAAATAAATATACATATATATACTCTAGAAACTATGGAATTATATAAGTATAATAAATAAATAATAAATAAGAAATTTAATGTTGATAGTTGAATTTTAACAAAGAAATAAAATAAGTATTGGTGTGAGAATAAATATCTTAAAGGTTATAGTCCTGTAAACTATAAAATGAACATATAAATACATTCTAGAACACATATATGTTTGGAATACAAGTAAGTAATAAAATGAACTTGACAGAAGAATAAGATGAATCAGGTTGTACATAAAAAAAAATCAAATCAAGTTTAACATAATTTGGAAACAAGAAGATATGTATAAGATAGTAAAATAGGACAAATATCATTAATGCAGCACACAATTTATACCATTTCAGCCTCCTTAACAAAGAAAAATCTTTGGTCAAGTTGAAAGAAAAATATCTATCAGTACAATTCTATCCTGTACAAACAACTCAAGCATGTGCACAATTTTCTTTTTATATACATCCTTAATTCATTCGTTCATGAAAATCCTGAGTATTATAAAAAAAAAGATGCTTGCTGTGGAAGGCAGAAGTATACTATATGATATTTTTATCTCCACCTTGTCTTTATTATTTTTATCCATTCATTCGAAACTAATACCAGTAAAAGATAAAGCAAAAGTAAGTAAGTTTTGCTAAATCGAAGAAGTCTAGATCTTTTCAAAAGGGGTTTAGGATCAAGAGATCAATAAAGTTGGATCAAGATCATTTCCAGTCTTCAAGAAATAAACTTTGGTCATCCTTTCTAAACAGGTGAGTAAACTATATATTAAACTTGAATCTGCTTATATATCTTGATATTTGGATCGACACTTGAAGTATGTTATAAAAAATGTTTTTAGTTGTCAAATATGCCAGCATGATTGTATATATATATATGTAAATATGGGTGTACATGTCTGTGTACCTGGGTACTTACTCTGTTCTAAAGCCTACAGGTTTAAATCGAGTTCAAAAATTGATTTCTCTTTATACAATCAATATCGAGCTATGATCTTTAAAGACGAAATGATTATAAGACTATAACACCAATTATAAAAATGGTTTCAAGTGTTTATATTTAGTAAATAGTGTGAAAAAGATAAATTACAGTCACAATCAAAATTAAGTCAAAAATCAGTGATTTTGATTTTATGTTTTGGCTTTGCAAACAGATTTGTATTACGAAAACATGAATTTAGTTAACTATTTCATGAAATTTAAGCTTATAATTAATGGGAATTCGCAAGTTGATCGTATTTTGAATTTTCGTCAATATCTGACAAACGTTGACGAGATGTAGGCTGTGCTTGATGTTGAAGATTGCTGGAAGGAAGGAGATCACAGGAAAAATAATGGTTAAATTTATAGATTACCGTGGAAGTTGATCAACATTGGAATAGGGTTTAAGACAATTATAGGTCGAGGTTGGAAATTGGGTTGCCGCGTTGCCGTGGGAAGGCCGGAGTGGATCGCGAGGTGGGGAAATCGTTCGTTGGAGTATGGCGTAGCTTCTGGTAGGTCGGCATGTGATCTAGTGGTCGGAGGTGGTGGTTGGTGGCAGCTTTGGCCGATCTGGTTTGCTCCAGTTTCGATCGAAATGCTCGATCTTGTTTCGTGAAGTCTTCCGTCGATCTGGGTTCGTACGAGAGATGGTGAGACTATCGGGGACTGGTCGACGATCGGAGGAGAGGTCGGCGCAACGTTGAATTGCCGTGCACGTGCATGGTGTATTCGTGCATCTGGGTTGTGTCGAAGCTTTGGGGAAGAAAGCTGTTGGATCGAGGCGAACTCGAGTTTTTGCGTGGGTTTTCTCGTAGCAGTTGAGGAACGAGGTTTCTCGTGATTTACCCGGGAAGATCATGGTTTCGCTCGGGTTATTATTGCCTTGTACTGTTTCTACTGTAAAGTATTTTAGAATTTAAATCAAAGATATTATAAGTAAGTTTTAAGAATAAGAATTTATTTAAACAAGTTTAGTAAAGTTTTTTTTTCGAAGATTTTAAAATATCAAAATTAAATGTTTAAAATTGTTGTTTTAAAGTGAAATTATATATTTTCCATTATATAGTTGATTTCCAAAATGGTTTCTAATGAAGTTTAATGATGGGAAGAAATATCTAATCTAAATGAAGAGTTTACCTTAATTAGTAAAGGTTGAGATTAATTAAGAAAAATTAATTAGTAAAATAAATTAAAAGTTAATTACTTATTGAAATTAATAATAATTACTTAATAAAGTAATTAATGGATAGTTAATGGATGTAATTAAGAGATGAATCATTAACTAGGGATTAAGTGATGATTAATTAATTAATTTATTTATGTAATTAATTTTAAGTTAATTAGTTAGTCTAATTAATAAGATAATCACTTATGGATTAATTAAGTATGATTACTTAATGAAGTAATTAATGTATACTTACTTAGTGAAATTAATTAAAGGGTTAATTAATATAATTAATGAAAGAGATTAATTAATTAGAGGATAATTAATTAATTAATGAGAATAGTTAAAGGTTGATTAATGATAATGGTTAAAGGATAAATTTATTTACTTAATTAATTAAGGGTTAATTTCTTAATGTAATTAAAGAATAATTAATTAAGGAAGATTAATTAAAGATGGGTGATTAAAGAATGATTAATTAATCTGAAATTAATTAATGTTAAGTATGCACGATTTAAAAGTAATTAATGTAATTCATTGGTGGTTAATTAAATTAATTTGAGATGGTGTGGTTGATTAAACTTGCTTATGGATGATTGAGTGCTATTGAATGCCCTGGATCACGTGATATCTCTGATATGTGTTATGTGTTGCTTGTGATTGAGATGAATTGTTGTGTATAAATTGTATTGTTTAAACTTAAACTTTGATTTAATGAATAACATTGGATTCGAAGAGACCGGGGTTGGGTATCGGTAAATACCCGAAACTACTTCGATTTGAAATCTACAATAATTCCTTATAGAATTGATATGTGTAATCAATAGGCTGGAATGGAATAAATTAAGTAACTGGACTATTGAAACTAAGTAATGGTACCTAGGCATTATTTCGTGGAATAAGTGTTTGGCTACATAATGATTAAAACTAGTAGTGATGAACGAGTTACCCTGGTTTTTGGAGAAACTTTATAGCTTTGTATTTCATGTAAAATGGGTTTACTCACGCTGGTTTCCAGCCTGACTCGGGTGTTACTTTGATGTAATGCTCGGGTCAGACCGAGTATTACAGATTTTCAGGTAAGGACGTTCGAGAGCTCAAGAGACAAGCTGGATGGCAGGAACGTATGGAGTGTTTCTGTAGTGATATTTCTGTTTATCTGGGATATGTTGATTTGTATATATCCAGTGAGTGTGTATCTGTATAACTCTGATGTATTAAAATAAAATTGACAGATATAATATTCTTTATAAACTGTTATTATTTGATATTATATTTTGATCCGCTGCGAATGTGAGAATCTGGGTTGTGTTTTCTGTTTCATTTTCTTCTATCTCTTTCTTCTTTTTCTAACTATCTGGAATTTTCGGGAACAAAAATTCCGGGTCGTTACACTTGGTATCAGAGCGAAGGTTAAGCGAAAACTTTGGCTCTGGTGGGTTTACTCATTAAAAATAGGGTTAATAGTACCCTAGAATGAGTTGAGTGTATGTATATATATGAGAGCGTACTTGTTATTTTCTTATATAAAGATTTTAAATGGTTTTAAAAGTAAATGATTTTATATAAAATTATATTTGATATATAAAGCAATAATTCTTTCTAATAAAAAAATTAAGATAATTGGTTGATAACTTATTGGAATTAAATTTAATGGTAATGGAAATATAACTAAATTGAAAGTAAAAATAAGTTTGAAAAGGATTCAAATTGAAACTAAGTCTTGAATTTGGGAAAAGTGTCAAAATAAGGATTGGTTTGGAATGCATTCAAACTGAAATTTTAAATCTTGAATTTAAGGAGAATTTCAGAATAAGATAATGATGAATTGGTTTTCAGATACAATAATCTAGGTTATTATCAGAAATGATTAATAAGATGAGTATAAATGAGTAAACAAAAATAAAATGTTTTGGAAGTAAAACATTTGGGTGAATAAGACTTATAAATTTGTACTGAAAGTGATCTAAATTGTGAAATTTTAAATCTGGGTTCAGAATTGGAAAATTGTTTCAAAGTGATAAAGAAATAATAAATAATATTGTTTAATGTATATGAATGAAAAGGATCCTATTTAAAATAAGAGTTGTTGAAAGCTTTAAAGGAAACTATTTTGATTTAAAACCAAAGGTGGTTTAAAATTTTAAGCTGTAACTTGGTGTATAGGTAGGTATATTTGGAAATAAACTCTAAATGTTGAGCAAGGTGATACCCAAAAGTGATGAGTCTTTGAACTTATAAGATTTTGGATGTGAAATTTCAAATTTGAAATGGAAATTCAAGTTGGTTAAGATTGACTGGATTAAGTAAATTGAATTTAACTTTGGGAAAGTTAAATAGGTTAACAAACAACCTGAATTTGGAAATTTCAAGATGAAATTAGAAGTTAACTTGGAAAGTTAAATGGTTAAGTTGAATTGGGAGTTTGTGTGATCTCAAAATGGGTTTGAGATAAGGAAATTGGAAATGGATGGATGTTTTAAAATAAATTTAATGATATCATCCTATTGTTATTAATAATCCTTAAATTGTGAATTGGATTTGTTTAAATGGATGAGAAATGAAGTGTGGTAATATATCCATTATTGAAATTAAACATTAATTTAAAATTAAGGATATGGAATTACACTGAACTGTTAATAATTGAATATGTAAATTGAAAGTGTTTAAGAATTGGTTTCAAAACTGGAAGATAACATTTAGTAATTAATTGAATTTTTAAGATAAAAATTGTTTTGAACTCTTATTTGAACTTCGAAATAAGTTAAGTAAAGATAATTTAAAATGGAATTTTGAGAATTTGACTCAGAATTAAATTATTTAAAAATTTTGATTATTGATTTAAAAATAAAGGTTAATTTGATTTAAGAGGTTAAACCAACATTTGAAAATTTAACTCAAATATAATTCGAGATGGTTTAAAGTTGAGATTCAGATTTCATTAGTTCAAATTGAATTTAGTTTGAATTAACTAGAATTGAAGATGGATAAGTATAATATTCAAATGGGAAATTTGAATTGGATTAATTTGAAATAAAAAATTGAAGATTGAATGAGTTCAAATTAAAATGGGAATTGGGATTAATTCATATAGAAATTGAATTGAATTGAAATGGAGGTTGGGAATTGAACAGTTGACTCTGGACTATTTTCAAAATAAATTGTTTTAATATAAATCTAATTTTTTCCAAACTATTTACTACACAACTTTTCTTTTTACACCTAAAACTATCTTAAGCTTGTTTTACAATTACTTATGAAAACTATTTAACAATTTTACAACTGTTTTATAAACTAATTACTATTTCTCAACTATTTTACAAATTAATTACTATTTTACAACTATTTTGCAATTATTTAAAAATTCCTATAACTATTTGATTATTTTTCAACTATTTACAATTACTTAACTATTTTACAGCTATTTTACAAACTAATAATTATTTTTCAACTACTTATCTATTTTCAAGCTGTTTTCTAAATATAAACTGGTCGGAGTTCAAACTGTTATTGATTAAATACCCAACTGAGATAAGAATTGAAGTGATAATCCAAATGGGGATTAAGGCAAATGTGAATAAGTGAATAAAATAAAAGTGAATGTGAATAGAGAAAAATTGATTGGACTGATAATCAATGAAGATAAATACGTAGGATGTACGTATATTATTCTATTCGCATAGTGATTTGATCCAGATTTGAGCACAGAATTTCGAGATAGTATTATCGATCCGAGTTGGGATTTTCCACTCGATTTTCGACGGCGAACCTGGATATGGATTTTTGATTGGTTCTGGATATTCTCTATCATAGTTGTGGTTATGCAAGGAGAATGACGGTTTCTGATCAAGAAACCAGATCTGAGTCCGCACTAGGAAGTCGGGTGGACAATACTAGTTCGGAAGTGAAATTTTGTGATCGAGTGAGCGATCGGATTGATATTGCGTATGGATGGTATGGTTACATTATACGGGTTTGAATAAAATTGATATTGGAAATTTGTGGATAATTAAATGATTTTTGAAATTTAAAGTATATTTTGCGAAATATACGATGAAGTAAAGTGGAAATTGGATATTTCTATAAAAAAAATTACTTTATGAAAGTAAGTAATTTGGTAAATGACTTTATAAAAAGAAAAATCAAATTTGAATATTTGATTTGGAATTAACAAAAGTTATATACCTCGGTTATATTGGATAAACTCCCCTTATTAAATCTATAGCCAGAAGAAAAGGGTTTTAAAATATTTGAAGGTATTTGAAGTATGAAGGTGAAATTATACAAATATGAATTGATTCAAAAGTTTTCCAAGATTATTATATATATATATATATATATATATAAAGGATTTCGTGAAAATGATTATGAGGAAAGGTTTTGGGAACCTTTGAATTTGGAAAGGCTTTTGATTTTTGGGTAAAATCAATATTGGAATTTGGAAAAGCCAACTTGGAGAATTATCGATTTTGAGAATCGATTTTGTGTAAAGGAATTTATATGAAATTCATACTAAGTGTATGATTTGGAAAATACTATATGTGTATAGTATAAAGCGTTTTGAGATTGGCTCTGGGGAAAAAGGTGCTCCCTTGAAATGAACTTCTCAGGAGTGCCACAGGGTGGTACTTCCTTGAGCCTCTAAGGGGGAGGTTCTAAAGTTGATCCTGTGAGGAGTCCGGACAAAACTAGTTCCTGAGGATTTTGTATAGTGTAGCGGAAGTCGTAGGGCGCTGATGCCTACAGGGGCATTTGGGTTATGCTGTGACGACAGTGTAACTCGATGTCACTGCGATCTACTGTAGACCATAGCTGTAACGACCCGTATTTTTACGGATCGAAAAGTTCATCAAAATCTGGAATTCTTCGCATTTTTAAGTCGTTTCAGATTTTGGGTAGAATTTGGCTAAGTGATAAGTCATGACCGACTTATAGATTGGACGACTTAAGAGTTAGAACGTTGGAAGCTTAGGTCGTGTAGGAAGTAAGTCGTGAGTGGCTTAGGTCGAGTGACGACTTAGGAAGTGTACGACTTAGTGATGTGGAGCGACCTAAGTGTTGGAATGACTTAAGTTGTTAGGTCGTGTGAGAGTTAGGTTGTATAGGAGATAAGTCGTGTGTAGAAAGATAGGTCGTAGACGACTTAAGGAGGTTTTACGACCTAAGGAAGGAACTGGAAGTGTTAGGTCGGTTGGAGCGACCTATAGAATTAGGCGACCTATAGAAGTTAGCGACCTATAGGAGTTAGCGACCTATAGGAGTTAGCGACCTATAGGAGATAGCGACCTAAGGAACATGCGACCTAAGAGTTAGAGGTATAGGAAGCAGGGTAAGTTAGCAACCTAAGAAGGATAGGTCGGCAACGACCTAAGGAAGGAGTAGTTGGGTCGTATGACCTGTGTGTAGTTAGGTCGCTAGGCTTTTAGTCAGTTAGGTCGCTTGTGGGTTAGGTCGCGTAAGCGCTTAAGTGTTAGGTCACGTGGAATTACTAAGTCGTAGGTCGGCATGCTAAGTTGTTAGGTCGCAAGGTTTTATAAGTCGTAGGTCGTAACTCAGTGAGTTGTTAGGTCGCAGAGGCGGTCAGCGTTAGGTCGCTGGGTTTTGCCTAAGTGTTAGGTCGTACCTGTTGTTAAGTCGCGTCTAAGTGTTAGGTCGTGATCTGTGTTAGGTCGTAAGTCGTATACAAGTGGTTCTGTTAGATCGTAGACTGTGTGGAAGCGCATTTGTTAAGTCGCTGAGTCATAGGTCGCAACCTCGTTAGGTCGTAAGATGGAGAGCTTTGATAGGTCGTTGAAGTGCCTGGGTGTTAAGTCGTGGAGTTGTTAGGTCGGTGAAGACTTAGGTCGGTGAGTGTCTTAGGTCGTAGGTCGGAGATGACCTAATTCCGAGTTACGACTTAGGGGGATTTCGCCTATAAATAGGAGGGGGTTGGCTTCATTCTTGGGATCCGGATTTCGAAGCGACGAAGTGCTGCCATTTTGAGAGCTCGACTTCTACACTTCTTCACTTCTTTTCTCCACTCTAATCTAGTGATTCTATCCATCCAAGTTGAAGATCAAATTGAAGATTCAAGAGCTTGGATTGAAGATCTTCATCCTTTGAAGTGAGATTTCTTCGTTTGAAGCGGATTCGTGATAGATCAAGCTTGATCCTTTGCTGTCCAGATCTGAAGCGTGTTGATTTGAGGTTGTTTAGGTGATTTGGTGAGTGGTGATTATCTCTCACACGGATCCAAAGGAGTATATCGGATTGTTGGCTCGATTTGGTGTTAACATAGTGATTACCATACATTTTCTTCATCCTAAGTGTAGATCCATATAGATCCATTGTTCATGATGATGTTACAGCCATTTTACTACATGTTAACCTATGTAAGTTTATTCATCAAGATTATAGAGACATTGCTCATGTTTTCATGCTTATTTGACTTTCGACTCTTTAATTACGAAATTGCCATTATTGTTATAATTGTCTACTTAGATCATATTCAAATGCTTGATTGCTTGGATTAATGTTTGACTTGATTGATTGCTATGAATTAGATGATTGATGATTTGATTTAGACCGAAGATGATTCAACAGCTAAGAGGAAGGCTCTTGAAATGGGAAAGCTGCTTGTGGCATATGTAGCGGATGGTGAAGCTCTTATGCATAGATTTGATGATGATGATGTTGGGATGAGAGGATGTGATGAAGCGAAGTATGATATGAGATAGTCTTGGTCTAATCCAGACGGGATCATTCCAAGCATGTTGGTAACTCGGCCATATGATTCGAGTTAGTCTTGGTCTAATCCAGACGGGATCATTCCAAGCAGGTTGATAACTCGGTGATATGGTTCGAGTTTGAGGATAATGGATGCTCGAGAGGCGCTTGAGCTAGTATGGAAATAGTCGTCGAGGAGGATGACTAGAAGGCTGAGATCTCATCGTTGTTGAAGGTTCTAGCATGCTCTAAGCAAGAGTACATGGGGACGCCCAAAAGACTAACTGTTGATGGTCGAGTACTCTGGGTAGTTGCAAAAATCCTTGGCACGGGCTGCGGCGACGTGCGGGAGTTATGTCTAGAACCGGGGTTACCATTATCCCTTGACTGACGGATGAAAGAAGGAGCCATTCATTCAACTAACGGTGATATCGAAGCAATGATAACAGTGATAGCCAGAGTCATGGATGTTTGGTTGTATCGTCATTCGGTCTCAAGAGCGGTATTTTCTGGGTGCTTATCTAATCTTGGTTTAGGCCTTGGGGGTTTGTACTTGGAAAACATCGCCCTTGACTCGAGTGACAATTTCTTTACTATACATTGAATGCTCTGCTATGTTTGCTTCTGCTTAGTGTGTGTCTGGGGGCTATCACTGTAGAAAGATGTTGGAGTGGGAGGGTTGTATTCCTATTCCTTTTTCCTTTATGCTCTTTTGGTATGTTGTTAGTTAATCTACTGCTCACTAAGACTGTTGTCTGACTCAAGGCTTTATGTTTTAATTCTTATTGCCTTGGGCTGTTCGTCCATTTTGGGACAGGCAGACCAGGTAGCAGGTGACATGTGCTGTTCTCTTCTCACGATGCTGATATCGAAGATGAGCTAGAGGGTTGCATATTATCTTCTTATATGTATTGGATGTTCCGCTGTTTGTATAATCTCTGAGTGTTATGTAGTGAGGCTTGATGTATTGACTATTTGGATGCTTGTATTCAACTATTATGGAGTTTTATATGATGGCATTTTATTCTGTAAAGCTTCACTATACATATGTTCTATTGTATTTTGTCCATGCGCTGTGAGTAATACGATAGATCCTGTTATTTTGATCTACCCTGACAGTCGTCCATGGTCGCCTGGCACACTTTACAGCGCACTATCTCTAGATTCGGTGCAGGGGTCATGGGCGGTCGTCACATTTGGTATCAGAGCTTTGGTTAATCGATTTTACCCAACGCTCGCTGACATAACTACGTATGAGGGGCGTAATTGTATTTTGATGGATGATTACTATATATAATATAGTAGCTTAGTAGAGTTTGAGTCCTTTATGCAGTTGTTTCTCTTGATGTGCTAATCATTTCTTTTTATAGATATTGAGAATGAGTCGAAGAGGGAGACTAGCTGCTAGGGAAGGCCGTGCTGTTGAGGGGGCTACTGATTATGTTGCTATGTTCGAAGCCATGATGACTTCGATCATGAGAAGGATGTCAGCCCCGGGGCCATCAGTAGATGTTGGAGATCAAGTTCAGGCTCCAAGACCGGTGGGTCATATGGACGATTCATTTGAGAAGCTTGTGGAGGAAGCTCTCAGACCCGAGAATATGTTTCCTAAGGAAGGATCTGTTGTTGATGTGATCAGGGAAGAGTCTAAACCCCAGCAGGGTGGAAACAAGAAAAGGAAGCAGCAGTAGAATAAGGGGAAGGGTGGCCATAAGAAGCAGAAGGGCGAAGTGACCTGCTACAATTGTCAGCAGAAGGGCCATTTCTCCAAAGATTGCAAGAATCCAAAGGTGCCGATGAAGTGTCACAACTGTGACAAGCCGGGGCACATCACGAAGTATTGTCCAGAACCGCGGAAGGACATGCAGATTGTGCAAGCTTATGCTTTGGGAGCTGTTCCGTCGTCTTCAAAGGCTCCTACTGCTGAAGAGAAGGGAAAGAGTGTGGTGGTTCAAGGTACTCTTTTCCCTATGTGGTGTTCCAATTAGAGTTCTGTTTGATACTGGAGCGTCGCATTCGTTTGTTTATAGTGAACTTGTAGGCCGGTTGGGTTTGGAACCGGATATTGTTGATAGGCCATTGGTTGTGACTAATCCAGTTGGGGGGGTTCGTCTTGTTTGTGTATGTTATGCCGTGGTCTGATTGTGTCGAGTCATGGTTGCTCTTTTGTTTGTGATTGTTTTGTTCTGAACTTTGCGGGGTTCGGAATTATTTTGGGTATGGACTGGCTTAGGAAGTATACGGCAAAGGTTGATTGTGAGAGGCTGGAGGTGACAGTCGAGAATGTGGAGGGGCAAAAGATTGTGATACGATGTAAGCATGAAGAAGGCGTCTTCATGAGCTTCATGTATTCGCTAGTTGTTCCACGGGATGGACTGTCATTAGTGCCAATCGCGAATGGATTCGAGGATGTCTTTGACGAAGTCAAAGGGTTGCCGTCGCATAGAGAGATCAAGTTTCGTATAGATCTAGTTGAAGGAGCCAGACCTGTTGTGATGCCTCTTAGGTGGATGGCGCCTAGGGAACAGCAAGAGTTGGGGGTGCAAGTTGATGACCTTTTACAGAAAGGATTCATTCGGCGTAGTGTGTCCGAGTGGGGTGCACCAGTTGTGTTTGCAACCAAGGCAGATGGGTCGTTGAGATTGTGTGTGGATTATCGTGAGCTGAATAAGGTGACTAAGAAGAACAAGTATCCATTGCCGAGAATAGATGACTTGTTTGATCAGCTTCACGAAGCCAAGGTGTTTTCTCAGATGGATTTGGCAACGGGATTTCACCAATTGAGAGTGGCTAAGGATAGTGTGCTGAAGACTGCTTTTCGAACACCATCCGGTTTCTTTGAGTGGCTGGTAATGCCGTTTGAGTTGACTAACGCGCCAGCACATTTTGTGGATCTTATGAATAGAGTGTTCAGAGATCAGTTGAACAAGTTTGTACTTGTGTTCGTGGATGATATTCTGATTTATTCCAGAACTGAGGAAGAGCACAAGACACACTTGCGAATTGTTTTGGAAATCTTACAGAAACATCAGTTGAAGGCTAAGTTTTCGAAGTGTCACTTCTGGAAGAGTGAAGTGAGGTTCTTAGGCCATGTTATTTCTGGAAATGGAATAGCGGTTGATCCCGCTAAGGTGGTAGCAATCCAGGATTGGGTTAGACCTAAGAATGCATCAGATGTGAGAAGTTTTCTTAGATTGGCAGGATATTATCAACGGTTTATCAAAGACTTCTCCATGATAGCTGCACCGTTAACATGATTGACGAAAAAGAACCAAGTGTTCAGATGGGGTGCTAAGTGTGAGCAAGCTTTCGGAATCCTGAAAGAGAGATTGACGAGTGCTCTTGTTTTGACTATTCCAAGTGGAAATGATGAGATGGTGGTTTACACCGACGCATGTGGTACTGGACTTGGAGCAGTGCTGATGCAGAAGGATAAAGTTGTTGTGTATGCAAGTCGACAACTGAAGCCGCCTGAAAGGAATTACCCGACTCATGATTTGGAGTTAGCGGCGATTGTTTTTGCTCTGAAGATGTGGAGACATTATCTACTGGGAGTTCGATTCGAGTTGTTTACCGATCATAAGTCGTTGAAGTATCTTTTCTCCCAAAAGGATTTGAATCTTCGGTAGCAACGTTGGCTAGAGTTTTTAGCATCATATGACTTTGGTATAGCTTATACTCTGGGAAAAGGTAACGCAGTGGCAGATGCGTTAAGTCGAAGACATGCAGGATTGGGAGCCATGTTTTCAGAATGGAAGAATCTTGAGTATTTGGTTGAATTTGACTTCAGGCCTAGATACGGATTGGAACCTGAGATGTTGGCAAACTTATCGATAAGACCTTCTCTTGTGGAAAGGATTGGCGAGAGCCAAAAGCGAGACGATAAGCTTGTCAAGATTATCCGTGAATTGGAATCTGGATTGGACCCAGAAAAGGATAAAGGATTCGAGGTTGATCGAGAGGGTTGGCTTCGAAAGCAAGGACGACTAGTTGTTCCCGATATAGATGAGTTGAGGAGTGAGGTTCTGAAGGAAAGTCATCACTCAAAGCTGACAATTCATCCAGGTGGAAATAAGATGTATCGGGATATGAAGAGAACCTACTACTGGGAAGGCATGAAGAAGGATGTTAAAAATTTTATTTCCAAGTGTATGAACTGCCAGTTGGTAAAAGCCGAACAGAGGAAGCACAAGACCGTCAGAAGAGTTATGCCGATATGCGTCGAAAGGATTTGGAATTCGACGTAGGTGATATGGTTTTACGAAGATTTCTCCACTGAAGAATGTTATTCGATTCAGGAAGAAAGGAAAATTGACTCCGAGATTTGTTGAACCATTCCCGATCATCGAGCGAATTGGAAAGCTCGCCTATAGATTGGAGTTACCTGAGAAGATGTCGAGTGTGCACAATGTTTTTCCTGTATCATATCTACGGAAGTATGTGCACGATTCGAATATGGTGGTTTCTGCTGATAGCGGTGAAGACTTCGAAGTTGATCCAGTCGATTGAAGAACTCGTAAGCCGCTTCGTGTTGTGAAGGCCGACACGAAACAGCTTAGGAGGAAGGTAGTTAAGTTGCTCAAGATACAATGGAGTGATGATGATAACGACTGTACGTGGGAGGTGGAAGAGAGGATGAAGGCAGCTCATCCTGAACTCTTCAAGGTATGGCCCTAAGGTGTCGTGTCATCTCATGATATTGTAACTTGTTCTAGTTTTAGAATTCTGCATGCTAAGCTAGAATTGGATGCATGGTTTGTTGATTGCTATGGATGGTAGGCGTGCAGAATAGTCTTTGATTGCTTTGTTTGTTTGGAATTTCGGGGGCGAAATTCCTAAGGGGGAGAGAATGTAACGACCCGTATTTTTACGGATCGAAAAGTTCATCAAAATCTGGAATTCTTCGCATTTTTAAGTCGTTTCAGATTTTGGGTAGAATTTGGCTAAGTGATAAGTCGTGACCGACTTATAGATTGGACGACCTAAGAGTTAGAACGTTGGAAGCTTAGGTCGTGTAGGAAGTAAGTCGTGAGTGGCTTAGGTCGAGTGACGACTTAGGAAGTGTACGACTTAATGATGTGGAGTGACCTAAGTGTTGGAACGACTTAAGTTGTTAGGTCGTGTGAGAGTTAGGTTGTATAGGAGATAAGTCGTGTGTAGAAAGATAGGTCGTAGATGACTTAAGGAGGTTTTACGACCTAAGGAAGGAACTGGAAGTGTTAGGTCGGTTGGAGCGACCTATAGAATTAGGCGACCTATAGGAGTTAGCGACCTATAGGAGTTAGCGACCTATAGGAGATAGCGACCTAAGGAACATGCGACCTAAGAGTTAGAGGTATAGGAAGCAGGGTAAGTTAGCAACCTAAGAAGGATAGGTCGGCAACGACCTAAGGAAGGAGTAGTTGGGTCGTATGACCTGTGTGTAGTTAGGTCGCTAGGCTTTTAGTCAGTTAGGTCGCTTGTGGGTTAGGTCGCGTAAGCGCTTAAGTGTTAGGTCACGTGGAATTACTAAGTCGTAGGTCGGCATGCTAAGTTGTTAGGTCACAAGGTTTTATAAGTCGTAGGTCGTAACTCAGTGAGTTGTTAGGTCGCAGAGGCAGTCTGCGTTAGGTCGCTGGGTTTTGCCTAAGTGTTAGGTCATACCTGTTGTTAAGTCGCGTCTAAGTGTTAGGTCGCGATCTGTGTTAGGTCGTAAGTCGTATACAAGTGGTTCTGTTAGATCGTAGACTGTGTGGAAGCGCATTTGTTAAGTCGCTGAGTCATAGGTCGCAACCTCGTTAGGTCGTAAGATGGAGAGCTTTGATAGGTCGTTGAAGCGCCTGGGTGTTAAGTCGTGGAGTTGTTAGGTCGGTGAAGACTTAGGTCGGTGAGTGTCTTAGGTCGTAGGTCGGAGACGACCTAATTCCGAGTTACGACTTAGGGGGATTTCGCCTATAAATAGGAGGGGGTTGGCTTCATTCTTGGGATCCGGATTTCGAAGCGACGAAGTGCTGCCATTTTGAGAGCTCGACTTCTACACTTCTTCACTTCTTTTCTCCACTCTAATCTAGTGATTCTATCCATCCAAGTTGAAGATCAAATTGAAGATTCAAGAGCTTGGATTGAAGATCTTCATCCTTTGAAGTGAGATTTCTTCGTTTGAAGCGGATTCGTGATAGATCAAGCTTGATCCTTCGCTGTCCAGATCTGAAGCGTGTTGATTTGAGGTTGTTTAGGTGATTTGGTGAGTGGTGATTATCTCTCACACGGATCGGATTGTTGGCTCGATTTGGTGTTAACATAGTGATTACCATACATTTTCTTCATCCTAAGTGTAGATCCATATAGATCCATTGTTCATGATGATGTTACAGCCATTTTACTACATGTTAACCTATGCAAGTTTATTCATCAAGATTATAGAGACATTGCTCATGTTTTCATGCTTATTTGACTTTCGACTCTTTAATTACGAAATTGCCATTATTGTTATAATTGTCTACTTAGATCATATTCGAATGCTTGATTGCTTGGATTAATGTTTGACTTGATTGATTGCTATGAAATAGATGATTGATGATTTGATTTAGACCGAAGATGATTCAACAGCTAAGAGGAAGGCTCTTGAAATGGGAAAGCTGCTTGTGGCATATGTAGCGGATGGTGAAGCTCTTATGCATAGATTTGATGATGATTATGTTGGGATGAAGCTTTGCGAGGATGTGATGAAGCGAAGTATGATATGAGATAGTCTTGGTCTAATCCAGACGGGATCATTCCAAGCATGTTGGTAACTCGGCCATATGATTCGAGTTAGTCTTGGTCTAATCCAGACGGGATCATTCCAAGCAGGTTGATAACTCGGTGATATGGTTCGAGTTTGAGGATAATGGATGCTCGAGAAGCGCTTGAGCTAGTATGGAAATAGTCGTCGAGGAGGATGACTAGAAGGCTGAGATCTCATCGTTGTTGAAGGTTCTAGCATGCTCTAAGCAAGAGTATATGGGGACGCCCAAAAGACTAACTGTTGATGGTCGAGTACTCTGGGTAGTTGCGAAAATCCTTGGCACGGGCTGCGACGACGTGCGGGAGTTATATCTAGAACCGGGGTTACCATTAGCCCTTGACTGACGGATGAAAGAAGGAGCCGTTCATTCAACTAACGGTGATATCGAAGCAATGATAACAGTGATAGCCAGAGTCATGGATGTTTGGTTGTATCGTCATTCGGTCTCAAGAGCGATATTTTCTGGGTGCTTATCTGATCTTGGTTTAGGCCTTGGGGGTTTGTACTTGGAAAACATCGCCCTTGACTCGAGTGACAATTTCTTTACTATACATTGAATGCTCTGCTATGTTTGCTTCTGCTTAGTGTGTGTCTGGGGGCTATCACTGTAGAAAGAGGTTGGAGTGGGAGGGTTGTATTCCTATTCCTTTTTCCTTTATGCTCTTTTGGTATGTTGTTAGTTAATCTACTGCTCACTAAGACTGTTGTCTAACTCAAGGCTTTATGTTTTAATTCTTATTGCCTTGGGCTGTTCGTCCATTTTGGGACGGGCAGACTAGGTAGCAGGTGACAGGTGTTGTTCTCTTCTCACGATGCTGATATCGAAGACGAGCTAGAGGGTTGCATATTATCTTCTTATATGTACTGGATGTTCCGCTGTTTGTATAATCTCTGAGTGTTATGTAGTGAGGATTGATGTATTGACTATTTGGATGCTTGTATTCAACTATTATGGAGTTTTATATGATGGCATTTTATTCTGTAAAGCTTCACTATACATATGTTCTATTGTATTTTGTCCATGCGCTGTGAGTAATACGATAGATCCTGTTATTTTGATCTACCCTGACAGTCGTCCATGGTCGCCTGGCACACTTTACAGCGCACTATCTCTAGATTCAGTGCAGGGGTCATGGGCGGTCGTCACAATAGCGAAAGTCGTGTGTGCCGTTGAGAGCCAACAGTCTATGTTTGATTTTATATCGGTAGACCGTGACACTATGGTAACATAGCGAAAGTCGTGTGTGCTGCTGAGAGCCAACAGTCTGTGTTTGATTTTACATCGGTATACTGCGACCTATATAGGAGTGGAGAAGTTTCATTTCGACAGCGTAATCGTGAGGCCGCAGAGGGCCTGCAGTTACATGGATTTTTGCTGTGACGGCAACGTAACCGTGGAATGTAACTGCGATCTGTTGTGGGTTCCATGGTGTAATCAGTTACATGGACTTTTGCTGCGATGGCAACGTAACCCAGGATGTAACTATGACCATGGATGGGGGTGATGATTTCCAGAGCATTCTCACCGAAGCCATTTCTTTTATTTTCAAAACTGTTTTCTATATTTTCAGCAAAATTATTTTCCAAGTATTTTCACTGGATGTTGAAAATGGGTTTACCAAGTACTTATAGATTTTCAGTCCTACGCCTGATCAACGTATGACCGAATTTCTGTGAGGACAAGGATGTACTTGTCGAAACATCGAGTTATAAGGTATTTTTATAAAAACTATTATAGAAATATTATATATAGATATTAAAAAGTGTTTTAAAAATGATCAAAGAAAATTTATCTGATGTTAAGCATTTTGATAATTCTGGCTTCGCTCCTTTTCGAGGACGAAAAGATTCAAAGGGGGGAGGGATGTGACAACCTGGATTTTCATATATCTGTTAGTTTAAAATTAACAGGATTGAATCTATTAAAAACACTGATTTATTATTTGAATGTGATGATTTCTTTATAAATATACATATTTTAAAACTTGAGTTTAAATAAGTTTTATATTAAAAGTTCATTTGTTTAAAATATTCTTTCCTTTCAAAATTCTAACATAAGAGGAAAATATATATATATATACATATATATATATATATATCTTATCAATATTTAAACATAAGTATAAACAAGTATATGATATTAACATAAAAATAAATATATGTAAACATAGGGAACTATGATATAAACTTGAGTATAAAACAAAATATGGTTATAAAATAAATATACATATATATACTCTAGAAACTATGGAATTATATAAGTATAATAAATAAATAATAAATAAGAAATTTAATGTTGATAGTTGAATTTTAACAAAGAAATAAAATAAGTATTGGTGTGAGAATAAATATCTTAAAGGTTATAGTCCTGTAAACTATAAAATGAACATATAAATACATTCTAGAACACATATATGTTTGGAATACAAGTAAGTAATAAAATGAACTTGACAGAAGAATAAGATGAATCATGTTGTACATAAAAAAAATCAAATCAAGTTTAACATAATTTGGAAACAAGAAGATATGTATAAGATAGTAAAATAGGACAAATATCATTAATGCAGTGTGAAGACCCGGAATTTCTAACAATTTGAAATTGGAATATTTAATTGATTGTAAATATTTAAAAAAGGTTAATTTTTAAATTGAATTCAAATATTATTATTAATAGCAATTAAGTTATGGAATTTATTAATTAGAATTGCGTAAATTGTTGAATCTGGAGTTTTAAGTCTGTTAAAAATAATTTGAGGGCTTGTAAAATTTATAATGATGATACTGAAGATAATAGAATGGTTGAAATTTAATTTAAAGGTAATTTGTTCTGTTTTAATAATATATCGTTTAAATCGATATTTAAACTAGCCTTCCGAGACACAGACTCGGATTTCAACAAAACCAGTTCCATTGGATCTGTAATAGTGTATTATTATCGGATTTCAGTTTTCGTATCATTTGGAGTTGTTGTGTGAGCATATGTTATATAACGCGCTGAAGTTACATTGAAAATTTAATTTAAAATACATATTTCGGTCAACATTTTACTTTAGCTGAAATTATATCAACATCAGCCTACACTTTTCTCTTCTCCCATCGTAGTTTTCTTTTCCATCAGAATACTGCATCTATTTTCCTTCTCCTATACGCTACCCATTTCTCCTTAAATCTTGCTGTTCACTTTCAATATCAGACAGAACGAATTCACTTCAACAAGAGAAGAATTGGCCGAAGCCTTTTTTTTCTAAATCGAATGAATCAATTTTTCCCTCGTTCGAAAAATCAAATCACCAGCGAGAACAAAATGGTGACCGGAATCATGTTAATGTCGCGATTGAATCAAGGAGGGCAGTAGATCGCGAGGACAGAAGAGGATCTTGGGAAGGGCGAGTGAGACGCGGTCGAGTTCGATTTCGGCGTCGCTCGAGATGATGGAGTGTGGACTTAGGGTTTGGTTGCGCGACGTTATGGCGATGTCGTGGGATGTCGAGGCCAAGGAGGGTTTTGGTAGCGGGTTCGAGATGGTGGACGCAGCAATTCATTTTATCTGGGTCGGCTTCTTCGTTAGATGCAACACGACTTCGGCTAGGGTTTGCTTTCGCGATGGTGGTGTTGGCGACTGCGTGGAAGCACGCGAGATCTGGTCGATACGTGGGGTCGAGATCGACGATAGCCACGATCGAACATCACGTTCGAGTAGTTGGTTCTTCGCAGCAGCTTAGCAATAGTGAGGTATTTCATTTTTGATTGTTATTTGAATTATACAATCTGAGATAAGGATATTATAGTATAATATAAGGATAAAGACACATACCTTTTAATTTAAACATATATACCAGAGAGTAATATATATATATATATATATACACACACACACATTTACACATATTTTAACATATATAGTAGGTAGGAATTTTTGTATAAGCTTTTGGAAAATATAGGATTTGTATAAAACTCGAATTTGAATTAATATAAATCATTGTAATAAGTATCAGTGTTTAAAAAAATATAATAATAATGAAAATAAAAATAAAAATAAACATGCATGTACCCCTTTTAATTTACTAGCTTGTTTTAAAAATGTATTGAGTAATTAACTTGTTTAAATAACTGATTAAATTTATTTAAGGAGAATTTGTTAAATTTAAATTTATTAAACGCTAGTAGATTTTTGTCAAAAATATTAATAAATCTATGTAATTGTTTATACAAGGTCCAAAATCGGGAAAATATAGCCGGATGGAAATGGATTGCCAAACAAAAATGGAAGGTGAGTAAATCTCACTCTGTTGGATTTTTAATTAAATTTAAATGGTTAAATTTATGAATTTGGTTGTATGATTTAAATTCATTGATGTGCACTGTGGACTGATGATCTGGTAACCTTGGTTTGGTTGATTCTAGTGTTAATTGTTGTTGACTCGAAGTATTCGGGTTTTAAATAGTTTTAAACTCAAACCATTTAATTTAGTAATTAAAGTTTTTAATTAATTAATTAATTAAGTTTTAACTTAATTAATTAAGTGTAAGTAATTCAGAATAATTATTGGATGGTTTGTTAAGTAATTACTTAATGTAATTAATAAAATATGATCACTTTGCGAAATTTATCAAGAGATTGATTAAGATGATTAATAAAGGAGTAATTGATTTATTTAATGGAATAAATAAAGGATAGTTAATTATAGCTTGGGATTAATCGAAATGATTAATACGGTGGTTTGAATTAATGTAATTAAAATTGATTAGGATAAATTAAAATATAATTGGAAATCCTCAGTTTATATAATTAAAGAATGAAATCAAAGATTGATTAATTAAGATTGATTACCCACAATAAGTGACTTATGTGGAATGAATTAATATAAGTAACTAAGAATAAATGAAATTAATATAGTTAATTAATTTATGAGGTAATTAAAGATTACTTATTGATTCTAGTTAAAAATAATTAATATTGTGAAGTTAGTTAAAGTTAATTACTTGAATGAAATTGAAGGATAATTAATCCAGGGTGATTAATTAAGATGAATAATGAAGGGATGATTGATTAATTGATTTGAAATTAATTAATGTTTAATGAAGAAATCTAAGTGGTCGAGGTTAGTAATTCAATCAGGATTAATAAAAATTAAATTGGTATGTGATTAAGCGTTGCTTATGGATGATTGAATGGCATTGAATGCTTTGAATGAGATGATATCTCTGATATGAAATGTTGTGAATATTTCATTTGGATAACTTGGTTCAAGGATGACATGAGTTTCGAAGAGATCGGGGTCGGGTATTTGGAAATACCCGAAACCACTTCGAATTTCTATAAATTGATATGTGGAATCAATAGGCTGGAATGAAATGATTTAAGTAAATTGGATTAATTTATCTAAGTTGGCACTTAGAAATTGAAGGGTGAATAAGTGTTGTTTATAGCAAATTGTGAATTTGTTAAATTGATATAAGTTACCTGGGCTTAAATAAGATGTTTGCTTTGGTATTCTATGTTGGTTGAGTTTACTCACGCTGGTTTCCAGCCTGACCTGGGTGTTACTTTGATGAAATGCTCGGGTCAGACCGAGTATTACAGATTTTCAGGTAAGGACGTTCTGGAGCTCGGGAGGCGAGCTGGATGGCAAAAATGTATAGAGTATTTCCGCTGTATTATATTGTTGTATATCTGTGATATGAGAATTGTGTATATTCAGTGTCTGTATATATGTGTAACTCTGATGTATTAAAATTTAATCGACAGATATAGTATTCTTTTGTAAATTGTTATATTTGTTATTATATTTTATCCACTGCGAATGTGAGGTGTTGATGTTGCTGATCTTTTTCTTCTATCTCTTTCTTCTTTGCATAACTATCTAAAATTTTCGGGATCGAAAATCTTGGGTCGTTACATTTGGTATCAGAGCTGAAAGGTTAAGCGAGAACCTTGGCTCTAGTGGGGATTACTCATTAAATAGAGTCCGAAGTACTCTAGGATGAGTTGAGTGTGTATATATATATATATATATATATATGAGCGCGTACTTGTTATTTTCTTATAAAGATCTTAAATGATTTTATATAAAAAGAAATATTTTGGTATATATAGTAATATTTCCTTCTAATAAATATCAAAGTGATTGGTTGTTGAATTATTGAAATTAAATTAAGAAGTAATATAATACAACCAAATTGAAACCTTGAATTGGAATTAAATTAAGTGGTAACAAAAATACAACCCAATTAAAATTTAATTGATTGAAATAAAATTCTAGAATTTGAGCTTAGAAATTAAATTGTTTAAAACTTTAAATAAAAGTAAGTTGGAAATGGATTCAAACTGAATTTAATCTTGAATTTATAGAAGTAAGAATAAGATAAAAAGGAATTGGTATCCAGATATGATAACCTTGGATATTATCATAAATAGTTATTGTGTTTAATAATGATATATTTGTTATTAAGTAAGCTAAATGAAGTAAATTTATAAGATGAGTATAACTTCTAAATTGAAGTAGGTTTAAAATTTGGAGTTTTAAAACCTAAGTCTAGAAACAATCAATTGTTTCAAAGAGTTAAAGAAAAATAACAAATAATATGATTCAGACTATTTTGAATATAGTCTTATTTTAAGACAAGAAATGTTTGGAAGATTTTTAAGGGATTTGTTTTGAAATTAAAACCAAGGGTGGTTTAAAATTTAAAAGTAGCCTGGTGTGTAAAGGAAATAAATATGAAATAGACTCTAAGGTTGAATTTTTAATTTTCCTTGGAATGTGATGTGAAACCCAAAGTGAAGCAAGTTTTAAACTTAAGTGGAAAGGTTATTAATCTGAAGGTTTAAAAATTTGAAAAGAAATTGAGAATTAAATTCAACTTGAATTGGGAATAAATCAAGTCCAATGGAAATTGGAGTTATTTAGATTGGAATTGGGTCAATTTAAATGGAAGTGGAAATTTAAATTGAATCGATGGGAAAGTGAATAGTTTTGACTCTGGCCTATTTTCAGTATAAATTGTTTTAATATAAATTTATTTTTCCAAGCTATTTAATATATACAACCTTTCTTTCTTAAAGCCAAATTATTTTATGCTTGTCTTACAATTATTTTTGGAGTTATTTAACCATTTTTCAACTGTTTTATAAACTAATTACTATTTTCAACTATTTTACAAATTAGTTACTATTTTACAACTATTTTGAAATTATCTAAATTTTTTGAAACCATTTAGCTATTTCTCAACTATTTTACAATTAGTTAACTATTTTACAGCTATTTTGCAAACTAATAATTATTTTTCAACTGCTTATCTATTTTTAAAATTTTCAAGCTATTTTCTAAATACAAATCGGTCGGAGTTCAAACTATTATTGGTTAAATACTCAATTGAGATATGGATTGAAGTGATAATCCAATGAAAATTTAAGTGAATGTAAATAGAAAAGGATTTTGAAGGTGTTTTGAAGTATAAAGTGATTTAAATATTTTCCAAGATTATTATATATATATAATGGGTTTTGTGGAAATGATTTTGGAAATGATTTTGAGGAAAGATTTTGGATCCTATGGTATTTGGGAAGGCTTTGATTTTTGGGTAAAATCAATATTGGAATTTGGAAAAGCCTAATTTGAAAAATTATCGATTTTGGGAATCGATTTTGTGTAAAGGAGCTTTATATGAGATTCATACTAGGTGTATGATTTGGAAAAATACTATATATGTATAGTATAAAGTGTTTTGAGATTGGCTCTGGGGAAAAAGGCGCTCCCTTGAAATGAGCTTCTCAGGAGTGCCACTGGGTGGTACTGCCTTAAGCCTCTAAGGGGGAGGTTCTAAAGTTGATCCTGTGAGGAGTCCGGACAAAACTATTTCCTGAGGATTATGAGTAGTGTACCATAGCGGAAGTCGTGTGTGCCGCTGAGAGCCAACAGTCTACGTTTGATTTTATATCGGTAGACTGTGACACTATGGTAACATAGCGAAAGTCGTGTGTGCCGCTGAAAGCCAATAGTCTGTGTTTGATTTTACATCGGTAGACTGTGACCTATGTAGGAGTGGAGAAGTTTCATTTCAATAGCGTAATCGAGAGGCCGTAGAGAGCCTACAGTTACATGGACTTTTGTTGTGATGGCAACGTAACCCTGGAATGTAACTGCGATCTGTTGTGGGTTCCATGGAGTAATTAGTTACATGGACTTTTATTGCGACGACAACGTAACCCAGGATGTAACTACGACCATGGATGGGTGTGATGATTTCCAGAGCATTCTCACCAAAGATATTTCCTCTATTTTCAAAAACTGATTTCTATATTTTCAATAAAATTAATTTCCCAAGTATTTTCACTGGATGTTGAAAATGGGTCTGCTAAGTACTTATAGATTTTCAGTCCTACGCCTGATCAACGTATGACTGAATTTCTATGAGAACGAGGATGGACTGGTTGAGACATCGAGTTATAAGAAGCATTTTTTGAAAAGAGCTATTTTAGTAGTATTATGTGAATTTAAAAGCATTTCTAAATTTTTAAAATAAAAGTGTTGGAATTTTGGGAAATAAAAGGAAAATCCAAACTGGAATTATAAAAAAAAATTTGAACTCAGGAGAATTTAATGAAGTGATTTTTGTAATAAAATCGAATATTGATTTAAAGGTAGGAAGTAAGCTAATTAGCTAAATAATTATTTGATTGAGTAGGTTAATAAAATTTAACTCGGTTAAATAAATGGATTGTAAGTTAATAATGGAGTTTGGATATGAACTTGAGTTAAATAAAATAGAGTTGGATCGAAATAGTGATGGTTGAATTACAAATAAAATTCAAGTGTGGTTTGAATAATATTTAATGAAATGAAAGTGAACTATAATAGAAATGGTTTGAATTGAAAACAAAATCCAAATAAGTAGAAATAAATTGGACATGGCCTTGTTATTAATAAAATAATTTTGAATGAATTGAGTATAGAAATTAAAATTCAAATGGATTAAGTGAATAAACTAACTGTATTGATTAAATAAATGGACGGGATTTGATTAAATAAGAATCAAATGAAAGATAGAAATATGATTTGTTGTAAAAAGAAATGGAGGTTGGTCAAACGGAAATGAACTTAAGTTATTAACTTAAGTAAGTGTTGAATGAAAGTTAAACTCAAATAGAAGCGTGGTTTAAATAAGTTGGGAAATAGTTATTGAATGAATTAGCTTGGATTGTTTTCAAGCTAAATAAAATAATTTGGAATAAACAAATATGGATATGGAAGGAAAATGGTTCAAGCTTAATAAAATGGACTCAAATGAAATGAAACACAAATGTATGGTTGGTGAATAAATTAGAAATAAAATGGAATTAATACAGAATGAGTTGAAATTAATTTAAAGTAGTTATAAATTAAAATAGATACTCTATTAAGCAAATATAGCCAAATTTACATAAAATAGTTGTCGTTTGACGTAAACAAAGGTAATTAAAATTTATGGGTTGATAAAGAGTAAATAAATGGGTTTTAGAATTAATTGAATTGAATATGAGCTTGTTTAGATTAAAAATAAATTGAATGTAAGAAATTGTGTTGTAAACCATTAAAATTGGGTGAAATGGCGTATAAATTTGGTTGGAAGCAATTAAATTGACTTTAAATCATATAAATCGCTTATGGTAAGCGTTGGGTGTTTGCTGCTTTTGAAATGCTTGTGTTTAGCCATTAAAAGTAAGTGAAATGCTAATAGATTTTCTATATATGGCACTTGCATATTTAAATTGAGTAAGTACAGGTACCTGAGAGCCGTTCGGCTGGATTTGGTTGCGCTAATTGCTAAAATAATAAGCCGCTTGCTTAAAGTGCTAAATAAAGGTACGCCTACGCAATAAAAATAGGAAATATGAACTGTTTTTGTTTTTCCGACCGTGTGGGTCGATGTATATATATTTATATCTCTTGTCAAATTGCAAAAGCTCCTCCGTACAAAGGAGACTCTGCCAAAAATTTTCGAAAATTTCGAGAGTTAGAAATTTTTTGAAATTTTTGGGAAAATATTTGTTAGCGGCAAAATGATTTCAAAATTGGAAATTAAAATAAATTAGTGAATGAAACTAATTTAAAATAATGCTATGAATCGGTTATAGAAGATAATTCAACATTTGGAATTGAAGACAAATTGAATTCATATGGAAATGGGAAAACTAATTTGAATTGAAATAGATATGAAACCTATGTAAGGAAATGTATAAAATGATTTGAAAAGTTACGATTGGATATTATGGCTAAGTAAGATATGCGGGTATTATAAAGGGAAAAGAAAATTGGATTTGAAGTCAGAAATAAGTTTGAATTGCCCGACTAAAAGGTATGTATTTAAATTTATGTATGAAATTGGATTGGGTTTTTGATCTAGCCACTTGGCTTTCTGTTTTCTTTTTGGAATTGGGGAGCCCGTAGAGGCCTTTTGAGTTGTACCGAGCTAGCCGCGCACAGGAGACGCTGGCAAAAAAATTCGGGAATTAAGGGAGATAGAAAAATTTTGGAAAATTTTTGATAATCTAAAATTTGAATTTAAATTTTAATTTTAATTGTTAAGTAAGTAAAATTGGCTGAAACTTATGGATAAGTTTGGAAAGTTAGAAAGAGGGTTAGTGTGACTTTGATAAAAAGTTTGTTTAGCAAATTGTTGGAAACTATTTGGGTCGAGGGAATAGTTAAGGGTTTAGGGATCATTCTTCCTAAGTGGTAATTTCGGGGACGAAATTCTTTTAAGGGGGGAGGAATGTGACGACCCGGAATTTCTAACAATTTGAAATTGGAATATTTAATTGATTGTAATATTTAAAAAAAGTTAATTTTTAAATTGAATTCAAATATTATTATTAATAGCAATTAAGTTATGGAATTTATTAATTAGAATTGCGTAAATTGTTGAATCTGGAGTTTTAAGCCTGTTAAAAATAATTTGATGGCTTGTAAAATTTATAATGATGACATTGAAGATAATAGAATGGTTGAAATTTAATTTAAAGGTAATTTGTTCAGTTTTAATAATATATTGTTTAAATCGATATTTAAAAATAGCCTTCCGAGGCACAGTCTCGGATTTCGACGGAACCAGTTCCGTTGGATCCGTAATAGTGTATTATTATCGGATTTCAATTTTCGTAGCATTTGGAGTTGTTGTGTGAGCATACGTTATATAAACGCGCTGAAGTTACATTGAAAATTTAATTTAAAATACATATTTCAGTCAACATTTTACTTTAGCTGAAATTATATCAACACAGCCTACACTTTTCTCTTCTCCCATCGCAGTTTTCTTTTCCATCAGAATACTGCAGCTATTTTCCTTCTCCTATACGCTACCCATTTCTCCTTAAATCTTGTTGTTCTCTTTCAATATCAGACAGAACGAATTCACCTCAACAAGAGAAGAATTGGCCGAAGCCTTTTTTTCTAAATCGAATGAATCAATTTTTCCCTCGTTCGAAAAATCAAATCACCAGCGAGAACAAAATGGCGACCGGAATCATGTTAATGTCGCGATTGAATCGAGGAGGGCAGCAGATCGCGAGGACAGAAGAGGATCTCGGGAAGGGCGAGTGAGACGCGGTCGAGTTCGATTTCGGCGTCGCTCGAGATGATGGAGTGTGGACTTAGGGTTTGGTTGCGCGACGTTATGGCGATGTCGTGGGATGTCGAGGCCAAGGAGGGTTTTGGTAGCGGGTTCGAGATGGTGGACACGGCAATTCATTTTATCTGGGTCGGCTTCTTCGTTAGATGCAACGCGACTTCGGCTAGGGTTTGCTTTCGCGATGGTGGTGTTGGCGACTACGTGGAAGCACGCAAGATCTGGTCGATACGTGGGGTCGAGACCGACGATAGCCACGATCGAACATCACGTTCGAGTAGTTGGTTCTTTGCAGCAGCTTAGCGACAGTGAGGTATTTCATTTTTGATTGTTATTTGAATTATACAATCTGAGATAAGGATATTACAGTATAATATAAGGATAAAGACACATACCTTTTAATTTAAACATATATACCAGAGAGTAATATATATATATATACATACATTTACACACATATTTTAACATATATAGTAGGTAGGAATTTTTGTATAAGCTTTTGGAAAATATAGGATTTGTATAAAACTCGAATTTGAATTAATATAAATCATTGTAATAAGTATCAGTGTTTAAAAAAAATATAATAATAATGAAAATAAAAATAAAAATAAACATGCATGTACCCCTTTTAATTTACTAGCTTGTTTTAAAAATGTATTGAGTAATTAACTTGTTTAAATAACTGATTAAATTT
Organism: Allium fistulosum; assembly: GCA_030737815.1. Taxonomy (NCBI): domain Eukaryota; kingdom Viridiplantae; phylum Streptophyta; class Magnoliopsida; order Asparagales; family Amaryllidaceae; genus Allium; species Allium fistulosum. The sequence goes on along the minus strand of CM060908.1, from coordinate 153,089,610 downwards.
ATTTAAGGAGAATTTGTTAAATTTAAATTTATTAAACGCTAGTAGATTTTTGTCAAAAATATTAATAAATCTATGTAATTGTTTATACAAGGTCCAAAATCGGGAAAATATAGCCGGATGGAAATGGATTGCCAAACAAAAATCGAAGGTGAGTAAATCTCACTCTGTTGGATTTTTAATTAAATTTAAATGGTTAAATTTATGAATTTGGTTGTATGATTTAAATTGATTGATGTGCACTGTGGACTGATGATCTGGTAACCTTGGTTTGGTTGATTCTAGTGTTAATTGTTGTTGACTCGAAGTATTCGGGTTTTAAATAGTTTTAAACTCAAACCATTTAATTTAGTAATTAAAGTTTTTAATTAATTAATTAATTAAGTTTTAACTTAATTAATTAAGTGTAAGTAATTCAGAATAATTATTGGATGGTTTGTTAAGTAATTACTTAATGTAATTAATAAAATATGATCACTTTGCGAAATTTATCAAGAGATTGATTAAGATGATTAATAAAGGAGTAATTGATTTATTTAATGGAATAAATAAAGGATAGTTAATTATAGCTTGGGATTAATCGAAATGATTAATACGGTGGTTTGAATTAATGTAATTAAAATTGATTAGGATAAATTAAAATATAATTGGAAATCCTCAGTTTATATAATTAAAGAATGAAATCAAAGATTGATTAATTAAGATTGATTACCCACAATAAGTGACTTATGTGGAATGAATTAATATAAGTAACTAAGAATAAATGAAATTAATATAGTTAATTAATTTATGAGGTAATTAAAGATTACTTATTGATTCTAGTTAAAAATAATTAATATTGTGAAGTTAGTTAAAGTTAATTACTTGAATGAAATTGAAGGATAATTAATCCAGGGTGATTAATTAAGATGAATAATGAAGGGATGATTGATTAATTGATTTGAAATTAATTAATGTTTAATGAAGAAATCTAAGTGGTTGAGGTTAGTAATTCAATCAGGATTAATAAAAATTAAATTGGTATGTGATTAAGCGTTGCTTATGGATGATTGAATGGCATTGAATGCTTTGAATGAGATGATATCTCTGATATGAAATGTTGTGAATATTTCATTTGGATAACTTGGTTCAAGGATGACATGAGTTTCGAAGAGACTGGGGTCGGGTATTTGGAAATACCCGAAACCACTTCGAATTTCTATAAATTGATATATGGAATCAATAGGCTGGAATGAAATGATTTAAGTAAATTGGATTAATTTATCTAAGTTGGCACTTAGAAATTGAAGGGTGAATAAGTGTTGTTTATAGCAAATTGTGAATTTGTTAAATTGATATTGTAACGACCCGTATTTTTAACGGATCGACAAGTTCGACAGAATTTGGAATTTTAGAGTTTTTGAGCCATTTCAGATTTTAGGCGAAAATGGCTAAGTCCTGAGTCGTGAACGACTTAGTGTAAGTCGTGAGTCGTATACGACTTAGGGGATAGGAGCGACTCAGGGATTTGGCTAGTTAAGGGTGTAAGGATAAGTCGTTTGAACGACTTAAGGGGTAGGCGCGACTTAAGGACTGGGCGAGATAAGGCTTAAGTTGTAACAGTTAAGTCGTGACCGAGTTAAGGTGATGAGTCGTACCCAAGTTATCTGATGAGTCGTACCCAAGTTATCTGATGAGTCGTACCCAAGTTATCTGATGAGTCGTACCCAAGTTATCTGATGAGTCGTACCCAAGTTATCTGATGAGTCGTATCCTGGTTATCTGATGAGTCGTCTGACCAGTTGAGTCGTAACCCTAGCTATTTGTTAAGTCATGACCGACTCAGTAGTTGGCTGCTAGGTTATAAGTCGTAGGATAGTGGAATTTGATAAGTCGTAGACGACTTAGTAGTTGAGTCGTATATCCAGTTAAGTCATAGACGAGTATCCCAGTAGCCTAGCTAAGTCGTGAGGTTGATAAGTCGTAGCCGAGTTAACTGTTAAGTCGTAAGGGATCTGGGTTTTTGTTGAGTCGTAGGCACACGCTATGAGTCATAACCGACATAGGAGATGGCTGTTTTGTCATGAGTCGTAGGCAGATGTGTGTTAAGTCGCTAAGGGTAGTCTGGTTAGATCGTAGAAGCCAGAAGTCGTTGAGTCGTAGGGCTTTGAGTCGTAAGTCGTAAACGACTCATGGAGGCTGACGAGATAGGGATTTCAGCTATAAATAGGAGAGTTTCTCTTCATTTTTGGGATCCAGATTTTGAAGCGACGAAGTGCTGCCATTTTGAGAGCTCGACTTCTACACTTCTTCACTTCTTCTCTCCACTCTAATCTAGTGCTTCCTTCCATCCAAATCAAAGATCAAGATCGAAGATTCAAGAGCTTAGATTGAAGATCTTCATCTTTTCAAGAGAGATTTCATCGTTTGAAGCGGATTCGTGATAGATCAAGCTTGATCCTTCGCTGTCCAGATCTGAAGCGTGTTGATTTGGGTTTGTTTAGGTGATTTGGTGAGTGGTGATTATCTCTCACACGGATCCAAAGGAGTATATCGGATTGTTGGCCCGATTTGGTGTTAAAATAGTGATTCCATGCATTTTCTTCATCCTAAGTGTAGATCCATATAGATCCATTGTTCATGATGATGTTACATCCATTTTATCATATGTTAACCTATGCAAGTTCATTCATCAAGTTTGTAGTGATATAATCCATGTTTTCATGCTTATTGGACTTTCAACTCTTTAATTACGAAAATGCCATTATTGTTATAATTGTCTACTTAGATCATTTTTGAATGCTTGATTGCTTGGATTGATGTTTGATTTGATTGATTATTATGAACTAGATGGTTGATGATTAGATCTAGATCGAAGATGATTCAAAAGCTAAGGGAAAGGCTCTTGAATTGGAAAAGCTGCTCGTGGCATATGTAGCGGGATGATGAAGCTCTTATGCATAGATTTGATGATGTGATGTTGAGATGAGGCTTCGCGAGGATGTGATGAAGCGAGGCAATCATGTGATGAAGACTTGGTGTAATCCAGACGGGATCATTCCAAGCATGTTGATAACTCGGTGATATGATTCGAGTTGAGGATAAAGAATGGACATGAGAATAGTCGTCGAGGAGGATGACTAGGAGGCTTGGATAGCATCGTTGTTGAAGGTTCTAGCATGCTCTAAGCAAGAGTACGTTTGGGCAGATTCGATAGTCCCAACGACCAACTGTTGAAGGTCGAGTACTCTGGGCAGATTTGATAGTCCTAGGCACGGGTTGCGACGACGTGCGGGAGTTATGTCTAGAACCGGGGTTTCCATTAGCCCTTGACGGACGGCTGAAAGAATGTGCCGGTCATTCAATTAACGGTGATATCGAAGCGATGATAACGGTGATAGCCAGAGTCATGGATGTTTGGTTGTAACGTCATTCGGACTCAAGAGCGGTATTTTCTGGGTGCTTATCTGATTTAGGCCTTGGTACTTGGAAAACATCGCCCTTGACTCGAGTGATAGTAGCTTTACTTTAAACTGTATGCTCTGCTATGTTTGCTTCTGCTTAGTGTGTGTCTGGGGGCTATCACTGTAGAATGAGGTTGGAGTGGGAGGGTTGTATTCCTATTCCTTTTTCCTTTATGCTCTTTTGGTATGTTGTTAGTTAATTTACTGCTCACTAAGACTGTTGTCTGACTCAAGGCTTTATGTTTTAATTCTTATTGCCTTGGGCTGTTCGTCTATTTTGGGACGGGCAGACTAGGTAGCAGGTGACAGGTGCTGTTCTCCTCTCACGATGCTGATATCGAAGACGAGCTGGAGGGTTGCATATTATCTTCTTATTATATGTACTGGATATTCCGCTGTTTTGTATTCTTTGAAAGATATGTAGTGAGGCTTGATGTATTGACTATTTGGATGCTTGTATTCAACTATTATGAAGTTTTATATGATGTCATTTTGTTCTGTAAAGCTTCACTATACATATGTTCTATTGTATTTTGTCCATGCGCTGTGAGTAATACGATAGATTCTGTTGTTTTAATCTTACCATGACAATCGTCCATGGTCGCCTGGCACACTTTACAGCGCTCTATCTTTAGATTCGGTGCAGGGGTCATGGGCGGTCGTCACATTTGGTATCAGAGCATTGGTTAATCGATTTTACCCAACGCTCGTCGTCGTAACTACGTATGAGAGACGTAATTGTATTTTGATGGATGATTACTATATATAATATAGTAGCTTAGTAGAGTTTGAGTCCTTTATGCAGTTGTTTCTCTAGATGTTCTAATCATTCCTTTTTATAGATATTGAGAATGAGTCGAAGAGGGAGACCAGCTGCTAGGGAAGGCCGTGCTACTGAAGAGACTGCTGATTATGCAGCCATGTTCGAAGCTATGATGACTTCGATCATGAGGAGGATACCAGTTCCGGGAGCGGCAGTTGATGTTGGAGTTCAAGTTCAAACTCCAAAACCGGTGGATTTTGCTAAGTTGTGTAAGGACTACACTGCTCTTGGAGGAAAGGTTTTCTTGGGAACAGAATCAACTATCGAAGTCCAGAGATGGATAGATGCTTGTAGAAGGATCTTTGGTGATTTGGGAATTGATGATGCAACTAAGAGGAAGTTGGCATCAAGGCAGCTTCAGGGGAGAGCCTCTGATTGGTGGAACTCTATTACCATCGATACTGCGGAGGAAGAGATTACTTGGGAGCAATTCCAAGTCAGATTTGAAGCTAAGTTCATTTCTACAGCTCAGAAGTCTGTTCTGTTCAAGAGGTTTGTGGAGCTCAAGCAAGGTGGAAGATCTGTTCTTGAGTATGTTTTTGAGTTTGAAGCTTTGTCCAAATATGCTCGGTCATATATTGAATCTGCTTATCAGAAGAATGAGAAGTTTGTGACCGGCTTAGATAGTTATCTTGGGAGACAGTTGGTGGATCATTTGGACGATTCATTTGAGAAGCTTATGGAGAAAGCTCTTAGGCATGAGAGTCTGTTTCCTAAGGAAGGATCTGTTGTTGCTGTGACCAGGGAAGAGTCTAAACCCCAGTAGGGTGGAAACAAGAAGAGGAAGCAGCAGCAGCAGAAGGGTAAGGATGGCCAGAAGAAGCCGAAAGGCGAGGTGACTTGCTACAATTGTCAGCAGAAGGGCCATTTCTCTAAGGATTGTAAGAATCCGAAGGTGCCAATGAAGTGTCACAACTGTGACAAGCCAGGGCACATCAGGAAGAATTGTCCAGAACCGAGGAAGGACAAGCAGATTGTGCAAGCTTATGCTTTGGGGGCTGTTCCGTCGTCTTCAAAAGCTCCTACTGCTGAAGAGAAGGGAAAGAGTGTGGTTGTTCAAGGTACTCTTTTCCTATGTGGTGTTCCGGTTAGAGTTCTGTTTGATACTGGAGCGTCGCATTCGTTTGTTTGTAATGAACTCGTAGGCCGGTTAGGTTTGGCACCGGATATTGTTGATAGGCCATTGGTTGTGACTAATCCAGTTGGGGGTTCGTCTTGTTTGTGTATGTTATGCCGTGGTCTAGTTGTGTCGAGTCATGGTTGCTCTTTTGTTTGTGATTGCTTTGTTCTGAACTTTGCGGGGTTCGGAATTATCTTGGGTATGGACTGGCTTAGGAAGTATGCGGCTAAGGTTGATTGTGAGAGGCTGGAGGTGACAGTCGAGAATGTGGAGGGGCAAAAGATTGTGATACGATGTAAGCATGAGGAAGGCGTCTTCATGAGCTTCATGTATTCGCTAGTTGTTCCACGGGATGGACTGTCTTTAGTGCCAATCGCAAATGGATTCGAGGATGTCTTTGACGAAGTCAAAGGGTTGCCGCCGCATAGAGAGATCGAGTTTCGTATAGATTTAGTTGAAGGAGCTAGACCTGTTGTGATGCCTCTTAGGCGGATGGCGCCTAGGGAACAGCAGGAGTTGAGGGTGCAAGTTGATGACCTTTTACAGAAAGGATTCATTCGGCGTAGTGTGTCCGAGTGGGGTGCACCAGTTGTGTTTGCAACCAAGGCAGATGGGTCGTTGAGATTGTGCGTCGATTATCGTGAGCTGAATAAGGTGACTAAGAAGAACAAGTATCCATTGCCGAGAATAGATGACTTGTTTGATCAGCTTCACGAAGCTAAGGTGTTTTCTCAGATGGATTTGGCAACGGGATTTCACCAGTTGAGAGTGGCTAAGGATAGTGTGCCGAAGACTGCTTTTAGGACACCATCCGGTTTCTTTGAGTGGCTGGTAATGCCGTTTGGATTGACTAACGCGCCAGTATATTTTGTGGATCTTATGAATAGAGTGTTCAGAGATCAGTTGAACAAGTTCGTACTTGTGTTCGTGGATGATATCCTGATTTATTCCATAACGGAGGAAGAGCACAAGACGCACTTGCGTATGGTTTTGGAAATCTTGCGGAAACATCAGCTGAAGGCTAAGTTTTCGAAGTGTCACTTCTGGAAGAGTGAAGTGAGGTTCTTAGGCCATGTGATTTCTGGAAATGGAATAGCGGTTGATCCCGCTAAGGTGGCAGCAATCCGGGATTGGGTTAGAACTAAGAATGCATCTGATGTGAGAAGTTTTCTTGGATTAGCAGGATATTATCGACGGTTTATCAAAGACTTCTCCAAGATAGCTGCACCATTAACAGGATTGATGAAGAAGAACCAAGTGTTCAGTTGGGATGCTAAGTGTGAGCAAGCTTTCGGAATCCTGAAAGAGAGATTGACGAGTGCTCCTGTTTTGACTATTCCTAGTGGGAATGATGAGATGGTGGTTTACACCGACGCATGTGGTACTGGACTTGGAGCAGTGCTGATGCAGAAGGATAAAGTTGTTGCGTATGCCAGTCGACAACTGAAGCCGCATGAAAGGAATTACCCAACTCATGATTTGGAATTAGCGGCGATTGTATTTGCTCTGAAGATGTGGAGGCATTATCTGTTAGGAGTTCGATTCGAGTTGTTTACGGATCACAAGTCGTTGAAGTATCTTTTCTCCCAAAAGGATTTGAATCTTCGGCAGCAACGTTGGCTAGAGTTTTTGGCATCATATGATTTTGGTATAGCTTATACTCCGGGAAAAGGTAACGCAGTGGCAGATGCGTTAAGTCGAAGACATGCAGGATTGGGAGCCATGTTTTCTGAATGGAAGAATCTCGAGTATTTAGCTGGATTTGACTTCAGGCCTAGATGCGAATTGGAACCTGAGATGTTGGCAAACATATCAATAAGACCCACTCTTATGGAAAGGATTGGTGAGAGCCAAAAGCGAGATGATAAGCTTGTTAAGATTATCCGTGAATTGGAATCTGGATTGGATCCAGAAAAGGATAAAGGATTCGAGGTCGATCGAGAGGGTTGGCTTCGGAAGCAAGGACGACTAGTTGTTCCCGATATAGATGAATTGAGGAGTGAAGTTCTGAAGGAAAGTCATCACTCGAAGTTGACAATTCATCCAGGTGGAAATAAGATGTATCGGGATATGAAGAGAACCTACTACTGGGAAGGTATGAAGAAGGATGTTGGAAATTTTATTTCCAAATGTATGAACTGCCAGTTGGTAAAAGCCGAACAGAAGAAGCCAAGTGGATTGCTTCAGCCATTAGAAGTTCCTACATGGAAGTGGGAACAAGTGTCGATGGATTTTATCGATGGATTGCCTAGAACCAGAACGGGAAATGAAGGGATTTGGGTCATTGTGGATCATCTGACTAAGAGTGCACGATTCATTCCTATTTGATCGATTAGGACTGCATCAAAGTTGGCTGAGTTGTATGTTAAGTGGATAGATAGATTCCATGGTATTCCGAAGAGTATAGTGAGCGATCGAGACCCATTGTTCACTAGTGGATTTTGGAAGAGCTTCCAGGAAGTCTTGGGAACCGAGTTGTGTTTGAGTACAGCTTATCATCCCCAAACAGATGGTCAGACCGAGAGAGTCAACCGAGTTTTGGAAGATCTTCTCAGAGCATGTGTTTTGGACTTCGGAGGATCATGGGAAGATCACCTTCATTTGGTGGAGTTTGCGTACAACAACAGTTACCAGTCAAGCATTGGTATGGCACCGTATGAGGCATTGTATGGAAGACCGTGTAACTCTCCAACATGTTGGTTGGAAACTGGAGAAAAGCTGATGCTTGGGCCAGAGATGATTCGTCAGACTTCAGATTGTATAGAGATCATTCGGCAACGAATGAAGGCAGCCCAAGACCGTCAAAAGAGTTATGCTGATAAGCGTCGAAAGGATTTGGAATTCGACGCAGGAGATATGGTTTTTGTGAAGATTTCTCCACTAAAGAATGTTATTCGATTCGGGAAGAAAGGAAAATTGACTCTGAGATTTGTTGGACCATTCCCGATCATCGAGCGAATTGGAAAGCTCGCCTATAGGTTGGAGTTACCTGAGAAGATGTCGGGTGTGCACAATGTTTTTCATGTACCATATCTACGGAAGTATGTGCACGACTCGAATACAGTGGTTTCTGCTGATAGCTGTGAAGACTTCGAAGTTGATCCAGTCGATAGAAGACCTCGTAAGCCGCTTCGTGTTGTTGAAACCGACACGAAACAGCTTAGGAGGAAGGTAGTTAAGTTGCTCAAGATACAATGGAGTGACGATGATAACGACTGTACGTGGGAGGTGGAAGAGAGGATGAAGGCAGCTCATCCTGAACTCTTCAAGGTATGGCCCTAAGGTGTCGTATCATCTAACAACATTATAACTTGTTCTAAGTCTTAGAATTATGTACGCTAAGCTAGAATTGGATGCATGGTTTGCTGATTGTTATGGTTGGTAGGCGTACAGAATAGTCTTCGATTGCTTTGTTGTTTGTAATTTCGGGGGCGAAATTCCTAAGGGGGAGAGAATGTAACGACCCGTATTTTTAACGGATCGACAAGTTCGACAGAATTTGGAATTTTAGAGTTTTTGAGCCATTTCAGATTTTAGGCGAAAATGGCTAAGTCCTGAGTCGTGAACGACTTAGTGTAAGTCGTGAGTCGTATACGACTTAGGGGATAGGAGCGACTCAGGGATTTGGCTAGTTAAGGGTGTAAGGATAAGTCGTTTGAACGACTTAAGGGGTAGGCGCGACTTAAGGACTGGGCGAGATAAGGCTTAAGTTGTAACAGTTAAGTCGTGACCGAGTTAAGGTGATGAGTCGTACCCAAGTTATCTGATGAGTCGTACCCAAGTTATCTGATGAGTCGTACCCAAGTTATCTGATGAGTCGTACCCAAGTTATCTGATGAGTCATATCCTGGTTATCTGATGAGTCGTCTGACCAGTTGAGTCGTAACCCCAGCTATTTGTTAAGTCGTGACCGACTCAGTAGTTGGCTGCTAGGTTATAAGTCGTAGGATAGTGGAATTTGATAAGTCGTAGACGACTTAGTAGTTGAGTCGTATATCCAGTTAAGTCGTAGACGAGTATCCCAGTAGCCTAGCTAAGTCGTGAGGTTGATAAGTCGTAGCCGAGTTAACTGTTAAGTCGTAAGGGATCTGGGTTTTTGTTGAGTCGTAGGCACACGCTATGAGTCGTAACCGACATAGGAGATAGCTGTTTTGTCATGAGTCGTAGGCAGATGTGTGGTAAGTCGCTAAGGGTAGTCTGGTTAGATCGTAGAAGCCAGAAGTCGTTGAGTCGTAGGGCTTTGAGTCGTAAGTCGTAAACGACTCATGGAGGCTGACGAGATAGGGATTTCAGCTATAAATAGGAGAGTTTCTCTTCATTTTTGGGATCCGGATTTTGAAGCGACGAAGTGCTGCCATTTTGAGAGCTCGACTTCTACACTTCTTCACTTCTTCTCTCCACTCTAATCTAGTGCTTCCTTCCATCCAAATCAAAGATCAAGATTGAAGATTCAAGAGCTTAGATTGAAGATCTTCATCTTTTCAAGAGAGATTTCATCGTTTGAAGCAGATTCGTGATAGATCAAGCTTGATCCTTCGCTGTCCAGATCTGAAGCGTGTTGATTTGGGTTTGTTTAGGTGATTTGGTGAGTAGTGATTATCTCTCACACGGATCCAAAGGAGTATATCGGATTGTTGGCCCGATTTGGTGTTAAAATAGTGATTTCCATGCATTTTCTTCATCCTAAGTGTAGATCCATATAGATCCATTGTTCATGATGATGTTACATCCATTTTATCATATGTTAACCTATGCAAGTTCATTCATCAAGTTTGTAGAGATATAATCCATGTTTTCATGCTTATTGGACTTTCAACTCTTTAATTACGAAAATGTCATTATTGTTATAATTGTCTACTTAGATCATTTTTGAATGCTTGATTGCTTGGATTGATGTTTGATTTGATTGATTATTATGAACTAGATGGTTGATGATTAGATGATAGAAGATGATTCAAAAGCTAAGGGAAAGGCTCTTGAATTGGAAAAGCTGCTCGTGGTATATGTAGCGGGATGATGAAGCTCTTATGCATAGATTTGATGATGTGATGTTGAGATGAGGCTTCGCGAGGATGTGATGAAGCGAGGCAATCATGTGATGAAGACTTGGTCTAATCCAGACGGGATCATTCCAAGCATGTTGATAACTCGGTGATATGATTCGAGTTGAGGATAAAGAATGGACATGAGAATAGTCGTCGAGGAGGATGACTAGGAGGCTTGGATAGCATCGTTGTTGAAGGTTCTAGCATGCTCTAAGCAAGAGTACGTTTGGGCAGATTCGATAGTCCCAACGACCAACTGTTGAAGGTCGAGTACTCTGGGCAGATTCGATAGTCCTAGGCACGGGTTGCGACGACGTGCGGGAGTTATGTCTAGAACCGGGGTTTCCATTAGCCCTTGACGGACGGCTGAAAGAATGTGCCGGTCATTCAATTAACGGTGATATCGAAGCGATGATAACGGTGATAGCCAGAGTCATGGATGTTTGGTTGTAACGTCATTCGGACTCAAGAGCGGTATTTTCTGGGTGCTTATCTGATTTAGGCCTTGGTACTTGGAAAACATCGCCCTTGACTCGAGTGATAGTAGCTTTACTTTAAACTGTATGCTCTGCTATGTTTGCTTCTGCTTAGTGTGTGTCTGGAGGCTATCACTGTAGAATGAGGTTGGAGTGGGAGGGTTGTATTCCTATTCCTTTTTCCTTTATGCTCTTTTGGTATGTTGTTAGTTAATTTACTGCTCACTAAGACTGTTGTTTGACTCAAGGCTTTATGTTTTAATTCTTATTGCCTTGGGCTGTTCGTCCATTTTGGGACGGGCAGACTAGGAAGCAGGTGACAGGTGCTGTTCTCCTCTCACGATGCTGATATCGAAGACGAGCTGGAGGGTTGCATATTATCTTCTTATTATATGTACTGGATATTCCGCTGTTTTGTATTCTCTGAGAGATATGTAGTGAGGCTTGATGTATTGACTATTTGGATGCTTGTATTCAACTATTATGAAGTTTTATATGATGTCATTTTGTTCTGTAAAGCTTCACTATACATATGTTCTATTGTATTTTGTCCATGCGCTGTGAGTAATACGATAGATTCTGTTGTTTTAATCTTACCTTGACAATCGTCCATGGTCGCCTGGCACACTTTACAGCGCTCTATCTTTAGATTCGGTGCAGGGGTCATGGGCGGTCGTCACATTTGGTATCAGAGCATTGGTTAATCGATTTTACCCAACGCTCGCCGTCGTAACTACGTATGAGAGACGTAATTGTATTTTGATGGATGATTACTATATATAATATAGTAGCTTAGTAGAGTTTGAGTCCTTTATGCAGTTGTTTCTCTAGATGTTCTAATCATTCCTTTTTATAGATATTGAGAATGAGTCGAAGAGGGAGACCAGCTGCTAGGGAAGGCCGTGCTACTGAAGAGACTGCTGATTATGCAGCCATGTTCGAAGCTATGATGACTTCGATCATGAGGAGGATACCAGTTCCGGGAGCGGCAGTTGATGTTGGAGTTCAAGTTCAAACTCCAAAACCGGTGGATTTTGCTAAGTTGTGTAAGGACTACACTGCTCTTGGAGGAAAGGTTTTCTTGGGAACAGAATCAACTATCGAAGTCCAGAGATGGATAGATGCTTGTAGAAGGATCTTTGGTGATTTGGGAATTGATGATGCAACTAAGAGGAAGTTGGCATCAAGGCAGCTTCAGGGGAGAGCCTTTGATTGGTGGAACTCTATTACCATCGATACTGCGGAGGAAGAGATTACTTGGGAGCAATTCCAAGTCAGATTTGAAGCTAAGTTCATTTCTACAGCTCAGAAGTCTGTTCTGTTCAAGAGGTTTGTGGAGCTCAAGCAAGGTGGAAGATCTGTTCTTGAGTATGTTTCTGAGTTTGAAGCTTTGTCCAAATATGCTCGGTCATATATTGAATCTGCTTATCAGAAGAATGAGAAGTTTGTGACCAGCTTAGATAGTTATCTTGGGAGACAGTTGGTGGATCATTTGGACGATTCATTTGAGAAGCTTGTGGAGAAAGCTCTTAGGCATGAGAGTCTGTTTCCTAAGGAAGGATCTGTTGTTGCTGTGACTAGGGAAGAGTCTAAACCCCAGCAGGGTGGAAACAAGAAGAGGAAGCAGCAGCAGTAGAAGGGTAAGGATGGCCAGAAGAAGCCGAAAGGCGAGGTGACTTGCTACAATTGTCAGTAGAAGGGCCATTTCTCTAAGGATTGTAAGAATCCGAAGGTGCCAATGAAGTGTCACAACTGTGACAAGCCAGGGCACATCAGGAAGAATTGTCTAGAACCGAGGAAGGACAAGCAGATTGTGCAAGCTTATGCTTTGGGGGCTGTTCCGTCGTCTTCAAAAGCTCCTACTGCTGAAGAGAAGGGAAAGAGTGTGGTTGTTCAAGGTACTCTTTTCCTATGTGGTGTTCCGGTTAGAGTTCTGTTTGATACTGGAGCGTCGCATTCGCTTGTTTGTAATGAACTCGTAGGCCGGTTAGGTTTGGCACCGGATATTGTTGATAGGCCATTGGTTGTGACTAATCCAGTTGGGGGTTCGTCTTGTTTGTGTATGTTATGCCGTGGTCTAGTTGTGTCGAGTCATGGTTGCTCTTTTGTTTGTGATTGCTTTGTTCTGAACTTTGCGGGTTCGGAATTATCTTGGGTATGGACTGGCTTAGGAAGTATGCGGCTAAGGTTGATTGTGAGAGGCTGGAGGTGACAGTTGGGAATGTGGAGGGGCGAAAGATTGTGATACGATGTAAGCATGAGGAAGGCGTTTTCATGAGCTTCATGTATTCGCTAGTTGTTCCACGGGATGGACTGTCTTTAGTGCCAATCGCAAATGGATTCGAGGATGTCTTTGACGAAGTCAAAGGGTTGCCGCCGCATAGAGAGATCGAGTTTCGTATAGATTTAGTTGAAGGAGCCAGACCTGTTGTGATGCCTCTTAGGCGGATGGCGCCTAGGGAACAGCAGGAGTTGAGGGTGCAAGTTGATGACCTTTTACAGAAAGGATTCATTCGGCGTAGTGTGTCCGAGTGGGGTGCACCAGTTGTGTTTGCAACCAAGGCAGATGGGTCGTTGAGATTGTGCGTCGATTATCGTGAGCTGAATAAGGTGACTAAGAAGAACAAGTATCCATTGCCGAGAATAGATGACTTGTTTGATCAGCTTCACGAAGCTAAGGTGTTTTCTCAGATGGATTTGGCAACGGGATTTCACCAGTTGAGAGTGGCTAAGGATAGTGTGCCGAAGACTGCTTTTAGGACACCATCCGGTTTCTTTGAGTGGCTGGTAATGCCGTTTGGATTGACTAACGCGCCAGCATATTTTGTGGATCTTATGAATAGAGTGTTCAGAGATCAGTTGAACAAGTTCGTACTTGTGTTCGTGGATGATATCCTGATTTATTCCAGAACGGAGGAAGAGCATAAGACGCACTTGCGTATGGTTTTGGAAATCTTGTGGAAACATCAGCTGAAGGCTAAGTTTTCGAAGTGTCACTTCTGGAAGAGTGAAGTGAGGTTCTTAGGCCATGTGATTTCTGGAAATGGAATAGCGGTTGATCCCGCTAAGGTGGCAGCAATCCAGGATTGGGTTAGACCAAAGAATGCATCTGATGTGAGAAGTTTTCTTGGATTAGCAGGATATTATCGACGGTTTATCAAAGACTTCTCCAAGATAGCTGCACCATTAACAGGATTGACGAAGAAGAACCAAGTGTTCAGTTGGGATGCTAAGTGTGAGCAAGCTTTCGGAATCCTGAAAGAGAGATTGACGAGTGCTCCTGTTTTGACTATTCCTAGTGGGAATGATGAGATGGTGGTTTACACCGACGCATGTGGTACTGGACTTGGAGCAGTGCTGATGCAGAAGGATAAAGTTGTTGCGTATGCCAGTCGACAACTGAAGCCGCATGAAAGGAATTACCCAACTCATGATTTGGAATTAGCGGCGATTGTATTTGCTCTGAAGATGTGGAGGCATTATCTGTTAGGAGTTCGATTCGAGTTGTTTACGGATCACAAGTCGTTGAAGTATCTTTTCTCCCAAAAGGATTTGAATCTTCGGCAGCAACGTTGGCTAGAGTTTTTGGCATCATATGATTTTGGTATAGCTTATACTCCGGGAAAAGGTAACGCAGTGGCAGATGCGTTAAGTCGAAGACATGCAGGATTGGGAGCCATGTTTTCTGAATGGAAGAATCTCGAGTATTTAGCTGGATTTGACTTCAGGCCTAGATGCGAATTGGAACCTGAGATGTTGGCAAACATATCAATAAGACCCACTCTTGTGGAAAGGATTGGTGAGAGCCAAAAGCGAGATGATAAGCTTGTTAAGATTATCCGTGAATTGGAATCTGGATTGGATCCAGAAAAGGATAAAGGATTCGAGGTTGATCGAGAGGGTTGGCTTCGGAAGCAAGGACGACTAGTTGTTCCCGATATAGATGAATTGAGGAGTGAAGTTCTGAAGGAAAGTCATCACTCGAAGTTGACAATTCATCCAGGTGGAAATAAGATGTATCGGGATATGAAGAGAACCTACTACTGGGAAGGTATGAAGAAGGATGTTGGAAATTTTATTTCCAAATGTATGAACTGCCAGTTGGTAAAAGCCGAACAGAAGAAGCCAAGTGGATTGCTTCAGCCATTAGAAGTTCCTACATGGAAGTGGGAACAAGTGTCGATGGATTTTATCGATGGATTGCCTAGAACCAGAACGGGAAATGAAGGGATTTGGGTCATTGTGGATCGTCTGACTAAGAGTGCACGATTCATTCCTGTTCGATCGACTAGGACTGCATCAAAGTTGGCTGAGTTGTATGTTAAGTGGATAGTTAGATTCCATGGTATTCCGAAGAGTATAGTGAGCGATCGAGACCCATTGTTCACTAGTGGATTTTGGAAGAGCTTCCAGGAAGTCTTGGGAACCGAGTTGTGTTTGAGTACAGCTTATCATCCCCAAACAAATGGTCAGACCGAGAGAGTCAACCGAGTTTTGGAAGATCTTCTCAGAGCATGTGTTTTGGACTTCGGAGGATCATGGGAAGATCACCTTCATTTGGTGGAGTTTGCATACAACAACAGTTACCAGTCAAGCATTGGTATGGCACCGTATGAGGCATTGTATGGAAGACCGTGTAACTCTCCAACATGTTGGTTGGAAACTGGAGAAAAGCTGATGCTTGGGCCAGAGATGATTCGTCAGACTTCAGATTGTATAGAGATCATTCGGCAACGAATGAAGGCAGCCCAAGACCGTCAAAAGAGTTATGCTAATAAGCGTCGAAAGGATTTGGAATTCGACGCAGGAGATATGGTTTTTGTGAAGATTTCTCCACTAAAGAATGTTATTCGATTCGGGAAGAAAGGAAAATTGACTCCGAGATTTGTTGGACCATTCCCGATCATCGAGCGAATTCGAAAGCTCGCCTATAGGTTGGAGTTACCTGAGAAGATGTCGGGTGTGCACAATGTTTTTCATGTATCATATCTACGGAAGTATGTGCACGACTCGAATACAGTGGTTTCTGCTGATAGCTGTGAAGACTTCGAAGTTGATCCAGTCGATAGAAGACCTCGTAAGCCGCTTCGTGTTGTTGAAACCGACACGAAACAGCTTAGGAGGAAGGTAGTTAAGTTGCTCAAGATACAATGGAGTGACGATGATAACGACTGTACGTGGGAGGTGGAAGAGAGGATGAAGGCAGCTCATCCTGAACTCTTCAAGCTATGGCCCTAAGGTGTCGTATCATCTAACAACATTATAACTTGTTCTAAGTCTTAGAATTCTGTACGCTAAGCTAGAATTGGATGCATGGTTTGCTGATTGTTATGGTTGGTAGGCGTACAGAATAGTATTCGATTGCTTTGTTGTTTGGAATTTCGGGGGCGAAATTCCTAAGGGGGAGAGAATGTAACGACCCGTATTTTTAACGGATCGACAAGTTCGACAGAATTTGGAATTTTAGAGTTTTTGAGCCATTTCAGATTTTAGGCGAAAATGGTTAAGTCCTGAGTCGTGAACGACTTAGTGTAAGTCGTGAGTCATATACGACTTAGGGGATAGGAGCGACTCAGGGATTTGGCTAGTTAAGGGTGTAAGGATAAGTCGTTTGAACGACTTAAGGGGTAGGCGCGACTTAAGGACTGGGCGAGATAAGGCTTAAGTTGTAACAGTTAAGTCGTGACCGAGTTAAGGTGATGAGTCGTACCCAAGTTATCTGATGAGTCGTACCCAAGTTATCTGATGAGTCGTACCCAAGTTATCTGATGAGTCGTACCCAAGTTATCTGATGAGTCGTACCCAAGTTATCTGATGAGTCGTATCCTGGTTATCTGATGAGTCGTCTGACCAGTTGAGTCGTAACCCCAGCTATTTGTTAAGTCGTGACCGACTCAGTAGTTGGCTGCTAGGTTATAAGTCGTAGGATAGTGGAATTTGATAAGTCGTAGACGACTTAGTAGTTGAGTCGTAAATCCAGTTAAGTCGTAGACGAGTATCCCAGTAGCCTAGCTAAGTCGTGAGGTTGATAAGTGGTAGCCGAGTTAACTGTTAAGTCGTAAGGGATCTGGGTTTTTGTTGAGTCGTAGGCACACGCTATGAGTCGTAACCGACATAGGAGATAGCTGTTTTGTCATGAGTCGTAGGCAGATGTGTGTTAAGTCGCTAAGGGTAGTCTGGTTAGATCGTAGAAGCCAGAAGTCGTTGAGTCGTAGGGCTTTGAGTCGTAAGTCGTAAACGACTCATGGAGGCTGACGAGATAGGGATTTCAGCTATAAATAGGAGAGTTTCTCTTCATTTTTGGGATCCGGATTTTGAAGCGACGAAGTGCTGCCATTTTGAGAGCTCGACTTCTACACTTCTTCACTTCTTCTCTCCACTCTAATCTAGTGCTTCCTTCCATCCAAATCAAAGATCAAGATTGAAGATTCAAGAGCTTAGATTGAAGATCTTCATCTTTTCAAGAGAGATTTCATCGTTTGAAGCGGATTCGTGATAGATCAAGCTTGATCCTTCGCTGTCCAGATCTGAAGCGTGTTGATTTGGGTTTGTTTAGGTGATTTGGTGAGTGGTGATTATCTCTCACACGGATCCAAAGGAGTATATCGGATTGTTGGCCCGATTTGGTGTTAAAATAGTGATTTCCATGCATTTTCTTCATCCTAAGTGTAGATCCATATAGATCCATTGTTCATGATGATGTTACATCCATTTTATCATATGTTAACCTATGCAAGTTCATTCATCAAGTTTGTAGAGATATAATCCATGTTTTCATGCTTATTGGACTTTCAACTCTTTAATTACGAAAATGCCATTATTGTTATAATTGTCTACTTAGATCATTTTTGAATGCTTGATTGCTTGGATTGATGTTTGATTTGATTGATTATTATGAACTAGATGGTTGATGATTAGATCTAGATCGAAGATGATTCAAAAGCTAAGGGAAAGGCTCTTGAATTGGAAAAGCTGCTCGTGGCATATGTAGCGGGATGATGAAGCTCTTATGCATAGATTTGATGATGTGATGTTGAGATGAGGCTTCGCGAGGATGTGATGAAGCGAGGCAATCATGTGATGAAGACTTGGTGTAATCCAGACGGGATCATTCCAAGCATGTTGATAACTCGGTGATATGATTCGAGTTGAGGATAAAGAATGGACATGAGAATAGTCGTCGAGGAGGATGACTAGGAGGCTTGGATAGCATCGTTGTTGAAGGTTCTAGCATGCTCTAAGCAAGAGTACGTTTGGGCAGATTCGATAGTCCCAACGACCAACTGTTGAAGGTCGAGTACTCTGGGCAGATTCGATAGTCCTAGGCACGGGTTGCGACGACGTGCGGGAGTTATGTCTAGAACCGGGGTTTCCATTAGCCCTTGACGGACGGCTGAAAGAATGTGCCAGTCATTCAATTAACGGTGATATCGAAGCGATGATAACGGTGATAGCCAGAGTCATGGATGTTTGGTTGTAACGTCATTCGGACTCAAGAGCGGTATTTTCTGGGTGCTTATCTGATTTAGGCCTTGGTACTTGGAAAACATCGCCCTTGACTCGAGTGATAGTAGCTTTACTTTAAACTGTATGCTCTGCTATGTTTGCTTCTGCTTAGTGTGTGTCTGGGGGCTATCACTGTAGAATGAGGTTGGAGTGGGAGGGTTGTATTCCTATTCCTTTTTCCTTTATGCTCTTTTGGTATGTTGTTAGTTAATTTACTGCTCACTAAGACTGTTGTCTGACTCAAGGCTTTATGTTTTAATTCTTATTGCCTTGGGCTGTTCGTCCATTTTGGGACGGGCAGACTAGGTAGCAGGTGACAGGTGCTGTTCTCCTCTCACGATGCTGATATCGAAGACGAGCTGGAGGGTTGCATATTATCTTCTTATTATATGTACTGGATATTCCGCTGTTTTGTATTCTCTGAGAGATATGTAGTGAGGCTTGATGTATTGACTATTTGGATGCTTGTATTCAACTATTATGAAGTTTTATATGATGTCATTTTGTTCTGTAAAGCTTCACTATACATATGTTCTATTGTATTTTGTCCATGCGCTGTGAGTAATACGATAGATTCTGTTGTTTTAATCTTACCTTGACAATCGTCCATGGTCGCCTGGCACACTTTACAGCGCTCTATCTTTAGATTCGGTGCAGGGGTCATGGGCGGTCGTCACAGATATAAGTTACCCGGGCTTAAATAAGATGTTTGCTTTGGTATTCTATGTTGGTTGAGTTTACTCACGCTGGTTTCCAGCCTGACCCGGGTGTTACTTTGATGTAATGCTCGGATCAGACCGAGTATTATAGATTTTCAGGTAAGGACGTTCTGGAGCTCGGGAGGCGAGCTAGATGGAAAAAACGTATAGAGTATTTCCACTATATTATATTGTTGTATATCTGTGATATGAGAATTGTGTATATTCAGTGTCTGTATATATGTGTAACTCTGATGTATTAAAATGTAATCGACGGATATAGTATTCATTTGTAAATTGTTATATTTGTTATTATATTTTATCCGCTGCGAATGTGAGGTGTTGATGTTGCTGATCTTTTTCTTCTATCTCTTTCTTCTTTGCATAACTATTTGAAATTTTCAGGATCAAAAATTCCGGGACTGTTACATGCAGCACACAATTTATACCATTCCAGCCTCCTTAACAAAGAAAAATCTTTGGTCAAGTTGAAAGAAAAATATCTATCAGTACAATTCTATCCTGTACAAACAACTCAAGCCTGTGCACAATTTTCTTTTTATATACATCCTTAATTCATTCGTTCATGAAAATCCTGAGTATTATAAAAAAAAGATGCTTGCTGTGGAAGGCAGAAGTATACTGTTTGATATTTTTATCTCCACCTTGTCTTTATTATTTTTATCCATTCATTCGAAACTAATACCAGTAAAAGATAAAGTAAAAGTAAGTTAGTTTTGCTAAATCGAAGAAGTCTAGATCTTTTCAAAAGGGGTTTAGGATCAAGAGATCAATAAAGTTGGATCAAGATCATTTCCAGTCTTCAAGAAATAAACTCTGGTCATCCTTTCTAAATAGGTGAGTAAACTATATATTAAACTTGAATCTGCTTATATATCTTGATATTTGGATCGACACTTAAAGTATGTTATAAAAAATGTTTTTAGTTATCAAATATGCCAGCATGATTGTATATATATATATATATGTAAATATGGGTGTATATGTCTGTGTACCAGGGTACTTACTCTGTTCTAAAGCCTACAGGTTTAAATCGAGTTCAAAATTTGATTTCTCTTTATACAATCAATATCGAGCTATGATCTTTAAAGACGAAATGATTATAAGACTATAACACCAATTATAAAAATGGTTTCAAGTGTTTATATTTAGTAAATAGTGTGAAAAAGATAAATTACAGTGACAATCTAAATTAAGTCAAAAATCAGTGATTTTGATTTACTGTTTTGGCTTTGCAAATAGATTTGTATTACGAAAACATGAATTTAGATAACTATTTTATGAAAATTAAGCTTATAATTAATGGGAATTTGCGAGTTGATCGTATTTTGAATTTTCGTCAATATCTGACAAACGTTGACGAGATGTAGGTTGTGCTTGATGTCGAAGATTGCTGGAAGGAAGGAGATCACAGGAAAAATAGTGGTTAAATTTATAGATTGCCATGGAAGTTGATCAACGTTGGAATAGGGTTTAAGACAGTTATAGGTCGAGGTTGGAAATTGGGTTGACGCGTCGCCGTGGGAAGGCCGGAGCAAGGTTTTAAATCTCGCTCATCTCGGCCGAGATCTCGGCCGAGATCTCGTTTTCAAGGCTGGGCGATTCGAAACAACTAATTTCGTTTGAATCTCGTCTGACTCAAATCTCGGACGAGATTTCAGTATCTCGTCCGGTATCTCGGACGAGATTTAACAGCGAGATATCGGCCGAATTTTTGAATTTTGGAAAAAATCAACTCTTTTTCCGTATTGGGCTAGCTCATCCTTTACCTTAATTTAAGCCTTCTTAATTGTACTTTTTTTAACCCTTATTTCTTATATAAATCTCATTTAATCTTCGTCTCTTATTTTACGGCAGTGACGAGTGTAAGAAGATGATAAAATCTACATCGATTATGGTAAGTATTTCACTTTATGGTTTTCATTTAGGTTTCTGATCCAAATTAATTTACATCTGGTTTCATTTTTCTTTTTTCGACACTTTCTTGAGTTTTTTTCCTAACCCTATTTTTTTTGCGGCTATAAATTTTGGGCTTCACTTATTTAACTTTATGTTCTAAATGGATTCCCAATTTGATTTCATTTAGTCTTTGGTGCTATAATTTTTTTCCTCAAGGCTTATTTTTAAGCAATAAAGGAATTCTCTTTCATCTATTAATTTCATTTGATGATTACATGTTCATTCGTACATCATTTTTTTGCTTTTCTTATAATATTACTAAATGTTTGAAATTGTTTGTACTATGTATGCTATTTTCTACGTTTGTTTGAAATATCTATGCTATTAGTTGCTTAATGAGATTTTGTTTGCTAATAATTAAATACTATAATCAGACATAGAATATCTTAATTCTACTTGTAGAATTTTGTATTTGAAGTTATAAAATTATTATTTCCCTTGCAGCACTATAAATCATAAAAGGTAGAAATGAGACATTATATTGTGTAGGAAAGTTAAGTGAATGGTCAAACAAAGCAAAGGTGCATATGTTATGGTTTGTTTCTTGTCTACTTTATCTTATATGATATTATATTGAACATTATTCATGAAATCTAGTTATTTGTTTATTTTACATGATACAAGTGATATTTTTCCATACTAAATTACTAATGATAAGCGTGTGATATATTCAAGGTAAGTGCATAGTGTTTTCCTTAAGGTAGTGACTAGTATTATAAATTTACGTGTATGAAAACTAATTTTCGACATGACATATACTCCGAGATAACTCCGAAATGAATTTTAGAAACCGAGATGTAAATCCGAGATGGATGACCGAGATGCACTCATCTCGTTCGAGATCTCACCCGATACGAGATAAGCTATCTAAATTCTTCGAGACGAGACGTGACCGAAATCCGAGATTTAAAACCTTGGGCCGGAGTGGATCGCGAGGTGGGGAAATCGTTCGTTGGAGTATGGCGTAGCTTCTGGTAGGTCGGCAGGTGATCTAGTGGTCGGAGGTGGTGGCTGGTGGCAGCTTTGGTCGATCTAGTTTGCTCTAGTTTCGATCGAAATGCTCGATCTGGTTTCGTGAAGTCTTCCGTCGATCTGGGTTCGTACGAGAGATGGCGAGACTATCGGTGACTGGTCGACGATCAGAGGAGAGGTCGGTGCAATGTTGAATTGTCGTGCATGTGCACGGTGTATTCGTGCATCTGGGTTGTGTCGAAGCTTTGGGGAAGAAAGATGTTGGATCGAGGCGAACTCGAGTTTTTGTGTGGGTTTTCTCGAAGCAGTTGAGGAACGAGGTTTCTCTTGTTTTACCCGGGAAGATCATGGTTTCGCTCGGGTTGTTATTGCCTTGTATTGTTTCTCTTGTAAAGTATTTCAGAATTTAAATCAAAGATATTATAAGTAAGTTTTAAGAATAAGAATTTATTTAAACAAGTTTAGTAAAGTTTTTTTCGAAGATTTTAAAATATCAAAATTAAATGTTTAAAATTGTTGTTTTAAAGTGAAATTATATATTTTCCATTATATAGTTGATTTCCAAAATGGTTTCTGATGAAGTTTAATGATGGGAAGAAATATCTAATCTAAACGAAGAGTTTATCCTTAATTAGTAAAGGTTGAGATTAATTAAGAAAAATTAATTAGTAACATAAATTAAAAGTTAATTACTTATTGAAATTAATAATAATTACTTAATAAAGTAATTAATGGATAGTTAATGGATGAGAGATGAATCGTTAACTAGGGATTAAGTGATGATTAATTAATTAATTTATGTAATTAATTTTAAGTTAATTAATTAGTCTAATTAATAAGATAATCACTTATGGATTAATTAAGTATGATTACTTAATGAAGTAATTAATGTACACTTACTTAGTGAAATTAATTAAAGGGTTAATTAATATAATTAATTAAAGAGATTAATTAATTAGAGGATAATTAATTAATGAGAATAGTTAAAGATTGATTAATGATAATGGTTAAAGGATAAATTTATTTACTTAATTAATTAAGGGTTAATTTCTTAATGTAATTAAAGAATAATTAATTAAGGAAGATTAATTAAAGATGGGTGATTAAAGAATGATTAATTAATCTGAAATTAATTAATGTTAAGTATGCATGATTTAAAAGTAATTAAAGTAATTAATGTAATTCATTGGTGGTTAATTAAATTAATTTGAGATGGTGTGGTTGCTTAAACTTGCTTATGGATGATTGAGTGCTATTGAATGCCCTGGATCACGTGATATCTCCGATATGTGTTATGTGCTGCTTGTGATTGAGATGAATTGTTGTGTATAAATTGTATTGTTTAAACTTAAACTTTGATTTAATGAATAACATTGGATTCGAAGAGACCGGGGTCGGTATCGGTAAATACCCGAAACCACTTCGATTTGAAATCTACAATAATTCCTTATAGAATTGATATGTGTAATCAATAGGCTGGAATGGAATAAATTAAGTAACTGGACTATTGAAACTAAGTAATGGTACCTAGGTATTATTTCGTGAAATAAGTTTTTGGCTACATAATGATTAAAACTAGTAGTGATGAACGAGTTACCCTGGTTTTCGGAGAAACTTTATAGCTTTGTATTTCATGTAAAATGGGTTTACTCACGCTGGTTTCCAGCCTGACTCGGGTGTTACTTTGATCTAATGCTCGTGTCAGACCGAGTATTACAGATTTTCAGGTAAGGACGTTCGAGAGCTCAAGAGACGAGCTGGATGGCAGGAACGTATGGAGTGTTTCTGTTGTGATATTTCTGTTTATCTGGGATATGTTGATTTGTATATATCCAGTGAGTGTGTATCTGTATAACTCTGATGTATTAAAATAAAATTGACAGATATAGTATTCTTTATAAGCTGTTATTATTTGATATTATATTTTGATCCGCTGCGAATGTGAGAATCTGGGTTGTGTTTTCTATTTCATTTTCTTCTATCTCTTTCTTCTTTTTCTAACTATTTGGAATTTTCGGGAACAAAAATTCCTGGTCGTTATAAGGAAGACCATACACAGAGCTGGAAATAGTCTAAAAAATCCTCAGAATTCTTCCACGAAATTTTGAAGCAAAATTGACTGCCATTCAAGAATCAAAGGATCTGAAACAGGTTAAAGTTGAAGAACTCATCGAAAATCTCACCACTTATGAGCTAATAATCAAATTCAAGGAAGAACGTGAAGGAGGAGATACGCGTAAGAAATCAATAGCTCTTAAAGGAACAACAAAAAGTGAAGATGATGATGATGGAGCAGCTGAACTGGCACTGATAGTAAAGAGATTCAAAAGATGGAACCGAAAATATGGAAATCCTGCCCAAAACCAAAAACTGAAGAACAGAATCGTCAAAATTCTAGACAACTCAGAAGAGCAGTAGATCATTTGTCACAAATATAATAAACCTGGTCATATCAAACCAAATTGTCCTCAAAATCAATTCAGCAAAGGAAAGAAACAAAAAAGGAGAAGTTTTACAGCTACTTAGGATAAAAGTGAAGAAGATGATAATTGCACTGGCAGTGAGAGTGAAAAAGCAAATCTGTGTCTTCGAGAAGAAACAAGTGACAGCGATGATGACGAGCCAAGCGAGGTATCAAAACTTACTCACTCTCAATTACTTATATATTTTCATGAAATAAATGGTTGTTTTGAAAGACTTAAGGAGAAGTAGGCTAAAATTGAATCACAAAAAGATAGTTTGAAAGAACTAAATATGCAGCTTGATCGAATGGTTCAAAACTATAGAAATTAGTGCCTTAAGTGTGATAAGTGTCCATCATTTGAAGAGGAAATAAATAAAATCAGAAATTAAATTAAATCGTTTGAAAATGAAATTCTGATTTTGAAAGAAAGTAAAAACATTAGGAGAGAAAATTCTATTAAGAAGTGCACTTTGTTATTGAATGAAAATGAATCTCTCAAAATACAAGTCCAACAATTGTCTACAACTTTAGGAAAATTCTCCAAAGGAGAAAGATCACTAAATATGCTATTAGGTAACAAAATATTAATACTGTTAGACAAAAACTTAGGTATACTCAATTTGGAAGAGTTAGAAGTGAAACTAATCATGTAAACTCCAAGTGCATGATTTGTAGAAAAATTGGACACAATCACAACAATTGCTGATATAGACCCAAACACGTGAAAACCATACCAATATGGGTTCCTAAAGGCACGAATGTAAAATCCTTTAGAACCAAACAAATCTGGGTGCCAAAAGGAACAAACATAGACTGTTTGGGTTCTATGCAAACTTGTTTTTCAAAATCTTTTGTCACTAACAATCATGGACCTATAAAAACAAATAGGTCACAAAAATATTTCCTCGTATAGGTGTGTTGGCAGGCTAAGGAACAGCAAGAGTGGTACCTAGATTCTGGCTGTTCCAGGCACATGACGGACGACAAATCAAGTTCCTTAGTCTAGAGAAGTACAAAGGTAGCAGAGTTAAAATGGGCAATAAATGATGTATTATATGTTGAAAATCTGCACCATAATCTGATTTCAATCAGCCAATGATCAATTGAGAAAATTTGAGCACAACGATCAAACTTGACAAGAATGAAAAAGGTAAGGTAGTTGATCAAAAGAAATATCGAGGTACGATTGATCACTTCTTTATCTTACTGCTTCTAGACATTATGTTCTCTGTTTTCTTGTATTCATGGTTTCAATCAAGTCCGAAAGAATTTCATTTTAAAAAAAACCTGTAAAAGATGATTATAAGGTATTTGTTGCACATCTCACGGTTTGGTCTATCTAATAATAACTTTGAGTTAAAGGGGTTTTTCAGATGCAGATTATGCTGGTTTTCTAGTTGATAGAAAAAGTACTAGTGGAACGTGTCTTATGTTGGGACATTCATTAGTTGCATCACATTTTCAAAGAAAATATTTACATAATTTTCATTTCAACTGATTTGCAATTAGTAGACATTTTTACAAAACCCCTTCCAGAAAATAGTTTTTTGTTGACTTCATTTCAGATTAGGCATTTTAGAAATTTCATTTTATATTTTTGGTTTTGATCTCAAATGACTAGATTAACTAATCTGATTCACTTCAGATTATCGAAAAGGAAAATAGTGACTGAAAAAATGTGATGACTGTCAATATTAATCATACATTATGACTTGAGAGAGTATATTTAGTAAATTTCTTTAAAAATTTAAACAAAATTTGTAATAGCTTTAATTGGTAAAATTTCCATGACCATCTCTATTCCAATCATATTTCTACGACTATCACTAATCAAAATCCAATATAGTATGTCAGAATATGGAATTTTAAACAGGAAATTATTCTTTTTAAATTATTTAGCAATAAAATTGTAACATCACGCCTTTTTGGACGTCTTCAGCAGGCACACGTGCCAACTCAAACCATACAGAAGGGTGGATTGTTATGTGGTAAATAAGAAAAAGCAGAGAAAGATAAAAACAAAACAGAATCTCGCAGCGGAATGATAAAATATAATAATCAAATAACAGTTCATGAAGCTGTATACAAAACATTTGATTATACTTATAAAATACAAAATCAGAGTTACACATATCAGAGATAAACAAATAATGCAGCGGAATAGTATGAATGCAGTGGAATAAATATAGTAAATAATAGTAGTAAAAATCTTCGTCTTCGTCCTCTAGAAATAAGGTCTTCAAATCCTGAAATGCTTAGGCTGACCCGAACGAATTGAAAAGACAAAACACTCGAATCAGAACTAAAAGATCTTATGTGAGTTAAATCACGGTAAATAACTATGAGTGGAACGGCGTCAGAGATGTTTACGGGGTTTGACATTTCCTATCCAGTGTCTAACGTGAGTGCAGTAACTTAAAAGATGTTCGGGATTCACGTCTCCTAAGGATCCGTTAAACTATCTACTATGTAGTACAATACGCTATTATAATATGTCTATAGTAAGATAAACTACTAAAATAGCATTAAGGCGTTACCCATTTCCCCCTTAACATATTTTTATATATTCCCATAGTATATACAGTACCATAATCCCGTCCGTACTGGACGTCGTCAGAGGGCACTCCATAGGTATGGTACAAAACAAACTCGTAGTGGTCTCGATAGGGTAGGTGACACGGCACAACTAGGCAATGCCAGGGTAGATATACCAATTACACTTCTGGACTGGTGGTAACGTATAGCAGCTACTACCGCCCACCTCGGAACACACTCCCAAATCAAAAATCGAGGGTGGCCACCAAATCAATCGCAAAGTCAGAATATAGTATCGAAGGAGTGTGCCCGATCGGAGGAATGACCTCACTTGGCCCGTCAATTGCTCCTGTTTTAGCCACCTAAGCTAACTCATGGGAGTCAGGTCCACGTATATACCTCATATAGGATCGTCGCCAACCATCCTACTTCATTCTGGAATCTCCACCGCGTACACAGTTGCCAAAGTGGTATTCAGTATTGGCAGAGAGTATGACAATATCTGATCCCTGTCTCTTTAACAACCAATCGCTTATTACACACCGGATGGTTCTTTTACATTTCCAAAATCATTTCATAATTGATATCAAAATATCATAGTCAATTCAAATCATATCATTTTCGAAATCATTACTTACTTCTGAAATCATATTCACCTTTGAAATCATATCACATTTGAAATCATAATTCGAAATTATATTTCCTTTCAAAAGTCATATTTCCAAAATAGGCTAAACTCTCATTTCAAAGTATCATATTAAACCAAATATGTTATTTAAATCCCAACTTAGGTTATAACATCATTAACCATATTCACTTAAAAATCGAGAATTTGAATATAAACTCATCCATTTTGCTTAGTTTGGAATTTAGAAGAAAATAGTCTTAAATAGTTAATATAGATTTAAAATAGATTAAATATAATTAAAATAGATTAAATAGCTTTAAAATAGATTAATTAGATTTAAAATAAGTTAAAACAGGTTAATTAGTTTAAATAAATTAAACGGTTTAAAATAGGTTAAAATGATTTAATATAATTAATACAGGTTAAAATAGTTTAATACTTTGAAATCTTAATAATTAGAAATTTTGAAATAATATATTTTTAAAACAGTTTATATTAAAACATGAATTTGTAATTTATATCAAATTAAACTATTCATTTCATTTCAACGCATTTGGACCATTTTCAATTTCCAAGTCAACAAACCAAATTCCAAACCTTTCAATTTAACATTTCAATAAATTATTGAATTTCATATCGTTTCAATCCATGTTCAAATATCAATTCGGATTACTCCAATTTCAAAATATTTCAAAGTTATTTTCAAACAACTTCAATAACTTAATTTCGATAGAATTTCATTTATACTTAAAAGTTTAACTTTAAACTTCCAATTTAATTTCTTAAAGCGATTCCTTTTAAACCAATTCACATTTCAACACAAAACTTGATTTTTCAATAATACCTCAATTTATATACATTAAAAAAAAAATTCAAGATATTATTTTTATTAATTCAAAAATTTAGAAGTTTAAAATCATTAAAATTTAACCAATCCGGTGTCCGTATATAATTTTCTACCCCAGGGTCAAGTGATACGGATATTTATCATTTCAATCCGCAATTTAAAATGTTACGGTTATATATCATTTCGAACCGCAATCTCGAATTAATAATAAAATCCATAAAATCGCTCGAGTCTATCATTTCAACCCATAACGATTTTTCCTTAATCTATTGATCATTCGGGTATGTATCATTTCAACCCATAGTGAACTTGCAGTTTATAACGATATAAAATAAAACATCCATTCATTCAATATCAACAATCAACATCCATTACAAACATCATCCAAATCAATCAATAAATATCAATATAGAACTGATAATCAATAACATGTATTTAACTGGCAACTTATATTCAATAATAAATTAAATAACGATTTAATTCAAATAAATTCAAATTAATTGAGATGATGATTTAAAAATATACCAAATAGTCATAAATAAATTTCTAATCACATCATAAATTTAATTTAACAAACATAAGAAATTTTAGAAGTTGTGAGTGGGTTAAAACACTCACCTTTGAATTTAAATCGAATTTAAATCCAAATTAGGGCCCAAAATTTGAACAGTCTCAGAATCCGTCCAAACCAGCATCAAAATGTTCGAAATTTCGATACGATCCTAGCGGATCAAACCGCACGTGAATTTGAGTTCGTTTGCAGAAGTTATAAGAGTTAGAACATTGAAATCAATTTTAAAATTCAAAATAAAAAAATAGAAAAAGCAACTCACCCAGAACACGTCACCAACAACATCTCTCTCACACGAACACTGTTCAAAATGCCCTAACCCACGCTGAACGAACGAGCCACCAACGCACGCCGCCATAGGTCATCGTCGCGCGCGCCTTGGACCCTGCCGCCGACGCACTGAGTTCGCCGCCACAACCCCCGGTCTCCGGCCTCCCACGCGAGAAGTTGCGTCCTCACAAACCCGGCAGCCGCCATTTACTAAAAACCTTAATCGAATTTTCATCGTCGATCAGACCGCCCGATGACCAAGCGAACTGCAGCGATGAGAAGCACTCGTCAATCACTACGCAACGGTAACCTTCAATTGACGATCAGGCGAAGTTGATCGCGACTCGATTAACGGCCGCGATTTGTCCTTCAATTTCTGGACAAATAGTGGTTCACATCGGAAAACGAATTACAAATCTGAGGTGCGCTCATTGAGAGCTTCAAATCGATATATAATTCGATATAGTTTGAGGAGTTTGATTTTCAATTTGATTTTTGATTTGGATTTGCAATTTGGGAATTAGGGTTTGTCTGCCATTGGAATGAGAAGTTGAGAAGGAAATGTACATACTGAAATCAGAAATAAGAAATGACCTAGGGTTTATAACAATATATATATAGGCAGAACAAAATAGAAAGGAATGGGCTCGATTGGTTTGGAAAGTTGAACGATGAATGACCCGAAAAGCCCGTTTCGTTCCCGAAACGAAAATGGGTCATCCCATATATCAAAATAGATGTTATTGATAATTTTAAACTCAATGGAATATGTTTCAAGTCCTAATTCCATCGTATGAAGAAGTTATGTTAAAATTAGCTTATTTCAAATTAATTTCAATTGATTTCAATTAAATTGATTTCTAGGTGTTTCGAGTCCGTACGATCAAACGACAAGTCCGATCGCTACGAAACTTGAAATCCTACAATAATTTACCGTTACGGACTGGTTTCGCCAAAATCCGAGATAGTTACCAAAATGGCTATTTTCACATAATTAAATAAATTAATATTATATTAATTAAATCACTTTTTCAATTCAATATTTAATAATTTACAATTTCTATCACTCTGGATTACTTAGTGATTTATAGTCCTTTAAAAAAAATCTATATCAGTTTACTCTGGAATATTTCCCAATTTACCTTATTTAATCTCAATTTCAAAAGTTTAGAAATTAAAATAAGAATTCCAAAATTTCATTTATTTGATTTTCAATCCTGTTATTAAATCAATTATCATCTTATGGATATAATTACCATTGGTTTATATCTTAGTGCATTAATAATTTCCAATTTCATTTTAATTTCGATTAACGTAGTATTTAATTTCATTTACTTACAATAAATCCATTTATTATGAATTGAATTCCAATTATTTATAATAAATTCCAATAAATTGATTTGATTTAATTCAAATCTTTTTATTAAGTCCATTATTACTCTATAAACCTAGTTAACCTTTGTTTTACCTTTCATTACATTAATATACTCCAATTTAACAACTTCTAAACATTGTATTACATTTCACATTAATGTAACATTTATTTACATTTATTTAAAATTGATTTCAATTTCAATTCAACTAACTGAATAAATAGGTAACTTATAATAATAGTCACTATTTACTTTTAATTACGTTTATAAGTTTATTACTTACAGCAAATGTTACCATTTCTTTCATCACACTAATTTTATTCCATTTCCATTCATTACACACTATTTTATCAATAAGTCAACATTTAGAATTATCAATTACCTTTTATATCCCATTATAAATTAATGCATACATTAATACAACAAATATTATAATTCTTTACACAATACTAGTTTTATTCAATTACTATTAATAAATTAATTATTTACATTTGTTTCCTTATATTCAATTTATAACCAAGTATAACATTTCACATTATTTCATTTATTGTAATTTCATTCAATTTATCAATAATTAGCCTTAATTACCATTGTTACATTTCCTTTTAGTATTTATTACATTACTAAATCTCCAATTTTTATTTCTTTTTAATTTAATTATCAAAATCTTATTAAATTAACTAATTTAAATTATCAAAATTTACGGGTTGTTACACTCTCCCCCACTCAACTTTTAGTCCTCGAAAAGGGAAAAAGTGGAATTAAGAAATCAATATATCTTATTCAAAATATTAAATTTATAAACAAATAAATTTACAAAATTAATTAATTTAAATAAAATGTATCAATTTATAACAATTAAATCCTTTTATACTCAAATTAATAAAGTTTGGAAAACATTTCTCAAAATTTTCTAAGTCCAAAATTCACGAAAAATTTCTGTAGAGTTTCCTTTGTACGGAGAGACTCGGGAGAAAGTAACAATATCAATAATAATAATATATATCAAAATTTTCAAAATAATATATCCCAACAGCGGGAAAACAATATAATATCGCTAGAAAACCGTAATCGGAGAAAGTACCTATTTGTCGGGCAAACAACGCTTAATTATGAAACCTAAAGCAGTGACAATTGCTTCCATAACCTGTATTTCCCTTATATAATCCAAAAAGAGTTAATAATTATATAAAATGAAAATATTCAAAGTTGTTTCACCTACTACAAAAAAAATCAATATAAACAACAACCATTGGCAACCACAACATACAATCATCATATGAAATCAATAAAATCAATTATCCATCCATATCAACCAAAACAAATAGTTTGTTCGGGTTAAGACACTTTTAATCACATAAAATGACAAATAACTACTAAGTATACCATTTACTTAACAGTCTTAGATAAAACTCAATAGATTATTCATACATCCAAACAATTAGAAGTATCCTATCCCAAACAACCCATAAACCAAAACAAACAATAATTTACAATGTACTTGAGTTATTCTTATTAAATTTCTTTCACAACATTTACAGTTTTTATTTTTCTTTTCATTCATACAAGGATTATTTCTTTAACTTACATTTATCTCTTACAAAATTTTATTCCCATTCATTCATTCAGTGTTTATTTCATTTATTTTTCCTTTATTACATACAAAAATTCATTTTCATTTATTCATATCATGTCAATTTCTTTTTATTGCATTACATTCATTCATTCATTTATTACTTAATTTCATTTGTTTATAGTATTCGTGTTCAATTCAATTACTTAGCATATCAATTCATTAACTTAAGTTTTTAATCATCTGTTTACAATACTTACTTCCCATCACATTTTATATAGTACATTTTAATTATAACTTAGGTTTATAACAACTATAACATCAAATTCTTATTTATAAAAGTAATTCATTGAATACTTCCCTTACATAAGTTTTCTTGTAAAATTTTCTATTACATATTCTTTTAACATTTCCACTTTTATAATTGGTAAGTTATATATATGTCTTTAAGAATGCAATTGAAAGTTACACAAGTTTGACTTACTTATTCTAATTAACTTAAGGTTCAATAGTTATCATTTCTTATTTTCATATTCTTTTCGTTTACAAGTTACAAATTTCAAATTCTTTGTATATTTGAGTTATAACTTAGCATATAATTTCTTATTTTCATTTAGAAGTTTCAATTATTAAATAGTTAAAATTTTATTCCATTACAATGATTGAAATCTCTAGTTTATAAAAATTTAAGAGCTAATTGTCGGGTTCCATTTTTAAATCATTTAAAATAACATCTACATATATATATATATACTCATAACTTTTATCCAATCATATTTAAACATAAAAAAATTATTTGTTTATCAAAATAGATCTATAGTAAAACTACTACAATGGCCTTCCCACTTTGAAACTCTAAAATGAATGTCGATGATGCGTGCACTCATCACCGAAATTATTTTCCAGCGACAGAGAGGGGAGTACATAACTTATTTCTTTCCAAAATTTCATTAAAAAAATTCTTTCAAATTATATTGAAATATTTATATCAGAAAATACTTCTAATAATATTATTATTATATCCCAAAATCATTCGAAAGAAATTTTCAAAAAACCCCGGAACTTAAGTTCTAAATTTCCAAATTTCATTTATTTTATTTTCAAATCTTATTTCCAACCAATATTTACAAATTTCACTACCTAACAACTAACATATTACAACCAAATATATAATTTATAAATCATTATTTTATATATAAAATATACAATAGGAAAAATTATTTCATTTACCTATATTTCAAAACAATTATTGTGTCGGTCTGTCCTATTAAGTGTTTAGAAATCCCTATCGATGTCATAGCGTCCTATGCACCAACTAGAATTTATAAATACAAAACGGGACAAATTAACACAATATCAAAACCTTTTTATAACACTAACAAATACGCTCTCTCATATATATACTCTCAATGACTCATTATAGGGTATTACTACCCTTTTTTTAAAGAGTCAGACCCCACAAAGACAAGGTTTTCGTTAAACCAAAGCTCTGATTCCAACTGTAACATCCCACCTTTTTGGACGTTTTAAGCAGCACACGTGCCAACTCAAACCATACAGAAGGGCAGATTGTTATGGGGTAAATAAGAAAATGCAGAGAAAGAAAAAAACAGAATCTCGCAACGGAATGACAAAATATAATAATCAAATAACAGTTCATGAAGCTGTATACAAAAAATTTAATTATACTTATACAATACAAAATCAGAGTTACACATATCAGAGATAAACAAATAATGTAGCGAAACAGTTTGAATGCAGTGGAATAAATATAGAAAATAATAGTAGTACAAATCTTCGTCATTGTCCTCTAGAAATAAGGTCTTCAAATCCTGAAATGCTCAGGCTGACCAAGCGAATTGAAAAGACAAAACACTCGAGTCAGAACTAAAAGATCTTATGTGAGTTAAATCACGGTAAATAACTATGAGTGGAACGGCGTCAGAGATGTTTACGGGGTTTGACATCTCCTATCCAGTGTCTAACGTGAGTGTAGTAACTTAAGAGATGTTCGAGATTCACATCTCCTAAGGATCCGTTAAACTATCTATTATGTAGTACAATACGCTATTATAATATGTCTATAATAAGATAAACTATTAAAATAGCATTAAGGCATTACCCATTTCCCCCTTAACACATTTTTATATATTCTCATAGTTTATACAGTACCATAATCCCGTCCGTACTGGACGTCGTTAGAGGGCACTCCATAGGTATGGTACAAAACAAACTCGTAGTGGTCTCGACAGGGTAGGTGACACGGCACAACTAGGCAATGCCAGGGTAGATATACCAATTACACTTCCGGACTGGTGGTAACGTATAGCAACTACTACCACCCACCTCAGAACACACTCCCAAATCAAAAATCGAGGGTGGCCACCAAATCAATCACAATGTAAGAATATAGTTGTAACGACCCATAATTTCTATCATTTGAAATTCAGAAATTTAATTGATTTTAAATATTAACAAGTAAGATTTGTAAGTCGAATAGAATATAATTTCGAATATAGAGATTTAATTGGATAATTAAATCGATAATTTAATATTTGAAATTCCAGAAATAATTGGAAATTGGGTTTAATGTAATTAAAAATGATTTATAAAGTTATATTAAATCATATTGGAGTTAGAATGATGTTATAGAACTTTTAAAATTGAATTAAAAGTTAATTTGTGATAATTGATTATTTTAATATTTAATTGACGAGTGAAAATAGTCATTTTTCAAACAGTCTCGGATTTCGATGAAACTAGTTTCATCGGATCCGTAATGTTAAATTATTGTAAGGTTTCAAATTTCGTGTCAATCGGACGTAAGGTTTGTCCGGGGCAAGCTAAAACGCATAGAAATCATTTTAATCGATTTAATTTTAAATTGATCGTTTAATTCCGTAACTCGCACATATGATCAAATTAGCTCCCGAAACACGTTCCATTGTGTCTAGAACGCGGGTTAAACCTTAGAAACGTCAACCGGCACGCTTTGTTTCGAATTCGGAAAATTTTCGGGTGAATAGTGTCGTAGAATTTTCTATAAAAGGACTCGATTTTGCAATATTTTCACAAAACCCTAGCTCATTAGGTTACAGCCGCCATTAACATTTCGATGGCCATAAACGCTCGAAACTTCCCCTCCAATTTTCTCTCAATCCATAAGCAATCACGAGAAAATTCTAACGCGAGAATTCTAGAGCTCGATGATACCTTTCAATCCATACGGCTATGATCGAATATAGGCGCGTGGATCATCGGCAAATCGAGCTCTAATGGTTGGCATTTGCGCACATTGTTTAGCACAGGGGGGGTGACCGAGTGGAGCCAGTCCTTGGTCATTGATGGAGCTGGCGATGAGCTTTCGAACGATGGTGCTCGATCGTCTTTACGTCGATCGATAGGGGTGCGAAAATTCAATGCAAATCGACGGCCGATGGGTTATCTTCAAACGCGTATGACCTGGTGAGGCAGAAGAGACCAAGCGTGGCCGTGATATGTTGCTTTGAAATCAACGGCTTCGATCTCTTCTAGGTTAAAAGAAAATAAAATAAAATTGTATATTAAATTATATACAAATGTGTACAAACTTTAAAATGCTGTAACCCTTTCATACGAGGTCGGAAACTGACGAAACGAATTGCGTTGGGTCCGTATCGACGAGCACTACACAATGGAGCTGGATTGGAGTCGATTGGAACTAGTGATAATTTCGGATAAAATTAAACGAGTGTTTAATTTTATTCGGAACGAAACACTACAACTATTTTTGGAAGCAAGGTGAGAACTTCTCACTCAATCGAATTTGTTTCGATTTAAATTTAAATAGTTAAATTTAAAATTGCTTGATTGTGATGATTGGATGATGATTGTTATTGGTTGTATTGAAATAGACCCTATTCGCCGCATAATAGCGGAGGTTATTATATTAAACACATATACCGCGATATTCCACCGTGAAGTGGAATTGGTATTATATATGTATTTGGAGTTGATTTCCCGCATTATATAGCGGATGAGACCCTATTGCGCCGCATAATAGCAGTATAAATCCCATATACCGCGATATTCCACCTCGAAGTGGAATTGGTATTGTGCTAACATCTGTGGATGCAGGGAAACAGGTTGGAGGGATCCAACTGGATTCCTCAAACATTTGAATTTGTTTCATATAAGTTGTGTGTTGATTATTTATAATCACCGTGTGATTATTTTTGTGATTGGAATTGTTGAAGGCTATAATTTAGCCAAATATATTTTTGGTATCGTTGGATACCAGAAATAAATAAAATTGGATTTTCGAAATTCAAGTTGAAAATTTATCGAAAAAATTATTTTTGAGAATTGGATAAATTTAAAAGGAGTTTTAAAAAAAAGATAAAAGTCTTATTTTTGAACTATATTGAATTAAATTTCAAATTTCGGGAAAAAGGGCTTAGTAAAGGGATTTTTAATAATATTATTTATAAGTTGAAGAATTTATTTAAAAATTTGGATTTTTAAATAGATTTGAAGAGATAAAGAAATTTATTTTAAAAAGGAAATAATTTGGAAATTCGTTAAAAATTTGATTTGGTGTTTTGAAATAAATTTGAAAATCAATTTGAAATTAATTGATTATTAAATTACCACAACTAGTAAAATTTATTTATAGAAATTTATCTGATTTAAATCAATCAGATGATTAAATTGATCCTATCTATGGATGTTTGGATTACATTGGATGTTGAATTGTTTGATATATCAAATATGTGATGTTTTTTGATATATCCTGATTTGTGTTGTGATCTGTAATTTGTTTATCTGTGATATAAATATATATATATATATATATATATATCTGTGATCTGTGAATAAAAGATAAGCGTTATAGTTTATACCGCTTATCAAATATATTGTTATATTTGATCTGTGATGGTTGAATGTTGTTGAACTATTGTGTTAAACACTTGGACTACACCATACACACACAAATGTGGATTTCACGTGGAAATCGGTTAAGTCATAGATTTTTGACAATTCTAAAGATTGAATTTTTGAATCCAAATTAGTTTTGGAAATTGGAATTGAAAGTTTTTTTTGAAAATGAGTTTCAAAAATAAGAGTTATTTTAAATAACTTAATAAAATTGAAATTCGAATAATTTGATTTAAATTGGAATTCAATATTTGAAATTGAATTCAAGGATTTGGGAATTCTGGTCTAAAAGGATTATACAAGTGTAAAAGGGTGTTTATATGAATTTAAACCATTTTTTAAAGTGTTGTTGTGGAAATTTGAATTAACCCAAAGACTCTAACTTGTATAAATGAAATCAGATTTTTACGAAATGAAAACTATTTGTTTTCAAACAATAAAAGCTTTCAAGTTAGGAATGAATTTCCAATTTGTGTAAAAAGGATTCTATTTGAAATTAAATGAAAGTCTATATGACCGGATCGTATAGATTATATGCAAGTATAAACAGCTAACTATATAATATAACTCTATAAATGATAGTAGCAAAGTAAATGAAAATAATCACAACAGTATTTTATACTGGTTCGGACCTCCCGTCCTACGTCCAGTCCCGAAGCTCCTCTTCGGAATTTCCTTTTAACTAACCCTCGCTTGACCCGGAGGAACAGGTTTACAATAGCAAAGTTTCTTTGTCAAGAATGTGTTCTATAACACGGATGTTGACTATTGAGTACAAAAGTGCTTCCAATATATATCTATCTTAGAGAATATCTGAATGAGGAGTTCTGTATATATGGAAGGGTTGATTACAGGTATTTGATTGCTTATAGATCAGGAATAAATCAGAGTACAAGAGATAAGAGTGTAAGTAAGTCAGGTTGTTATTTTCTCTTGAATTCCCGATGCTATTTATAGTGATGAAGAGTTTTCTTGTATAGTTGCATCTATTGTAATCTCCGTAAAGTCGCTTCTGATGGTGATGAAGAGTTGCGACAAAGAGAAGTGGATGTGTCTTTTCGAATGTGGCAGTTGAGCTTTGAAAATGCACAGTCGAGTCTCGAATCAGACGTCTGGAAAGTAACCGCAGACGTCTGGTCTTCATATCTGTTTTAAGCCTGGGTACTTTTCAAACGTCTGACTTTGGTAACCAGACGTCTGATTGCTTCTGAATTATGAGCCAGAGGAATCATTCAGACGTCTGGATAGTGCTCTCAGACGTCTGAAAGTGTGCATGTTGCTTTATCTTGTGCATGTCCTATTTCTCTTCAATCTCTTCTGATTCGACGTCTTTCGATTCTTCTCTTGAGTGTTGCTTTAGTCTCTTTGGTGACGTTACTCTATCAACTATCTGTAAATATAGATATATATGTACATTCAATTTCCATTGTATAGTTGTTATCATCGAAACCATAGAATTGATTTCCTAAAAATCTCCCCCTTTTTTATGATGACAACTATTCAATGTACTTATATATATATTTCAATTCTCCCCCTGAATATGTGCTTAGTTTTGTTGATAAGATTATATATATATATTTCTCCCCCTTTGACATTATCAAAAAGAATATATAAAAGTTCAAGTCAGAAAGAAATTTTCATTAATAATTAGAGGAAGTTTTTAATTCAATTTTAGTTAAGATCTTGAAGTGAACAAATTCCTAAACTTCGTCTGAGTTTTATGAACGTTTGTTCGTTTAATGGTTTTGTAAATATGTCGGCTACTTGATTTTCGGTGCTTACGTATTCTGAAGATATAGTTTCTTTTTCAATATGGTCTCGTAAGAAATGATGTCGTAT
Source organism: Allium fistulosum (assembly GCA_030737815.1). Classification (NCBI taxonomy): domain Eukaryota; kingdom Viridiplantae; phylum Streptophyta; class Magnoliopsida; order Asparagales; family Amaryllidaceae; genus Allium; species Allium fistulosum. The sequence goes on along the minus strand of CM060908.1, from coordinate 153,050,533 downwards.
ATCTATATGTTTGGTTCGTGAGTGATTTACAGGATTTTTGGACAAATTTATAGCACTTGTGTTATCACAATATATTGAAGAATTTTTGATAATTTTACCAAAATCCATTAGTGTTTGTTGCATTTATATTACTTGCGCACATGCTAGAACTGCGGAAATGTATTCAGCTTCACAAGTAGATAAAAAAACACAATTTTGCTTTTTACTAAACCACGAAACTAAAGATTGTTCGATAAAATGACATGTTCCACTAGTACTCTTACGGTCTGTTCTACAACCACCAAAATCCACATCGCTATATGAGACAAGTTCAAAAGGTGATCCTTTAGGATAAAACAATTCATAATCTTTAGTACTAGATAAATAACGTAAAATGCGCTTAACAGATCGTAGATGAGATTCTTTTGGTTTGGCTTGAAATCGGGCACAAAGACATACACTCATCATAATATCTGGTCGACTAGCCATTAAATATAGTAAAGAACCAATCATACTTCGATATAACTTTTCATCAAAATCTTTTCCATTTTCATCTTTTTCTAAGTGAATAGTGGTACTCATTGGTGTTGGTTTGCTTGAAGTTTTATCCATTTTAAATCGATGTAATAAATCGTTACAATATTTTTCTTGGTGAATAAAAATTCCATTTTCTAGTTGTTTTATTTGTAATCCTAAGAAGAAATTTAATTCTCCCATGTGTGACATTTCAAATTCATTTGTCATAATATTTGAAAAATCATTACATAGTTTTTCGTTGGTTGAACCAAAGATGATATCATCAACATAGATTTGTACAACTAAAATATCGTCATTTTCTCTTTTAATAAATAAAGTTGTATCTATTTTTCCTATATGAAAACCAGATGTTATTAGGTGATTTTTGAGACGTTCGTACCATGCACGAGGTGCTTATTTTAATCCATATAGTGCTTTATGTAATTTAAAAACATGATCGGGATAATTTTCATGAACAAAAAGCGGTGGTTGTTCGACATATACATTTTCTTTGATAAAACCATTCAAAAAGGCACTTTTGACATCCATTTGAAATAGTTTAAAATTGTTATGAGTTGCAAAGGAAAGTAAAGTACGAATGGCTTCTAATCTTGCTACCGGTGCAAAAGTTTCATCGTAATCTATGCCTTCTTCTTGATTGTAGCCCTGAGCAACTAGTCGTGCTTTATTTCTAACAATATTTCCATTTTCGTCCGCCTTGTTTTTAAATACCCATTTTGTTCCTATTACTGATTGATCTTCAGGTCTTGGTACTAATTCCCATACATTATTACGTTCAAATTGATGTAGTTCCTCTTGCATAGCTATTATCCAAAAATTATCATTTGAGGCTTCTTTATAATTCTTTGGTTCAAAGTTTGATACAAACGCTATATGGCTTATTTGATTTAGTTGATTTCTAGTAACTCTTGAATTAAGATCTCCAATAATATTATCTATTGGATGATTCTTAAGAATCCTAGGAGATGATAAAATAGTGTTATTTTGTATATTGGCTTCATTATTACTAGAATTTGTTGAGTTTGTTGGTGGTATAATTTCTTCTTCATCATTAGTCTGTTGTTTGAAAGGGTTTTCGTCAAACGAGACATGTAGACTCTCTTCTATAGTATTATTCTTTTTATTAAAAATTCTATATGCCTTGCTACGATCTAAATACCCAACAAAGATACCTTCATCGGCTTTTGGATCAAATTTTCCTAATTTGTCTTTTGTATTTAATATAAAACATTTTGAGCCAAAAGTTTTAAAGTACGATACTTTAGGTTTTTTTACCAAAAAATATTTCAAAACAAGTTTGTTTAGTCATTGGGCGAATAGTTACTTGATTCAATACATAACAGGATGTAGCAATAGCTTCGGCCCAAAAGTGTTTTGGTAATCCGCTACTATTTAATAATGTTCGTGCACACTCTTGTAATGTACGATTTTTTCTTTCTACGACACCATTTTGTTGGGGTGTACGAGGAAAAGAAAAATTATGAGTTATTCCCTTTTTATTGCAAAAATTTGAAAAAAGATCGTTTTCGAATTCTCCTCCATGATCACTTCTAATATTTTTAATTTTCAAATTCATTTGAGTTTTAATCCGTTTTGCAAATATTTTAAACATACCAAAAGTATCGCTTTTATGTTTTAGAAATAAAGTCCATGTATATCTTGAGAAATCATCGATTATTACAAAAAACATATTTGTTATGATTAATAGATCTTACTTGTGTTGGACCAAATAAATCTAAATGTAATAATTCTAATGGTTGTTTTGTAGAAATATTATTTTTAGATTTAAACGAGCTTTTCTTTAGTTTACCAATTTGACAATCATCGCATAAATTTTCTACTTTGTAACTCATTTTAGGTAACCCTCTTACTAACTCATATTTAGCTAACTTATTAATATTCTTAAAATTAATATGACAAAATCATTTATGCCATAACCATGGATCATCATGTTTGGCAGTTAAGCATAAGCTTGAATCTTTATTAATATTCATGTTTAATATATAAATATTTTTGTTTCTAAAACCTTCAAAAATGAGTTGTTTGTTATTATCTAAAATGTTACATCTATCTTTTTCAAAGTTTATTTGAAAACCTTTATCACATAATTGACTAATGCTTAATAAGTTGTGTTTTAAATTTTCTACTAGTAAAACATTAGTAATAATAGGAGAGTTAAATATACCAGAGTTGATGACTTCTCCAATGCCTATGACAAATCCCTTTGAATTATCCCCAAACGTTATCGTTCCACCATCGATGTATGTTATATTTGATAACATTTTTGAATTTCCAGTCATATGTTTGGAGCAACCGCTATCTAGTATCCATTTCTCCTTATTTTTTATTTTGGGTAACTGCAAGATAAAAAATATTTTAATTGGTACCCACATATTTGATTAGGGTCCTAATTGTTAGAGGGAGGTAGCCATACCCAATATGGTTTGGTACCTTTATAAATATAATTTTTATTATAAACTACATTTTCTAAGTAATTATTGATATGCTTTTGTCTAATCAATTTATTATTTGTTTTAGGAACCCAAATTTTCACATTTTTGATATTCAATTTTTGTTTAGATAAACTTCTAGTTTTTATATAACTAATATTTTTAGCATTATTTTCTTTTTGTTTAGAGCATTTTTCAAATCCTATTCCATTTCTATTACCTGATGGTTTTGATGTTTTGATAAGGTTTTCCAAATCTTGTTTTCCTTTGTTGAATTTTGACACATTATTGGTAATTTTATCTAATTTTTCTTTTAATTCTCTATTTTCTGTTTTCAATAATTCAATACCCTTTTTAAAATCAACATTTTCTTTTAGCAAATTTTCTTTTTCTAGAGTAATGTTCTCACTTTCTACATTATTTCTTAGTTTTTCTTGAGATATTTCAAGTTCTTCTAAAATAGTTTTTTCATCTTTTAACATTCCTACTTCAAGTTCTAATCTATTTACTTTTACAATATATTCTTTGTTCAATTTTTTAATTTGTCTAAATTTATCATCTAATTCTATGCTAAGTTCAAGTAATTCTTCATAGCTAAGTTCCGGACATACCTCATCTTTTTGTGCCATAAAACACACATTAGCTTGTTCTCCGTCACTATCGCTATCACTTTCTGAAGATGAAGAATCGGAGTCATCCCATGTTACTTTGAAAGCTTTCTTCTTTTTGAGTTTTTCTAATTTGCTCTTCTTTTTATCATTGTTAAGTTTTGGGCAATCCTTCTTCATGTGTCCATATTAATCACATTCATAACACTTAATTTGAGATAGATTTGTTGAGTTGGTTTTTCCTTCTTTTTGAAACTTGGTCATCTTTCTAAATTTCTTGAATCTATTGTAGTTTTTGGCAATGAATATTATCTCATTTTCATCTAAATCTGAGTCATCATTCTTTATTGATGGAAATGCTATGTTCTTCGTCTCCGAATTTAATTCTTTACGTGCCTGCAAATTAGCTTCATAGGACATCAAATTTCCTACCAACTCTTCAACTTTGAGAGTAGAGAGATCATTAGCTTCTTCAATAGCTAATACCTTTCTTTCCCAATCAGGTGTTAAAGAGTTGAGTATTCGAGAAACTAAATCAAAATCAGTAAACTTAACTCCTAATGCCATAAGATCATGTTGAATAGTTTGAAATTTAGAATACATGCCTACTATAGTTTCATTTTGTTTCATTTTAAATGATGAAAATTGATTTTGCAAAATTGAAATTTTAGTTTGTTTAACCTTTATTGTACCTTCATGTGTAATTTGTAAGGTATGCCAAATATCAAATGCAGTTGTACATAACATGACACGTGAAAATTCATTTTTGTCAAGTGAGCAAAATAAAACATTCATAGCTTTAGCATTATTTGATGCTAAGGTCTTTTGTGCATCGGTCCATGTGTTCATAGCAGTAGTTGGAGCTTCATATTTATCTTGAGTGGCTGACCAAATTTCTAAACCATTAGCTTCCATAAAAATTCTCATACGTGTAGACCAATATGAATAATTAGATCCATTAAAAAGTGGGGGTCGTGCTGTGGATTGTCCTTCTTGAAATATACTTGCCATATTAGAATGATTTAAAAAACGTGTTACTGTTTTTTTAAACGAACCTTGCTCTGATACCAATTGAAAGTCTATATGAGTGGATCGTATAGATTATATGCAAGTATAAACAGCTAACTATATAATATAACTCTATAAATGATAGTAGCAAAGTAAATGAAAATAATCACACCGGTATTTTATACTGGTTCGGACCTCCCGTCCTACGTCCAGTCCCGAAGCTCCTCTTCGGAATTTCCTTTTAACTAACCCTCGCTTGACCCGGAGGAACAGGTTTACAATAGCAAAGTTTCTTTGTCAAGAATGTGTTCTATAACACGGATGTTGACTATTGAGTACAAAAGTGCTTCCAATATATATCTATCTTAGAGAATATCTGAATGAGGAGTTCTGTATATATGGAAGAGTTGATTACAGGTATTTGATTGCTTATAGATCAGAAATAAATCAGAGTACAAGAGATAAGAGTGTAAGTAAGTCAGGTTGTTATTTTCTCTTGAATTCCTGATGCTATTTATAGTGATGAAGAGTTTTCTTGTATAGTTGCATCTGTTGTAATCTCCGTAAAGTCGCTTTTGATGGTGATGAAGAGTTGCGACAAAGAGAAGTGGATGTGTCTTTTCGAATGTGGCAGTTGAGTTTTGAAAATGCACAGTCGAGTCTCGAATCAGACGTCTGGAAAGTAACCGTAGACGTCTGGTCTTCATATCTGTTTTAAGCCTGGGAACTTTTCAGACGTCTGACGTTGGTAACCAAACGTCTGATTGCTTCTGAATTATGAGCCAGAGGAATCATTCAGACGTCTGGATAGTGCTCTCAGACGTCTGAAAGTGTGCATGTTGCTTTATCTTGTGCATGTCCTATTTCTCTTCAATCTCTTCTGATTCGACGTCTTTTGATTCTTCTCTTGAGTGTTGCTTTAGTCTCTTTGGTGACGTTACTCTATCAACTATCTGTAAATATAGATATATATATATATGTACATTCGATTTCCATTGTATAGTTGTTATCATCGAAACCATAGAATTGATTTCCTAACATTAACTTGTTTTGAAACCTATGAATCGAATTTTGATTCAAAGGTTGGATGAGTTAATCCAATTGAAATGGAAATTGATTTGGGGAATCTGTGAATGAATCTTTGTGAAACTGGGTAAACTTTGTGAAATAAATCTTTTTGTTTAAAGATTTAAAATGGTAATTTGTTTAAACCATTTAAAGGAAAAGTTTTGGGTAATAAGTTGTGTAATTGAAATCCGAATATTCATATGTTTTAAAATATTGTGCTCACTATTCGGATTAGCCGGGAGAGGACCTTTGTGTCATATAACCCATTCCGAATTAGTGATACGACGATATGGATCGCATTGAAGACCGGTAGTGAAGACCAGGTATTTGTGAAAACGATAGGATGACCTATCGATTGTCTACGCACCATTAGCTACGGTATGGAGATTTCCTTTGTGATGGGAAGTTCGATCGGGATTGTGAATACCCGGATTGCAAGGGCTTCTTTGGAAGTGCCTTCGGTTCTGTTCGAACCCGGAACAGACTTGTATGGTTACATGTCTGACATTACACTTTGATATATAAAGCTGATTTCTTTCAAATACATTTCTGTTTGGTGGCGGAGAATTAATTCTCTTAGCTTAACACCCTTCTCTGAGACGTACGAGCTCAGAGGTTATGTAGTTAAAGGTTATCAGTGATATACTCCCAATTTGGTAGTGTGGCATGCTGGGTGCTGCTGTGTGTTGCTGATCATTTGTTGATCAAAGCATGGCTTTGTGAAAAACGCGTAGCTTTATGGACGAGACTTCGACAGACCTCACACCCCAGAAATGGTCGAAACAGGAATGATGCGGCAAGGTTATGAGGGTCGCTCCCTTTAGGGTATGTTATTTCCTTCTAGAAAAGGGTGGTATCAAGTATGGAGCCCTGGTATTTAACCTATGTGGTTACTCCAATCTCATTTACTATGTGATTGTTGTTTTGTTGAGGCGCCTCGGATAAAGGTCCCAAAGGACCGGGGGGTGGCATATTCGTGTAGTAGTTACCTAGTGTAAGAGGTAACCTGGCCTTGTGTTGGTAGAGAGCTACTTAGTTCTCGGGACGTCCCGCCAGAGGCGTACCCATTGGCAGTAGGAAGTTCCTTAGACTGACCATTTGTTGGAAATCCAATCAAACAATACGAGCCCTGTACGGTTGTAATTGTATAACTTGCCATGGAATGTGGTGGAAACCTGCTATTGAACATGGTAGCTATAGTAGGCATAAGTGTGAAATGCCTATGCTGGCTAAGATTAATATTATAATTTCGAAATGTTTTCTACACTATGCACTAATAATAATATCAAATCAAATGATTTTGCGTAGTAAGCATGTTTGACTATCATAAGGAGAAATCTCCTCCAATTCTGTGTTTGCATTGTGTGTGTCGCGGGAGGCCTTATGGTAGTTTCATTTTCCCAAAAGCATTGTGGATGTCTTTTACTTCCTTTGTTGTTGTTTTAAAGATAATAACAGTTTTAAGTTCTCACACCAGTCCCATGACTGACCTGGAGTTTATTGTTCCTTTCCTAAACTCTGGGTGCCCATAATTTTCCACACGGGCAGCCTAGAGTCAGGTTATCAGGTCATTCTGGATTCAGGAGATGCTGTGGAGCTCAAGTGGCGAGCTGGATGGCGAGACGTAGCATTTGTATATGATATTATCTTTTCCGCTGTAAAAATTCATTTCTAAGGACAAGTTCATATAATTGTCCAGTTGTGTTGTATATTGTTGTCGTAAACTCTGATGATGATGTAATGTATAAACTGATATAGTTCTTTGATTTAAAGATTATTCATTTATCTATTATATGTTGTTCCGCTGCGATATGTGAGATTCTGATATTATTTCTGTTGTTTCTTCTTTCTTTCTTTCTGTCTTCTTCTACCTCTTCTTTTAAACCATAACAATTTGGTTTTCCGGCATTCGATTGCTCGGCAGTTGATACAGTGGACGTATTAATGTCGATTTTCGGAAGTCGAAAATCCCGAAGCGTTACAATAGTATCGAAGGAGTGTGCCCGATCGGAGGAATGACCTCACTTGGCCCGTCAATTGCTCCTGTTTTAGCCACCTTAAGCTAACTCATGGGAGTCAGGTCCACGTATATATCTCATATAGGATCGTCGCCAACCATCCTACTTCATTCTGGAATCTCCACCGCATACACAGTTGTCAAAGCGGTTTTAGGTATTGGCAAAGAGTATGACAATATCCGATCTCGGTCTCTTTAACAACTAATCGCTTATTACACACCAGATGGTTCTTTTACATTTCCAAAATCATTTCATAATTGATATCAAAATATCATATTCAATACAAATCATATCGTTTTCGAAATCATTACTTACTTCCGAAATCATATCACATTTGAAATCATAGTTCGAAATTGTATTTCCTTTCAAAAGTCATATTTCCAAAAAAGGCTAAACTCTCATTTCAAAGTATCATATTAAACCAAATATGTTATTTAAATCCTAACTTAGGTTATAACATCATTAACCATATTCACTTAAAAATCGAGAATTTGAATATAAACCCATCCATTTTACTTAGTTTGGAATTTAGAAGAAAATAGTCTTAAATATTTATAAATAGTTAATATAGATTTAAAATAGATTAAATATAATTAAAATAGATTAAATAGCTTTAAAATAGATTAATTAGATTTAAAATAAGTTAAAACAAGTTAATTAGTTTAAATAAATTAAATGGTTTAAAATAAGTTAAAATGATTTAGTATAATTAATACAGGTTAAAATAGTTTAATACTTTGAAATCTTAATAATTAGAAATTTTGAAATAATATATTTTTAAAACAGTTTATATAAAAACATGAATTTGTAATTTATATCAAATTAAACTATTCATTTCATTTCAACGCGTTTGGACCATTTTCAATTTCCAAGCCAACAAACCAAATTCCAAACCTTTCAATTTAACATTTCAATAAACTATTGAATTTCATATCATTTCAATCCATGTTTAAATATCAATTCGGATTACTCCAATTTCAAAATATTTCAAAGTTATTTTCAAACAACTTCAATAACTTAATTTTGATAGAATTTCAGTTATACTTAAAAGTTTAACTTTAAACTTCCAATTTAATTTCTTAAAGCAATTCCTTTTAAACCAATTCACATTACAACACAAAACTTGATTTTCCAATAATACTTAAATTTATATACATCAAAAAAATTTCCAAGATATTATTTTTATTAATTCAAAAATTTAGAAGTTCAAAATCACTAAGTTTAACCAATCCAGTGTTTGTATATAATTTTCTACCCTAGGGTCAAGTGATACGGATATTTATCATTTCAATCCACAATTTAAAATGTTACGGTTATATATCATTTCAAACCGCAATCTCGAATTAATAATAAATTCCATAAAATCGCTCGAGTCTATCATTTCAACCCCTAACGATTTTTCCTTAATCTATTGATCATTCGGGTATGTATCATTTCAACCCATAGTGAACTTGCAGTTTATAACGTTATAAAATAAAAAATCCATTCATCCAATATCAACAATCAAACATCCATTACAAACATCATCCAAATCAATCAATAAATATCAATATAGAACTGATAATCAATAGCATATATTTAACTGGCAACTTATATTCAATAATAAATTAAATAACGATTTAATTCAAATAAATTCAAATTAACTGAGATGGTGATTTAAAAATATACCAAACAGTCATAAATAAATTTCTAATCACATCATAAATTTAATTTAACAAACATAAGAAATTTTAGAAGTTGTGAGTGGGTTAAAACACTCACCTTTGAATTTAAATAGAATTTAAATCCAAATTAGGGCCTAAAATTTGAACAGTCTCAGAATCCGTCCAAACCAGTGTCAAAATGTTCAAAATTTTGATACGATCCCAGCAGATCAAACCGCGCATGAATTTGAGTCTGTATGCAGAAGTTATGGGAATTAGAACATTGAAATCAATTTTAAAATTTAAAATAAAAAAATATACAAAAAGCAACTCACTAAGAACACGTCACCAACAACACCTCCCTCACGCGAACACTGTTCAAAATGCCCTAACCCACGCTGAACGAACGAGCCACCAACGCACGCCACCGCAGGTCATCGTCGCACGTGCCTTAGACCCTACCGCCGACGCACTGAGTTCGCCGCCACGACCCCTAGTCTCTGGCCTCCCACGCGACAAGTCACGTCCCCACAAACCCGGTAGCCGCCATTTACTAAAAACCCTAATCGAATTTTCACCATCGATCAGACTGCCCGATGACAAAGCGAACTACAGCGATGAGAAGCACTCGTCAATCACTATGCAACGGTAACCTTCAATTGACGATCAGGCGAAGTTGATCGCGACTCAATGAACGACCGCGATTTGTCCTTCAATTTTTGGGAAAATAGTGGTTCACATCGGGAAAAAAATTACAGATCTGAGATGCGATCATTGAGAGCTTCAAATCGATATATAATTCGATAGAATTTGAGGAGTTTGATTTTCAATTTGATTTTTGATTTGGATTTGCAATTTGGGAATTAGGGTTTGTCTGCCATTGGAATGAGGAGTTGAGAAGGAAATGTACGTGCTGAAATCAGAAATAAGAAATGACCTAGGGTTTATAACGATATATATATATATATATATATATATATAGACAGAACAAAATAGAAAGGAATGGGCTCGATTGGTTTGAAATGTTGAACGATGAATGACCCAAAAAGCCCGTTTCGTTCCCGAAACGAAATTGGGTCATCCCGTATATCAAAATAGATGATATTGATAATTTTAAACTCAATGGAATAGGTTTCAAGTCCTAATTCCATCGTATGAAGAAGTTACGTTAAAATCAGCTTATTTCAAATTGATTTCAATTAAATTGATTTCTAGGTGTTTCGAGTCCGTACGATCAAAGGACAAGTCCGATCGCTACGAAACTTGAAATCCTACAATAATTTACCGTTACGGATCCGATAAAATTGGTTTTTCCAAAATCCGAGACAATTGCCAAAATGGTTAATTTCACATAATTAAATAAATTAATATTATATTAATTAAATCACCTTTTCAATTCAATATTTAATAATTTACAATTTCTATCCCTCTGGATTACTTAGTGATTTATAGTCCTTTAAAACAAATTTCTATATCAGTTTACTGTGGAATATTTCCCAATTTGCCTTTTTTAATCTCAATTTCAAAAGTTTAAAAATTAAAATAAGAATTCCAAAATTTCATTTATTTGATTTTCAATCCTGCTATTAAATCAATTATCATCTTATGGATATAATTACCATTGGTTTATATCTTAGTGCATTAATAATTTCCAATTTCATCTTAATTTCAATTAACGTAGTATTTAATTTCATTTACTTACAATAAATCCATTTATTATGAATTGAATTCCAATTATTTATAATTAATTCCAATAAATTGAGTTGATTCAATTCCAATATTTTTATTAAGTCCATTATTACTCTATAAACCTATTTAACCTTTGTTTTACCTTTCATTACCTTAATATACTCTAATTTAACAACTTCTAAACATTGTATTACATTTCTCATTAATGTAACATTTATTTACATTTATTTAAAATTGATTTCAATTTCAGTTCAACTAACTGAATAAACAGGTAAATTATAATAATTGTCACTATTTACTTTTAATTACGTTTATAAATTTATTACTTACAGCAAATGTTACCATTTCTTTCATCACACTAATTTTATTCCATTTCCATTCATTACACATTATTTTATCAATAAGTCAACATTTTGAATTATCAATTACCTTTTATATCCCATTATAAATTAATGCACACATTAATACAACAAATATTATAATTCTTAACACAATACTGGTTTTATTCAATTACCATTAATAAATTAAATATTTACATTTGTTTCCTTATATTCAATTTATAACCAAGTATAACATTTTACATTATTTCATTTATTGTAATTTCATTCAATTTATCAATAATTAGCTTTAATTACCATTGTTACATTTCATTTTAGTATTTATTACATTACTAAATCTCTAATTTTTATTTCTTTTAAATTTAATTATCAAAACCTTATTAAATTGACTAATTTAAATTATCGAAATTTACGGGTCGTTACAAAAATTATCCAAAAGTACTCACTCTCATTTAAAAGTCCTTACGGTTATGCATGGGTGATGTGACGCACCACCTCTATACCCACGCTAGCCAAGAACACTACGGTGTAATGCTGTCAACTAGCATGGAGAATAAGGCTGTTGAGGAGCGACCATCCATGTAACTTCTTTGTGCGATCACCGATATGTCAGATAGTATAGCATGTACTTCATTTAAGGAGGAAATCCGACATACCGATACAAACTCAAAGCTATCACACAGTGGCTATATAAAATCTTCGGAAACAAACATAGAAATAAACATAACATAAATCAGTCACAGACATCCATACCACAAAGGCGGAAGAAGATATGAATATATAACACATGAAAGTGTACATCAGAGTAGTGGTCTGAAAGATCCACGATAATACAAAAGAATAGACACATGTGCTACACAAAAGAATACATCTATGAGTCGGTATCTCAAAGGTATACAACAAAAAACTACCAATCTAAGTAGTCTGCCAAAAGTCGGAGTAATAGATCCCCGGAGAGAAGTCAAGCAGAAGCACCTGTAACATCTCGGTCTGACCCGAGTATTATTTCATAAGAAAATAATAAACGGATCAGTCTAGCTATAAATATCAGATGACATGATATAGAATAAGGGGTATGGCATAAACATATAATAACCATAATGGCATACTACTATAAGTATGTAAATGATAATCAACAAGAGATTAATCAATATCACAAGAATCTTCTCAAAGATCCAAATACACAAAAAGGTAATGACACACGAATTCACCAATGCACAAGAATTGATAAAACATATCAATAAAAATCACGAAAATTGGTGAAGCACAAATTCCAGAAATCAACACACGAAATCCAGAACAAATTCCAGAAATCAACACACAAAATCCAGAAATCACAAAAAGGGGAAGGCCTATCACACGAATGAGAAGCTATCTCATGGAAGCTAACCATATAAGTTTTCAAACACACGAATGGCCCGAAGACCTTTGAACACACGAACGGCCCGGAAACCATCGAACACACGAATGGCCCGGAGACCATGGGGTGCTACCCTACATATGTGAGTAGAAACATCACACAAATAGGGTCTAGTCTCCCTCGCAGACAAAGAGACATCGCACAATTGCTAGTCTAAATCACAAAAATGATCGTCATGATCATCAAGAAGTGTCAATCACACCAAGCTAGTAAATATATGAGTTTAGCTTAATGTCCCATAACCACTTGCTTAACTTAAATATTTACGAACTAGCTGTAGATCTTCACTAAGAAATTGTCACAAAAGGTTCAGTCGAACAAGTCCAAGAATTAACTGACGAAGTGAACGCAAGCATTTCATACCACTCGTTTTACTAAGTCGTTTAATTAGATTTCTCGTACGAGTGAGGTAAAGGTTTGTGTATACTAGTAGATTGGAAAACGTTTTAAGAAAAGAGTTTTGTAATGAAATAGTGTTGAAATCGCTTTGATGAGAGAGTTTTGATATTTACTACTAGTATTGAAACCTTCATATTTTTAAAGTGACAAACCACAAAACGATTGTTGAAACAAATCGAATCACAAATTCACATTAGATGACGTGAGTAAAGTCCAAAGAAATCAACTCCAAAACCATCAAAGTAGAAGTGCGATGCAACATAACAAAGTTCAACACAAGAAATGGGCGCGACCAAACAAGGTGCGACCTAAGGAGTTGAAGGCTAAAGAAGTAGCACACGGCCCACCCAGGTGCGACCTAGTATTGGTGCGACCTAACGTGGAACGACCTAAGGCCTTACGACCTAATGTGGAACAAGCCGAGTGACTTTAGGGATCATGCGACCTAAAGGAAATGAGGTCCTGCGACCTAAAGGTAATAAGGTCTAACGACCTAAAGTAAATAAGGTCTAGCGACCTAATGGTATTGGGGGTCATGCGACCTAACGGAGTTGCGACCTAACGCAAATGTGAGCATATAAGGTCGAACGACCTAACTGCAAACGGTTTAAGGTCAAATGACCTAAAAAGGGACGACCTAAGCACGCGAGCGACCTAAATGGTTGCGAGCTAGCTGCAGAGCGACCTAAAGCAAACGGGCCAGGCATGAGACCTAGAGGCCAGCGACCTAGAGGCCAGCGACCTAAAGTGGAAATGGGTCAAACGACCTAACGGAAGCAGGCCAAGCGACCTAAGGAGCATGTGACCTATCAGGGGCGACCGACCTAACAGGAAACAGGCCAAGCGACCTAAATGCAAACGACCTAGCCGAGCGACCTAAGACCTAAGTGCTAGCGACCTAGGATTTTCACGCGACCTAAAGTGGCGAACGACCTAAGTCCAGAACGACCTAAATGCAGACAGAGGCTTTTCCACGCGAGCGAGCTAGCAAGACAGAACGGCCTAACTGCAGGAAAATGCTAATAACTCGAAAATTTTGGGTTTTCCACCAATTCCATCCACACCAAAAGCAAATGCACACATAATAGTGATAGGGATTCATACCCAACAATCATAGATAATCATAGACAAGAATGTGAGATAAAAATCTCACCTTTTCCACGAAATTGATGATGGAGAAGCTTAAAAGTAATGGAAGAATCAACCACAAGTTTGAATCCAATGTCTTTACTTGAATTTGGAATTAGATGTTGAATTTGCTAATGGACTTGTGCTTGGAATTTTAATTTCCCATTCCCTCCACCATTTTTGATGAAGCTTTGTTGTTTTTGAAGAAGTGATGAAGAGGAGATGGGTTGGGGCTGAGTTAGAAGAGGTTCAGCCCAAACCAAAAGCCCAAAGCAAAAAGTGACGAAAATTCCACTATCTCCAAACATATCGAAGCTTACACTCAAAAAGATCGCAAACGTCATTTTGAACTCAATGGAAGTGGTCTCGAGTCCTAATTTGACCGTATGCAAAAAGTAGCTTTTCGGACCAAAATCCGATTAACGATAAAATATTTAAATAAAATATTTAAATATAAAATCAATAAATATGCGGGTTGTTACAGACTCCCCTCCTTAAAGAAATTGCGTCCTCGCAATATATAAGATGGAAATAAAAAGTAACAACCATAAAAGCATCTTAACACAAAAGAAATTGGAAATAAGAAGTTTACCTTAAAGAGCATGAGAAAGTAAGTCCGGATGTGTACGCTCGATGAATTCTCTAGATTTCCAAGAGCAATCCTTAGGATTTGAGGGCCATTGAACTTTAACAAGTGGAACATCTTTATTTCGAAGTCGTTTGATCTCCGAAGCAATAATTCGAATAGGATGCTACTCATAAATTAAATTAGGCAAAATTTCAATCTCCTCCACAACACCTGGCTCAAGAATAGAATCGGAATCCCGAAGGCACTTCCGTAATTGAGAAACGTGAAACACGTCATGCATGGCAGAAAACTGAGCCGGTAATGAAAGGCGATAAGCCATGGAACCAATACGTTCGGTGATAGGAAATGGCCCAATATATCGAGGCGCTAACTTTCCTGATCGACTGAAACGTACCACACCCTTCATAGGGGAAACACGAATAAATACAAGATCTCCCACAGAAAATTCTAATTTCCTTCTTCGATTATCGGCATAGGATTTTTGTCTACTCTGAGCTTCTTTCATCCTATGACGAATAAGTTCAATTTTTTCTGTGGAATCATGAATAAAGTCTGGACCTAAAACCAGCTTCTCACCAGCCTCAAGCCAACAAGAAGGAGATCGGCATGGCCTTCCATAGAGTGCCTCGAAAGGTGCCATACCAATACTAGATTGGAAGCTATTATTATAGGAAAATTCAACAAGTGAAATATGATCTTCCCAACTTCCACCAAAGTCAAGAACACAAGCACGAAGAAGATCTTCAAGAGTTTGATTCACACGCTCAGTTTGTCCATCGGACTGGGGGTGATAAGCGGTGCTAAAATTAAGCTTCGTTCCCAAAGCTTTTTGAAGACTCTTCCAGAATCCACTAGTAAACAATGGATCATGATCGCTAACAATAGAAGTAGGAACTCCATGCAGTTTAACAATTTCTTTGATGAAGAGTTTGGCCAGAAGAGGAACGGTTCGGTTCGACCGAACGGGAATAAAATGGGCAGATTTAGTAAGTCTATCAACGATCATCCATAAGCTATCATGACCCGAACGAGAACGGGGAAGGCCATCAATAAAATCCATGGAAATTTGATCCCACTTCCAAATTGGAATTTCCAATGGTTGCAATAACCCGCCAGGCCTTTGATGTTCAGCCTTGACAAGCTGGCAAGTCATGCAACACTTAACAAAGTTAGCAATATCAGATTTCATCCCTTCCCAATAATAAAGTCGCTTCATATCAGCGTACATTTTACTACTACCGAGATGAATGGAATACTTGGAACGATGAGAATCTTCTAGAATATCTTTACGAAGATCACTAATATTTGGTACGATAAGTCTACCAAATTTTCGAATGCCGCCACGAGAATCAATATCAAAGTCTTTCAAACCTTCAATATCGGTTTTATCCTTAAGATTTTGGCCAAGCAAAGCCAATTCAGGATCTAGCTGTTGAGCTTCAATAATGCGGTCAAAAAGAGAAGGACGATCCTCAAGTCTACATAAAACAAAAGATGAACATAAATCGGAGACGCGATCTCTAATCTCACAAGTGGATAAAACCTCGAGATCATGCCATTCGGATATCATCATTGAAACAACCGCTTGTTGCTTACGACTAAGAGCATTAGCAACTCGATTTCCCTTTCCGGGAGTATAAAGAATATCAAGATCATAAGAGGCAAGGAATTCGAGCCAACGCTGTTGACGCAAATTAAGTTCCTTTTGAGAAAATAAATATTTCAAAGACTTATGATTAGTATAAAGTGTAAATTTCTCTCCCAAAAGATAATGTCGCCAAATTCGAAGGGCGAAAACGATGGCCGCGAGTTCTAAATCATGTGTGGCATATCTAGTCTCAACCGGCTTCATTTGCCTAGAAGCATAAGCAATAACACGTTCTTTTTGCATAAGAACGGCACCCAAACCAACGCGACTAGCATCGGTATAAACAACAAAATCTTGATTCCCTTCGGGAATAACAAGAATAGGAGCATCAGAAAGGAGTTCTTTTAATTTCTGAAAAGAAGTTTCACATTTGTCCGACCAAATGTATTTAACACCTTTCTTTGTTAAGCCAGTAAGAGGCACGACAATCTTGGAAAAGTCTTTTATGAAACGGCGGTAATAACCCGCCAATCCAAGGAAGCTACGGATTTCCGTTATAGTCTTCGGTCTCTTCCAATTTTGAATCGCTTCAATCTTTGAAGGATCCACTGATATTCCGGATTCGGAAATAATATGACCGAGAAACTTCACACTTGATTGCCAAAAGTGGCATTTAGAAAAAAATTTCTTTTAATTGATTGCTCCTAAGAGTTTCCAATACAATCCGAAGATGCTTTTCATGTTCCTCCTCGGTTTTAGAATACACAAGAATATCATCAATGAAGATGAGAACAAACCAATCAAGAAAATCTTTGAAAACTCGATTCATAAGGTCAATGAAATAAGCCGGAGCATTCGTCAAACCAAATGGCATAACTAGCCACTCATAAGATCCATAACGAGTATGGAAAGAAGTCAAAGGAATACTATCCTCTGCAATACGAAGCTGATGAAAACCGGTAGCCAAGTCCAATTGTGAAAGGACTCTAGCACCACGAAGCTGATCGAATAGATCATCAATCCGAGGCAAAGGATATTTATTCTTAATAGTTAGATCATTAAGCTTGCGATAGTCGACGCAAAGCCTAAGTGTACCATCGGATTTCTTCACGAAAATTGCTGAAGCTCCCCAAGGCGAGGAACTAGAGCGAATAAATTGCTTCGTCTCTAATTCGGATAATTGTTTGCACATCTCTTCATTCTCTTTATTGGACATGCGATAAGGAGGACGAGTAATAGGTTGAGCTCCAGGTATAAGATTAATTCTGAACTCAATTGCTCGTTTAGGTGGTAATCCTAAAACGGGCTCGAATATGTCGGAAAATTCACGAACGACGTGAATACGAGAAATGACATCTTCCTCATCATCATTATCATCATCACGAGGATTTAAAGAATATAAAGATGCAGCTAAAATGGAATCTGAATCCTTAAGAATAATAGAAATATGCTTTACAGATTGCGGATGTCGGAGATAAATAGTCCGCTCAGGACATAGGATATGAGCTTCATAACGGTTAAGCCAATCCATACCCAAAATCATTCCAAAGCCTAAGTAACGCATGACATGCAAATCGGCTAGGAAAGGAAAATCACACAAAATAATCTCGACATCTTTACAAAGCAAACTAAGAGTTGCGGATCCACCAACCGGATTCGCAATTCTTAAAGAAGTCATTAAAGCGACAACACTTAAGGAAAAAGTATCGACAAGTTCTTTTGATATAAAAGAATGGGAAAATATATAATGTCATAATAACAGAATTTTTTTTTTCTAAAAGAAAAAAAATATAGACTATTTAGTCAAATTAGTCAAAATTCGATTAGTGATTGTCCAAAGAGGTCCTACACGCACCCATATCAAAGAGAACTTGAATAGGTTGATCATGAAATATAATAATGCCATCAAGGACAGAATGAGACATACCTTGACCGCGAGATGTATTGCCAGGGGCTTGAGCCACATTTAACTTTCCCTCCTTCTTGCTAGCAAGCTTAGGGCATAGATGCATATAA
The DNA here is from genome assembly GCA_030737815.1 of Allium fistulosum. Classification (NCBI taxonomy): domain Eukaryota; kingdom Viridiplantae; phylum Streptophyta; class Magnoliopsida; order Asparagales; family Amaryllidaceae; genus Allium; species Allium fistulosum. The sequence continues at coordinate 153,032,055 of CM060908.1, read as the reverse complement.
TGATCCAGACTTTTACAGTAGCAACAAGAACGGGGCTTTGAACACTTGTTCGCAAAATGGCCCCTAGCACCACAGTTGTAGCATTTCCCATCACTAGAGGAAAAAGTCTTTGCAGCAGGAGTTGCTTGCTTCCCCTTTTTGTTGGGATATGGACCTTTGAACTTGTTAGGCATTTTCTTGTTGTTGAAGTTTGGTTTGGCAGCCACCACTTCAACATCACTGTCCCTATCAGCTTCTTCAAGACGAAGAGCGATATCAATGAGTTGATCGAAAGAAAGTTCTAATTTTAGAAGTAATGGCTTCTTGAGATTCTTGTTTAAGCCATAGACGAACCTCTGGTTCTTCTTCAATGGGGTGTTGATGTATTCAACCCCATATTTGGACAGTGACTCGAAGGATGCGACATAGTCTGTCATAGAGGATTCACCTTGAACAAGGTCTATGAAACGGCGAGCCAATGTCACTTTCTCTTCTTCTGATACGAATTTTAATTCGAAGCATTCCCGGAATTGCTCCCAGGTGAGATCCGCTTCATTGATTTCAGAAATAAGAAGTTCGTACCAATCCAATGCTCTCTCTTGGAGTATACTGGAAGCCACCTGAACACGGTGAAGATCGATAATATTCATGCGAGAAAAGATTCGATCGCATGTTCTTAACCAAGCCTGGACTTCAATAATAGTTTCCGAACCTTTGAACGGTTTCCCACCCAAGTTGGTATAATCGTTGCACAAGCATGCAAATCCAGACTTAGGGTGAGTAGGTTCCGGATTAGGACCAGTTGCTTGAGCATTCTTTACTAAATCAAGAAGCTGTTGAGCAGTCATAAAAACTCCATCCTGAGGAGTAATAGTAGATGGTCCAGCTCTGGTACGGCTTTGTCTAGACATTCTCTTCTTTAAGGAAGAGAAAAGAAGAAATGTTATTCTCCAAATAAATATCAAGCAAATCTTGATAGATAAAACAAGGATACATAAAAGGAATTAGGATGAATCAGTTCGAAGACTCGAATTAAATCCTAAGGCACGACTCCTAAGTTGGACTTAGGATGATGATCCTTGTTAAGTCATTCCACATTGTTCCGAAGTTTGGCTCTAATACCAAGCTGTGACGCCCCACCTCTATACCCACGCTAGCCAAGAACACTACGGTGTAATGCTGTCAACTAGCACGGAGAATAAGGCTGTTGAGGAGCGACCATCCATGTAACTTCTTTGTGTGAGCACCGATATGTTAGATAGTATAGCATGTACTTCATTTAAGGAGGAAATCCGACATACCGATACAAACTCAAAGCTATCACACAGTGGCTATATAAAATCTTCGGAAACAAACATAGAAATAAACATAACATAAATCAGTCACAGACATCCATACCACAAAGGCGGAAGAAGATATGAATATATAACACATGAAAGTGTACATCAAAGTAGTGGTCTGAAAGATCCACGATAATACAAAAGAATAGCAACATGTGCTACACAATAGAATACATCTATGAGTCGGTATCTTAAAGGTATACAACAAAAAACTACTAATCTAAGTAGTCTGCCAAAAGTCAGAGTAATAGATCCCCGGAGAGAAGTCAAGCAGAACCACCTGTAACATCTCGGTCTGACCCGAGTATTATTTCATAAGAAAATAATAAACGGATCAGTCTAGCTATAAATATCAGATGACATGATATAGAATAAGGGGTATGGCATAAACATATAATAACCATAATGGCATACTACTATAAGTATGTAAATGATAATCAACAAGAGATTAATCAATATCACAAGAATCTTCTCAAAGATCCAAATCCACAAAAAGGTAATGACACACGAATTTACCAATGCACAAGAATTGATAAAACATATCAATGAAAACCACGAAAATTGGTAAAGCACAAATTCCAGAAATCAACACACGAAATCCAGAAATCACAAAAAAGGGGAAGGCCTATCACACGAACGAGAAGCTATCTCATGGAAGCTAACCATATAAGTTTTCGAACACACGAATGGCCTGAAGACCTTTGAACACATGAACGGCCCGGAAACCATCGAACACACGAATGGCCCGGAGACCATGGGGCGCTACCCCATAAATGTGAGTAGAAACATCACACAAACGGGGTCTAGTCTCCCTCGTAGACAAAGAGACATCGCACAATTGCTAGTCTAAATCACAAAAAATGATCGTCATGATCATCAAGAAGTGTCAATCACACCAAGCTAGTAAATATATGAGTTTAGCTTCATGTCCCATAACCACTTGCTTAACTTAAATATTTACGAACTAGCTGTAGATCTTCACTAAGAAATTGTCACAAAAGGTTCAGTCGAACAAGTCCAAGAATTAACCGACGAAGTGAATGCAAGCGTTTCATACCACTCGTTTTACTAAGTCGTTTAATTAGATTTCTCGTACGAGTGAGGTAAAGGTTTGTGTATACTAGTAGATTGGAAAACGTTTTAAGAAAAGAGTTTTGTAATGAAATAGTGTTGAAATCGCTTTGATGAGAGAGTTTTGATATTTACTACTAGTACTGAAACCTTCATATTTTTAAAGTGACAAACCACAAAACGATTGTTGAAACAAATCGAATCACAAATTCACATTAGAAGACGTGAGTAAAGTCCAAAGAAATCAACTCCAAAACCATCAAAGTAGAAGTGCGATGCAACATAACAAAGTTCAACACAAGAAATGGGCGCGACCAAACAAGGTGCGACCTAAGGAGTTGAAGGCTAAAGAAGTAGCACATGGCCCACCCAGGTGCGACCTTGTATTGGTGCGACCTAAAGTGGAATGACCTATGGCCTTACGACCTAATGTGGAACGGGCCGAGTGACTTTAGGGATCATGCGACCTAAAGGAAATGAGGTCCTACGACCTAGAGGTAATAAGGTCTAACGACCTAAAGTAAATAAGGTCTAGCGACCTAATGGTATTGGGGGTCATGCGACCTAACGGAGTTGCGACCTAACGCAAATGTGAGCATATAAGGTCGAACGACCTAACTGCAAATGGTTTAAGGTCAAACGACCTAAAAAGGGACGACCTAAGAATGCGAGCGACCTAAATGGTTGCGAGCTAGCTGCAGAGCGACCTAAAGCAAACGGGCCAGGCATGCGAACTAGTGTGGAACGACCTAGCCGAGCAGCCCATGGTGAAGCGACCTAGAGGCTAGCGACCTAAAGTAGAAATGGGTCAAACGACCTAACGGAAGCAGGCCAAGCGACCTAAGGAGCACGCGACCTATCAGGGGCGAGCGACCTAACACGAAACAGGCCGAGCGACCTAAATGCAAATGACCTAGCCGAGCGACCTACGACCTGAGTGCTAGCGACCTAGGATTTTCACGCGACCTAAAGTGGCGAACGACCTAAGTCCAGAATGACCTAAATGCAGACAGAGGCTTTTCCACGCGAGCGAGCTAGCAAGACAGAACGGCCTAACTGCAGGAAAATGCTAATAACTCGAAAATTTTGGGTTTTCCACCAATTCCATCCACACCAAAAGCAAATGCACACATAATAATGATAGGGATTCATACCCAACAATCATAGATAATCATAGACAAGAATGTGAGATAAAAATCTCACCTTTTCCACGAAATTGATGATGGAGAAGCTTAAAAGTAATGGAAGAATCAACCACAAGTTTGAATCCAATGTCTTTACTTGAATTTGGAATTAGATGTTGAATTTGCTAATGGACTTGAGCTTGGAATTTTAATTTCCCATTCCCTCCACCATTTTTGATGAAGCTTTGTTGTTTTTGAAGAAGTGATGAAGTGGAGATGGGTTGGGGCTGAGTTAGAAGAGGTTCAGCCCAAACCAAAAGCCCAAAGCAAAAAGTGACGAAAATTCCACTATCTCCAAACATATCGAAGCTTACACTCAAAAAGATCGCAAACATCATTTTGAACTCAATGGAAGTGGTCTCGAGTCCTAATTTGACCGTATGCAAAAAGTAGCTTTTCGGACCAAAATCCGATTAACGATAAAATATTTAAATAAAATATTTAAATATAAAATCGATAAATATGCGGGTTGTTACAGGTGAAGTACTTGGAATATTTGATTATGTACTTTTATGCTCATTTAAAAGTTCTCACGGCTATGCTTGTATGGAACACATATCAAAATTGAAATAAAATAAACAGGTTGATTCTAATCCCATTTGAAAGTCCTCACGGTTATGCGTGGTTAGAAGATGCTTGAAATTCATTTTTTTAAATTTAAAGAATACTACTAATCCCACTTAAAAGTCCTAACGGTTATGCATGGTTAGTAAGTATTTAACAGTTTCCTATCATAAATATACCACAAATAGACAAAACTATATGGTTTTTCTATACCGACATCCCCTCTATCAATCTAAAATGGAATATGCGCATGACAGAGTATTTAAGATTTTTTGTTTGATTTTTTATTAAAATTTAATATTTATACTCGATTAGGTATTAATGTTGTATTAATGTCTATCACTTTATCTCTATTTTTCTAACACTATTACTCTTTTGCTGATAACAAAAGGGGGAGAGAAGTTAAGATTTTGGCAAATAAATTCAAATATTATATTTTTTAATTGCATATTCTCATCTAGGTACATTGCACTTGTTTATTGTTTGTTATTTGCATATTTTTTATTCTTTATTTTCATGCATATGTGAAGGAGGGGCTTTGTTGTAGGGGGAGCTAATAGATTTCATCAAGATCAAATACATTTAATAAAGTCAAAATCTTTATATATGTTTGTTATCATCAAAAGGGGGAGAATGTAGAATATGCTAGTATATGATTTTTTGTTTGCTGATAATAAACATATATATATATACATATATTCATTTAAATGTATCTGTTGTTGTATTATTTTATTTTTCACATAATTAAATAAATATTTGTTGAATAAAATAAAATTCATATTCAAACAAATATTTTATTCAAATAAATATTTTATTACAAATTCGAATAGTACAAATTTAAGCTCTCACTACATTTACACAATTTCAATTACAAAACAATTTTTACTTTACAATTTACACCTCACTACATATTCACTCAACACTCTTATTTTATCTTCAACTCTTTTCCAGCCTGAATCCAGCACCTGAGCTATCTGCAAAATAAACACCGACGTAGTAAAATTGAAAAAGAAAATATTTTGCAATACAAAATAATGTGTGTATTTTCAAAATATTATTTGCCTCAGTTATTTGGGTTGTTCGTCATCATTTTTCTTTTGAATTCATCTTACACGAACAGCTTGTAACATGCACAACGTATCACTGTACATATCACAAGGTCGTGCACACCGATATACACTTGCTTGTTAAAATTGCAGGGACAGGTAAGCACAAGGTCAAACCCAAGCCAAAAGCTAGATTCAACTCAAGTATGCAAGACTAATTAGACCAAGCCAATGAAATCAAAACAAAGTGGTGAACTAGATCAACCACACCAGACATGTGCATGTTCAAATGAAATGGTCAGGTGCACACTCAAGTAACAGTTCAAATGCAAGGCTACAGGCTCGAGTGAACCAGAGACAACAACAAATCAGAGGCATATACAAAGTTTTTAGCACCAGCATGAATGGTCAGGAGCAACAAAAGAAATGACTACATTTCAAAGTTTTAAAGTGAACCAAACATGTGTATATGCAACAAAGCTTCAAAAATACTTAGAGTAAAGTTCATTCGAATGTACACATGACTCAAAGCAACTGACTCAAAGTGGTGAATGCAAAACTCACACACATACAAGACAATGCAACATGAAGGACCAAACCACCAATTGATACAAGAGAATCATAAATACAACCAGACTCCAAAAAGATCACAACACATACAAGCCAGTGCAATCAAGTTCAACCAAATCAATATGTACAAAGGATGATGCCAGAGAATCACTACACAATGCAGTAAAACTCAAACCAGGGTCAAGAACAAAACAGAATTCAAGTAACAGTGGCAACCAAACAAGAATGAAGCTACAGCATGGCATGAACCCACAAATAAAGGAAGTTCAATTCGAAGCAATGTAAGGCCTACACACATGAGACCAAATTTCAAGTGCAACAATTCCAAATGTTACACCAGACTTCAACATGAGAACTTCAAATGGAATTAGAAAAGCCATAGAAAACTGAAGTGCACCAGACCCACATACAACACTTCAAACATGCACAGGAGAGCACATGCACTCAGGGATGATAAACACACATGAAGACTACAACAATATTTCAGTTCATATGTACATGGATATGCAAGGACATGGAAACAAGTCCGACCACAAAATGTACAAGCCAGTGAAATAAGATTTCAAATGAACACTCACAACAATAAAGGTACAAAGTAGAATGTATGGTCAGGAGCAATGAATTAAGCTACAGGCATGACTACAGCAACAGTTCAGGTATGAAAGCTACATGAAGTGGATAAACAAGCATACGCAATAGAGAAATAACAAAGTCAAGTACTAATAGTAGAAGTTCGAACAAGAAGGAAGCAAGTTGAATAAAGTCACGGTTGAACAAAATCTTCACGAAGTCAAAATATTATCCCTAACAAATCAGCAAACAATGAACAAGTCAAGGCAGGGAAAAATGGAGCAATATTCAAGTTCATGGAGTAATAAGTTTGAATTGAACAAGTCCAGACTATCTCAATATTCAAATGCCGAAGCCAAAGTTGTAGCAGAGAAAACAATGGAACCGACTCAAGAAATTCAAATTCATCAATTATGGAACAAGTCAGCAAATAGCAACAACCATTCGATTAGAAACCAATGCAAGCACCAAAATCAATTGAAGAACTAAAACTCAAAAATATGAACGAGATTATAGGGGTTCGAACCCTATAAATTCAACCCATTATAATCATCGACATCCGATTCGAGTTCAAGCAAATACCAGAGCAAGCCATTGAAGTAAATAACAAACCAAAAACTCGAATCGAAGTCGAGCATAATCTAAATCGAAAAAGGAAAATCATGTACCAATTTAATCCAAGCAATTCGAGCTCGACATTTGAAGCTGCTGTAAGTAATCAAAGCCAGAGATTCAACTAACGAAGCATATCGAAGTGAAAGCATACTCCAATCGAACAATTTCAAGCAGCGGCATCGAATAAACAGTTGCCTAGTTGTTTGAAGAGAAACAAAGCAACGGCCAAGGAAGTTCGAACGAAAAATAAAGGGGAAGACGTTATCTTTATTGAATTATTTAGTGGGCCGGTGCTTTTAATCATATTGGGCTTCAAATTATTAAATATATAGGTTTTTTTGTTCTTGTTATTTATTTGTAATTTCTTTTTAAAATTGTGTAACTTTCTAGTCGTGTGACTAGGTACAAACTACGAGGTGTACTTTGAGAATTCGCAACTCGGTAGCTGAGTTGTGGCAGGGTTTTGAATTTAGAGTTAGGTTAGTCAAGTTAGCGGGTGTCGTAAGTTTACGTGTGTTTGTAAGCTTCTGACTACTCAGTTTCTAGTAGAAACTTTGGGGGCAGCACGTAGGCAGGTTATTGCCGAAGCTGGCTAAATTTATGTGTGATCTCTACTGCATTATTTTCTGTTATTATTTCCACATTAATTTTTATTATTATTAGTATCACCCTATTCACCCCCCTCTAGGGTGAACACGATCCTACATTAGACTCTATAATCAAACCTACAAAGGTTCGTAGTGGTTATTTGATCGAAGTGGTTTTCGGATAATGCAAATATCCGATTTTCGGTTTCATCGAATTCAAATAATAATTTTTAAAGGCCAAGTCATTTAAAATAACGATTTCACAATCATGGAGTTAACATTCACATATGGAAATTCAATCCATATGTTTACTTTATCATGACCGGTCCATCGACATTAATTTGCTTGTAATCAATTCACTCTTCTGAAATTGAAATAGTGGTCGATACAGGATGATTTACTTTCAATTAAATGTGTTAACCTTTTATTCTATTTAATTTGTTTGGCTACTTAATGGTACAGACAATAGATAATTGAAAACAATATCCAAATAAAAGTCAAAGCATAGATAATTAACTTCAATCAATTATTGATAATGTATTTACAAATCAGAATTGAATTGGTTTCCATTAACTGGGTCAAATTATATTTTTAATCCAAATTACTTATAAATTAAAGAAACTATAAAAGAGATTAATTATTAGTTAATTAAAATTAAACAATCCATTTAATAACTAATTTATTAATTAACATAAGATTTAATCAAAGAAGAATTTAATTATTTATTCACTCCGATTATTATAAATCATTAAGGTTTATATTATAGGAAATTTAACAAAATTTATTCAAGTTATATTACTAGGTGATAGGATCACAACGCAAAAGATTTCATGTCGATTGGTTTTTAATGAATGATAAAAATGTTTTTAAACTTAAAGATTATTAACATAAAAATTTATTCAATTTTCTTCACATAAAAAAAATGAGCCAGCCCACACTTTGGCCCGCGAAGACAACCCAGGCCCAAATCTTCTTCCCTCTTTCTTTTTCTTCCACCTACTTCCCTTTCTCCCCTCTTTTCTTTTTTACTAACCCATCGTGCACATCACCGTGCATGTGCACGAGCCATCGATGACCCTACCTTTACCGCCGACCATCTCCCCACATCACCCACAACTGCCGTGTCACCTCCATCCACCTAGAACCCTCGACCACATCTTAGTTCGAATTTTCGAACTCGAACCCAACTCCTGGAATCGAACCCTGTGCCTTCTACACCTCGCCACGCCACCACCGTCCATGACCCTCTACCAAAATTCACCACGAGATTTGCCAATGTCTCCTCCATCGATCCCCCCTACGCGCATGTCCACCTCGTCCTTTCGAAGTCGCCAAGGCCCACGAAACCGATGCCCACCAAAAATTGTCACTAAACCCTACTTCAACGTCGCATCGCCTCTACACACTTCTGAAAATCATCGAACTATTTTTCCCCGGTGCGCCACTAACTCAGCCACCTCCATGTCTAACGCCACGGCACATCATTGACTATGTCGTTGGAATTTCTCATTTCCCCCAATTATGTTCATATCCAAATCTCTCCTCACATACACCACAAAAAAACACCCAAACCACCTCCAAAAATCATGATTTTCAATAACGATCGTGATTATATAATCCAAATATTAAATCATGATATACGAAATTTGACCAAACTTAAGTTACTTATTGTAATACGGGTTTTTCTTCCTCCATACTTGTTGAAATTTGATGAAATAATTTTTAAAACAATATATACTCAAAATTAAACAACTTTTGTTTTGAAATCGTAGTTTAAAACTTCATAGATTTTGAGTTGTTGATTTTCAAAGTTTATAGTTTTAACCATTTCTACTTAAAAGTAATGAACAGGGAGTACTACTGTGATTCGGTAGGTCTGAACATGATGAACCCATATTTACATGTACGTATTCACAGAAACAACCCACATACACGTATCATATCCCTTATTTCATAACAGTTATGTAAGAACCAGTAATAAATCAAAGTGTTTACTCACCTTTTAAAAGATGATGAACTCTACTTGTTTGCTCTTGCTTCAAGCCTTTACCGTCTTGATTCCTTTTTGAATTAATGGCAGCTCTTTGTTGTTTATATTTTTTTTCTTTTTTTATATGCAAATAATCAAGAACAATTGTGGCCGTCTGTATATATAGAGAGATGGTAGAGGTACAGTACAGTCTTGGAGGGCTGAAAATGTGCATATACAGGACCTTTACCTTTTAATTATTATCATTTTTTCTTTTATTTTCTTTTGATTTTGCTGATTTGATTTTTACCTTTGATTTGATTTATTTCATGTGATTTGATTTCATTGTATGTTGATTTGATTTTTGTGTGCGCTTGATAAGAAGTTTTGTATGTGACTTGATTTTGATTTTTGGCATCATGAAGCTTCCATGTATATGTATATAGCTTACATGTATATTTTTATACCATATACATATTTATTTTTGTCATAATTTACATATACATATACATAGATATATACATATATATTTACATATTTACATACATTTACATATTCACCATTTTTACCATGAGTATATATTTACCTACTCACTATCTCACATATATACATATACATATATATATATATGTATGTATGTATGTATATTTTATCATCACATACATATTTACACATACAATACTTTTATAAACATATATACATATATATAACTTATATATATTTTAGTCATCAAAATGGATCTTGTATATATTTGTATATATATTATCGATATTTTATCACGAGTTTGAAATGGTGGAGTTTATATGTATCTATAAAATCTATCATATCCAGAAATTTATATTTTAAAATTAAATATAGTTTCCAAAGCTTATAGATTTAGATATTTTCAATATCAAAGAATTTATTATTTGACTTATAAAAATTAATATTTTGATATTTAAAATTAGTTAATTATCTCAATATCAGATGGCTAAAAATCTGGGTTGTTACAATCACCCCCCCTCCCTTAGAACTTTTCGTCCTCGAAAAGGAACACAACGAGAACTAGAATTTTGATGTATATTACTAAATTAATCATCTTTAAACATTTTAAACTCTTACTCCTTTACTATACATTTTAGGATACATACACCTTAAATTACATAGTATTACCAAGCTAGTTTGATATTAAAATATATTTCCATAACTCGATGTCTAAACAATCCATCTTTGTTCATATAGAAATTCAGTCATACATTGATCAGGCGTAGGGCTAAAAATCTCTAAGTTCTTAGTAGACCCATTTCAACACGCAGTGAAAATACATGAAAAACTCCTTTCAAAAATGATATAGAAAGTATCACCTCGTTTTTCCTTCTTTACCACCATGGATCGCAGTTAACACAATGATTGCGTCGCCATCCCAGCGAAATCATAAGTAAACTGTAGGCATCAACACCCCTCGATTTACGCCATGGGAACACGATAGACCGCAGCTACACAATGGTGTGTCGCTATCCCAGCAAAACCATAAGTAGTCTGTAGGCAATCTCTGCCTCCCAAATTATGCTATCAAAACAAAACCACATAGATTGCAATCTACCGATGTTACGTCGCTATCCTAGTGAAATCATACGTAGACTGTAGGCAACTCTGCCCCCCGAATTATGCTATGGAACCACGATAGATCGTAGTTACATAAAGGTTGCGTTGCTATCCCAGCAAAACCATAAGTAAATGTAGGAAATCCCTGCCTCTCAAATTACGCTACCAACTCTCATAGATTACAGTTACACAAAGGTTGCATTGCTATCACAGCAAAACCATGCGTAACTGTAGGTATAATACCCCTCGATTTACGCTATGCAAATAAATGATCACCAGGAACTCTTGAGTTTTTGTCCAGACATCCTCTAGGATCCCAATTATCATTGAAGCCACCTTGTGGATTCCAAGGTAGGCCCACCCAGTGGATCTCCTACTCCAAATTTCGACTTTCGTGGCGGGTGCCTTTCCTACTTTTAGTTCCAAAACATATCATACTATATACATAATACCTTTCAAATCATACACTTCATATGTATCACATATAAATTTTATCTATATAAAATCGATATCTTTAAAATTGATAGTTTTTGAATTCGGTTTACCCAATTTCCAAAATTGACTATTAGCCAAAATCAATGTCTTTAAAAATCAGTAGGTTCCAAAACTATTTCAATTTCATTCTCATATACATATAAGATCATTCTTTCCAATTCGAATAATTTAAGGATCAATAGTTTTCTAAGTCCGCTACATACTTATATAAACTCCATTTAGTATTTTCAAATATCTTTCAAAGATAATTTCCTTTTGGTTATAAATTCAACAAGGGGAGTTTGAATATATAACTAACATATATAATCTCATTAATGCCAAATCAAAAATTTCCAAGTTCGACACTGTACAAATTTATTTGTAACATTTCTTACTTCTTATAAAGTAAATTTCAGTTATAATAACCATTCAATCTTCATTCTAATAAATTTCCCCATTAGTAACTAAGTAATTATAAATTTAGGTTCAAATCAATATAAAAAGTGATTTCATATAAGACCGTATTTCAACAAAATATTTCACAACATCGATAGACTACGATAGCTAGTGAGTTCAAAACTTACACCCATTCATCGCCAATTTATTTAATTTAGTTCGCTCCACTAATCCATCTCCGAATATCGTCTATTGGTTTTCCACAACCCAATTCTATATTTGTTCCATGGAGTTTTTCCAATTACAATTCAATTTCATTTGGCTCCAACTCCATTTCAATATTACATTAACTAATTAATTTAACCAATTGGTTCATTTCCATCTTCCAAAATCTGATTTTTTTCAAAATTCACTTCATTTGGGTTTTACTTGGGTTCAACTTTATTTCTCATCCAAATCGAATTTCCATTTCTCACCCAACTTTACTTGGGTTTTATTTGGGTTCATTCAACCTATTTATCTCGATTTACCATCAATATTTTCATTAATACATTCAGAACGTATTTAGTTGCTAGTCTTTTAAGTCGAATTCTATTTATGACCCAAATCCACATCTATTCCTTTTAATTCATCACAAAGTAAGTATTTTCCTTCGACTTCTTATTTACTAAACATAAGTTAAATTTTCCATATCCAAGGTTAAATTTTATAATTTAATCCACCAATTTAACAATTTGGTCCATTACTAATTTCCAGAATTTGAAACCCATTTTATTTCAAAAGTCGTTTTGAAATCATTCATACATACTTAACTTCTTTCTTACCCTTTTTATCAAGTCTATACCTTTCCTTTTACAATTTAATTTATCTAACCCACATAAGTTAAATTTTTATCTTATCTTGAAATTTTCAATTTCAGGTTATAAGTTCAAAACTTATTTAACTTAGCCTGAGTCAATTTTCAATTCATTCAACCAATTTAAACTTACACAATTTAAATTTTTTTACATTCCAAAATACAATTTTCACAGTTCTTGTAACAACCCGAAGTTTAACCCATAATAATTAATTCTTTAATTAATTAAATAATAAAATAACTTTGTGATTTATCTCTCTTATTAATTGTGTACAAAGTTTAACCCATAATAACCCGAAGTGCAAACAATCAAAGTTAACCTATCTTATTAATTGAGTATTAGCTAATTCGTATTTATTTCCAACTTTATCTCTCCTATTTCATTTGTTTCCTTTTATATATACTAGAACTATTGAAGAGTCTATTACTTTTACTTTGCTTAAAGATCTAGTAGTTACTATCATTCACCAGACTTTTAGTCAGATCCACTCCTCTATTTTCCCTTTTTCCTCCCATAGGCAATCAAGGGAGAGGGTAGTATATTACAGTTGCTCGGAGGTTTCTTGGAGAAGATTCTGCTATGTATTTTCCTACTTTTATTTCTGTTTTTTTCTTTGTACTGGTACTTGAGAGGGATATTTATACTCTGATTTTTTATTGAGACTACGAGTTTTTATTTCATGAGACATGTTGGGTTTTGAGACATGTATGTTGTATTTGGTATTTGACTTATGAAGCAATTATGAAGTTTTTGTTTTGAATAAGTTATTATTTTAGTTTCCATTGTTTTTACCTATTATTGTCTTGTGAATCTTAGTCTCTGTTAGTTTTAGTTATACCTACAACGCACCACGCCTTTTAATGTGTCCTTTTAAGTATATTAAGGGGTGTAGGGTGTTTCACTTGGTACCAGAGCCTAAGGTTATAGGGTCCTTAAAAATTTGTTGTTAAAAGTAAAGTATTTTCCGAAATAACTTGTTTTAAAAATTATTTTTCAGAAAAGAACTCTTAGAAATGTTTTTAAGTACAAAAGAGTTTTTATAAAAATCCACTCATAAGTCCAGTTCAATCTCCCTTTGACTCTTTCTTGAACTATCATTTTCTTTTCGTAGAATGGTTGATGCCCCGAACCTTCCCGAGGGCATTCCAGTCCCAACCTGGTTCTGTAGGTACTTACAAGCCACGACTCTAGGGTGCACGGTCCAGCGCCTAATTCTGCACCAGTGGATGGGAACCCCATCAACCCACCTGCCGCCATCAATTTCTCTAAGCTTTGTAAGGATTTTTTGAGTTTAGGCGGAAAGACTTTTTCTGGCAAGGAGACTTTTGTGGAGACGAGAGCTTGGCTTAGGGACACCAAGGCGATATTTGGCTTATTGGGATTTGTGGACCATTAGCGGGTTCAGCTAACCTCTTGGCGGCCGAAAGAGGAGGCTTCTTATTGGTGGGAGGTTGTTGAGTTGGAAGGAAGAGAAGTCTGTTGGAATGGGTTTAAGCAGAGGTTTGAGAGGAAGTTTCTGTCTCAAGTGGAAGAGAGTGTTCAGCTGGAGAGGTTTATCAATTTGAAGCAAGGGAGTTTGTCTGTTAAGGAATACATCAATCAGTTCAATGAATTGTCGCGATTTGGTATGGAGTTGGTGAATACGCCGCATAAGAAAGCTATAAATTTTGCGAAGGGATTGAATCAACCCCTTCAGGGATTATTGTTGACTCACGTACCGATGGGAGCTACTTATGAGTCTTTGGTTGAGATGGCACTTATGTCAGATGCAGTCAAGGAAGGAGAGTCTAAAGAAGTGGTTAAGTCAGAAGGTTCAAAGAAGAAGTGGTGGAAAAACAATAAGGAGAAGAAGAAAGGTGATGGCCCTCAGAACCGGATTAAGAAAGGTTTGAAGTGCGGTAATTGTGGGATTGTTGGACATGTCGCTAAGGATTGCAGAAGGGATAAGATGAAGGGAAAGTGCTTCAATTGCGGATAGCCTGGTCACTTGAGTAGGAATCGTCCCCAAAGAGCAGAGCAGGGGACTAGTGCACCAGTCGTGCAGATCCAGGCATTAGACGCAGCACCTTCGGGCAACATTCCGGATAGAGGTAGGAAAGTCACAGTTGAAGGTTTGATTTCTATATCTGATTTTCCCATTCGAGCTTTATTCGACTCTGGAGCATCACACTCTTTTATCTCTTTTTCTCTTGGGGATTGTTTGCACTTAGACATTTCTTTAGTGGTGGACCCCATCATTGTTTCAAACCCTATAAGGGGATCAACACACTTGTCTATGGTTTGTAGGGGTTTGAAAATTTATATCTAGGCATAGAATTTGACTACAACGCCTATATTTTGGGATTCTCGGGGTATGGGATGATCTTGGGTATGGATTGGCTATCCACACATGGAGTTATTTTAAACTGCGAGAGGAGAGTCGTTAGACTAAAGACATGCAGTGGTAGGACACTCGAGGTATCTTGCGAACCGTAAGGGTGAGTCATGTTGAGTTTTCTCTATTCCCTCGATTCATCTTCAACGGAGCTTGATTCGGTTCTTGTCGTTAGAGATTTTTCAAACATCTTTGAGGAGGTTAGGGGACTACCCCCTAAGAGGGAGATTGACTTCAAGATTTATTTCACCGAGAATGCTAAGCCAGTAGCATTACCAGTGAGGCACATGGCACCTAGGGAGAGAAAGGAATTAAGCAAGCAAATTCGTGAGTGTTGGGTGCGTTTCCACCCTTCACCGGACCAAATCCACCGAACCAACCAACTTACCGAACCAACCCACTACCGAATCGAAGCTACGTAGACACTACCGAATCATCTACCTCCATCCACTGCCGAACCAGAAGCAAGGGAAGCCACCACCAGGCCACTTACTACCGGATCAACATCCACCAGATCAACCTCCACTGAACCGACATCCACCGGATCAACCTCCACCGAACCAACGTACTACCGAATCAACCTCCACCGAACCGACATCCACCGGATCGACATCCACCGAACCAACGTACTACCGGATCAACCTCCACCGAACCAACGTACTACCGAACCAACTTTACCAGGCCAGATTGCATTAGCCCAGGCCCACCAGCAGCTATATACATCCAAGACCCCTACCTCCAGCCTCACTCTATAAATAGAGGGGCAGGGGTACAACAATGGGGAACAGGTTTGAGAGCTCAAGCACGGATAGAACTTTCAAACAACTTTCATTTACTTGTATCAAAGCTTTGTACTTGTAATCTGAACAAGAAAGGAGAAATAATATATAAAGTGGATGTAGGCACATTCTGGCCGAACCACTATAAATCCGCGTGTCTTTTACAGTTTAGCCCCTGCTTTTTACATATTTGCATAAATCTCCCAGATCACTAAAAACAACATAAAATCAACTAAATCATACGACTTGGAGGTGTTTGCCCATTTTTTGTGCAAACATTTTTTGTGCTTTCACTGAGAGCGAGAAGCTCGAAGCTTCAGCTTCTCCCACTTAACCTTCTTCCTAACAGCGTCGTTCATTGCTTGGAAAACATGCCTCCGAGGCAGAAAAAAGACGTTAACAAAGGAAAGAACATCGCAACTAGCAGTGTTCCAAATCCAGTGGTCACAGATCAAGTAAATCGTCCCATTCCAGCAGCAGTACCAAATGAAGGTCAAGCAAATCCGACCACCCCTGCCACAGAACAGCCGGCAGCAATTACTAGGGCAGATCTAGACAGGGTTGTGGCTGAAGTGACTAACCGCTTCACATCCCAGCAGGAAGCCTTGGTGGACCAACTCATGTCACGCTTAAGGGATGATGAAGAGTCCAACCACAACACTGAATCATGGGGTGAGTCCCAGTCTGGAGGATCTCAGTGACAACAAAGATCTTCCTTCTTCGAAGGAGCTAACGACAGAAGCGGCCATGGTAGGAGCCGGGACCGAGCTCAGCCCGAAGTTAGACCTGAGGAAACGCTTGGAACCGAACCCAACGGGGGAGGTACCGGGCGGAGGTCAACTGTAGCCGAGCCTGTCGTACTGCCTAACCATGGAAACACCAATGAACGGGGTCGAGCTAGAGTCCAGCCCGAAGTTGGGCCCGAGGAAGTGCTTAGATTAGAACCCAGCAGGGGAAGATCAAGGCAAGGGCCAACTGTAGCTGACCCTAACATGCTCCCAGAAGACCAAAGGCAGCCACTGGAAAATATTAGGAATGATAGACGATACCATCCCTACAAGTCATCTGGACGGAATCAATCCCACAGAACAGAACCGAACTCATTTCTATCTGCTCCAAATTCTGATGAAAGGATGGCATGCTTGTTCAGAGAGTGCGTCCAGTGGGATCAAAGAGATCGAGGGATAGGCGCTAGGGTAACCAGCCCTTTCGCCCGCAATATCGAAATTGTTATCACCCCCCGAGAATGGAAAATGCCAACAATGGAACCTTACAAAGGAACCTCTGACCCCGTTGTACACTTACAGAGATACACACAACATATGCTCATGAGTGGAGCAACATAAGGAGTGCTGTGCAAATGCTTTCCGCTATTCTTAGCAGATCTAGCTACCTCCTGGTTCTACCATCTACCCCAAGGATCCATCAGCTCATGGGAGATGTTGAAAGAAAAATTCATCAGCCAATTCCACATTCATGTGGAGCAACCCAAGGACGCTTATTCCTTATCCAGTATCAAACAGAAACCTGGAGAGAAAGTGCAGCAATATCTAACCCGATTCAATGCCGCAGCAGCCGCAGTCCAAGATGCCGATGAGAAGCTTATCTTAATGGCCCTCTGTAGGGGTGTGCATCCGGATACTAAATTTGCTAGAAGATTGACCAAAGAAAAACCAGCTACTTTACCCGATTTCTTCCATGAAGCTGGGAAATATATGAGACTTGAAGATGCTGCCACTAAGAGGCAGACAGGGCAACAAAGTAAGGCAGCTCATGGCAACACGCCTGCTGTAGCGAAGGACGTTCGAACAAATGATTCTAGAGACAACGCTGGGGGCAAGAAGGGAGAAAAGCGCCTATATCGGCCGGGACCAAGATTTGATGCTTACACCCCGTTGAATGAAACAATCGAAAACATCTTCCTGGCCACTCAAGATGAAGTTAGATACAAACGTCCCCCGCACAAGAAGGAATCGGAAAATGCAATAAAGTCTGGAAAATTCTGCCGCTTCCACGAATCCCATGGGCATGATACCAACGAATGCCATCATCTCCGGGACTTGATTGAAGAGCACATCAGAAGAAGAAGACTAGAACGCTATGTAAAAGGCCAGAAGAGGACTCCAATTCTTGCCAATGAGAACCCAAGGCTACCCTCCTCAGAAATAGGCTGAGGAAATCGCAACACCAGCGGCTCTAGTCAAGAGAAGATAGTGGTCCATACCATCTCGGGAGGGCCGCACATCGCCGACGGAAGCTGGGCAGAGATGGAAAGGTACGGAAAGTCACTTAGAAACAATGAAGAATGCGTCAATTCTATTATAGAAGAACGCCACCCGAAGCGGATAGAGAATGGTGACATCACATTCAGTAGGCGTGACTTGGAGGGAAGGCAGTACCCTCACACGGATCCCATGGTTATCTCTGCCCGACTCGGTCCAACCGAGGTTTTCCGAATTCTAGTAGACACTGGAAGCTCAGTGAATATCCTATTCAAGCATGCCTTTGACAAAATGAAGCTGTCATTAAAGGATGTTCTTCCCTACAATAAACCAGTACACGGTTTCACAGGAAATGCGAAGATGCCCCTCGGGCGACTGGATCTCTTTGTTGAAATTGGAAGTCATGCCCGCTCCATTGTGCGGAAACAGACATTTGTGCTGATAGAAAGCCACTCGACCTACAACGCTTTCTTAGGAAGGCTAGCCTTGTCTGACTTCCAAATTGTCCTGGCCCCATGGTGCCTGAAGATGAAATTTCCAACGGACAATGGAGTAGGGGAGGTAGAGGGAGACCAGGACATTGCTCGAGATTGCTATGTAACTGAACTTCGCAATAACCACAGGAAGGATAAAGGGAAGAGTGTATAGGTTGCACTCTGCACAAAAAGTTTGGAAGCATAGCAACTAAATAAAGCCCCTCCTCTTCGATATACCAGCGACCCTTTCAATGAATTAGACCCTAGGGACAAAGAGGAGGAGGCCACCGCCGAGCCTGCAGAGGCTATGGAATTTGTATCTGTAGACAAACATGACTCGAGTAGACTATTGAAAGTCGGGTCCCAACTAAAAGCAGAGTTGAAGGAACAACTCATTGACTTTCTCCGCCACAACTTGGATGTATTTGCATGGTCACACGCTGACATGACCGGAATCTCCCCTGACATAGCATGCCACGTACTAAACATTGATCCTACCAAGGCGCCAGTAAAACAGAAAAAGAGAAGTATGGGGGCAGAACGATCGGCAGACCTCGATGAAGAAGTAAAGAACCTACTTGCCAATGACTTCATACGAGAAGCCATCTACCCAGAGTGGATCGCCAACCCGGTGCTGGTAAAGAAGGCTAATGGGAAGTGGCGAACATGCATTGACTTCTCCAACTTAAATGACGCCTGCCCGAAGGATTGCTTCCCACTTCCCCGAATCGATCAGCTTGTAGACAGCACAACCGGGCATAAACTCTTATCTTTTATGGACGCATACTCAGGATATAACCAAATTCCTATGCATGCTCCCAATCAAGACCACACTAGTTTCATCACTGACCGGGGATTGTACTGCTACAAAGTAATGCCTTTCGGACTTAAATTGAACACCTCCAGAAACTGCCGGTACTCTCGACTCCAAACGAAGGCGAAGAGTTATACCTATACCTTGCTGTATCATCTCATGCTCTAAGCGCTGCTTTGGTAAGAGAGGACAACCGCACGCAGCGGCCAGTATACTTTGTAAGTAAGAGGTTTACGAGGGCAGAAGTCAGATATCCTAAACTTGAGAAGCTAGCATACTGTCTACTAATCGCATCACGAAAACTACGACACTATTTTCAATCCCATTCCATCAGAGTTCTAACCGATCAACCGCTGAGGCAGGTACTCCATCGTCCCGACACTTCTGGGCGACTACTTAAATGGTGCATTGAACTAAGTCAATATGATATTACCTACCATCCTCGCACCGCCATCAAGGGGCAAGCCATGGCCGATTTCATTGCTGAATTCACTGCCAACGAAGGTAAGGAGCAATCGGAAATAACAGAAGACATCAAGTGGAACCTCTTTGTGGATGGTGCGTCAAACGAACAAGGCTCGGGGCAGATGTGGTAATAATCACTCCCAGGGGAAATAAGCTACACTATGCTATAAGGTTGGAATTCGCTGCCACCAACAACGATGCAGAGTATGAAGTAGTGATAGCTGGATTAGAACTTGCCTTCGAAATCGGAGCCAATTCTTTGTGTCTTCATAGCGATTCTCAACTTATTGTAAATCAAATACTAGGAGAATTCCAGGCTCGAGAAGAACGACTCATAGCATATTTAAGGAAGACCAAGTTACTTCTCAATCGATTGGACCACTATTTAGTCAAACACATCCCTCGGGAAGAGAACCAAGAGGCCGACGAATTGGCGAAGCAAGCTAGCATGAGAGACGGTGCTATTTCCAGAGCAGTAGCCATCTCAAAGCAACTGATCCCAAGTTTTGAGCAAGTAAATCTGATAGCTGCAGCCGAAGAAGCAACTTGGATGACTCCCATCCGAAACTACTTACAAAGTGGCACACTGCCCAACGGGCGTAACGAAGTCAAGAAAATCTTGAGGAAAGCTTCCCGCTACACAATACAAGAGGGAACCCTCTATCGGCGCGGCTTCTCTAACCCCTTATTAAGGTGTGTCGCTGGAAGGGAAGCCAAGGAAATCTTATCCAACATTCATCAAGGAAGCTGCGGAGATCACACTGGAGGGCAGACTTTGGCAAAAAAGATACTCCGATATGGATATTTCTGGCCCACCTTAAGCAAGGACGCCTTAGATTTCGTCAGAAAATGTGACAGATGCTAGAAGTTTGCTAAGATTCCGCGGCTACCAACAACTGAGATTACTCGAATGACCAGCCCTTGGCCCTTTGCAGTATGGGGAATTGACTTGATCGGCGAACTGCCAATGGGCCGAGGCGGGGCCAAATATGCTATAGTGGGAGTCGACTATTTCACCAAATGGGTGGAAGCAGAACCCCTAAATAAAGTATCTTCAGCGAAAGTTATTAACTTCTTGATCAAAAATGTTCTATGCAGGTACGGAGTCCCATTCAAAATTATATCGGACAATGGACTTCAGTTTGACAGTAAGGAGTTCGCAACTGTGCCAAGAGCACGGAATTCAAAAAAGCTTCTCATCCGTAGCTTATCCCCAGGCAAACGGACAAGTCGAAGCCGTCAACAAAATTCTAAAAACTCTAATAAAAAAGAAACTCGAAAAGTCAAAGGGCGCTTGGGTGGATGAACTCCCTACGGCACTGTGGGCCTATCGCACATCTTTCAGAACATCAACGGGGCATACTCCTTTCTCTTTGGCATACAGATCGGAGGCTATGCTCCCAGTTGAAACCATCATGCCTTCCCACCGTAGGATCCACTATAACCCAGAAGAGAACGAAGAACTCCTTCACATGTCTTTGGATCTAATTGAGGAGAGAAGAAATGAAGCAGCCCACAAGCAAAAAGTGGCAGTACAATACAACTCCAAGGTCAAGCATCGTATCTTACAAGAAGGAGATCTTGTCCTCAAGCGAATCTTCCCTCGCCCCGGAGCACTAGATCCAATCTGTGATGGACCATATGTAATTCATAAAGATCTCCACAATGGAGCTTATATTTTGTCAACAGTGGACGGAGAGGTGTTACAGAGGGCATGGAACATCCAACACCTCCGTCGATACTTTTCTTAACTTGTACTACCCATATGAAGTGAATTAACAAAGAGAATCAGTGGACGTAGGCATTTTCGTGCCGAACCACTTTAAAAACCTTGTCTCTTTTTTAACTTGTTCCTTTATATCTTGGCTGCTTGTTAACTTTATCCTTTTCTGTTGAACAATACCCTGTGCAAATAGCATTTTCACTTAAGGCGCTCCACAGCACGACTTCTCCTGGACAAGACCTAACAGGTACTATACGAATCTATGCCCTCGCCAATGAGACACTTTTGCTCCGGCATCCCTCTGCTGCGGGTTAACTCATTGCTCGCGACGGCCCACAAAGCCAACTGTAATGAGCCGATTATAAGCCACCGAGAAGGTCGACTATAGCCGAGGCAGCTCATTACGGCGTTCGGCTCGCCAGCAGCCGTGAACCTACTTTAAGCCCCAACATAATGTGTGGCCAGCCAGGCGTAGTTCACGGTTGACGATCGGCACCCATGCTAGCCGGCCACAGTAAATCGAATAATACCTAAGATTACGGGCCATAATGGCCCGGGTAGTTACTGTGTGCAATCTCGGCTCCGATGTGTCTTAAGTACGGCTGTGGTAAAAAAGATTAACTCCCCGCGGAGGCGTAAGATGGGTGACAAATGTCTTCAAGACCCACAGCTAGGGAAAGTGACTACAAAGCCCATTTGCCACGAACTTAAGCACATCGAAGGCCTTCCATGATTGGAAGTTTTACTTTTTCTCATATTTCAATTTTATTTAAAAAAAACTTTCCTCCTATCCTATATAACAATCCCTAAAGTACAGGATACAGAGTAGGAGATACTCGCTAATGGGAGTAGGAACTCACAATTGGATGGCAGGGCATTCAACTGCATTCCATACTCGATCGTACAAGATATTCAAAACTGCCATCTACAATTAGAACATGAAAGGCGGTATTTTCTTCTTTTATGTACAAATACACGGCTATAATTTATTCATACATCACACTAGCATTGCAAGGCATGAAATTATGTTTTCAGCAAGAACTTGACATCAAACACAATTAAATTACAAGCACACGCACAGCTATATTTCTCACACAACGTGTCAAAATAGCAAAAACATTCAAAAACGACAAAATCAGCTTAAGTTAAAAAATTACACGTCAAGAATAATGTTGTTTATTACAAGTAACATAATTACAACCTAAAAGTTACGTTACTGTTTTGGTACTAACATATACAACAATGTCAAGTCCACAAAAAGATATCCAGGTCAAGTCAAGGAGCCGGCTGCATCGGAGCTTTACCTGTGTCCTGTTGCCCACCTGTCCGGTCAAAGAAAGAATTCATTAGTGATAAGCAACCAAGTTAACGGAAAGACTAGAAGGGAAGACTTACCAGCGCCTGCTTCCTGACCATCCTGATCATCATCCTCTACTTGCACACCTGCCTCCTCAGCGGCAAGCAGCCACATACCCTCCTTCACCGCCACCTTCTCCTCCTTGGTAAACTGGGCAGTGACCACATCCATTCTGAAGACCGCGCCACCCTCTTTATCTGCATCAGCCCTAGCCTCCTCCAGAGCCCTGAGATAAATCCTGGCCATAACTCGGGGGTAATCATCCATCTAGGATAAGTTACCCTGTTTCCAAGTACGGAAATACATATCCTGGAGCATCTCATCCAACATCCCCTCGTTTTCCTCAAGCTCCCTCATTCGAGCCTCAGAAGCACGCAGCCTTGCAACGGCAGCATCCCTCTCCGATCGATATCGTGAGCGGTCAGCCTGAAGGGATATCCTCATCGCCTCCATCTCCTCCTTCAACCTGGACTGAGCAAGCTCCGCGGCCTCAAGTCTCCGCGATAATTCTTGTACCCGCTCGAGGTTCGCTTGTCGAACCTCATCTACCATCGCAATGGCCATGTCAATCCGCTCCTTGCAGGCGGCCTCCATTTTTCGCAACTCTGCCATGCTGGCCTCTTCCATAGTCTTCTTTAGTTGCCTGGATGCGGCCTCGTGCTGAGAAATTTGAATGGCTTGATCGGCAAGTTGCTTAGCCTGGTCGGAAACCATTAACCGTAACCGAATGTTGGCACTCCCAATTTCCTCCCCGGCCTTGACTAGTCGGACATGATTCCCCATCAATTTCCTGGTCTCCTCAGCAACCCGGTCGATGTTCGCCTTAGCTTCATCCCCCAGAGTTACAACCCGAGTGGTAAGCAAATCAAGGTCCAGGGACATAGCTTCATCAAGGACCCGTACCATAGGATTGCGAGGGAGAAGGTGCTCACCAGTAGCCTCATCGAAGGAGATGTCATGAGAGGCCGGGTCCAAGTCTAGATGACCCGCAAACGGATTACGAACCAAGCCAGGGTGATCTATCGGGGTGACGGTTGGATTCTCAGACGGATGTGGGGAAGGCATAAACTCAGTATCCTCCTCCGTAATATCGTGAATAGGCTGGAGTGGGGCCGGAGGGCCAGGAGGAGATTCAAACGAAGATCGACTCCTCTTCCTCTTTTGTATATCTTCTTCAATAACCCCAAGAAGAGGACGATAGCCGACTATGTCTCCAGGGCGATTAGTAGGAGGCTTCGGTTTGGCAGAAGCTTTGAGAAGTCTGTATTGTTCAAGCCTGTGTCGAAGATCTGAGGTCTTGGCCGTTTTGCCCGCTCCTGAAATGAAAACCAAGTGTCACCAGCATGCATTGAGCCATCATTCAAAAATTAAAAAGAATAAAGAGAAATTCACCTTGAATCGCAGAAGTTGCCTCGGTAGAAGCACTCCCGGAAGATAAATCGGCGCCAGTCCCGGCCTTACTAGCTTTCTTGGGCTTCTCCGCCAAGGCCGGTCCTTCCTCCAACTCTTCGAAGGCTTGGCGGAGAGCATCATCTGTCCACTCTTGAATCACGCCTGCCTGCCCAGGAGGCAAAGCCCCGGTGCCATCACCGCCCTGTCCTTCGCCACCATCATCACCGTGACGATCACCGTCACCTTCTTTACCACTTCCACTCTCTGCCTCACCACCTTCATCTCCGCCTCTTTCCTCCTCCACATTTTCCTCCTCCGGAACATCTGGACATGTGCTGGGGGAGGGTCCGTCGGACCTCCTGAGTTTCTTCCCCCCAGTGACTGGATGTATCGAGAAGGGTCTCCTTTTGCTTCTCTTCGCCGTGGCCCCTCCTGTAGCTTTGGCAGCCCTCTCCTCCACTGTGTCTCTCTGCTTGACCACGGACTGATGTGGTAGAATCAGGTTGTGCCCCAGAAGTGTAGCGTTCCTGATCAAGTAAGAAGCCGACCTATCCCTTCCCGAAATGGCTTCTATTTCCGCAGCCATCTGAACCAGGCGATCATTCTCTACGACCGCAAAGCCACCTGTCGCTAGCAAGAAATAAAAACACATAAGAAGAAGCATTGCAGTCAGAACGGAAATTATAAATAAGCTTCAACTTACAGCCGGAGCTGAAGCAATGAATAGAGACAGAGTCATCCTTGATGAAAAACCATTCTTTCTTGAACATGCTGAACTTCGAATATAAGTCCAGGACCAGCTTGAAAGATAGGGCTGATTCCAAGCTGATGTATGGAGACCCCTTCTTATAGCCTCTCAAATTGTACAAATACCGGATCTCCCGGTTGGAGAGAGGACGCCCGTATCTCCTCTGGAAAATGACAAACAGGCTCACCAGGATGGCGTAGGAGTTAGGTTGAAGCTGAAATGGAGCCACCTTCAAGTAGGTGATGAAGCTGATTATCCAAGCATTGATCGGGGGAATGGACCCACACATACAATGGTACCTACTATAGGCAAAATATCCTTCGAGGGGATTATATGGCATCACTCCCTCCCCCGGCAATAGCATACGCGCTCTGTCAATCCCAAAGGAGCGAGAAATAACATCAAGCTGCTCGCCTTTGAGAGAGCTAGGGAAACAGTCAAGAGGTGAGTTCAGAAGCTCCTGAGGGCCGTACCCATCTACTAGTGACCTCGGGGTGGGCCCATGACATCCCGGTCCTGACTGAGCTGGGGGCACTGCGGAAGGATCTTCTCTGTCCTGGGATTTCTTCTTTTCTGATCGGGTTTCAACTTTATGAGACATTTATCTGCAACATAAGAGAGTATGAGAGTATATAGTCTGGAATTTCACTCGTAATTTAAAAACATGAAAGGTTTAAAGTTCATTCGGTATGTCACGTCCCCGAGTCCATTCGGTAGTTTAAAGCAAAAACTCATTCGGCGGAAGAGGGCCTCACCTGGTCCGGTAGATGAGATTTTGGCTCGGCTAATACGTTTGATTCGGCAAAACCGAGAAGTTTGGTTCGGCTGATAAGGAATAACAAAAGCATTAGGCCCATACTTATAGGCAAAATACAAATAACCGGACCAACAGGTTCGGCACACAGAGCTGGATGAGAATCCCCCAAACCAAAACAAAGCGCGACATATGTTGGCATATGCCCCACTTTAGGGGGAAAATGTTGGGTGCGTTTCCACCCTTCACCGGACCAAATCCACCGAACCAACCAACTTACCGAACCAACCCACTTCCGACACTTCCGAATCGAAGCTACGTAGACACTACCGAATGATCTACCTCCATCCACTGCCGAACCAGAAGCAATGGAAGCCACCACCGAGCCACTTACTACCGGATCAACATCCACCGGATCAACCTCCACCGCACCGACATCCACCGGATCAACCTCCACCGAACCAACGTACTACCGGATCAACCTCCACCGAACCGACATCCACCGGATCGACATCCACCGAACCAACGTACTACCGGATCAACCTCCACCGAACCAACGTACTACCGAACCAACTTTACCAGGCCAGATTGCATCAGCCCAGGCCCACCAGCAGCTATATACATCCAAGACCCCTACCCCCAGCCTCACTCTATAAATAGAGAAGCAGGGGTACAACAATGGGGAACAGGTTTGAGAGCTCAAGCACGGATAGAACTTTCAAACAACTTTCATTTACTTGTATCAAAGCTTTGTACTTGTAATCTGAACAAGAAAGGAGAAATAATATATAAAGTGGACGTAGGCACATTCTGGCCGAACCACTATAAATCCACGTGTCTTTTACAGTTTAGCCCCTGCTTTTTACATATTTGCATAAATCTCCCAGATCACTAAAAACAACATAAAATCAACTAAATCATATGACTTGGAGGTGTTTGCCCATTTTTTGTGCAAACAGTGAGCTTTTGGAGAAGGGATTCATAAGAAGGAGCATATCAGAATGGGGAGCACCAATCGTCTTCTCTACTAAGGCGGATGGTTCTCTTTGACTTTGTGTTGATTATAGAGAATTAAATAAGCTCACTAAGAAGAACCGATATCCACTCCCTAGGATTGATGATCTTTTTGACCAGTTAGTTGCCTCTTTGGTATTCTCCCAGCTTGATTTAGCCATGGGATTCCATCAGCTTAGAGCCGCCGATGACAGCATAGATAGGACTGCGTTTAGGACTCCAGACTGACTTTATGAGTGGTTGGTTATGCCTTTTGGGCTAACCAATGCCCCAGCCTACTTTGTTGATTTGATGAGCCGTGTCTTTAGAGAAGTCCTAAATAAATTCATAGTGGTATTCGTGGATGACATCTTGGTATTTTCCAAGAATATGGAGGAGCATGCTGTTCATTTTGAGGAAGTTCTTCGCACACTTCGTAGTCACCATTTGAGAGCTAAGTTTTCAAAGTGTCACTTTTGGAGAGAGGAGTTACGTTTCTTTGGGCACGTGGTCTCGAAGGATGGTTTGGCTGTTGACCATGCCAAGGTTATTGCAGTACAAGATTGGAAGGTCCCCAAGAGCGTCACCAAGGTTAGGAGCTTCTCAGGATTGGCTGGTTATTATAGGAAGTTCATTAGAGACTTTGCCAAGATTTCGGCACCACTCACGCGCCTTACTAAGAAGAATAAAGCTTTGGTGTGGGACATGGATTGTGGGGATTCCTTCAAAAAGCTTAAGAGAGCCCTTACTAGTGCACCAGTGTTAGTACTACCCGATGGAGCTAAGCCTTTTACCATATACATTGATGCATGTGGGATGGGCCTGGGAGCGGTGTTGATGCAAGAAGGGAGGGTGGTATGTTATGGTAGTAAGCAGTTGAGGACGCATGAGAAGAACATCCTACCCACGATTTGGATTTGGCTGCCATAGTTTTTGCACTCAAGTCTTGGAGGCACTATTTGCTTGGAGAGAGGTTCGAGCTTTTCACCAACCACAAGTCACTGAAGTACCTATTCTCGCAAAAGGACCTGAACTTGAGGCAACAGATGTGGATGGAGTTTTTAGCCTTGTATGATTTTGAGATAGCTTATACCCCTGGCAAGGGTAATGTGGTTGCAAATGCATTGAGTAGAAAGAAAACCCTTAGTCCTTTGTTCGTAGAGTGGAGGAGCTTGGAGTTCATTTCTACTTTTGATTTTAAGCCCTCTACAGACATTACTCTCGGATTGTTTGCGACATTAGAGGTGAGGCCTACCCTTATGGATCAGATTGGCTTAAGGCAGCAAGAAGATTCGGAGCTCATGGACATTATGGATAGGATTAGCCGAGGAGGGGTCTCTAGACATCTCCAACGTAATTCCATTGATAGCAAAGGGTGGCTTAGGAGAGATGGGAGGCTTTGTGTTCCCCGCGCCAGTGATTTGTTGAGAGTGTTTTTGGAGGAGGCACGCCATTCCCGTATGACTATTCATTTGGGTGGTGATAAAATGTATCGAGATATGAAGACGATGTTCTATTGGAATGGCATGAAGAAGGACGTGGCGGAGTTCGTAGCTAAATGCCTTATTTGCCAAAGGGTAAAAGCAGAGCAGCAGAAGCCCAGTGGATTACTTCAGCCCTTAGATGCGTCAGAATGGAAGTGGGATAGTATTTCTATGGATTTTATAGATGGTTTACCCTATTTTAGGAAGGGGAATACTAGCATTTGGGTGATTGTTGATCGGTTGACCAAGAGTGCCCACTTCATCCCAGTTAAGAGTAAGCGCACGACATCATATTTGGCATCCCTTTATATTCGAGAGATAGTCCGACTTCACGGAGTCCCTTCTAGTGTGGTGAGTGATAGAGATCCCATTTTCACTAGTGAGTTTTGGAGAAGCTTACAAGAGGTGCTAGGGACGCAGCTTAGGTTGAGTACAGCCTATCATCCCCAGACGGACGACCAAATGGAAAGGGTTAATCAAGTGCTTGAGGATTTGCTGAGAATGTGCATTTTGGACTTTGGAGGAACTTGGGAAGAGCATCTTCCGTTGGTTGAGTTTGCGTACAGTAACGGTTACCAAGCGAGCATAGGAATGGCACCATTTGAGGCTTTATATGGGAGACCTTGCAAGTCCCCTTCATGTTGGGTGGAGGCTACGGAGAAGTTGCTACTTGGGCCTAACATGGGGAGGGAGACATCATAGGGAGTAGATTTAATTCGGTGAAGGATGAAGACAGCCTAAGATAGGTAGAAGTCTTATGTGGATAAGCGAAGGAGAGACATTGAGTTTGAGGTTGGAAACTTAGTTTTTATCAAAGTATCCCCGCTTAGGAAGGTGGTAAGGTTCGGATCGAATGGGAAGTTAGCCCCCGGATTTGTTGGACCATTTCCTATCATAGAGAGAGAGTTGGGAAGATGGCTTACCAGTGAAGTTACTAGATAGGCTCGCAGGAGTGCACGACATTTTCCATGTTTTGCACTTGCGAAAGTGCTTACATGACTCGGTGGAGGTTGTAGAGCCTAGTCAGTTAGAGGAGGTGGAGGTAGAAAGGGAAGCATCTGTTCGGCATATCCCTACAAAGATTGTTGGAAGAGACATCAAGCGACTAAGGAATAAGGAGGTTCCTCTAGTAAAGGTGCAATAGGGAGATGATGTTGCAGATTCCACTTGGGAAGCAGAGGAGAAGATTCGTACTTCCTATACTCATCTTTTCGATAGTAAGTTTTAGAATTTCCTACTTCCATCTTTAGTTTTGAATAGGTTCTTTCCTTTATTATCCTTTGGGAGGGTAGAACTTAGGATTTAACCTATAGATGGTAGCATTTGATGTAAACATGTCATTAGAACATGTTATGAATGATGTATGCTAGTGGTTGCTAGTGTTTGCCAGTGGATGATAATGGACGCATATAGGTACACTAGGCACTATTATTCTTTAGGGATCGGCCCAACTAGGACACGAGAGAATATGCATATCGATGTGTGCGCATTTTTATTCTATTTTTCATGGTTGCTATAAATGGATGATTATTACATGATTGTTGCATTTGAATGATGTTTGTAGCACGCATATAGAACTATCAGTTGTCATTAGGGAATTTTTGCATTCATTTGGATACATGGCACAGACATAATTGCATAAAAGGAGGTCAACAGAATCAGTGGACCGCCTAATCTTTTGCATTAGATAGGAACATTTACACTTCACTAATTGCATAAGTATCATAAATTGCATTAGAAAAACTTAAGGACAATGGATGAATCGTCGATGATTGAGTAGTTGCTTATAGAATTGGATGAAAACATTTAGTACATTCTTTTATTCTTAGAGATTTCGAGGACGAAATCCCTTAAGGAGGGGAGAATGTAACAACCCGAAAATTAACCCGTAAAAATTAATTAATTAATTAATTAATTAATTAATTAACTTTGTGAATTTATCAGAATTGAGCTACGGGAGTTGCACCACTATGTCTATGGTAATTTTCTGGTCAATTTTCATATATAGAACGTCAGAATCCGAGTTAATATGAGCAAGGAACAAAATAAACAAAGAAACGAAAAATTATATATAGGCCAGGTCGACCGACCGGTCGACCTGGGCACAAGGGTGGTCGACCACCAGATCGACCCGCTTGCCTATTTTCGTGAACGAACAAACGTTCGCTCGTTCGAAGGTTGAACACATAACTTGTGTTGTTTAAACTGATCTGGTCCTTCTATTCTTGCATCTGATGGCTCATATTCAGCCTATGACGTGGTTGCATCCTATTCAATCCCTAAATCCAATGGTCTGAGATCCACTTCTATCCCGATAAATAGAACCCTAGACCTAACACTTTTTCTCATATAAGATTTTCTCCAATTGGGTTCACCTATTCAGGAAGGACCCTAAGCGGAATAATTTTCCAAGGAGGAAATCGTTATAAATAAAAATATTAACAACTCCAAGTGGATCCGTGAAGGCCTAAAGGGAAGAGCTAAGGACCGGAGGTGAGTGATTATAATTATTTTAAATTTCTTTAATTAATTTAAAATAATAGGGTTTCCAATAGTTGTAGTTTAACTACGATTTTTTGAGTAACCTTTTTAGTAATTTATTTACAGTTTTTAGAATTATTTTCAGTCTATTCCTTTTAGCTATTCTTTTCGGTTAATTTTAGTTTATTTCTGTTAATTATACTTTTCCCATTTAATTACAGTTTATTTACATTATTTTAATTTATTTACTATTATCTATGCGTTATTTACATCTTCTTCATACGCCTTGGATTTCCTTCTATTTTCAGTTTTCTTTTATTTCTCCTTCTTCTTCGCGTATGGATTAGAATAGAATTAACGCGAAATTGGGTTAAATTATAAGAAATCTGAAATAATGGAATATGAGATGTAAATCACAAAGACTGTAATATAATTGGAATAGGACTGAAATTATGCCTAATTATGATATTAATTGGACTAAATTAAGAAGATTGGCCTAGTTATAACTTATAATTATAACTAAAAAGAATAAAGAAGATTATTTTCACACTTAGACCTTGGGTTAAGTAATAAGTATGATTATAACGTAACTTATAAATTGATAAACTATGGAAACTATGGCGCTTATTTTAAGACTTAGGATAAATTAATAAGCAATAACAGTAATTGATAAAAATAAAGGCTTATTTAAATAATTTATCTAAGTTAATAAGGAAAGATAAGAGTAGGACCTGTACCAAATAGCATTCCTCTAATATTTCTATGGTTACGGTGTTTCACATAATCCTGAATTGAGACGAGGTGCTTCACATAATCCTAAAGTGAGGCAAGGGTACGCTTATGCTTATAGTGGTAGTAAACGGTCAATCTATGGTAGTTCAAATCAAGGGGGTTTGAACAAGGGGCGCAACTAGATTATTGTTTGATAGGGACCAATGCCAACAGCATTTCCCCTATTTTTCTATGGACACGGTGTTTCACATAACCCTGAAGTGAGATGAAGTGCTTCACATAATCCTGAAGTGAGGTGAGGGGCACGCTTATGCTAGCTAGGGTAAATAAAATGTCAAAAGAGGGAGCAACAGGTAGCATAGGCATGGTGGCAGTTACGCATGCGACTTCCATTTCGGTGCTCAGCAATCGCTATGACTTCCAAATGCTTAGTAAGTGTGTCTTTCATAGACCCCAAAGTCTACTATTTAGGGAAACGTCCGGTCCATAGTAGATTCTATGGAGTAGCAGGCCGATCAAAGGGTAAAATTTGGAATTCAGCCTAATCAAAGCGGCTATCAAGGACAAGTGCAAACAATCAAAGTTAACCTATCTTATTAATTGAGTACTAGCTAATTCGTATTTATTTCCACCTTTATCTCTCCTATTTCCTTTGTTTCCTTTTATATATACTAGAACTATTGAAGAGTCTATTACTTTTACTTTGCTTAAAGATTCTAGTAGTTACTATCATTCACCAGACTTTTAGTCAGACCCACTCCTCTATTTTCCCCTTTTCCCCCCATAGGCAATCAAGGGAGAGGGCAGTAGATTACAGTTGCTCGGAGGTTTCTTGGAGAAGATTCTGCTATGTATTTTCCTACTTTTATTTCGGCTTTTCTTTCTTTGTACTGGTACTTGGGAGGGATATTTATACTCCGATTTTTTGTTGAGACTACGAGTTTTTATTTCATGAGACATATTGGGTTTTGAGACATGTATGATGTATTTGGTATTTGACTTAAGTAATTATGAAGTTTTTGTTTTGAATAAGTTATTAGTTTAGTTTCTGCTGTTTTTACCTATTTTTGTCTTATGAATCTTAGTCTCTTTTAGTTTCAGTTATACCTACAATGCACCACGCCTTTTAATGTGTCATTTTGGGTATATTAAGGGGTATGGGGGTGTTTCACTTCTTTTCTCATTAACATCATTTCTCACTTATAAGTTCAAATTTATTTTTCCTTTGGTTCTACTCCTCGTTTTAATGGGAATTCTAGAATTCTAACGCCTAGTATTTCTTTCAAATCACCTTGAAATCATATATATATATATATATAATTCCATTAACCTATTTTCAAAAAAAATGTACATATATATCCCATTATATACCAAATCACACTTTTAAATTTAAACCAGCCTTGGTTTTTCCCAAAACAAATTCTTTGGAATTTCCAAAAAAAACCCTTGTTTCAAAACAAACATTTCCATATCAAAAATATTCTAAATAATATTACTTATTATTTCCTCAAACACTTTGAAACACATTTTAGAATTTCCGGGACTTAGATTCAGAACTTCTCAATTTAAATCCATTTTAGTTTACAGGAAATTATTGTCAAGGACAAAATTTCTCAGCATTTTAGCCTCAAGGACAGACCTTTAGTATTTTAGCCTGAAGGACAACTTTCTTTAGGTATCAGTTTTTAGTTATTGATAGCAGTTTTTAGGTATCAGTTTGTAGTTATCGGTAGCAGTTTTTAGGTATCAGTTTTTAGTTCGGTAGCAGTTTTGGAAGAATGTTTGTCCTTATAAATAATTTTGGAAGAGTGTTTGTCCATATGAATAATTTTTAGGATAATGTTTGTCCTTGTGGTTAAAATATTGAGGCCGTGTCCTTGAGGCTAAAAATATACAAATTTTTGTCCTTTAAATTAATTCCCCCTTTAATTTATAAATCACATTTGTAAATTATGCTTATATAATTCCACTTCCTTAAAACATTTCACCATGTCTTATTATTGTTTATTTTGTAATAAACATTCATTATTAAGGCACAACACCCGATTTATGATAATAATCAACATTACCATGCCTAGAAACCAAACACACTATATATTCTATAATAATTTTCTAAAAAATTATATCTTTATAAATATAATCATGGTAAAATTATTTCTTTTCAAAACACTTTAAAAAAACACTTACGAAATTTCTAGAATTTAAACTCTGGTTTGAATCAATTTTCAGCCTAACCCATTTGTATAGTTCATTCTTATCAAATTTTTATTTGGTTATATATATAACCACATAGATCTTATAATCTTATTGGATTATAATAATAACAACCAATCACCTCAACATACAATAAAAATTTCATAAAAAATATTTCTTTTTATATCAAAATATAATCTTATATAAAAATTATTTTAAAATCGTTTATCCTTTAAAATTATTATATAAGAAAATAATAAATACGCTCTCATATATAATACACTCAACTCACTCTAGGGTACTACCGACCCTATCTCTAATGAGTAATCCCCACTAGAGTGAAGGTTCTCGCTTAACCTTCAGCTCTGATACCACATGTAACGACCAGGGATTTTCGACCCTCGAAAATCGACATTAATACGTTCACCATATAGAATGTCGAGAAATCGAGTGCCGGAAATACTAGATCATTAGGAGTTAAGAAGAAAAGAGATATAAGAAGAAATAGAAATAACAACAACACAAAATATCACAATCGCAGCGGAGCAAAATATAATATATAATAACAGATTTTTATACAAACAAAACTGTAATTGTTAATATACATACAAACTATCGAAGTACAATCATCAACATAGAAATCTGGACGGTTATAATAACTTTTCCTCACAAGTGCTGAATATACAGCCTACAATACACAACGGAATATAATCAAGTATGCATAATACGTCTCTGCCGTCCAGCTCGTCTCCTGAGCTTCAAAGCATCCTAACCTAAATCTGTAATACTCGGTCTGACCCGAGCATTACAATAAAGTAACATCCAAGTCATTCTGGAAAACCAGCGTATATTAAGGAGTGTGGGGTGTTTCATTAGTTATGAATTTTTAAAGAAGATGGATTATTTTTAAATATAAAACATGGTTTTTCCAAATTTTTAAGTAAATCATAAACTTGTCATTTTCAAGTACTATTTTGAATGGATGTTTTAAAACCTATTATGATTATTTTAAAAGTATATTTATGTTTATATAGTTTTGGAAAATCCTATTCATACATCGTAAATTACTACACATACACCAAAAATTTTGCTAAAATCATAAAGACCACTTTTTACTTAATATACACTATACATATTACTAAATTACCCTCATTTTGGAATAAAATAAACACTTATCTCATTTCACTAGCATTCTCTCTAATCTATTAATTAAAGTAAGGTTCCTGAATTCCCCAAATTCACTTTGCAAGTTTCAAATTTGAAATTGAAATACTTTCAGTGAGATTTAAATTTTTTATTACTTATATAAAGCAATTTGAGTTTAATTATTAAATACTACAAAGTTAAACAATTTAAATTTTTATGCTAAATTTAAAATTCGTTTAATTTAAGCAAAAGATAGAGAAAAATTAGTACTTTATAAATCATATTAAATTTAGTTTTGAGTTATAAAATTTAATTTTTGTTAATTTAAAGCGAAAAATATTAAAATTAACCACGTAAGAATACATCTTGAAAATATAAGGATAAAAATTGATGCCTTAAAGGAACTTACATTTAATTTGATTGACGATGCATAGAAATTTTAGTAACTCTATGAAAGAAATATTGTTGAATATACAATGTATGTGTGATTTTTTCAATATTGAATTTAATTTTATTATTAAACAAGGGAATTTTTGTCTAAAAATTTATTGAATTTTTTATGGTGTAAGTAAAACAATTTATGATATACGAATAGAATTTGCCTATAGTTTTCATAAAATGTGTTGACTATTTTATTGAAGTATAAATATCTTATGTAATATAATATCTTTTAAATTATTTTATTAAATATCTAGTTTTATAAATAATTTACTATACTTATATATATATCATTTAAAAAATATTTTAAATTATAAACAAATGATTTAAAAAGGGTTAGGAATTGCTAGTGGCTAAACCGTATTTTATTTATTTATTTGTTATCTATTTATGAGAGTTACGATTGTTATTTGAGTAGAGTTTAGAAATAATAGTGCTCTAACCTACCGGCTTCACTCTTAATCGAGGAATAATTAAGTCAAGAATGTCGGAAACATGTTAATCATATTATTTACTTACTCATTGATGGAAATTATTTAGTTAAGAACGAAGTGTCTAGGCAAGGCTTTGATATGAAACCAGTGCTCTAACTTACCTAGCTTCACTTTTAATCGAGAGATAGTATAAGTTGAGAAGTTCATAAACGTGATTAGTATACGAATCTTGATTTCCATAAGCGATTGTCTTTAGAACTAGATAGTTGACTAGTTAAGTACCAAATTTAACTAGATATTAAGTTAGATCTTTAAATGAATATTTTTGAAGATAATAATAAGTATAAAATTGGTTTTGGCTTTATTGTGACAATGTGTTGATAACATTGGTCTTTAACCCTTTTTATTATACTTAGTAAAGTAATTAGATCTTTGAAAAAATGTTTTAATGATAATTATAAAGGAATGGTTTTGGAATTATTAACGATGTTTCGGTGACATTTTTTTAACCCATTAAAATATAATTGTGCAAATGTGAAATTTTATTTAAGATTTGTAAATATTCTTATACCATTTGGGATAAGAATTTAAATATATATCTAAGTACTAAAAAGAGCAGAAATGAAAAATGAATTGTAGTATACATGTACATATCTTTTGTAAAGGTATTTTAGATATATATACAAGTATTGATAAAGGAGTTTTTAATTAATAAAAGGATTAATTAAATAGAAGAGATTAGAAGTTTCTTAAGTAGCTTAATCTTACTTTGTACTTTGTGTGACTTAATCATACTTTGTGTGACTTAATCATGCTTTATTTGATGCTTGTTTATAGTAAGTATTTATTGTATACTTAGCACTAAAAGCCAATAAAGAAGACTTTTCTATCTGTGAGAGTTAAGAATGATGTTAGAGTAGGGTGTAGAAGTAATATTTCTCTAACCTACCAGCTCCACTCTTGACCGAGGGATAGCGTGAGATGAAAAGATTAGAAACGTGATAAGTATACGAGACTTGGTTTCCATTTATGATCATTTATCTTTTACTTAATAGTCGATTAGTCGACTATCGAAATTAACCAAAATTACTTAGGGAATATCTAGAAGAAAGGGATATATGGTACAGTTATTTTTGGAGATGCTATACTGTACGTATAAACTCGTCTTACACTTCTAGGACAAATGATAAGTCAACTGTTAAGTCCGTCCGGATAAGAGATGATCTCCATCCTTATGCATTGTATGTTTATTTCTGAAAGAACTAGGGTTAAGTCAACCGAAAATCTATCGATTGGTTTTGGAGCATCTGGTAAGTGGGGAGAGCATGAGATGACTCGAATCCGTAACCACTTCAAAATCATATACGTGATCTAAGTTCTAGAAGCGGCCGTGAAGTGAATATTATAGAGTTGAACTGTCTATCCTAAGGTTAAGTCCAAGGGAGATGTCAGAATTAACATTTCAGACTAATGCTATAGAGTTGAACAGTCTACTCTAAGGTTAAGTCCAAAGGAGAGGTCAGCATTAGCATCTATTGGTTGACTTATGCTAGGATCTTGGTGTGAATTCGTGGACTATTCGATATGTTGAAATCCATTTTGGGATTCGTGTTCTATTCAAGTGATGAAGACTCATGTGAGAGATACCGAATTTAGCCTCGACATCGATAAATGGATAAAACCAAAGTAGGGTGCCTAGACATGAAGTGTTCAGTGAACCCAAATAGGATATATCAACTCCATCTGTAGAGATGTTATCTATTACTAGCAGGAGTTGAAGATATTCGGTGTAAACATCTCCGAGCATTGACCAGCTATGGCTTGCCTTATGGTATATTTTATCTAGGGATATACGATGCTCAAAAGGATATCTCTTATCCTTGTGCAAGAGGTTGGATTCAGCTTGACCGCCATGGAAATCCTACATATTATGCGAATGTCCATAGCGGTTTTTTATTGTATACCTAGTTATGGTGTACATGTACCATAACTATTTCTTACTCATATTCTAAACCCTAGACATTATCTATTATATCAAAATATGTACTTTATAGATGGTCGGCTCTTTTGAGTGAAAAACCAATCTGGTATTCAGTTGGTCTCAAAAGGTGTTGTTATATATCACACATATTTCTTGAGTTTTTCACACCAGACTTATGTCTGACTCGTGGTTTTATAATCTTATTTATATGAGTGCTCTTTCTAATAGTCTGAGAAAAGCATATTTTCGTTGATGTTCTTTAGAGCTTCTGGAGATGAGCTGGATTCTTCCATTCACCTATCATAATGTTCTTATTTCTGCTGCATTACTACATTGTATATATCGGCATATGTGAGGATAGGTTGTTATGACTGTCCAGACCGATGATACTACTTATGATTTTAACTCTAAAATGCTATGTATCTTAATGTGATAATTTGTACCATCTTTTGATACTATATGTTATTGTTCCGTTATCAGATTCTGATAATGTGTTCTTCTCTTCCTTGTTTTTTTTTTCTTTTCATTTATTTTATCTTAACAATTCGTCTTTCGAGCACTTGAGTGCTCAACACATGAATACCGTAGATGTACTAGTGTCAACATTTGTGGGT
Organism: Allium fistulosum; assembly: GCA_030737815.1. Lineage (NCBI taxonomy): Eukaryota > Viridiplantae > Streptophyta > Magnoliopsida > Asparagales > Amaryllidaceae > Allium > Allium fistulosum. The sequence continues at coordinate 152,993,649 of CM060908.1, read as the reverse complement.
CGAAAAGGGGATTCGTTACATGTGGTATTAGAGCCAAAGGTTAGGCAAGAATCTTGGCTTTTGTTAGGTATGACTCATTAAGGGAAAGGGTAATGGAATGCCCAAGCATGAGTTGAGTGTATTATATATATAAGAGCGTATATGTAATTGTTATATTAGTAGTATATAAGTGAGTTGATAATGTAGTCTAATTCATGTAAGGATTAATGATGTTTATCTATTATCCCTTATTGTAGCCATGCTTGGCCAGTTTATAAGCAAGGGTGTATACTTATATGAGATGACTAGAGCCCGTAACCACTTCAAAACCATATACGCAATCTATGTTCTAGAACGGTTATGAAGTGAAATGTTATAGAGTTGAATTGTCTATCCTAAAGTTAAGTCCAAGGGAGAGGTCAGTGTTAACATTTCAAACCAACGCTATAAAGTTGAACTATCTATCCTATGGTTAAGTCCATGGGAGAGGTCGACGTTAGCATTTGTCGGTCGACTTATGCTGGGATCCTAGTATGGATTCATGGACTGTTCGAGATGCTGTAATCCATTTGGAGATTCGTGTTCTGTTTGAGTGATGAAGACTCGTTTGAGAGATACGGAACGTAGCCTCGACATTGGTAAATGACTAAAACTAGAGTAGGATGCCTAGCCGTAAAGGGTTTTGCGAGTCCAAATAGGGTATATCAACTTCATAACTAGAGATGTTATCGATATTGCTAGCAGGAGTTGATAATATTCAGTGTAAACTTCTTCGGATGTTGATCGTCTATGGTTTACTTTATGGTATATTTTATCTCGAGATATACGAGCTCAAAAGAATATCTCTGATTGTAACATCCCCTATTTTGAGGCCTAAAACTAAGCACTACGGATGCTGTAGTCATCCATTGTATTAACATTCGGTGAAAAAAATACGACTATGTTAATCATATATTTCATCAGAAGACATAAATATGAGATTTTTCAAAACACATTACATTAATAAATTTTCACATTTCATTTCAAAAATAAGATTTCATATTCATTACATAGTTCCATTCGATCCCTCGTTTAGAGAAAATGTAATTATTACGAAGTACCTCAAGAGCAAGATATGAAGATGCCCCTTGGTGGATCAGAGTTTTTCACTTGACAATTATATAGTTTTCCATTACATCCATTAAGCAAAACGGAAACAACACGGCAGATAAAATAAAGCTTTAAATGGCCATTTTGCCTTCTGCATGTCTGTAGAAGCTTATTCGTCAAACTGAAATCCTAAAAACCCTTACTCCCGGCCTACTCAAATGAGCATCCAAGAGTTTAAGGCGAAAAACAAAAACTTTAGGTTAGACAAACAGTCTGGTGTGAATAATAGTATACCATCTTAAACCAAAATAGATATCTAGTGAGACCACACCACTGAGCAGAACTAGTTTTCCTCTCACTAGTACTTCTTAAAATATGTCAACCATAAATCATGCACATGCATCCATAATGGTTGAAACAGAAAATAACATGATCATATGCATGCATGCAACATGGGAAAGTCTGACTAATCTATCAACATAGTGTTATGCATTTCCACGGTGGACCAACTATCTCAAATCATAGCTTTTCCAGGGTTACTAATAACCTATTAGTTTTCAAAGGCCAACTAACAATCTATCTCCATATATAGTTAGCCTGTCTCCAAATACGGTTAGGAGGTATCGAGACTGTCTATCCTTAATTAACCTTAACCGGATATGCATAAGTCTCCAGCTATAGTTAGTGGGTACAATTAATATTCTCCAAATACGGTTAGGGGAAACAACAATACTCTAAATACAGTTAGGAGTTACATTCAATGCTCCTGATATGGTCAGGAATATTCTGTTAACTTATGTAAGCTTATAGAGCTACAAGTTCCTTTATGTGCGTACACATTCCTTCATCTCACTAAGCCCTACGCACTTGAATCGCGGACCTTTACCAACTAGGGGCTAACGGTTGAAGCATAGGGCATGACCCTACACTAGTCCCACATTAAACTTATTATCTAGTTTAAACATATCTTTTGATTAATCTAAAGCATCCTAACACAATTTGATCATTTTGATCTCTTGGATGTAATTCTACTAATTTAGGAGTTTAGTCTAACCATACTTAATACTGGGATAACCTAGCAGGTTCTTCTACCCTTAAGCCTTTCCCAAAATGAAGTTAGGGGTCATGATAATGTGAGTATGACAATAATACACATGCAAATATAACCGATCAAATAATGGCACGAACATGTAACATAATCTACCATACTATGTTCAATCACAATTATTGGCATCATAATATTACTTGAACTTAAGTAATTCTTCTATAACATCCCGCCTTATTTTACGCTTTAAGCAGACACACATGCCAACTCAAAGCATACAGAAGGGCGGATTGTTATTAGGGTGAATAAGTAAAAGCAGAGAAAGATAAAAACAAAACAGAATCTCGCAACGGAATGACAAAATATAATAATCAAATACAGTTCATGAAGCTTTATACAAAACATTTGATTATACTTATCCAACACAAAAATCAGAGTTACACATATCAGAGATAAATACATAACATTGCAGTGGAACAGTATGATGCAGTGGAATAATATAATAAATAATAATAATACAATCTTCGTCTTCGTCCTCTGGAAATAAGGTCTTCAAATCCTGAAATGCTCAGGCTGACCCGAGCGAATTGAAAAGACAAAACACTCGAGTCAGAACTAAAAGATCTTATGTGAGTTAAATCAACGGTAAATAAATATGAGTGTAAACGGCGTCGGAGATGTTTAAGGGTTTTGACATCTCCTATCCAGCGTCTAACGTGAGTGCAGTAACTTAAGAGATGTTTGGGATTCACATCTCCTAAGGATCCGTTAAACTATCTACTATGTAATACAATACGCTATTATGATATATCTACAGTAATATAAACTATTAAAATAGCGTTAAGGCGTTACCCATATCCCCCTTAAACATTTTTATATATTCCCATAGTCTATACAGTGCCGTAATCCCACCCGTACTAGGTGCCCTCAGAGGGCACTCCATAGGTATGGTACAAACCAAACTCGTAGAAGGCGCGCTAGGGTAGGTGACACGGCACAACTAGGCAATGCCAGGGTAGATATACTAATTACACTTCCGGACTGTTGGTAACGCATAGCCGCAACTACCGCCAAACTCGAAACACACTCCCGAGTAAAAAAAATCGAAGGGTGGCCACCGAATAAATCACAAGTCAGAATATAGATCGATGGAGTGTGCCCGATCGGAGGAATGACCTCACTTAGCCCGTCAATTTCTCATGTTTTAGCTACCTTATGCTAACTCATGGGAGTCAGGTCCATGTATATACCTTTAGGATCGTCGCCACCATCCTACTTCATTCTGGAATCTCCACCGCGTACACAGTTGTCAAAGTGGTTTTCGGTATCGACAGAGAGTATGCCCATATCCGATCCCGGTCTCTTTAACAACTCATCGCTTATTACACACCGGATGGTTCTTTTACATTTCCAAAACCATTTCATAATTGATATCAAAATATCATATTCAATTCAAATCATATCACATTTGAAATCATAGTTCGAAATTATATTTCCTTTCACAAGTCATATTTCCAAAATAGGTTAAACCCTCATTTCAAAATATCATATTAAACCAAATATGTTATTTAATTCCCAACGTAGGTTATAACATCATTTACCCGTATTTGCTTTTAACCCAATGATTAGAGTATAAACACTTCTACTTTACTTAGCCTGGAATTTAGAAAATAGTTTAAATAGTTATAAACAGTTAATATAGATTTAAAATAGATTAAATATAATTAAAATAGATTAAATAGCTTTAAAACAGATTAATTAGATTTAAATAAGTTAAAACAGGTTAATTAGTTTAAAAGTTGAAAATCTTAATAATAAAAGTCTTTAAAATAATATATTTTTAAAACAGATTATATAAAATATGAATTTGAAATTTATACCAATTTAAACTATTTATTCCATTCCAGTACATTTGTACCATTTTAATATCCCAAAACCCAATTTCAAATTTTCCAATTCCAATTCTCAATAAAATATTTAATTCAATATCGCCTCAAATCCATGTTCGAAATATCAATTTAAATTACTCCAAATTCGATATATTTCAAAGTTATATTTCAAACAACTTATAATAATTTAATTCTGACAAATTTCACTTTTTATTCCAAATTCAACTTTGAAATATCAATTAAATTCTTTTAACAATACCTTTAAACCAATTCCAAATTTTTATCATAAACTTGAATTTCGATAATAATTCAATTCGTATAAATTAATTTTTTTATTTCAAATATCACTTAAAAAGGATTAAAAAAAATTAAAGCTTTAAAATCATTTAATTTAACCAATCCAGTGTCCGTATATAATTCTCTACCCTAGGGTCAAGTGATACGGATATTTATCATTTCAATCCGCAATTTAAAATTTATATTTACGGATATATATCATTTCAATCCACAATCCCGAAAATATCAAATCCATAAAATCGCTCAAGTCTATCATTTCGACCCATAACAATTTTTCCTTAATCTATTGATCATTCGGGTATGTATCATTTCAACCTATAGTGAACTTGTAGTTTATAACGATAAAAAATAAAACATCCATTCATATAATATCAACAATCAACATCCATTACAAACATCATCCAAATCAATCAATAAATATCAATATAGAACTGATAATCAATAACAGGTATTTAACTGGCAATTTATATTCAATAATAAATTAAATAATGATTTAATTCAAATAAATTCAAATTAACTGAGATGATGATCTAAAATACACTAAACAGTCATAAATAAATTTCTAATCATATCAACAATTTAATTTAACAAACATAAGAAATTTTTGAAGTTGTGAGTGGGTTAAAACACTCACCTCTGAATTTAAATCGAATTTAAAATCAAATTAAGCCCAAAATTTGAACGGTCTCAGAATTCGTCCAAACCAGCGCCAAAATGTCTGGAATTTCAATACGGTCCCAGAGAAGAAAACCGAGTAAGAAACGGACCTCGTATGTAAAAGTTATATAGATTAGAACATAAAAATTCAAAATTTTCAAACAAATAAAAAAAAGAGAAGAAGGCCACGTCACCCTTGTTTGGAAACAACAGCCGAAACCCTCACGCGCTTAGGCAAAGCTCGACACGAAGAAACCGTCCACCTCGATCCTTGATCGCCTCGTCACCATGGCCTTTAGGAACGCCGCGACCCCCCCTCCCCCCAATCGCTTCGCCTGACAAAGAGCCCCACATCCATGAACTCCGGTCGGCCATCACGACCAAATCACAGAGCAGTTGCCGCCATTTATAAAAACCATAGCGCAATTTTTCAAGGCGATCTAGCCATTGAAACCATGAATAAGACACGCCGATGAACTCCAATCGGTCCCCTCTACAATACTGTATTGTCAATTCGACGATCTGTCGAAGTTGATCGTCGTGTGATGAACGACCAAGAATTGATCATCAATTTTGGGCAACCGATGATTCAAATTGGAAAGCAAATTTCAAATCTGAGATGTGCTCGTCGAGAGCTTCAGATCGATATATAATTTGATATATATTGAGGAGTTTGAAATTTTGATTTGGTTTTTGATTTGCAATTGGATTTGGAATTTGTTTGTCTGCTATTGGAATGAGGATTTGAGAAAGAAATATACATACAGACAAATGAGAATAGAAACAACCTAGGGTTTATAATGAGCTATTAATAGATAGGTCAGAAAATAGAAAGAACGGATAAGATTTGATTATAACGTTGAACGATAAATGGCCCGAAAAGCCCGTTCTGTCTATGGAACGAAAATGGGTAGTCCCATATATCAAAATAGATATTTTTGATGATTTCAAATTTATTGGAAGAGGTTTCAAGTCCTAATTCTATCGTATGAAGAAGTTATGGTAAAATCAATTTATTTCAAATTGATTTCAAATTGATTTCAATTGATTTCAAGGCGTTTCGACCCCGTACGATCAAACGACAAGTCCGATCGTTACGAAACTTGAAATCCTACAAAAATTCACCGTTACGGATCCGATGAAACTGGTTTCGACAAAATCCGAGTCAGTGGCCAAAATGGCTATATTTCAGTTAATTAAATAAATTAATATTAAATTAATTAAATCACATTTTCAGTTTAAATTTTTAATAATTTACAACTTCAATCATTTTTGATTTCTTAATCACTTACAATAATTTAAACAAATTTAGATGTCAATTTAAAGTTGATTAATTTATCAATTTCAGTGTTAAATTTAAATTTCATTAAATTCAGAAATTATAAATTAAAATTCCAAAATCCATTTATTAAATTTTTTAAACATTGTTATTCAAGTCTTTTTCTTCAATAAGGATATAACTAACATTGGTTTATATCTTAGTACATTAATATTTCCCAATTTCATCTTAATTTCTATTTACGTAATATTTAAATAGTTAATTTCATTTAATTGCAATTAATCCAATTATTATCATTTAAATTTAAATAAATTGATAAATCTTGATATCCATTCTTTTAATTCAACTAATTGTCATACTATGAATAAAATTAACATTATTTCCAAATATTAACTTAATTTACATTAACAGAACATTCAATTACATTTATTCCTTTTATTACATCCTCAATTTACAATTATTGTCCTAACTAGCATTAATGTAACATTTAATTACGTTTATTTACAATTGACTTATTAAATTGGTAACAGATAACCATTTGTCACCTTTTACCTTTTATTACACTTAAGTTTATTACTTTCAAATAAATATCGAAATTACTTACAGAACATTGATTTATTCAATTACCATTATTATATTAATTCATTAATTAATTAAATGTTTACGTTTGTTTTCTTATATTAAATTTATAATCAAGTTATAACATTTACACTATTTCAATTAATTGGAGTTTCATTCACATTGTTAATAATTAGCTTTAATTACCATTGTTACATTTCATTTCAGTATTCATTTCATTATTACATCACAACTTTTTATTTCTTCCAATATTAAATAACAAGATTCATTAAATTAACAAATTAAATTATCGAAAATTTACGGGTTGTTACATCTTCTCTTTGGAAATTCCATATAAAAACTTGGGATAAGCCTTAATTTATTTCCTTGAAAACATTTATCCTTATATATGATTAATCCCCTTAATTCATATTTTTAAAACAAGGAAAATATAGCCGCTTATCTTACCAACCCCTCATGTCAATTTATAATCCATTATAAAATAGCCATGTATGTTTTCAATGTCAATATAAGGATGCCACACCTCTTCATTATATGGCATACCGCCATTTATTAGAATATGTTCATAATTATAAAATTGCGGCAACTATATGGCCGGCATGGGATGTCATGTCCCCACTTAAAAAAATGATAATAATAAGTTCCGATTCATAAAATCAATAGGTCATAATGCTTGAATCCTTGTTATCGTAACATAGAAATGTATAGGTTGGTGCCCTTATTAAATACAGCCTTTTATACGTAAAATATATGGATGCTGTCATTGACGACATATGACATCAATATTACAAAACCATTGATATATATTGCTTTACACAGCAATTGTATATAAGGGATATCAAAACCATGATATAGCGGCATCATTGCCACAAAATAGTTAAAGTCAAAAATAATACTTGCAGCATCACTGCCTTAAGCTATGGCATCGAAATAGGAAGCATGCGACATCATTGCCTTAGTATAGTTGATATCGAAAATAATGGTATGAGGCATCGTTTAAAACTTAGGTGAAGACTTGTGGCACCAATGTCGTACGTTCTAGATTTTAAAATAAAGAAATAAGGGAGGTCGGAATAGTTCTGGTGTGTTATGAGATCACCATGTCGACATTGATTTGATGCTGAAGATCTTATACTATATGACTTCAACCCAAACAGTTTCATTTCATGCCAACATAGTTGATATCGTATGCATCCATTCATGTGGATGTCGAATTCTATAGTGGTGACATTAATGTCAGCCATTACGTAGGGTTCGGCATTTATATTGTCATCATGGCAATATCATAATTAATATAAAAACAGTTGTATTTCTATTAAAAGTGATTACTTTGCACCAACTCTTAATCCTTGTCGATTTTCTATTGGTTAAAAACCAAAATTTATCAATTTCTTTCCGGAAAAACTGCTGCAAATTATTTTCTTTCCCTAAAACCCATTTCACACCCAACAAATACTATTAATCATTTAATATTTATTTGTAAGATTTTCTAGCTTAATAAATTCTTATAAAATCATAATCACTTGGGAAAAATCCTCAAAAGTCTCTAAAAATCAGGATTCATATATTCTCTAACATATAAAATATTTGGGACCAAAATCATTATTTAATTATTTTTAATAATTAAAACCAAAAATAAATGCAATTTCTCCTTAGGAAATTCATAAAATATTCCTATCAAGTCTGAAAATTATGAAAATAAAAATACATCTCCAAAATTATGTTTTTCACAACATATCCGAATATCAAATCAATTAGAGGTCAAAACTTAGGTTTTTTTCTTAAAACCTATCCTAATAATTCCATAAAAATTCCAATAAATCATTATTCAACTAAACAATGGTATAAACAATCATGGCATAACATATAATCATAAAAAATTCAGAATCAATCATAATCCGAGAATAAAACACATAAATATGATATGGTTTTACTATTATTCACTTTAGATTGGATAAAAAGTTTGAGATCTGATATGGATTTGTTTTCCTAAGCTTTTCCCCTTGATTTGCTTTTTTTTTCCTCTTCTAATCTCCCTAGTAATGGCCGGCCTGACTTGCTTATCTTTTGTTTTTTAGAGTGTAAAATGAGAATGAATAAAAGGGTGCAAACTTAAGGGATAAGGCTTCTTTTTTCCTATTTTTCCCTTCTCATTAATTCTTCTCTGTGGCAAGTTTAAAACAATCTTATTAGTTGATTAGTTATGACCCAACCCAATTAATTATCAAATCCCAATTCCCTTATCACACCACACATAATTCTATTTAAATTTTTTACTTAAATCTCCTTAATAATGTTAGTCAAAATTAAGGATGTTATAGGCTCCCCTTCTTAAATAATTTTGTCCTCAAAATTCAATAAGGACTACACAGAAGCATATCAAGCATGTAAACATATGTAACAACACATAACAACAATACTAGCCTACCCGACTAGCAAAAGGTCTATATACAACTAATATAGAACATACCATCAAAACAATGCAGGATAAGTCTCTTTAATCTTGTCTTCCATCTCCCAAGTACAGTCTTTCTCGTTGTTACTCCACTGGACTTTCACTAATTTGACTATCGTGTTCCTTAATCTCTTCTCATCTCTTGCTACGACACAAACTGGTTGTCTAATGGAAGTCGTATCTAGTTCCACTACTAAATCTTCCAATGCGAATCAGAGTAATAGTAGTCTCTGAATCATGCACATACTTTCTAAGACGAGAAACATGAAACATATTATGGACCCTTGCCAAACTGTTCGAAAACTCTATTCTATAAGCGAGTTTCCCAATCCTCTCTATGATAGGGAATGGACCTACATATCTCAGTGCCAATTTCCCCGACTTTCCAAATCGTACCACACCCTTCATCGATGATACTTTAATAAAAACATGGTCTCCAACCGAGAACTCTAGATCCTTACGTCTTTTATCTGTGTAATTTTTCTACCTAGACTGAGCTTCCCTCATCCTAGCTTAGATTAACTCAATATTCTCTGTGGCTTCCCTCACCATATCTTGACCAAGAACAACTGTCCCCAGTCTCTAACCAATATGCTAGTGATTTGCATGACTTTCCATATAAAGCTTTGAAAGGTGCTATTCTTATACTAGTCTGATAACTATTATTATAGGAAAACTCAACCAAGTGCAATGGTCTTCCCATGACCTACCAAAATCTAGTACACAAGCTCTCAACAAATCTTCAAGTACCTTATTGACTCTCTCTGTCTGCCCATCCGTTTGTGAGTGATAAGAGGTACTCATCTTAAGCTTGGTACCTAATACCTCTTGTAGACTCTTCTAGAATTCACTAGTGAACAAAGTATCCCTGTCACTGACTATACTACTAGGAATCCCATGCAGTCTAACAATATTTCTCATAAACAAGTTAGCTTGCTAAGGTGCCGTTTTGGTTTACTTGATTGGACTGAAGTGTGCATACTTGGTCAGTCTATCCACTATGACCCAAATACTTTCAGTTCCCTTATTCAACCTTGGAAACCCATCAATAAAATCCATAGATGTGGAATCCCATTTCCATACTAGTATATCTAAAGGCTGAAGCATCCACTTGCTTCTGATGCTCGGCTTTCACTTGGTGGCAATTCCAACATTGCTTTACCCACAAGCTTACATCTCTTTTTGTATCTTCCCAAAAGAAACTCCTCTTCATATCCTGATACATCTTAGTTCCTCTAGGATGGATAGTAAACTTCGATCGATGACACTTCCTAAGAACTTCTTTCTTTAGGTCACCAATATCTGGAACACATAATCGTCCTTTCTTTCTTAACCATCCATTTTGGTCAAGACTAAAATCCTTTAAATCATCAATCTCAGTCCCACCTTCAAGCATTCTAATTCTTTCAGCTAGTAATGGATCATCTCTATGCTTAGAAGCAATCCTTTCGATCAATACTGGTTGAACTTTCAAGTAAGATAACAAGGCAGTATTTTGAGTAGAGCTAGCAGTCAATCTCAACTGCACACTACAAGTAGTCAATGTCTTTAAATCCTTTTATTAAGATAACATAGCTAACATCACATTCTAATGTTTCCTAATGTGTGCATCAACAACTTTATTTTCTTTCCTTAACCTATACTCAATACCGAAATCATAAGCCGCTAAAAACTCTGGCCATCTCTGTCTCATATTCAACTCATTCTGAGAGAATAAATACCTCAAAGACTTATGATCCGTAAACAGCTTGATTCTTTCTCTTAAGTGGTAGTATCTCCACACTTTTAAAGCAAAAATTACCGTTTCCAACTCCAAATTATGAGTCGGGTACTTAACTTCATGTGGTCTAAGCTGTCGAGAAGCGTAGGAAATCACTTTACCTCTTTGCATTAAAACAGTTCCTAACCCTATTCCACATGCATTAGTATACTCCACCAAATCCTAATTACCATCTGGTACTACTAACACGGGGGCGTTGGTCAATAAATGTTTTAGTTTCTGGAACGCTTCCTCACCTTTATCGGACCAAACAAACTTTACGTCCTTGGTTAGTTTAGTCAAGGGTGCCGCTATACGAGAGAAACCTTTAATGAATCTCTAGTAATAGCTGGCTAGTCCAAGAAAACTTCTTATTTCAGTCATAGTCTTGGGTCTCTTCCAACTATTAACAGCTTCGATCTTAGTTGGATCAACTGACAACCCTTCTTCTGAAACCACATGACCAAGAAATTTCACTTACAGAAATGACATTTTGAAAACTTCATTTTTGGTTGATGCTGCCTTTACTCTTAAGCACTACTTTAAGATGAATCTCATGATCTATTTCATCCTTAGAATATATCAGACTGTCATCAATGAACACTAACACGAACCTATCCAAGCGCTCTTGGAAAATTCGGTTCATCAAATCCATAAAGAAAGCTGGCACATTAAACAATCTGAATGGCATTACTAACCACTCGTACAAGCCATATCTTGTTCGAAACACCGTCAATGGAATACTACCTTTCTCCACGCTCAATTGATGGAACCCTATCGCCAAATCCAACTGGGAAAATACCTTGGCTTCACTTAACTAATCAAATAAATCATCAATTCTCGACAAAGGATACCGATTATTTATCTTTTCACATTCAGCTTGCGATAATCGATACATATTCTCAACGACCGTTCGGTTTCTTCATGAACACCACAGTCGCTCCCTAAGGCAAACTACTTGGTTTGATAAAACTCTTTCCTTCTAAGTCTACCAGCTGCACCTTTAACCCTTTCATCTCAGGAGGTGTCATTTTGCTAGGCAGTCTACATACGGGTTCAACTCTAGGTACAAGTTCTATTCAAAGCTTAATAGCTCATTTTGGATGTAGTCCTGTAGCAGGCTCAAAAACATCTGCATACTCTCTCACAACAAAAACCTAATTCACTTCTTCTTTACCTCCATTGCACCCAATATAGCACAACCATTCAAACTCGAATTCTCAACTGAGTATATAATTCGATCACTGCTATTAGGATATCTAATGATATTTTCCTATCTTGGAAAATATCCTAGCATCATATTTGTTCAACAAATCCATACCCAGAATAATCCCAAAGCCCACAAAATCAAACGCAAACAAATTGCAGGCGAAAGCATGACCTAACAACTCAATTTCTAAATGGTCACTTCTTATCCCAAGAGTTACACACCTTCATATCGGATACGCAACCCTTAAGGAAGTAACAAGGTACGATGGTTCTAAACTTAACTTATCTACCGAACACTAAGAGATAAATGAATGTGATGCACCAGTATCAAACAGTACTTTAATTGGTATGCTATGAATCAAAAGCATACCTTCCATTATAGACTTTCCTTTCCCAGCAACAGTTGGTCTTGGTGCAGACGGCTCCAAAGCAAAGATTTTTCCTTTGTTAGCTTTGACTGAATCTGGACATTCATTCTTGAAATGCCCTACCTAGTTGCAGTTATAACATGTTACACTCTTCTTTCCCGCAATCGTCTTTCCTGAGGGTTTCTTCCCATCCCTAGAGAGATGCTTATTGGTAAAGTGCCCTTTCTTGTTGCAGCTATGGCAAACAATATCAGCCTTCTTTTTCTTGGAAGCTCCACCTTTTTGGGCTTGCTTTTTCTTAAAGAACTTCCTCTTCTTACTCTGAGAACCCTAAGTCTCCACTAACCTTTCCTTCCTAAAAGTCAAAAGCATTTCCTCATTCCTTATTTCCATCTCCACTACTAAATTACTTGGATCTCGGAGATGTGGCATTGTTGCTCTAGTAATCACCGGGTTCAAACTTCAAATAAACTTCACATTCCTCTTAATCACGACATCTGTATGGTGTATCCATACTTAGATAGCTCATCAAACTTATTGGCATATTCCAACACTGACATTTCTCCTTACTCTAGATTAGCAAACTTCCTAATCAAGGTTGACTTGGCTACCTCAGATAAAAACCTCTTCTCGAATCTCCTTCGAAATTCATCACAAGTCAATTCCTCTTCTGGCACACCTATGGTTACCCCATTCCACTAGTACAAAGCAGCTTCTTGCAACTGCCTTGATGCTAACCTCCTTTTCTGCACATCATTCAAACCCAAGTCATCAATGATTCTCTCGTAATGCAGTAGCCAATTCTCTACTTCAATTGCATCCTCAGTTCCAAGAAAATGGTTTCTTCCAAGACTAGTATAATCCCAGCTCAACTTAGCATAGTTGTTGTCAACATGTGCCATAGGATTAGCTCTTTCCGCAATAGCAACATTACCTCCAGCCAAACCAGCAGCTGCTCCAGCTTGCATCGTGCTGACAAAGAACTAATACATAATCCCCAAATATATTGGTGGGGTTCCATCATTCACGTTAGCATTTGCATTTGGATTAGCATTTGCTTATCAACTAGGATTCCTTCTAGTATTAGGCCGAGCATTTCTATTGGTCATGGTGCTTTTGCCACCTAGATTCACTCTTTCGTTTCTGAAACGACCCAACTTTCTACCACCAGAAAGTTGCATCATCATTAAGAAAGAAAGGGGTGAGAAATAGAAAAGATAGAGAAGAAAGAACTAAACAACATCAGAATCTCACAGCGGAACGAATAAATTATATTAATCACTTAAATATTACATAATATACAACATCAATCAGAGTTACACAGATTATACATCAAATACTAGACAGTTATAAACACCTATCTAGTTAATACAACTCGATACAACTCAAATACAACACAGAGATACCAACACAGCGGAAAACTATATATCTATAACGTTGAAGCCTCCTGCTCCATTGCTCCTCCACAATTCATCAAAGTTAACCTGAATCCCTTGGCTACTCGTAAAAATTTGAGTACCCGAGAGTTTAGGAAAAACAGAAATAAACTCCGGGTCCGACATGGGTCTGGTGTGAGTAACAGGTTTAAGTTGCTTAACTTTAAAAAACCTTTGAAAACAAAAGGTATCACGTAAGACTCCCCACACATAAACATGGGTAAGTTTTTACCTTACGCTAACCAAACATTTGATAGGAAATTCAATGATATTATAATAGGTCTAGGGTTTTCAAGTAAATAAGAAATAGCTGAAATTTTTACATCTATTAAATTCCATCATACTAGCCAACAAGTGGGTAATACAATCAAATCTGAGGGCGCTTATTGGATTTTGGATTCCATACAATGGCAGGGCTACTGGGGTACCGCCCGTCACAGTACGTGGCCTAGATCACCGTACCGAGGATTACTCCCAATCCCCTGCAACACAAGGTCGGAACATCCCTTACTGGATAATTCCCGCACAAGACACCCCAGCAGTTGTTGCAATCAACTGCCCACACAACCGAAATAAAAAGGGACATCTAGACAGGGGAAATCTTGTCCTACTTGGGTGCTACCCACTAACCTTGCTGCACCTCCCCTGTTTTAGCCATTCCCGGTTGATGAGGCTTGAGGCTACGATTACCTTTAGAGAACACATCTCTTAGAATGCTCATCGTCCACTTGACGATGTTCTGAAAGCATTCAATCCATACAAGTTCGTTCCGGGTTCGAACGAAACCGAAGGCATTATCTCGTTACACTCATTTTGGAATCACCCTCAGAGTTAACAACAATAACCCTTGCACTCTGAATCTTCATCTTCTTTTGAGATTCACGTCCTATCGTTAATTTGGATCGATGTGGTTTTTCGAACTTCCAAATCTGGAAACTCGATCCCGGTCTTATCAAAATCCAAATCGTATCTTTTAAGGCCAAGTTGTTTTAAAGTTAAAACAATTCAATTCAATATTATCTATATACTCACAGATAGATAAATCACAATATAACAATGAATAATCACATTATCATCATAAACAAATAATCCATATCATCAACTCAAACAGATAATCAATATTATCATACTTAAAACAAGCATCCATATCACAATAGATATTATTCATCTCATATCTGAGATCACAATCAATCAATGGGATATCAATATCATTCATCCATAAGCAATGATTTATTATTCACAATCTATAATTAATTTAAAATGAATTAAATTAATTACTTCCATCTTTAATTAATTTAAAGTAAATTAAATTAATTACTACATCTATAAATCCTTCTTATACAACCATTAATTAAATAAAGATCAATTTAATTAATCATTCTCTAAATATTCATCTTGATTAAACACCTTTGATTAATCATTCTCTAATTACAATAAGTAATTAGTCTTTTAATTAATTCCACAAATTAATTATTCTAAATCATTTATAGTAATTAACATTCAATTACTTCATTTGTTAATTAAATAAAATTAATTACATTTATCCTTAATTAATTACATTAATTAATCACCTCATTATTAATTATTCCTTAATTAAACAATTCATAATTACATCATTAATTATATTAATTAATGATCTCTAATTTATATTTAAATTAGATTACTTCATTTAAGTTAATTAAGTAATTTAATCTTTAATTAAACACAATTATTAATCACCCTTGATTAATAACACACCAGTAATTAACTACCCTTAATTACTTATTAAATAAATTAATTATTCCATAATTAATTATCTTCACTAATTAATCCTTTGATTAATTACAAAAGTAATTTCCCAAATTACTTCACTTACAAATCATCTTGTATTAATTACATCAAGTAATTATCATCTAATTACATTCCTAAGTAATTATGCTCCATTAATTACACTAAGTAATTACACTTTCAATTTATCAAATGACTATCTTAAATTAATTAAACTAAATTAATTAACTTCAATTAATCATATTATCAAAATTTATTACAATAAGTAATAGATCTCTTAATTACTTTTATCAAGTAATTACACTTAATAATTTACACTAGGTTAGTTAAATTAATTTAATTAATTATCAAACTTAATCACATTAATTTATTATTTAAAGTAATCCTTAGTAAATTATCTTCATTAACTAATAACATTTCTTAATTCACTTCTTAATTAATCTCTAATCATAAATTAATCTAAATTATTAATTTATAAATTAATTACATAAGTCATTCCTTAATTATCTTATTAATTAATTCACTTCAATATCTTAATTATCTCTAAGCTAAATTATTCCTTTATAAATGATTTCATTAACATTTAAGTGTAAAAAAATTTAATTTTGATTTTAAATTTAAATTACATTTTGAATTAAAGATTCAAAATGATCATTCTTTTAAACATTAACCAAATTTAAATATCAACTTATAAACCTATATAAGAAAAGTTCTAACTAAATTACTTAAAAAGCTATTTGATT
The DNA here is from genome assembly GCA_030737815.1 of Allium fistulosum. Classification (NCBI taxonomy): domain Eukaryota; kingdom Viridiplantae; phylum Streptophyta; class Magnoliopsida; order Asparagales; family Amaryllidaceae; genus Allium; species Allium fistulosum. The sequence continues at coordinate 152,977,098 of CM060908.1, read as the reverse complement.
TAAACTTGTTTTAAACATTCAGATTTTAAAATAAAAACTTATTTTAAATTACAGATTTGAATTCAAGAAAACTTGAATCCATATTTAACATTTGATTTAAACTTGATTTACTTGCTTTTAAAACCTTGATTTTTAAATTCTTGATTAAAAATCCAAATTCATTTTAAAATCTTAAGATTCAAAAGTTCCATTTGAATCTATACTTTAACTTTTAATTTTAAAACACAATTTAAATTTTGAACTAAAATTAAAACCTGAAACAGTCAGGTTTGCTACTGCCTAAACAAACTGACTCAAGACAACCAGATTTTTGCTTCGAGTCCTTCGTCCTCCTGCTTCGAGTCACCTACTCGAATGACTCGAGTAAAACCCGAGTTGAAATATCTCTGCACACAAATAAGTTCATTTGAACTTCAACTGCACGGTGCACGTGCACCATGGCTCTGGCCATCTTCGGCCATCCAACAGTACTCCACCTCATCAGCGACCATCCCCAGATGACATCGCGATCACCAAAACCCATCACGACATCTCGAATCGAAATCGAGTTAAATTTCCAAACCTGGAACACAGACTCGCGACCAACCACAAAACCTGTCATCGCTTCGCATCCACTCCTCCGACCACCGGAACACCAGCACCGCCGGCCACCACTTCGTACATGACCAAGCTACTATCTTCCAGAGTTCCAGCGAACTCGATCACTCCTAGGCCTCGTGACAATCAAACATTCCAGCACTGCCCAAAACTAGGTTTAGGCAATCAAAATGGCAACCACGGCCACCACCATACTCAGACCATCCACCGATCATTTTTTCCACACTTCCCAGTCATCCATCTACCTCCAGACAAAATTCCAGCCTCTCCAACCACTAGGATCACCGGAGATTCACAAAAACCCCAAAACGAAGCAACCCAAAAATGCTCTTACAACCCATAACTAAAAATTGTAATTTTAGTTTTAAAAATCAAGTTTTTGTTTAGGGTTTTAGTTTATATGCCTGAACTAAGTAATTATGAAGTTTGAGTTTTACCAAAACTTAAGCTTGTACTGTTCTTTTTATCTTTTCAGAGCAGATTTAAATTTGTTTAGCTTAAATATAATTTTAACACCTCCTTTGAAATCAAACAATCAGGTCTTATTTTGATCCTGAGTCCTAACAATAAGTGTATCAAGAAGTAATGATTTTTAAACTAAAACTGGGCTTGAAAATTTAGAACAGAGATGTTCTACAGGCATTTACAAGCATACATGCATCACACATCCAAAAATACACAGAAATTTTCCCATATATACACACACATACAAACTTATTTCAGATATAAATCAAGCAACCATATTTATATTTGAGTTTTAAAAGTGTTACTCACCTGAAGATAAACAGAGAGCAACTTTGAAACTGTAAATGGCATTTTCATGTTTTTGTTTTGATCCCAGAAAACTTGAAAACTTTGTCTTGCTTTGATTCCTTTAAACTGGAAAGCTTTGATCTTCCTAATCAGCTTGCCTTTGTTTGATGAAGTTATTTAAGTTTGTAAAAAGAAAAGCTTACTATTTTTCTGGTTTGCTATGTTGAACGAATTGAATTAGAAATGAGAAGATGTATATGTAGAAGGAAAAGATTACAGGGAAAGGTGATATCTGGGTTTGCAGGTACAAGTATTATTTTCTTTTATTTGATCAGAGATTTTTTCGTATGGGGCTGAGATGATTTACACAACTTGAATTTGACTTATACCATGCTTGCATTAAATGGAGAAGTACCTTATGTTCCCTACTTACCTTACTTAGCTTATTTTATTTTTAATTTGCTTTGTTTATTAGCCTGCATATTTTATTTACAGCTACATCATTTTGCTTTGCTTATACTTACTTTACTTTGCATTGTTTTAACCTTAGCATTTCAAAACACTACAGGCATATTTATTTGCCTGCATATGTTTTTGTACTTAATGTACATAGAATATAAGTTGTTTATCACTTGTAATGGTTTGTTACTTAACACATGTTATAAAGCTCCAATATGATAACACTTGTTCCTTAAACATTTTCTATTTATTTTAAAACTTAAACTTTCCAAATTATTAATATTGTTTGAAAATAACTCATTATTAAATTAAAATAATTTATAAAAGAAATTATCACTATATAAATAAATTACTTATTTTATCAACTATATTTAAAACAAGAACAAAACAACCTTTGTTAAATTTAAATTTAAGTTAAAATCATTTAAACAAATTTTAACTTCATCTTTAGTATATTTTAAAGCTAATGGTTATTTATTTAATATTAACATTAAATCAAATCAAATTGTAATTACCAAAAATATTAAAATAAGAAAATATGCCTTTATTTATTAACTTTAAAACAAAGCTTATCTATCTACAATGTATACAAATATATATACATTATAAATAGAAACAATTTATTAGCTTTTAAAAGATAAATCACCCATTTAAATATTTATTAAAGAAGATTATTAAATCAATTCGAATCTTATTAACAAATATTATCATATCAATTTAATTTTTAATGTAGATTATTAAATTGATATTGCCAGAAATTCCGGGATGTCACGGTTTCCTACTTCCATATCAAGCTTTCTCATAATTTGCATATGAACCTTAGCAAGATATAGAAGAACGGTCTAAGAGAGAAGGGAGAATACATACTTATAAATAGCAAAATTAAAGTATATTACTATAGTGTTATCCCATACCCCAATCATAATTTCTGATTTAATTTGGAATATGTTTTCAAAATTCTTTTAAGTTTAAAATTCTTTTAAGTTTTACATAGACCTATGCTCTAATACGAAGGTGTAATATCCTCCATTTTGAGGCTCGAAAATAAGTGCTATGGATGCTGCAGTCATCCATAGTATTAATTTCCGGTGACAAAATGTGGCTATGTTGATCATATATATAATCAGAAACACATGAATATGCGATTTTTCAAAATACATTATGTTAATAAATTTTCACATTTCATTTCAAAAATAATATTTCATATTTATTACATAATCCCATTCGATCCCTCATTTATAGAAAATATATATATTATGAAATACTCCAAGAGGACGTATGAAGATGCTCCATTGGTTGATCAAAGTCTAATAATTGACAATTATACCTTTTTCCATTACATCCATTAAGTAAAACGAAAACAACACAATAGATAAAATAAAGCTTCTAAATAGTTACCTTACCTCATACAAGTCTTTGGAAGCTTATTTGTCTAACTGAAATCCTGAAAACCCTTACTTCTGGCCTATTCAAATGAGCACCGGAGAGTTTAGAGGAAAAAACAAAAACTTCAGGTTAGACAAATAGTCTGCTGTGAATAATAATATACCATCTCGAACCAAAATAGATATCTAGTGAGACCACGCCGTCAAGCGGAACAGGTTTTCCTCTCGCTAGTATCTTCTTAAAATATTCAACCATAAATCATGCACATGCATCCACAATGGTTAGAACGGAAAATAACAGGATCATATGCATGCATGCAACATGGGTAAGTCTGACTAATCTTTCAACATAAGATTATGAATTCCTACGGTTTATCCAATCTCCAAAAATGGACCAACTGTCTCAAATCATTGTTTCCCAGGGTTACTAATAGCCTATTAGTTTTCACAGTCTAACTAACAACATATCTACATATACGGTTAGGAAGTATCCAAACACGGTTAGGAGGTATTGGGATGGCCTATCCTTAATTAAGCTTAACCAAATATACCAAAGTCTACAGCTACAGTTAGAAGGTACAATTAATATTCTCCAAATACAGTTATGAGAATCACAAATACTCCAAATAGAGTTAAGAGTTACGTTCAATGCTCCAGATATGATTAGGAGTCTTCCATCAACTTATGTGAGCTTATAGAGCTATGATTTCCTTCATATGCATAAAGATATATTCATTTCACTAAGCCCTATGCACTGGAATCGTGGACCTTTACTAACCAGGGGATAACATCTGAAACATAGGACGCGATCCTACACCAGTCCTACATTAAACTTATTATCTAATTTTAGTCATACCTTTTGATCAATCTAAGGCATCTTAACAAAGTTTGATCTTTCTGATTTTCTGGATGCAATTCTACCCACTCAGAAGTTTAGTCTGACCACACTCACTACTGGGACAACTTAGTTGTTTCTTCTACCCTTAAACCTTTCCCAAAATGTAGTTAGAGGCTATGATAATGTGAGTATGACAATAATACACGTGCAAATGTAACTGATCAAATAATGGCATGAACATATAACATAATCTACCATACTATGTTTAATCACAATTATTGGCATCAAAATATTACCTGAACTTAAGTAATTCTTCTCTTTAGAAATTCCATATAAAAACTTTGGCTAAGCCATAATTTATTTTCTTAAAAACATTTATCCTTATATATAATTAACCCCCTCAATTAATATTTCTAAAATAAGGAAGATATAACCCATTATCTTACCAATCCCTCATGTCAATTTATAATCCATTATAAAATAACCATGTATGTTTTCGGTGTCAATACGAGGACGTTGCATATCTTCATTATAGGGCATATTGCCATTTATTAGAATATGTTCATAATTATAAACTTGCGACATCAATATGGCCGACATAGGATTTCGCATCACTTCTTAAAAAAACATCAATAATAAGTTCTGATTTATAAAATTAATAGGTCATAATGCTAGAATCATGTTATTGTACATAGTATTGCATAGGTTGCTGCCCCTATTAAATATAGCCTTTTATACATAAAATATATGGATGCTGACATTGATGACATACAACATTAATATTACAAAACCATTGATATTGGTTGCTTTACAACAGTGGCTACTATGCCATATATAAGGGATATCAAAACCATAATATAGCGGCATCATTGCCATAAAATAGTTAAAGTCAAAAATAATACTTGCAACATCACTGCCTTAAGCTATGGCACCGAAATAGGAAGCATGCGGCATCACTGCTTCAGTATAGTTGATATCGAAAATAATGGTATGCGGCATCATTTAAAACCTAGATGTAGACTTGCGGCATCAATGTCGTATGTTAAAGATTTCAAAACAAAGAAACAAGGGAGGATAGAATAGTTTTGGTGTACGAGATCACCACGTCGACATTGATTTGATATCGAAGACCTTATACTATATGACTTCAACCTGAACAGATTCATTCCATATCAACATAGTTGATATCGTATGCATCCATTCATGTTGATGTCAAATTCTATAGTGGCGACATTAATGTTGACCATTACCTTGGGTTCGGCATTCATATTGGCATCATGATAATATCGTAATTAATATGAAAACTATTTTATTTCTATTAAAAGCGATTAATTTGCACCAACTCTTAACCCTTTTCAACTTTCTATTGGTTAAAAACAAATTTTATCAATTTCTTTTCAGAAAAACTGCTACAAATTATTTTCTTTCTCCAGAACCCATTTCGCAACCGACAAATAATATTAATCATTTAATATTATTTATAAGCTTTTCCAACTTAATAAATTCATAAAAAATCATAATCACTAGGGAAAATCTCCAAAAATCAGGATTCACATATTCTTTAACACATGAAAATTAGGGACCAAAATCATTATTTAATTATTTTTATAATTAAAACTCGAAATAAATACCCTTTTCTTCATAGAAAATTCATAAAATATTCCTATTAGTTCGGAAAATTATGAAAACAAAAACCCATCTCCAATATTATGTTTTTCACAACGTATCTGAAAATCAAATCAATTGGAGGTCAAAAACTTAGGGTTTGTTATTAAAACCTATCATAAAAATTCTATAAAAATTCCAATTAAATCTTTATTTAACCAAACAATGGTATAAACATCCATGGCATAATATATAATCATCAAAAATTCAGAATCAATCACAATTTGAGAATAAAATACATAAATATGAGATGGTTTACTGTTATTCACCTTAGATTGGATAAAAAGTTTGAGATTTGATATAGATTTGTTTCCTAAGTTTTTTCCCTTGATTTGCTTTAGTTTTCCTCTTCTAATCTCCCTAGTAATGGCTGTCCTTGACTTACTTATCTTTTTTTTAGAGTGTAAAATGAGAATGAATGAAAGGGTGAGAACTTAAGGGATAAGGCTCTTTTCCTATTTTTCTCTTCTCATTTATTCTTCTCTATGGCAAATTTAAAATAATCTTATTAGTTGATTAGTTAAAGCCTAACCCAATTAATTATCAAATCTCAATCCCCTTATTACATCACATATTATTCTATTTAATTTATTTACTTAAACCTTCTAAATAATGTTAACCAAATTAGGGATGTTACACTAATCCTTGTGGAGGAGGTCGAATTCGGCTTGATAGAAGAGATCTGCATGGAAATCCTATATAATTATGCGTATCTTCCTTAACAGTTTTTGATTGTATACCTTATTATTGTTGTGATTTACACGTAACACGGTTATTTCTTACTTATATTCTACACCCTAGGCATTATCTATTATATTGAAATATGTACTTAATAGATGGTTGACTTTTTTGAGGGGAAAACCAATCCGGTGATTTGGTTGGTCTCAAAAGGTGTTGTTATATTCACATATATTTCTTAAGTTTCTCACACTAGATTTTTCTCAGACTCGTGTATTTATATTTCTCTTATTTCCATGAGTCCACTTTAGAGTAGCTTGAGAAAGGCAGGTTTTCGTTGATGTTCTTTGGAGCTACTAGAGACGAGCTTGATGCCTCCATTCACCTACCGTAGTATTCTTATTTCCGCTGCATTATTATATTGTATATATCAGCATATATATCAGCGTATACGAGGATATGTTGTTATAACTATCCGGATTGATGATAGTACTTATGAATGTAACTCTGAAATGTTATGTACCTTAATGTGACAGTTTGTACTATCTTTTGATATTATATGTTATCATTTCATTGTGAGATCTTGATGTTGTGTTCTCCTCTTTCTTATTCTATTTCCTTTTCTTTTCTTTTACCCTAACAATTCGTTTTTACAACATTTGAGTGCTCAATACGTGAATATTGTGGATGTATTAGTGTTGACATTTAGAGATCGAAAAGGCGAGTCATTACAACTGAGAGATGAATTCTCTCTTGAAAAGTGTTTCACTTCCAATACTTCCACTTAACCTAATTATAGCCACTCGATGGACATCGTGTCATGATTTGACTATAATCAAAGTGGCGCTTTCATATTGAAGATCAACAGTATTCCCAAGCCGAGATAACTGTGCAAATTAGTCACATCGATATTTTCTATTTGGCCTTAGTTATTTTAACCAACTGAAAACTATCGAGTAAGTGATTCCGTATTTATCCAATAACTACCAGTACGTAACCCCTTACTGCCCCCCAGCACTCATGAGTAATACATTGTCCAATTTTTAGAGAGCGTTACATACTCTATTCTTAACGGACGCATCGATATCCAGTCTCAATGTATCTTGACTATGAATATTTAAAATTATGATCTATTATATAGTGACATAATTATTTGTAATTACTATAACAAACACACCATTTATGGATTTTCCATCAAATATATTTTAATTAAATATTTTATTTATTTATAACACATTATAAAAAATATATAACAAAAAGAAACATCTTTTATTACGAGAAAAAATTGACTACAGAGCTAATAATTTATAACAAATTATAGAATTTCCTCTAAGGCATATCCCTAACTTTATCAGTAAGAGTATTAGGAAAAAGGTGATTATCTAGTCTTTTTCGTAATAAGTATCCACTTTCCATCACTTTCGCATGTCGCACTTCACTTAAACATGCAACCACACTTCTTACTTCTCACCTTATCCACTTAATTTTATCGAGTTTTAGTAACATAATTATTTGCTCGGTGGCTACAAAACTTGCCACTTTTTTGCAAATTAGTACAATATATGATCCTTTCCCACCTTCATTTAAATTTCTAAGTCGTGTTCTTCTTATCATAATAATACATAGTCGTGAAAGGATTTCTTCTGCGTACCCTCCTGTGACTATGTAGAAACAAAAAGAAGAAAAAAAACGAATAGTAGCCAGTACTTGCACTTCTTTAACTTCATCATCGCAACCACTTTATAGAGTTAACGCTCAGCTTCACTCATCATTTATGCAAATTCAAATTGGCATCTTAATAAGGATAATCTATCATGATCTGAAGGGATCAAATTCTATATTTTGAAGGATTAAAAGATAATGGGGGAATCGAAGAGAAGGTTAACAAAGTAATTGTGCTTTATTTCTTTAAAATGGGGCTGAAAACTTATGTACCTCTTGTAACATTTTTTCTATAAAAAGACCCCTAAGTAATAGAAAGTGGAGCCCTAATAATACCTTTTTATTTTTCCTTACTCATAAAATATGATTTTAATTTTATTTTCCCTCTAGATATTGATTTTCAACCTTACGGCTTGTAATGAAAATGATATATGCCTTATATTTCTTCTAATCCCCTTCTTTGTTCCAAGTCTACCCTTGCTTATTTTCTACAGCATTACTCATTTTTACCTTTACTCTCCTTTTTTTATTTCTTATTTGTTCGATTGTAGTTGGTAAAAGAACTGAAAGTTGTTCGGTTGTTTGATTTTGATTTTATGTTATTATATCTTGTTTTCTAATGTGTGGGTTAGTGTTTTGAATGTCGATATAATTTATTTTTAACCTTATGAGCTATACGTGATAGTGTTTCTAAGTTCTAACCATATTGCTGTCATCCATGGTTGCTTCTATCAACATAGGTTTTCTCCACATTGTTTCTTCTTTTTTCGAATGTGATTTTTAGTATACTTAATTAATTCAAATGAAATATTGCGGATATAAACATTAATCATTTACCTTAATAAAGGTAAATTAGTGATACTATTTTCCTAATTTTTAGCGGGGTGTGTGACGTAATATACGAGGTTTAGTAAAATTCAGCAAAGTGGAAATTAAATATGCATCCTTGTTTCGAACTAAATCCACTTATTCTCCCTATCAAAATAGGTTTCACAAACATGTTTGTAATTATTTTTAATGAAAATTTACATTTTTCATTGCAAACATTTACACATTTTCCAGCAAATATTTGAATTAAAAATTAAAATTATATGCACCAAAATATGCAAATAGTTATGGAACAAAATGCAAATATTTACGCTGAAAATTTTAAATTTTCCCTTAAAATAATTACCAAATTGTTTTATCAAACTCATTCTTAAAGTGAATGGATGTATATTTTGAAAGTTTAGAAGGGTGTTTGATAGAACTGTCCATGAGCAAATAAAAAGTGGGTTGCTAAGAGTATCGCACTTTACTCTTACTAATACCATGATAATTCTAATAAAAATGATATACCTACAAATACAATCTCTTCTATTATTTCACTCGATTGAAAACCACCATTCAGTAGCAAATAACCATATGGATTAATTATTGATAATTAAAAAATCATCATACGGTGATTTACAACCATATGTTTTCATCGAGTTTTCATCGTAGATGACAAAAACCCACTGATTGGCAATAAATTGTCGCCAATGTCTAATATGGTAGTCCCTGCAATTTTGATATTAAGAAGTAGAACATCAAATTCGGGTGGCGTTATTTAGAAAATGGTACTAAAAAGAAGAAACTAGTGTGCTTGTAGCACACGATAAAACAATACTAAATTTGCGATACTATATTAAAATTTGCCATTTTTGTGTGGTAAGATTTCCAGTTTTGTTTTTAAAATTGAGGCTGCGTTCGTTTGATACACGAAAGGGGCACGAAAAATGGACATTTGAAAGTGGACAAAAAGAAAATGTTTAACGGAAGAATAATGCGTTCTTGTGAAAGAAACATTTGAAAGGCGTATTTTGATTGTTTTGTTATGAATAATTATTTTCATTTTTCTTTTATTTTATTTTATTTGAATTATTTTTAAATAATATAGTTAAATTAATTTATATTATTCATAAATTATGAAATGCTAGAAAATGTAAAATTACAAAAGACAAATTTTTATTAGATACTAGTAGTTCAAAATACAAATATAATAATACACCTTTCTCCTAAATTTTCTTACTAGATATATCACAAGCCACCTAAGCTCCTCGAGCTTACCCATCAGACAACAGACAGATATGTACTCTCACTACACCATAAACGATATTTTCCTCGAGCTTACTATTTTCATAAAATCATGTCAACTTCGTTTTCTGAAATTTCTACATTGTCAAAATTGCAGTAGATGCAAAAGGATTGAGTCATTACATCTGACTAAGATGATTTATGATCTAATGCAATATAAGATACATGGATAACTCAATAGGTATGCTAATTCTAAAAGTATAATTAGAGGGCCCTGAGGTAGGACTGGGACCAATCTATCATTGAATTAAATTTCTAAGTCATTTATACTACATGGGAAGAATTTAATAAAAAGGGTACTATTACCAACTATGCACATCCATTACGTGCCTGAAAAGAAGTAAATAACTTATATGATACAAACTCCTATAAGAAAAATAGTGCAAAATAATAATTCTTTTTGTATGTAAAAAAGAATGAATGGTATACTTTTCTATGAGTTTATTCTTAATCAAAAGTATTGTATCCACAATCACATTTTGAGCATATCAAATTAGTCATGGTACATGAATTCATGATTGTATAAATACTCATAAATGACTCCTTATATATAATGTGAGACAACACTTAAACATACATATACTACCTTCATCTAATCCAGTTGTTCTCATATTTATGCTTATACATTATTACAAAATGCAATCTAATTTAAGGAAAAAAATTACCAATCAATACCACATCTAATTTTCCAACTTGTGGACACCCTTCACCAGCACTTCCATCTTACCCATCATCTTCCTATACTTTACTTATCATCTAGCTTACTCATTCTCAATTCTACTAAGCAAAAAAGAACTAAAATATTTTTTATATATAAAATAATAATATTTGATGTATTCGTTATTTATTAGTGTTTTTTTGCAGTAGATTAAAGATAGAAATAAAACTGCATCTCAACTATTACCGGCCCTATTTACAAATATAAGATAACAGTCAACATGCTGTTAGCAATCCAGTCAAGCCAATGGTAGCTAATTAAGAAATTGGTTTGATTTCTATGCCCATTGTTATTGATTCTTCTTCAGTGATTACTTAGTTTGTACCAAAGAACTACATAGGCTTATTTGTTGTGTATGGCAGATATACCAACCCAAATTTGTATCGACTTAACAACACTTAAAATTACCTAAGACGCTAAGCTGATCAGTAATTGTAATTCTAATAAGATAACAACCGTCATGATGGACAAAATTTTCTTCAAAACATTACACATTGAGTGAAAATGTATGAGTAGCAAAGCATACATATCAATATGGCTCATTTAAAATAGTATAACAAATCGGTCTATAATGGAATATAAATTACAGAAAAATTGCAGAATATTAAAAAAATACCTAAAAGTGGTCGAAGTTCGGTATCTAAGGGGTAGTGCTTGAGGAACCGGAGCAGGGTAAATCAGTTAAGTGGAGGAATCAGAGCTCAGTCAGTTGACCCTAGTCTACAAAATTGGTCGATTGTTAACTGCGATGCCCATTCCTTTGGATGCTGCGATGCGGTGTAGTAGCTGAAATTTGCAACAATATAAGTGAAAGGTGTTTGAGAAATATAACTGGATAAGTTTATATGTGATTATAATGTAGTGTACTATTATTTATTTATTTAAAGAAATTAATTAATTGAAGAATAATTAAATATTTGACTTTAAAAATCATTTAATAGTTAATATATATTCCGGAAAATAAGATTTCGAGTATTGAAAAGCTTTCGAGTAAAGCAATGGCAGTTGCAGAGGAGACGGAAAAAGCAAAGATGCAACAAAAGCTCACTTAAAATCAGCTAAAATTAGGTCCACAGGCGAACTTCCTAGTTGTTGCTGCAAGGATATAATATTTGTATGTGTAGATGGAAGAAAATGTGAAAATACAACCCTCAATGTCAACAGAGTGCATTTTCTGACCCTAGGTAGTGGGTACAAAAATAGACGAATGTAAACAACATCATGATAGTTTTTTTCCTCATTTAATAAATACCAAATATATACTAAGGTTATAATTTCCCAACAGTTGCATGTACAGATGACTATATAAACTTCGGGACTTTATAATTGCAAATAACAACAGTACTTAAAACTAATTATTCTTCAATCACCCTTTAAAGTCATATCGGGTGTAGACTGACATACATAGAATAGTGCGCTTAGTAGATATTTCAAGCGAAAATTGCTCTAGCAAGCCAATCCAAAGCAGGATAAGCAAAATACAGCACCAAGAAAGAAGGCATAGCCATCAGTAAGTTACAAGTACGCACAAAACCAAAATGACTGCACTAGCAGGAACAATATAGACGAGTATGAGGGGACCACAAGTGGGAAATTTTAGGTCAACTGAAACATGAAAATTAATAACTTCTTCACTGTAGAAAAACTCTCTCCAAAACCCAAGAACTAGTGCCAATACTCAACTAATCTACACTGCTATCAGAATGATCCATACCTAATTGTACATACCTAATTGCACAAAACCAAAAACATGAAAAAAGAAGTCATGAATTAACAACATCATACTAGATATCAAATTGTACATACCTAATTGTAATTGTAAGTGGTAGGCAGGTCGCTGTAGTAGTTTCTGGGGAGGTGATTTGGCGATTTGTTTCGTCTGGATATGGAAGATTGTGTTGTAGATGGTAGGTAGGTCGCCGTAGTAGTTTCTGGGAAGGCTGGAAATAAAAAAAGGAGGGAGGGTGTGCGTTTTGGGGAAAATTTTCCGACAAAAAGGGGCATAGATTTTGATACGGCTATAAGCCGTATCAAATGTTAATACGGCTATAAGCCGTATCAAATGTTAATACGGCTATAAGCCGTATCAAATGTTAATACGGCTTACAGCCGTATTAAATAATATAGATACGGCTATAAGCCGTATTAAAATTTGATACGGCTTATAGCCGTATCAAATGTGCCGCCTAAGGTTGCGCCAAAATCCTATCTGTGGTGTAGTGTCTCCCTCTCTGTAGTTCAAAATGTACGTAATTTCCCATTTGAAAAAAGAGAGAATTAGTCTAAAGAAAAAACTTGAGACCAATTTTAGTCTAAGTGACACAAGTTTTAAAATTTAGTTTGACGGACAACAAAAGGATACATTCATATAACATTATACATATATAATGCTATATTCGTATGGCATTGGACATATCCCCAAAATAAACAAAAATGTTTTATTGTGATTTGTAGTTTTCATTTGGTTATGTTGTTTATTGTCCCTGTATATTTAGCTGCTTATAAAGCATGTGTAATCTATACTCATAATTTTGTAATGTGCATTTTATGCCATGTAATGTATTTCTATCTTTCATCTTCTTATTTTCTTAGTTCATTTAGGATCGGATGGAAACTAGTGTTTCAGACAAAGTAATCATTTTTTTGTTGGAGAACAAATATTACTTCGAAATATTAAGTAGCATCAGCAAAAAAATAATATGATGTTGGCCTTAAATTCTAACGGAGACACTTTCTCGCAAATAATATGAACCAGGTTTATAAATAGACTAAGTTTATTTTAATGCTACAATTAGTTAACACTGTACCTAGAGATGACAATAAATGTGATCAATGATGTGGGGCTAGGGTCAAAGCATATAACTGCATAAATGAAGTTATAGTAAGATCAACAAGTTAAACTGATAATGTGGGGTAGTAAATTGTTTTTCAAAATGAATATGATATTAAAAGTTGGTACTAGCTACTTTTTTAAATAAATGTTTAAATAATACACATGTACCTGGTGTATACATGTGTAATGCTTCTTATGTGTAATGCCATATGAATATAGCATTATTATATGTAATGTCATATGAATGTATCATTCTGTTGTCATTTAGACTAAATTTTAAAAGCTGTGTCCTTCAAACTAAAATTGTCTCGGATTTTTCCTTTGGACTAATTCTCTCTTTAAAAAATGGGTCAGCCACCAACTGCACAACCATACATATAATAATGTCTATGTCATCTTCACGTCAAGCGAAGAAGCTCCTCTCGATCGGCACCTACGAGGAGCGGAAGAAGACGTAGGCCGATGCAAATGTGAAGAAGCTCGGGGAGTGCAAGTGCTGATCTCAGTACGTAGCATCGCTCATGAGAAAGTTGGCATACATCTAAGTGTCGAACTGGACATCAGCAGGGTGATCCTCCGAAACTGCGTACTTGTAGGAGAAAGTTTCGATGCAGCCTTCGAATATCATATTCAATTCCCTGAATTTCGGAGTTGAGCAAACTTTGAATTTTTCGTACTTTTTAACAGCTGCATCGCACCACTCATCATCTCCTCTAATTGCATCCTTCTCCGCATTATAGAATACTCCTTCAATCTGTAGCAACCGGTTTCAAGGGTTCCCAGTCGCGTTTTAGGTTGTCGAACTTGTTTTTTATCCAACTTGCATTGTAATTGATGCCGTGTTGAAGGCGTTGGTGATTACGTTATACTCGTAGCCAATTCGATCTTTGCGAGATCCCACGTTGGTAAAGCAAATATCGATAAAGGCTAATGTCTGTTCCTCAGTCTAGCCTACAATGTGATGGGTGGACGAATCGGAAGGTTCATAAGTCGACATTTTAAATGAAAAACAATAAATCGGGAATAATATAGAAGATGAATATTAGTATGAAAAACGTAAATTTAACGAAATTTATCTCAAAAAATTAACATAAAAACGACAAACAATGCTTGAACTTTGGGACTGAGGGAGAAGAAATGTGCTTTGGTAAAAGAAAAAAGGAGGAGAAGGAAATATAAAGAAGAGAAAGTGGCGACTGTTGGGATAAGACGGTAGCGTCTGATGGTCGGATGTCACTCGTTCAACCAAACGGAGCAAATACATAAACCTTATGCTTGTCGCGTCGCGCATCGGACCCCATGCCAACTTAAACTGACCATTTTTTGCCTTAACCATGCATGAATTTCAACGCGGTTCCTTTTCCTTTCTCACCAAAAACAACACAAAACTAGGAATCAGGAACTATTGTCTCGGATTCTCCGGTACGTGTCGTTCCCCCCGTTATCTCACATTTTACTCAATTTTGATCCCTAATCTTATTTTCTTTTCTGTATATTTCTTTTTAATGCGACAACAATGAAAGCCAATGGTCAGCTGATCAATGTCTATCCTGAAGAGCTTAATTTTGAATGTATGTTTATCAACGATTTTCAGTTTCTACATAAAAATGTGATTTTTACCCAGGAAGCATTGAGTTATAGCAAATTGTTCTTTATTTTTATTTTTATCCTTTTATGAACAGTTGAGCTGGAAAAGCCTTCTTATTGTAATTTAAAAGTGGTTAACAACACTGAACACCATGTTGCCTTCAAGGTATTTGATTTTTTGCTTCTTATGATTCTTTATTTATATTTATTTTCACGTAATTTTAGGAATTCTTGCATTCTTTATTTGATTTAGGTCAAAGAGAAAAGACATTACGATTAAGGTTGATGAAAAGTTGACATTTTGTTAGAAAAGATTCAATGATTTAAAGAACTTGATTTATTATTTCTAGCAGTATTTTCAAAAGATTATTAATTAAGTTCAGTGAAAATGGAATTTTGTTACATCATTAAACCGTGCTTACAAGAATACAACTTTAGTTGGATCTATTCATCACACCCAAAATTTTCACAGAACAACATTCGACATTTTTTGCTCTACATACACTACAGAATTGTTCACACACTTAATTCTCTACCATCAGCAATTTTTTGAGTTTAATTAAGCATATGAACAATTCTAAGGAACAATTATAAGGTAATAGTTTAAATCTATTGTGCGCTTCCTTAGCATCCTAGTAGTGCTAATGCTACCTTTATTCCCTGCGGGCTACCACGATGCGGTGAGTGAATTCAACTTTTTTTCCAGTAAAAGAAAAGGGACAAAAACTTGTGAAAGGTTTGCCGCTTCTCCAGATTCTGCTCCAAAATCATAATCTTCTTTTAATTGTAACCTTAAGTCATAATCTTCTTCTTTAATTTCGTCACTAGGTTACAAGAAATTTATTTTCTATTTTTTGATATTTAACTATGGTTTTATGGTTTCAGACGATAGAAGACAACACAAACATTACACACTGTGTTTTGTTGTTGATAAATATGGGTATTTTGGTCTTAATATTTTTATAAACAATAATCGTGTATATACAGTAAATCTTGGTGTATGAACTACAACTTTTTTATTCAAGAGTAGTTTTTACTAACAATTAATTGTTATTCTTGACTTTTCAGGTTAAGACTACTTCTCCAAAGAAGTATTTTGTGCGGCCTAACACAAGTGTGGTACAACCTTGGGACTCATGCACAATCACAGGTTCTTGCTATAAAACATATGTAGAATTTAGAATGTACTAATTTTGTATGTTACTTATCTATTTTTTCATTGAATGTTTATAGTCACACTTCAAGCACAAAAGGAGTATCCTCCCGATATGCAATGCAAGGACAAGTTTCTCCTTCAAAGCACAAAAGTGCCTCCAAGCACGGATATAGATGAAATCCCTCCAGATACTGTGAGATTTCTTCTTAACATCGGTTAATTGGTGTTAATGGAATTCAATCTCAAAACCTCTAGATAGACAATTTGGAGAAATGTCGGTCTCATAAAGGACATCTAGATACTATTAGCTTTTTTAAATGGTTACAGTAAAAGAGGATTTTTATTGTGCTAGATAGAGTTTGAATCATACAATCTATAGTTTTACCACTATGCTAGTGGTCCTCGGCTAAAATAAAGATCTTTGTTTACAACAATTTATTAAATTACTCATCTGGTTTGAACATTGAAAAATCAATAAAAGATGTAAATTTCTGAGTACGATAACAGCAACAAATATTTCTGTTAATAGCCCAAAATGTGCACGCTTTATGGTATATTCCTGCAGAAGTTTACGAACAATGCATGATTTACCAGTGTTCAAAAGATGAAATAAAAAACAATGGTAAATTAGGAGGCCAGACTAAGTAGTGGGAAACTTTTGGACCCAAACTAAAAATTCAAGAAAATATAGAATCTAAACTACAGTTGACCCATTTCATAATTTATATGTATTCATTTATTCGACATATTGTCGTATCTTTAGTTTACAAAAGATGGGGATAAGGTAGTCGAGGAATGCAAACTTAGAGTTGTGTACAAGACTCCTTCACAAAATAGTCAAGGAAATTCTGAAGCAGATTCAGGTCTTCGGAGAAGAAATACTGATATGTCGGTGAGCGTTGGTTCAGTTGAATGTGGTAGGTTATCTTTTGTATGCATTTGATTTTGACACTCATTTATTTCTTGTTATGATTGCAGATGCTAAATAACTCGGGCACAGAAGAGGTATTCTCCATGTTGTGCTTACCTTTTTATTCATTATGTTCTTGCACACTGAATATACGACTGTTGAATTCATAAGCAAAATTCAACTTTGCATGGATATAATAGTCCTAAGGTTTGGAAGATCCTTTGTGTATTGTCGAGTGGTATCTGAAACATGGAATTGGATCATACTGCTCTGGTATTTTACCATAGCTGGGAAATACTCATTTGTGTGAACCAAACACCACATGATATATAATGGTAAATCTCATGCATTTTAAGTATCATGCGGAGGTGATCCACACACATGGGTAAAATATTTAGCTATCTGATGATAGTCAAATATTTTGCGCTATGTGGTAAAATACCACCACAACATGGTACTTGAAATGCACTAGTTTGACCATTGTGTACCATGCCACACAAATTGGTGTTTCTATGCTTTGTTAAAATAACATAGCAGGTGATCCCACTTTTCTCAAGTATAAATAATATTAAGCTACCTAATAATAGTCAAATATTTTGATACTCTAAGTTTAGGTCATGGATTAGCATTTACTTGTCGCATATAGGCTTACAGTATGATATATATACTAATTATGCTACTAGGATTAGCTTGGTATAACTTGGTTATTCGCTGCAAGTTGTGTTGGTTGACTGTTTGATATTGCTATGCATCTTGTTCTACGATGTTCATTCCTTTAATCAGCTCTCTCAGTATGAGTGTCAGCACATTTTACTTGATTTTTTGAACTTGGATAAACCGCTTTTTCTTCTATTTCATGTACCAATGCAGTTTGTTTATTTTATTTTATTTTTTATTTGGGAGAAATTGATTAAATTCTATTGTCAAGTGTACTAAGTCATTCATTAGTTAACAAAATACAGAAATAAAGTAAGCTCCTACTATTCATATGTATAATTTATGCATATGATATCTCATGTCCCCATTAACAATGTACTTGTGTGCCAGATATTATCTGATTCATTGATTTGAGCATGACCAATAGCAATCAATGGATCGGATGTATTGAGCACATGAGAACAGAGAAATTTAGGAAAAGAAGATCTGCATCCTAATCTATGAGCTAGATAAACTTTGATCTTGGGGTTGAACTTTTGGGGTTATCATTATCAGGCTCAAGCTGCACAAAAGTTGAAAGAAGAGAGAGATTCAACCATTCAACAAAATAGACAGCTGCAGCGGGAGCTGGTATGCAAATGTTGCAACTTTGCCAATATGATGATGATAATGATATAATTCTTCTTTTCATCCCCAAGTCCGATTATATTTTTGATGCTTATGATTCTTGAAAACAATACGTTTTAAAATATTTCAGGAAATACTAAAGAGGCGCAAAAGTCGCAATGAGAATTCAGGCTTTTCGCTGACTTTTACTGCTTCTGCTGGAGTCATTGGGTTAATGGTTGGTTTCATACTAAATTTTGCACTGTCTTCACCATCAACTGCTTCTTGATCACTGAAGAATCATTACACTGAAGAAGCATGATATTGGTGTATTTTCTTCAATATAGTAGTCACATTGGCATTTTTGTGAAATAGCCGATTTATTTTCAAATGTTATTGTTTGATTGATAGCTGGTATAACAAAATTGGTGTTGATTTATACATGTCTTTCGGCCTTGGAATTTATTATTATTTTAGTTTGCCTTTGGAAATTTGGAACAAACTTAGAGGCATTTCAAAACACAATAATTTGTGTCAGAACATTTTGAAAGTGCGCCAATGCAATCTAATAAAAATATATGTGTAGTTAAGCTCTCAAAAAGCTCTAATAAAAATTGCTGAATCATAGCAAGCATAACAAAATCAAACCTATATATTTTTAGAATAGGATTTATATTTGTTTATATTTTTGAAAAAAATGAGCTAAATTGATTAAAAAACCTTCAACTTTGACGCTTTGAGACACCTTTTTTGAACCATAAAGCAAATGACAAAATTGCTGACATACTTATTAATCTAAACAATTAACATTGAGCAAGTAATAAAAGTGCGAAACGGTTAGAATCGGAAAATTACCATATCAAATGATGAAATTGTAATAGACCATATAACAAATGCAACAGAATTACAGGCAAACAAGTTTCACAGATGAGCCGTGTTTTATTATTCTATACTCAAAACTTAGAACATAACTGAAATTGACTGTAAATTTGTTCATTCATAGATCCATGGATGAACACTGCTCTGCCAGTTAGAAGTGCCCTCTGGGAACCATAGTGCAATTTCCTTCTTCCCACTCTCCACTGCATCACTTCCATGAATAATGTTCCTGAACATCATAAGTTACAAACTGTAAGTTTATTTTATTATATTTTTCAAAAGAAAACAAAAACAAAAACAAAAAACAAAACAGATAAAAAGATAGGAAAAGAAAGCAAAGTTGGGCTGAAAGGACTCTATTGTAATCAAAAACAGATATAGATGCGGATGAAGAGAGTTTGTTTGCTTTCTATTAAAAGAAATTGTTTAATGCCGAATAGAATCATTACGTATTTGTTGCAGTAAGTTTTTTTTAAACATTTATAACTACAAAATATTAAGCATTAAGCATTTTTCTATGCTTATTGGAGTACTAGATGCTTATCTCTACTATCAATATAGGTAACCATGTGAAAATGCCAAAATTACTCTTTACGGTTTCTACAAGTCTGCCTACTTTACAATATTACAACTTTTAACGGAATTTTCAGCCTTCCAATAAGCTACTTGTGTCATACTTGATTATTATTTAATTTGTAATATGATATAAGCATGTAGATTAGAATGACATACAGTAAATTATGTAAATTCATGCACACTGTTAAAAAAACAAAAAAAAAACAATAAACAATTAATATAAAATTGTGATTGTAAAAATACACGCTTAAAACTGATGAACTTTCAATAATAAGGCATCTTTTTCAATACCATCACAGCCTAAAAATCCTAAAGCAGCTGAGTATAAAACCATTTGATGTGAATAAACAAAGGTAAAAGTTTCACCTGCCCATAATTATGGCGTAATCACCACGAATGGTACCAGGGGCAGATTCAGCTGGATTGGTGGCACCGATGATTTTACGACCTGTCAAAACAACGTTCTTCCCTTCCCAAACCATAGCAACAACCGGGCCAGAGATGATGTACTCGACTAGTTTGCCAAAGAAGGGCTTTTCAGATAGATCCTCATAGTGCTTCTCAGCAAATGATCGCTCCACGGTCATAAGTTTCATTGCTGATATAATCAACAAATAATAAAATTGTATATCAATGTACTTTGTGACATATGTCTTAACACATGTAGAACATGTAAACAAAGTAGTTTTGAGTGAACAGTGAAAATAGAAGTATTCGGTAGATAAGTTGACAGTTGTGATAAAATTTAGTCGTAAAATTTGAAATAAGCCATAAGCTAACTTGTTTAATACTTTTAAATCAGAAAATTATGTTGTCAAATACATAAAATTGTAAAAGCAACTAGTAAGCTTACATTTGATGCCAAACACCCTCTTGGCGTCTCCTATTGATAATATTAATAATAAATATATGTCCCACATCAGGGAATAAATATAATATAAAGTTTGATAGTTGCCCTCGCCAAAATGAAGGGAATCATACTTGACATCTGCCCCTCATTCAAACAATCAGTGACACTTGTATCCCCTTTTTAAAATCAAAAGTTCCATAAATACAAAAATCTATAGGTTGTGAGTGCAATGCTGAGTAAAATATCCGGTTATCTGTAAAGTCTCAATAATTGTTTCATCAACTAAAACCCTATCAGAACTAAAAATTGAACAGCATCAGATCAGATAATAGAATCAAATCAGAAGGATAGGGTTTTTATTCCACCAGTTTAAATATTATTTCATAATAATGTTATACTTAATCCAAAATATACTGAAAATCCCCATGAAGTACACTATGTTATAGTAGGTTACCATCTACATGAGAGACACAACATCTTGAATACCAACAATAACGTGGTAAGTGGTTCAGGAATACTTCGAGCTTAATTTACTAGATTCTAGAAACTAGGACTTATTAAGTAAAATAGTAGATTAACTTATTAAAGTCATCTCTAAGCCATACTGCTTCAACAATAAATCCAAAGTTTCATCGAAGTTCACTGATTTATTTTGTAGACTGTAATATTCTGTCAAATTATCTGTAATCACAACACGCGAGACCAGAGTCATATCATCAAACAACAATAACGGGTAAACTACAGTAAGCAAAACAAAAACCGAAAATCTCTTTGTGTTTCAATTATAAGAAAAAAAACATCTAACTTCAATGAAAAAACTAATTCGATAACTACAGCCAAACGTTACCATCCTATACAAAAAAAAAATCTATAGAAAATATTAATATTTGTTAATCCCGCAAAATCACAAAAACTATATTAAAAAAAAATGGATACCTTTCAAATAAAAACCCTTCTTCTCAAACCGGCTAATGATCTCCCCTACCTGTGTAAACAAAAAATATAGTAACAACAAAGGAGAAAATTAAAAGAAACTGAATCCAGCAAACTACATAAAACTGACTATAAAACAAAGAAATAACTTACTAGTCCTCTTTGAACGCCATCGGGCTTGATCATGATGAAGGTTTGCTCCATTTTTTCTGAAGTGGAATTTATTTCCTGAGGTGTAGATTTTAGACTAAATCAAAAAAACTGATCTTGGATCGGAAGATAAATCGTAACACGTGAAAAGGTGAGTGAACAGTCCATTTTTGGTTCATGTTTCCAGGCCTGTTGGCCCAAAACGTTCCTGACAGGCCAAGGTCCTTCAATACACGCGCCCACTAGATTGTTTCGGCCCATTTAAGGGAATACCTCTGAACTCAAAGGATTTACGTAGGAATGAAATGTGCAATGCTGAAAATGGATGATAATTAGAACCAAGAACCATATCCGAACCTGCAATTTCGATGGTCATAGATTTAGCATGTAAACAATCCAAAATACTCATGTAGAATTAGTTTAGTACACAAAATTTTATTCAGGTTTCGTACAAAATACATAACATACCTATTTTATTTTTCAATATACATATTTATATTTTATTGGAGTTTCATTCCAAAATACATGAAATTGTTCTTGAAATGTTTTATAGATGCTCTACATCAATTGTATTTTAGGTTCGTCTTTAGCCCGAGACGATTGTTGTTAACTGAATAGGGAAAAAAAAACTCCAGACTTGTGCAGCATGAGTGATACTTTGAGTTATGATCGTCGGCATTTTATATTTGACTCGGATTGAGGGGTTTAAATAAGTTTATATTTAATATCGATTAGGTTGGATTAAAATAAAGTTGGATGAATAAAATATTACACCCGATCTGGGTATAGTATGAGTTACAAAATGTCACATATATCTCGCCCAAATAAGTTGGCTTGCATTAGACTTATGTGAGTTCAATCGGTTAGTTGGTCGTTTGGGTCGGGTGCATCTATATGAAATGTGAATGTTAGTTTAGATAGAACCATAGGTACCACATATGTTTTGAAATTTAGATATACATAGATTATGTAACGTCTACAAATAATAACACCCGTAATCCATGCATACAGGAATTTGGGTTTCATAAGTATCACGAATGCATATCCGTCACATCTACAACTATACTAAATCTCAAAGTGGATGGAATAAAATATGGTATCACCATAAACATGTAACTTACTAAATGCATGTCATATCAAAGAGACATAAGATTTAATATCGTAATACGTCATGTAAATGATACATCAAATCTCATATACAGTATGATCTAACATGTCAATTTCCTAAATATATGGATAGATATAAGCATAGTGTGAGTTACCGTGTAACGGATCTTAAGCCTATTTTAACAATATAGGGGGTTGAATAGTGTTTTATAACTGTAGCGAATCTTTTTAACTCGGTTTCAAGATTTAAATCAAATCACAAATTATCAACACAGATCTATACTAATAAAGCAGCAACCACAGATAAATATAAAAGCAATAACAAAAGTAAATTAAGAGAGATGACACTAGGAATTTTATACTGGTTCGGATTAACCAATCATACATCCAGTCTCGTACAGGTTTCTTTTCAATCGCCTGCTTTAACCAGGTATCAAGTAAAGTAGAATACAGTCTCGATTTTAAGGATAGGAGATACACTCTCCTGTCCCACGAGTACAGTGTAAACTCTCTTGATTTTTCGGCCAACAAGATTACCCACTAGATTTGATTAGATAGGCTACTAAGCACACCCACTTGATTTGAACAGGCAACAAACACACCAAACAAATAAGAGTAGAGTCGTTGATTTTCAAATACAAATAGTTGTACTTGAGATATAAGATATCATATAGCCCTTCAGATAGCAGTTTGATCTTTGAGTTTATAGAGAGAATGCTTGCAAAATAGCAGATAGTTTGTAGAGAATCAATCTAGTAGAGTATAGATGATTCTATATAGATATTGAAAATTATAGAAAGTAGTTTTTAAGAAATATTTCAAGAGAGTAAGGAATAAGGGGAAAGTAAGAAGATTAAAATAAAAATTCGTTTACACTCCCTTTGTACAGTGAATAAACAAAAGTATCGATTCGTGAAGAGGTGCGTCCAAGAGGCATGGCTTCTTAAAAACTAAAAAACCAACCAACGATCACTATGTCGACATATCTAGGAGTGGCATGTCAACATAACCTTGTTAATTTTGAAAAATGATTTTTCTTTTAATTTTCTCTAAACTTCTATATTTTGTAAAATAATTTTACACCCGATTTGGGTATAGTATGAGTTACAAAATGTCACATATATTTCGCCCAAATAAGTTGGCTTGCATTAGACTTATGTGAGTTCAATCGATTGGTTGGTCGGGTAAAGTTTCGTCTAGGTCGGGTGCATCTATATGAAATGGAAAATTTAGTTGAGACAGAACCATAGGTACGACATATGTTTTAAAATTCAGATATATATAGATTATGTAACATCTGCAATTAGTAGCACATGTAATCCATGCATACAGGAATTTGGGTTTCATAAGTTACAAAATGTTGGATGAATAAAATATTACACCTGATTTGGGTATAGTATGAGTTACAAAATGTCACATATATCTCGCCCAAATAAGTTGGCTTGCATTAGACTTATGTGAGTTCAATCGATTGGTTGGTCGGGTCAAGTTTCGTCTGGGTCGGGTGCATCTATATGAAATGGGAAATTTAGTTGAGGCAGAACCATAGGTACGACATATGTTTTGAAATTCAGATATATATATATAGATTATGGAACGTCTGCAATTAGTAGCACATGTAATCCATGCATACAGGAATTTGGGTTTCATAAGTATCACAGATGCATATCCGTCACATCTACAACTATAATAAATCTCAAAGTTGATGGAATAAAATATAGTATCAACATAAACATGTAGCTTACTAAATGCATGCCATATCAAAGAGACATATGATTTAATATCGTAATACATCATGCAAATGATACATTAAATCTCATATACAGTATGATCTAACATGTCTATGTTCTAAAAATATCGGATAGATATAATCATAGTGTGAGTTACGGTGTAACAGATCTTAAGCCTATTTTAACACTAGAGTGGGTTGAATAGTGTTTTATAACTGTAGCGAATCTTTTTAACTTGGTTTCAAGATTTAAATCAAATCACATATTATCAACAAAGATCTATACTAATAAAGCAGCAATCACATGTAAATATAAAAGCAATAACAAAAAGTAAATTAAGAGAGATGACACCAAGAATTTTATACTAGTTCGGGGTAACCAATCCTACATCCAGTCCCGTACATGTTTCTTTTTAATCGCCTGCTTTAACCAGGTATAGCAAGCAAAGTAGAATACAGTCTCAATTTTAAGGATAGGAGATACACCCTCCTGTCTCACGAGTCTAAGGTAAACTCTCTTGATTTTTCGGCCAACAAGATTACCCACTATATTTAATTAGATAGACTACTAAGCACACCCACTTGATTTGAACGGGCAACAAATACACCAAACAATAAGAGTAGAGTCATTGATTTTCAAATACAAACAGTTGTACTTGAGATACAAGATATCATATAGCCCTTCTAATAGCGGTTCGATATTTGAGTTTGTAGAGAGAATGCTTCCAAAATAGTAGATAGTTTGTAGAGAATCAATCTAGTAGAGTATGAATGTACCTATGTAGATTTTGAAGAATATAGAAAGTAGTATTTAAGAAATATTTCAAGAGAGTAAGGAGTAAGGGGAAAGTAAGAAGATTAAAATGAAAAATTCGTTTACACTCTTTTTGTATAGTGAATGAATATAAGTATCTATTCGTGAAGAGGTGCGTCCAAGAGACATGTATTTTTAAAAAACCAACCAACCATCAGTATGTCGACGTATCTAGGAAGGGTATGTCGACAAAACCTTGTTAATTTTGAAAAATGATTTTTCTTTTAAATTGTTTTCAGACTTCTATATTTTTGTAACAAAATTTTAAACAAAATTTTAAATACTTTGAACACATAAAAACTTTTATAAAATATTTGTAAAAATATACTTTGAATTTAAAATAATTTATTTTGATCTAAAATATCAAAGATTGGAAATTTGTGATAAAGATCAGAATCTACTATCAAAGACTTAACAATTTGTTCTAATGACTTGTACTAAAGTCTAGAGTTCTTGAAATCTTTTTTCTCTAAACTCATGAGTCTTGATGATCATATCTAAATCTTCATTCTTAGTCTTTATACTGACCAGTCTTCAAATTTGATCATTTTGTACCTGTATATTATTCTGCAACATATACTATACAATTCGACAAAATATTAGTATCTATATTTATATGCATTTGTCATCAAAATCAATATCTGAGGTATTAACACATAGTGATAATAGCTATGACTCTATAACTCACCTCCAGCTAATAGAATCCTTATTTCTCAGTCAATCTACTCAAAGAATAGTTAACAAAAGAGATAACAAAGAGAGGGTCTGACATAAAGTCTGATTAAAAAGAAATATCACTAATCTTCGTGATTATCAATATGCTATTATATCAATATCAAGTGGTTATATATGAGGTAAAGAAATTGTTTATAGGATTTCTAGCCAACCTCAAAAATACGATTAAGTGCAGGTATTAGAAAAAGAAATTCACTAACACTGTAGTCGTATAGTTAAAGCACTTAGCAGTTCTATAGGGGTGGATGTGTAAAAAATTATAGCGGAGATAAAGCAGGGATATAGCATGAAATAGCGAAGGTGCAAAAAGCTCCATTAGATATAAAAACAAATTTTTAAAGTTAATTTATCCTCATTCTCACAGTATTTGTATAGGAAAATGAAATATTGTTTATCTTTTATGACAAAACCAAAAATTTTCATGATTTATGCAGACTAGATTTGATGATTACAATAGATTTCTAACTTATATCGGGCACTTATGCCTTAAAATTATGTTTTTACCCTAAATCTGCTGATTTGGTTTAAAAGAGAACCAGTCAAATCAAAATTTATATACTAGTGTTGCTGAAGCGGATGCTAAAAACATTGATTTATAGGTATAATGGAAAATAATGGGGCTTAAAGCAAATCTACTATTTAATAGCACTAAATTGAAATAATGTAGCAGTCAAAGAGCACTATGCGCTATAACAGGCATTTTATAAGACTTTAGCGGGACTTTAACTACATTCCATCGTATTAAGAAATGAAATTGAGGAATTATGAACTGAAGTTCAATAAAAAAAGGTAAATAACTTAAGATTTAGAGTGGTTGGACATCTATAAAGACCTACGTCCACTATTGCATGTAATT
Organism: Allium fistulosum; assembly: GCA_030737815.1. Lineage (NCBI taxonomy): Eukaryota > Viridiplantae > Streptophyta > Magnoliopsida > Asparagales > Amaryllidaceae > Allium > Allium fistulosum. The sequence continues at coordinate 152,949,850 of CM060908.1, read as the reverse complement.
TTGTTGCTTGATGCTTTTTATTACAAGAGTTCTATTACAAGATCCACTTAAGAAAAACAGCAAGTCCGATTGTAGTGATGGAATTTTCCACCGCTATATTTGTGATGGATTTTCGAGTGATTTACAAGGGATAATTATAAATTTTATTTTCTACTTCAAATTATTTTATATATAACCCTCCACTTATTACATCTGCCACTAAACCATTGCAAATTGCATTTATTTACCTACAAAATTTTTTTGATGTTAATTTCTACTACTAATTGAGGCAGGTTACTAACACTTTCTTTCCGAAACCATTTTGCGGCAGATTTCGAAGGAATTTGCAAGGTGCACCTATGTTATTTTTTATAAGTACAAAATTTTGAGAGGCTTATCCCAGTTTAACCACGATGAATTTTGTAATAAATATATTTAATAATAGATGGTTAATAATTACTAATTAATAATTAAGAAGTAATATTTAATATCTAATAACTATTATAAAATATTTATTCTTAAATAATTAATAGTAAAAAATAAATATTAAATAATTACTATTAATAATTAAGAATTAATTAATAAATAATTGATATTGATTAATTAATAATTACCATTAAAACTAATAATTAATAATAAATATTAAATAATAACTATTAATAATTAATGATTAATGATTCTTAACTAATATTGATTATTTCATAATTAATAAGAACTATTAAATAATTTAGAAATAATATTTAATAATTAATATTTAATAATTAATGTTAATAAAGAATTATCAATATTTACTATAAAATATTAAGAAGTAAGAAATAGTAATTAATAATTACAACTAATATTTAATGATTACTTTTTAATAATTAATGATTAATAAGTAATCTTTAATGGTTAAGAAGTAATATTTATTATTTAGCATTCAATATTATAAAATTTAATAACAAAGTTTTCACATTTTCATAAAATAAAATAAAAATATTGAAATAAATATAAAAATATCCATAAAATTTATAAACAAAATTTTATAATTTTCATAAAATTCAATTCAACAATAATTTTTTTACAATTTTATAAAATTTAGTTTTTTGTAAAATATTCAAAATTTAAGAAAATTCCAATGCCACTATTATTTTGGTCAGGTAATAATATATATTGCTATAATTTATTTTATAAAAAACATAATATTACATTATTTCGGGCATTTCATTTTTGGGATGGAGATGTCATATGCACGTCTTAGCAACGTTCCTTGTAAAATCATACTTACTACATAGGTTGCAATCCGAAGCAACATACAAAAGCTAATCGCAACCATTAAACCACCATCCAATGTGTTTCCTCAAATTTTACTACCAAAACATTTGCCCCAAAATTTCATTTTACTTTCAAAACTTTTGCCCTAAATTTTTATAAGATTTCCGCATCTTTATCAAATCATTCTGCATCATTATCAAATCCCTGGTGTTTTCAACCTTCCTAGTAAAATAAATCCACCGAACCTCCTTTATACAATTCATTATCCTACATCTTTATTAAATCAAGCAAAATACCATAATCCCCCAATAAAAAATTCAGACAAAATACCATAATCTCTCAATAAAACAATTTAATTTTACCGATAACAAATTTCTAGAATGTGGCATCGACTTGGTACAGGTGGGTGTTCGACTACCCAACGAAGGAGGAATTCAAGATATTAGTGCTTGTGTACAGGTTAGTGTTTGACTACCCGACTAAGGAAGCTGGTCGATTTGGTACATGGAGTGATATTGGTGTTTGTGTACAGGTTGGCATTCGACTACCTTGATAGAGTTAGGGTATGTCCTACGGACAATTATGTAATTTGTTACATATATCTAACTCAATAACCAATCTTGTTTGACATAAAAGGTTTTTTCTTTCTATCATATACTTGATATAATGTGTTATGTATTAATTAATTAATTTAATTAAAAGTATATTTAATAGAAAATCCATAAATGATATGTTTTGGGATAATAGTTACAAAGTGTTGGAACCATGAGTAAATTATCACAATGAAAATAAGTGTACCATTTTAAATATTCTATTCAAGTGTATTAAGATTGGATATCGATATATCCGTTGAGACTATAGTATGTAATGCTCTCCAAATGTTGGACAGTGTATTACTCATGACTGCTGGGGGAACTAAGGGGTTATATAACGCCCCTAATTTTTAATAACATTATTTAGGAGATCTAATTAGATAAATTAAATAGAATATTGTAAAAATTAGAGTGATAAGGGGATTGAGATTTGAAAATAAATTAAGGGACGTGCTTAATTATTTAAATGGGCTTAAGAATGGCTTATAGGCTAATAAATTTACACAAGGGCTTATTAGGAAATAGCTGCACCTTATTACCATAACCCTTATAACCCACGTTTCATTCTTTCTCACGTTCATTTTTCATTTTCACAAAACATAAAACAAAAACATAAGAGGAGTCGGCCATTACTAGGAGAAAAAGGAGAAAATTAAATCTAAATCTAAGGAATTAAAGCAAGGGGATTAATCTCAATCAAATCTCAAAGTCCTTATCATAACCAAGGTGAATAATAATCTAAATCATCTCTATTTTGTTTTATGATCATTTTTTTTTCAGGTTTAAGATTCAATCCACTATTATGATGATTTTTTATCGATGATATGCTTGGATTTGGACATGTTGGATTCAAACAAAATAATATGATAATTATTTTACATGGTTTTAAGGGTAAAACGGATTACAATGATTTTCGTATGCCATGAGAAAATTTTATGTTATGTAAAACATGATAGAGATGGGTTTTTATTCTTATAATTTTCCAAGCTATGGAAAATTTATTATGAATGTACAAAGGAAAATAAGTATAATTGGGGTTAGAAATTTATTTCCATTATTTTATGAAGAATTTGGGTCTAGAATTTTTATATGTTAGATAACATATTGAAAGTAAATTTCTGTAATTTTTGGGGATTTTTCCTAAGTAATTTAATATGCAAAAAAGTTATTTTAGATGAACGACATAATTTTTTTCTTAGTTTTGCTTAATGGAAGGGCTTATTTATTAAATTAATCCATGTTTAGATCTGAAATTATATGGCAGTTATTTTTGTAAAGAAATTGAATAGTTATGGCAATCAATCAAATGATTACAAATAGTCGGGTTAGTTATAAAGTATTTGCTTTAATTGGCATTATATTAGTCTTTACCCAGAAAAGTGGGTTCCACCTCTTTCAGAAGCACCTTTTGACTCTGTGCTTCCGCTTCGACTCAGTCGAAACCAACCATTTGCCGAAACCAATACACAAGGTATCACAAGTATGGTACGTAGTGGATTGGAGAAAGGCGGAAGGCATGTCGTCAAAACCTTTGCTTCTGATGCGGTCGAAACCTTTGTTTACTTTCAAATGATAAGCGCCTGCTTTGTTTTACTAAAAGCTTTCGAAGGAGTCATAACATATGCTTTCGAAAGGGTTTTCTAAATAGATTTCGAAGAGGGTTGCCATCTTTTATTTTAAAGGATAAGCTTTCGAATGAGTTCCTTTATTAATAGAACAATGCCTTCAAAAAGGGTGGTTTCGACTCAGTCGAGACCCTACCGCCGTTCTTTCGGCCTTTCGAATGTATTAAAGTCATCAATGCTTTTGAAAGGTAGCTTTTGTTTTAAAGTTGTACTAAGCCACTTCCTAAAAGCTTTTGAATGGGTTCAAGGGTTTCGAAGGCAATGGCTTCGAAAGGTGTGACACCCCACACCTCTAGGCACCCCGAAAATCGGACATGACTAGAAGCACGGGTGGTCGGGTGAAATAAAAAGGCATAATATAGCACAGAGACTAAGGCAACAACATAAAATGATTAAAATATTACAGTGGAAGAAAACTTTCACTAATTATAAATTAATAGCAAAAAAGCTTCATTGAAAACAACATTATCCCAAATTTATTTCTGAAACAAAAAGTACAAAGTAGTCTCCACCAAAACATAAAACATAACAAAGTTCACAATATTGGTCCCCATATATAGAGTAAAGTACGGAAAAGAGAAACGAAGTACATGAAACAAAAGAAACAAAAGATTAAGATAACAACTGCTCCAAAGACCCTCCAAGCTGCAAAGAACTGCAACCTAGACCTGCCCTCTTGTGATTTGGGGAAAATAGAAAAAATAGGAATGGGTAAGACATAAAGTCTGGTGAATGAGAAATAAAATGAAGCTGAAAGAATAAAACAGTTTAATTCCAGGTCTTCTCCGGATATCGCGGAGGGTGAATAATATAATGCAGTGAATCATTCTTAGATATAGTTCCTAAGAAGCTAAAGTCCGTGGTCACTCTAGGGAAGTCAACCATGCAGTAATACTAAATGTCAATCGGCCTGTCGGACTTGCTGTCCTTACTTATCCACGTGCTACAGCGTGAAAGTCAAGCTCTTCACCAATGCACTGTGACTAAATGCCTCTTACGTATGACCGACGCCGACTCAAACAATCTCGCAGGACCCCGAAGTTGCGCTCAGGCTCCACCAAACTAGACTCCTATCCTCCTGTCTCCTCGGTCTCCAACATGGACTTGCTCCTATCCAAAGTGTCGGTCCTCCGAAAGAGCGCCCGCAGCTGGGTCGGCTGTGAAAAATCCTCCAATGATCTGCCTAAAGAAGCCTACGTCGGAGCACACTTGTCATGTTCCGTCCGCGTCGATCTGCTTGAAGAAGCCTACGATTGCAGATGCTATTTATCCTACGTACTAGCAACCTATAAAAAGTAACAAACATCCTTGCGAACCTACTTGCCCGCTCCTAGTACGTAGAGCCAAAACTATATTTTGGTCTTAACTGCATGAAACACCTATCTAGACCTTTACAAGGTCTGCCTACCAAATCGCTTCCAGATTAATTAATTTTACCGTTACAGTTTACATACTGTTTGTTTCCATTAATCTGCTTTAGGCCATTTTTACATCCGATTTGGTTATTTCACAATTTCCCTTTTTCTTACATAAATGATATTTCAATTTCACATCCGTTCAGTCCGTATGGTTTGTCTGTAATTTTTATGCCATTTTGTTACAGATTTACACTATCCTTTAGGGTCCATTTAATTTACATTTTTCCACCCTAATTTATGTTCTCCTTTTAGAGATTTAATCTCTAAAAAAATTTCATCCAATAGCCACAAACCATTTAATCACACAAAATTCCACTTTTACATTTTTAGGCCACATATGAAACAAACAATTATGCCAATTAAACTTCCCAATTTTGTTCTAAAACCATATTCAAAATTATGTAATTATATTAATCAAAACCATAATTTTATTCAAGTAACATATTCTGAATTTATTCAACTAACCTGTTCTACCATTAGAAATTGAATAACAATTCTAATTCAATTTAATCAAACCAATCTTATTTACGCCATGAAACATGAATAACAATTTGTTTGTTCCAAATTTCAACCTAAACATGAATTAGAATTGAGAAGTGGAAGAAGAAGAAGATACAATAATTTACATAAATTTCAATCTTATTTATTCCATAAAACGTGAATAGACGATTTATATGTCCCATATTTTACATGAATTAGATTTGAGAAGTGGAAGAAGAAGAAGAAGTTGCAATAATTTACATATATTCTCAATTAATAACATAAATTAATTCATATTAACGTGCCAAAAAAGAACTGAAATTGAACTACTTTATTTTTCTATTTCATATTAATTCCCACTCACCTGGCACTTGAGCTTGCATAAATTTGAAAAAAAGCTTTGCTTTAATCTTTCTCCCTTTGATTCTTCTAAATTCTCCAAATTGCTTGAATATATATAGATAATTTAATTTGGTAGAGATTTGTTTATTTAGTAGAGAAAAGGAGGAAGAATAATACACACTAATTTTACTGTAGAATTATGGCGACGGCTGAATAAGAGATTAGGTTTCGGTTAGATGGTTTATTTATAGATTGTTTGAGTGAATATAATCCAGCAGATTATTATTTTAGATAAATCTGGTTCTTTCATACACTTAATGGTTATCTATTCTAGCCCATACACATCATTCAACCAATAAAATTTAGCCATCTCATCCTATTACATCACTGCAACGAATGGGAAGCCGCCACATGTCAGAAACAACGCTGAAATACGTAGGAAAATCGCTGGAATCAAACCAGCTAAGAAAAACATCGTTCTAGATTTTGGGCGACAACGAGACTTGATCCCTAATCACTAAGGAAGTCAACATGCACCTTTACCACTATACCAAATGCGCTTTTAATTTCTTTTTAATTATATTTCCCATAAAATATCGGGGTGTTACATTCTCTCCCCGTAATGGATTTTGTCCCCGAAATCTCCAAAGACAGAAGAATGTAATTAACAACCAACATCCAAAAACTACATCCATCTACTCAACCGTCATCCATTTCCACCATTATCCTTATTTTTAACTAATGCATTTTATGATTTATGCAAAGTGAAATGCATATGGACTTACCTAATGCAAAAAGGTACTCGGTCTACTGATTCAATTGACCTCTTGTAATGCAAGTATGCTTATGCCATGCAACCAAATGTATGCAATTACCCTAGTATAATTGATAATTCTATATGTATGTTTCAATCATTCACCCAAATGCATCATCCATATGCAACATCCATTTATATATACATGTATATATATATATACACACAACCATGTGCAAATGCAATAGATAACAGGTACACATATGCAGGTGTGTGTACCTAGTTGACCGATTATCCTAATAAATATCTATCTAGTGCATGCAATGCATCCATTTGCAAACATTGGCATCCACTTGCAATCATTTTCATCCATCAAACATAACATGCCCTAATGACATGTTTACAACCAAGCTACCATCCATAGGTTTCACCTAAAGATTATCGAAAAGACCCTAACTAAGGAAAGATCAAAGATAGGATATTTGAAGTATACCTTCAAATAGAAAAGGATAAGAAGTTCGAATTCTCTACTCAGATTCCCATGTGCACTCCTTGGGGTCATCTCCCCATTGAACCTTCACTAGACGAACTCCTTTGTTGCATAATATCTTAATGCCATGTTCCAATATAAGGGTGGGTGTACGACGCACAAATGATTCGCGCTCTACCTCCTCTTCCCTTAGCTGGTCGGGTTCTACTACTACTACTACGGAATCATGTAGACACTTCCTCAGATGCGAAACATGAAAAACATCGTGAACTCCTGCCAACTTATCTGAAAGATCAACTCTGTATGCCACTTTTCCAATCCATGCGGCAATAGGGAAGGGTCCTACAAATCTCGGTGCAAACTTACCCATTGAGCCAAATCTCATAACGTTTCTCAAAGGAGAAACCTTGACAAAAACCATATCTCCAACCTTAAACTCCAAATCTGAATGTCTTCTGTCGACATATGACTTTTGTCTATCTTGTGCAATCTTCCACCTCTTGCGAATCAAGTCCACCTTCTCGGAAGTTTCCCTCACCAAGTCTGGTCCAAGCAAGATCATATCGGTGGTATCCCACCAACAGGCTGGTGATCTACATGGTCTACCATAGAGGGCCTCGATCGATGCCATCCCAATGCTTGCTTGATAACTATTATTATACGTGAACTCCACCAAAGGTAGGTGGTCTTCCCAAGAGCCTCCGAAGTCAATGATGCACAATCTAAGCAAATCTTCCAAAACCCTATTTACCCTCTCAATCTGTCCATCTGTTTGAGGGTGATATGCCGTGCTCAGATTCAATTCCGTTCCCAAGGCTTGCTGAAGACTCCTCCAAAACTCGCTGGTGAATAATGGATCTCTGTTGCTCATAATGCTGGCGGGAACTCCATGAAGCCTAACTATCTCCCTTACATAAAGTGTCGCCAAAGAAGCTACCGTCCTATTACTCTTAATGGGTATAAAATGAGCGCTCTTCATCAGTTTATCCATAATGACCCAAATGCTCGTGTTCCCTCTCCATGACCTTGGTAATCCATCCACGAAGTCCATAGAGAAGCTCTCCCATTTCCACAATGGAATATCCAATGGCTGTAACAGTCCTCTAGGCTTCTTCTGTTCTGCCTTTACCCTTTGGCAAGTGATGCACTTCGATACATACTCCGCTACCCACTTCCTCATTTCGGGCTAATAGAATACCCTCTTCATATCTCGGTACATCTTATCACCACCGGGGTGCACTGTCATCCTAGAATGATGTGACTCGACCAACACCGCATCTACTAAATCCTCACTACAGGGAACACAAAGTCTACCATCCCTTCTAAGCCATCCCCTAGTGTCAATGGTATAGCGCCTAAGTTGTGGTGATGACTCTCCGCTACCAAGCTTATCTAAAATGTCCTTTAACTCTTTATCCTCACCTTGCCTTGCTCCAATCTGCTCCATCAAAATAGGCTGGACGTCGAGGGCTGCTAATAATCCCGGAGCTAAATCTGATGGAGGTCTAAAATCAAAGGTAGCAATGTACTCCAAATGCTTCCATTCCAAAACAGAGGACTTAAAACCACTTTGCGTATACTCAACGCATCTGCCACTACATTAACGTTGCCAGGGGTATAAGAAATCTCAAAGTCAAAAGAGGCTAAAAACTCCATCCATCTTTGCTGTCTCAAATTCTAGTCTTTTTGAGAGAATAGATACTTCAAAGACTTATGATCCATGAAAAGCTCAAATCTTTCTCCTAAGAGATAGTGCCTCTAAGACTTGAGAGTAAAAACTACAGCTGCCAACTCAAGATCATGCGTCGGGTAGTTCTTCTCATGCGTTTTCAACTGTCTACCAGCATAGCACACTACCCTACCCTCTGGCATTAGTACCGCCTCTAGCCCCATACCACAAGCATCCGTATAAACTGAGAAAGGCTTGGTTCCATCCGGTAATATCAATACGGGCGCGGTAGTCAAAGCTTCCTTTAATTGACTAAAGACACCCTCACACTTGGCATCCCAAACAAAAGCTGAGTTCTTCTTGGTAAGGCGGGTAAGTGGAGCTGATATCCTAGCGAAGTCCTTAATGAAATTCCTATAATAGCCCGCAAGACCAAGGAAACTCCTTATGCCTGTGGCATTCTTAGGGGTCTACCAATCCTGTACTGCTTCCACTTTCGCCGGATCTACTGCAAGTCCATCCTCTGAAACGATGTGTCCTAAAAAGCGAACCTCATCCCTCCAAAAGTGGCACTTGGAGAACTTCGCCTTCAACTTATGTGCTCGCAGGGTCCTAATCACTTCTTCCAAGTGAATAGTATGCTCGTCCTTGCTTCGCGAATAAACCAAAATGTCATCGATGAACACCACCACAAACTTGTTCAACGATTCGCAAAATACTCGACTCATCAGGTCCATAAAATATTCCGGAGCATTGGTTAGCCTAAATAGCATTACTAACCACTCAAATAACCATCCGGAGTCCTAAACACAGTCTTCTCGATGCTATCCTCCGCCACACGCAATTGATGAAATCCCATGGCCAAATCGAGCTGCGAAAGTACCTTGGCTCCTACTAGCCGGTCGAAGAGATCGTCTATATGGGGAAGAGGATAATGATTCTTCTTCGTCAGCTTATTAAGCTCCCTATAATCCACGCAAAGCCTGAGAGAGCCATCCGCCTTAGTGGCAAAAACGACAGGTGCGCCCCACTCAGAAATGCTCCTACGAATGAAGCCCTTCTCCAAAAGTTCTTCAATCTGCTTGCTCAACTCACAACGTTCCTTAGGAGCCATATGCCTTACCGGTAAAGCAACTGGTTTGGAATTATCAACAAGATAAATCTTGAACTCGATCTCTCTTCGAGGTGGAAAGCTAGCAACCTCCTCAAACACATCTGGAAAGTCTCTAACAACGGGTACCGAGCTCAAACTATCGGGCGATAAGTCAAGAGAATAAAGGTAGCTCAACATGACTGATCCTCTAGGATCACAAGTACCTCCAAGGTACGTCCACTACAAGTGCCTAACCTCACTACCATCTTATGCAATCAAGAACAACACCATACATGGATAACCAATCCATACCAAGAATCAATCCAAACCCGGAAAAGACCAATACAAAGGCACTATAGTCAAACTCAAGCCCTAAAATAAACAATTTCAAATCCCGACATAACATGGACAAATAGGTCGATCCTCCTATGGGATTTGATACTACTACCGGGTCGGTCACTAAGCAAGCATCAAGACCAAGACCCTCTACCAGAGTACTAGATATAAAAGAGTGCGAAGCTCCAGAATCAAATAGGGTGCGAACAGGAAAATCAGTGATAGATAACAAATTTTCGATGATCACCTTCTTTCCTTTGTCCACAACTGGACGAGTACCAGAGGAAGGAACTACCTCTAAAGTATAAGCCTGAGCAGGCTGTAAAGGTGTCTGTGAACTGTCCTTAGGCTTCGACGGACAGTCCTTTTTCATATGCCCCACTTGATCGCAAAGATAGCACCTCAGTCTCGGTTGCTCACCTGCCTCTCTACAATCCTTAGCAAGATGACCTGGTTTCCCACAAGTATTGCACTTCTAGTCCTTCCTTGGAACTTTCCTTTTTCCACCTGACCCTCCTCCTCTCCTCTTTCCTTTCCACTGCTTCTTCCGATCACTCTTCTGCGCCACATCTCCTTTCTTCTCAGTATCAGCAAGTAAAGCCATCTCTACCGATCCCTTAAAAGTGGCTCCCATCAGAATGTGGCTCACTGCCAAACTCTGTAGTGGCTGACTCAAACCCTTAGCGAACTTCAGCGCCTACTTGTAAGGAGTATTGATCAGGTCTAGTCCAAATCTGGCAAGCTCATTGAATTGATTAACATATTCCTTAACTGTCATATCCCCTTGCTTGAGCTGTATAAATTTCTCTAGCTGCACTCCCTCTTCAACCTGCGGTAAGAATTTCCTCTCGAACCTAGTACGAAAATCCGCCCAAGTCAAATTATCATCCTTAGCATCAACAATCTCCCACCAACAAAGAGCCTCTCATTGCAACTTCCATGAAGCCAACTGCCTTCGAGCCAAGTCCACCAATCCCATGAGTCCAAATATCCACTCACAAGTACGGATCCAAGCTCTTGCCTCAGTATATGACTCAGTGCTAAGAAACGGCTTGCCTCTTAAGCTGGTGCAGTCCTTGCATAACTTAGGAAAATTGGGAATGCCTGGAGGACGGGTTGGAACTTCGTCGGAGCAGCATCCCTAGCTGGTGGCTTTGCTCGTGTAGTAGCCTACAAATGACGTCTGAACCAAGCAAGCATATTAAGGCCTGGAACTTTGGGGATATCTTGCGGTTTAGACATTTCTATCTGTGGATATTAAAAAGATGGGATTAGGTACTCCACAAATAGTTCAATAGATAGGGAGGAAGAGATATGAGGGACCCATTTCTAAAATTTCCTTTTTTTCAAAATATATACATATACTTTTAAAAGTATTATTTGGAATATACTTTAAAAATTATTCGAAAACCTTAAAAAAATAGGAAAATTGCAATATCCGTCGGAGCTGCATCCCTAGCTGGTGGCTTTGCTCGTGTAGTAGCCTACAAATGACGTCTGAACCAAGCAGGCATATTAAGGCCTGGAAATTTGGGGATATATTGCGGTTCAGACATTTCTATCTGTGGATATTAAAAAGATGGGATTAGGTACTCCACAAATAGTTCAATAGATAGGGAGGAAGAGATACGAGGGACCCATTTCTAAAATTTCCTTTTTTTTTCAAAATATATACATATACTTTTAAAAGTATTATTTGGAATATACTTTAAAAATTATTTGAAAACCTTTATACTTTTAAAATATTTTTCGGATTACCGAAACCTTAGCTTTGATACCAACTATGACACCCCGCACCTCTAGGCACCCCGAAAATCGAACATGACTAGAAGCACGGGTGGTCGGGTGAAATAAAAATCCATAACATGGCACAAAGACTAAGGCAACAACATAAAATGATTAAAATATTACAGCAGAAGAAAACTTTCACTAATTATAAATTAATAGCAAAACAGCTTCATTAAAAACAACATTATCCCAAATTTATTTTTGAAACCAAAAGTACCAAGTAGTCTCCACCAAAACATAAAACATAACAAAGTTCACAATATAGGTCCCTATATATAGAGTAAAGTACAGAAAAGAGAAACAAAGTACATAAACAAAAGAAACAAAAGCTGAAGATAAGAACTGCTCCAATGACCCTCCAAGCCGCAAAGAACTACAACCTAGACCTGCCCTCCTGTGATTTGGGGAAAATAGGAAAAAATAGGAATGGGTCAGACATAAAGTCTGGTGAATGAGAAATCAAATGAAGCAAAAAGAATAAAACAGTTTGATTCTAGGTCTTCCCCGGATATCGCAGAGGGTGAATAAAATACAACAGTGAATCCTTCTTAGATACAGTTCCTAAGAAGCCAAAGTCCATGGTCACTCTAGGGAAGTCAACCATGCAGTATTACTAAACGTTAATCGGCCTATCGGACCTGCTGTCCTTACCTATCCACGTGCTACAACGTGGAAGTCATGCTCTTCACCCATGCACTGTGACTAAATGCCTCTTACGCCTGACCGGCACCGACTCAAACAACTTCGTAGGACTCCAAAGTTGCGCTCAGGCTCTGCCAAACTAGACTCCTATCCTCCTGTCTCCTCGGTCACCAATGTGGACTTGCCCCTATCCAAAGTGTCGGTCCTCCGAAAGAGCGCCCGCAGCTGGGTCGGCTGCACAAAATCCTCCAACGATCTGCCTAAAGAAGCCTACGTCGGAGCATGGTTGTCCTATTCCATCTGCGTCGATCTGCCTTAAGAAGCCTACGATTGCGGATGCTATCTATCCTATGTACTAGCAACCTATGAAAGGTAACAAACATCCTTGCGAACTTACTTGCCCGCTCCTAGTATGTACAGCCAAAACTATATTTTGGTCTTAACTGCATGAAACACTTATCCAGACCTTTACAAGGTCTGCCTACCAAATCGCTTCCAGATTAATTAATTTTACCGTTATAGTTTACATACTGTTTATTTCCATTAATCTGCTTTAGGCCATTTTACATCCGATTTGGTTATTTCACAATTTCCCTTTTTCTTACATAAATGGTATTTCAATTTCACATCCGTTCAGTCCGTATGGTTTGTCTGTAATTTTTATGCCATTTTGTTACAGATTTACACTAGCCTTTAAGGTCCATTTAATTTACATTTTTTTTCCACCCTAATTTATGTTCTCCTTTTAGAGATTTAATCTGTAAAACTTTTTTATCCAATAGCCACAAACCATTTAATTACACAAAATTCTACTTTTACATTTTTAGGCCACATATGAAACATACAATTATTCCAATTAGACTTCCCAATTTTGTTCCAAAACCATATTCAAAATTATGTAATTATATTAATCAAAACCATAATTTTATTCAAGTAACAAATTCTGAATTTATTCAATTAACCTGTTCTACCATTGGAAATTGAATAACAATTCTAATTCAATTTAATCAAACCAATCTTATTTATGCCATGAAACATGAATAACAATTTGTTTGTTCCAAATTTCAACCTAAACATGAATTAGAATTGAGAAGTGGAAGAAGAAGAATATACAATAATTTACATAAATTTCAATCTTATTTATGCCATAAAACGTGAATAGACAATTTATATATCCCATATTTTAAACCAAACATGAATTAGATTTGAGAAGTGGAGGAAGAAGAAGAAGAAGTTGCAATAAGCTACATGTATTCTCAATTAATAACAGAAATTAATTCATATTAACGTGCCAAAAAAGAACTGAAATTGAACTACTTTATTTTTCTATTTCATATTAATTCCCGCTCACCTGGCACTTGAGCTTGCATAATTTGTAAAAAAGCTTTGCTTTAATCTTTCTCCCTTTGATTCTTCTAAATTCCCCAAATTTCTTGAATATATATAGATAATTTAATTTGGTAGAGATTTGTTTATTTAGTAGAGAAAAGGAGGAAGAATAATACACACTAATTTTACTATAGAGTTATGGCGACGGCTGAGTAGGAGATTAGGTTTAGGTTAGATGGTTTATTTATAGATTATTTGAGTGAATATAATCTATTAGATTATTTTAGATTAAATCTGGTTCTTTCATACACTTAATGGTTATCCGTTCTAGCCTATACACATCACTCAACCAATAAAATTTAGCCATATCATCCTATTACATCACTGGAGCGAATGGGAAGCTGCCACATGTCAGAAACAACGTTGAAATACATAGGAAAATCGCTGGAAACGAACTAGCTAAAAAAAACATCGCTCCAGATTTTGGGCGACAACGGGACATGATCCTTGGTCACTGAGGAAGTCAACATGCGCCTTTACCACTGTACCAAATGCGCTTTTAATTTCTTTTTAATTATATTTCCCGTAAAATATCGGGGTGTTACAAAAGATTTGAGCTTTCGAATGGATGGTTCCGAAGCCATCGACTTTTCCCCAAACAATTTTATATAAAGATTATTGGTTTCGAAAGGGGTACTTTCGTATGTATTCAGTTTGACCCAAAAGATATTTTTAAGGAAAAACCCAATAGTTTCGAAAGAGATGTTCTAAAGTGTATCGAAAGGTATATGCCGTTGTTTTGAAAAGAAGATTTGAACGCTTTCGAAAGGAAGTTTTGCAATGGTTTCGAAAGTAAGGTTTTAAGGTTTCGAAAGCCTTCGTTTTCAAAACAAATAACCCAATCTTATTTTAAAAGAAAACCATGGCATAATAAAAGGGTTTTGAAAGGATTTTTAGTATGGGGTTTATGAAGAAGTTTTCCTTAATTAATAGGTTAAAGGGATTAACCAAGTTTTATATAAAACGGTTTCAAGGATATTAAACCAAAGGTGTTGGTATTATTATGTTATTATGTTTACTTCTTCATATATATATATATATATATATATTCACATTGTAATGGACCCATAACTGTATTTTGGGGAATGGCAGAATAACCAGCTAGGTTGACCCAGCAGTGAATATAAATTAGGCTAACTCCTGACTGATTAGAATTGCAACCAAGAGGTCAGATAGACCAAAATGTAGGATGCCAGAATATTGACTAAAGAAGTTGTCAAGTAGACAGGTTCATGGTAAACTCATTAAAACTATGTTTAGGAAAAGTTATTAGTAGGGGCCAATAGGTTCATAGTAAACCCATGAAAGCTGTAACTAGATTAAGTTATTGGCAGGGGCCAATAGGTTTGTAGTGAACCCATGAAAACTATATCTAGATTAAGTTATTGACAGAAGTCAATAGGTTCATAGTCAACCCATGAAAACTATGATAAGAGGGAAGTTATTGGGGATACCAATAGGTTCAAGGAGATCCTATGAAACAGTAAATTTATTGGCAGGGGCCAATAGGTTCTTAGTGATCCTATAAAAACTATGAAACTGTACAGGGAGTCCATAAGCATTAAACATATTATTAGTCAGCCCATGAAAACTATTAGTTTAATAGTAACCCTAGAAACTATAAAATGAGAGAGCTAGTCAAAAATGAATAGGGATGGGAAATCCAGAAATTTATTACTTGTTTCCATGTCATCTTATTATTTTATATTGCAATGTTTTAACCATTGTAGATGCAGGAGTATATGGTTTTATAAAGTTTTAGGATACCACTGAGGGGAAAACCTGTTCCGTTAAGCAGCGTGGTCTCACTAGATATCTAAATGGTTTGAGATGGTAGATTATTATTCATACTAGGCTTTATGTCTGACTCGAAGTTTATGACTTCCTCTTAAACTCTCGGGTGCTCAATTGATTTTGAGTAGTTTGAGAGTTGAGGTTTTCAGGTACCTCTTTAGACGAATAAGCTTTAGGAGACATGTAGGAGGCATGATAGCTATTTAGAGTTCTTTTCTATTTAAATTCCGCTATGTTTTGTTGTAAAGGCAAAGATGTTTAATTGCGTAGTTATATTCTCTGATAATCCAAGGGAGGGATCTTCATATGTCGCTCTTGGTGTATGTTGTAATAATTCTATTTTCTTTGAACGTGGTTCTCTTATTAGGTTTATGTAATGAATTTGAAATGCTTTGAAATGGAATGAGAAAGTTGTATGTTGATTTTAAAAATTTCCATATCCACGTCTTCATGTTATATCAATGTATCTAACATTACCGTATTTAGTCGCCGAGGATTAATAACTATGGATGACTGCAGCATCCTTAGCCGTTAGTTTTGAGCCTCCAAGTGGGGGATGTTACAAGTTGGTATCAGAGCATAAGTTTCTGAAACTTAAAAGGAATTCAAACCTAAAAGATTTTTTGAAACATAATCCAATGATCAAAAAATAAGATCGGGGTTTGGGATAACGGTATAGTAAGTACTTGTATTTGATATAGATATAAATATATAAGTACGTATTCCCCTCTCTCTTTGACCGTTCTTCTGTATCTTACTGAGGGTCGTATGCAGATTTATGAGAAAGAAGATATGGAGGCAGCAAACGGAAGAGGAAATCTCAGTGGAGGAAGCACCAAAACTAACTGAAATGTTCGACCCACCAGGAGAAACCTGGGTCGTCAGCCTAATGTTAACCAAAATGCAGATGCCAATGTGGATGCTGGAAATCCACCAGTAGATATAGGGGAGATGTATCAGTTCTTCATTAATATGATGCAAGCGGGAGCTATTGCTGGTGTTGTTGGGAATGTAGGAGGAGCTAACCCTGTGGCTCCAGTTAGGAATAATTATGCTAAGCTGAGCAGAGACTACACCAGTCTTGGTGGGAAGCCGTTTATAGGAATGGAGGATGCCATAGAAGTTGAGAATTGGTTGTTGCACTGTGAGAGAATCTTCACTGATTTGGGTTTGGATGATGAGCATAAGAGGAGGCTAGCCTCTAGGCAGTTGCAAGAGGCAGCATTTCACTGGTGGAATAGTGTTACTGCTGGAGTTCTAGAGGAAAAGCTGACTTGGGCAGATTTTAGAAGGAGATTTGAACAAAGGTTTTTATTTGAGATTGCTAAGTCAGTGTTGATGAGAAAGTTTATGGATTTGGAGTAGGGAGAGATGTCGGTAATTGAGTATGCCACTAAGTTTGATGAGTTATCCCAATATGGGTATGCTACTATAGACACCGTTATCAGAAGAAATGAGAGGTTCATTCAAGGATTGAGGCTTGAGATTGCTAGGGAGACCCTGACACATATCCGTGATCCTTATAATGTTGTTGTGGAGATGGCAATCTGACATTAGGAGATGCTTTCCATTTGTGCGAGAGAAAAACCGATTGAAACCCAGGGTTCTTAGGGAAAGAAGAGAAAGTTCTTTAAGAAGAAAGGAGCCCAGAAGGGAGAGGCTGCCAAGAAGGCAAAGGCTGATTTAGTTTGTTTTCAATGTGACAAGAAAGGTCATTATTCTCATGAGTGTTGGTCAGGCAAGGGGAAGAAGGCCGCAGAAAAGAAGAATGTGAAGTGCTTTAATTGTGACCAAGTTGGGCATTATAAGAATCAGTGTCCAGAGCCAATCAGGGTGGACAAGGGAAAGGTTTTTGCTGTAGGACCATCATTTGCTAGGCCAACGTAGCTGAAAAAGGGAAGATTGTGATGGAAGGTACGCTTTTGATTCAGAGTATACCAGTTAGGGTACTATTTGATACTGGTGCATCACATTTATTTATGGGAGAGTTTGGCTCACATCCCTAATAAGTTTCAAAATAAACAAAACATCCTTCACATACAAAACTTATATTTCCGCCCCTATTTTCAAATTCGCGCAGGCAAAAATACACAAATACCCTTTACGTTTTTAACATTTCAAACGCGTATAACTTTATGTACAAAAACCGGATCAACAAACCGTTTTCACCAAAAAATCACAAATTTTATGATCTTTGAAATGAGATCCATTGTTGATACCAAAATTCATATTTGTAGTAAATGTGCAATTATTTCAAATATTTGCAGACAATTCAGCAACTTTTAAACCTTTTTGATTTTTTTTTAAATTTACAAAATTTACAAATAATTGCAGATATTTCTGCAGCTATACCGTATAGTTGCATAAATGTCTGCAACTATTGGGTATAGTTGCAGAAATTTATGCAACTATACGGTATAGTTGCAGAAATATCTGCAACTATTGCATATAGTTGCAGACATTTCTGCAACTATTGCATATAGTTGCACAAATGCAACTATTGCAAATAGTTGCAGAAATATCTGCAACTATTACACATAGTTGCAAACATTTCTGCAACTATTGCATATAGTTGCAGAAATGCAACTATTGCAAATAGTTGCAGAAATGTCTGCAACTATTGCGTATAGTTGCAGAAATATCTGCAACTATTGCATATAGTTGCAGAAATGCAACTATTGCTAATAGTTGCAGAAATGTCTGCAACTATTACGTATAGTTGCAGAAATTACTGCAACTATTGCTTATAGTTGCAGACATTAATGCAACTATTGCAAATAGTTGCAGAAATGTCTGCAACTATTGCGTATAGTTGCAGAAATATCTGCAACTATTGCAAATAGTTGCAGAAATGTCTGCAACTATTGCGTATAGTTGTAGAAATTACTGCAACTATTGCTTATAGTTGCAGACATTTCTACAACTATTGCTTATAGTTGCAGAAATTACTGCAACCATTGCTTATAGTTGCAGACATTTCTACAACTACTGCTTATAGTTGCAGAAATGTCTGCAACTATTGTGTATAGTTGCAGAAATTTCTGCAACTATTGCGCATATATTTGCAGAAATTTATTGCGATTATTCATAACTGCAAATATTAATATCATATTTCATAAAAAAAAATTGATTCATCTTTAATTTAATTGCAGTTTACCATTAAATCGAAAAATAAGAAGAAGATTCAGCTCCACAGCGAAACGCAGGGGTAAGTTGGGAAAAAAATGGCGGAAAACAGAAACAGGGATGTAGAAAATATATATTTTATGACAGGGACCCGCTTTGAATTTAAGTTTCGTTTTAAGGATGTGTGGCTAATTTTCACTTTATTTATATCTCAGTATTAGGTTGATAGGTTATGCTTAGAACCCACATACCTTGTTACTTCCTTAATGGTTGCGAATCCAATAGGAGGGTATGCAACTCTAGGGATAAGATGTGACCACTTAGAACTAGACTTGTTAGGTCATAAGTTTGCATGCAGTATGTATGTTTTCGATTTCATAGATTTCAGAATCATTTTGGGTATGGATTGGTTGGGTAAGTATGAGGCTAGGATATTTTGTCAAGGTGGGGAGATATCACTAAGACACCCTGATAGTCATAACCGAATCATATTCTCAATGGAGAATTCTAACCGGAGTAGTTGTGCTTTGTTAAGTGCTATGGAAGTGGGAGAAGAGCTAAGTGAAGTTCGAGTAGCAAGAGAGTTTGCAGATGTTTTTGAGCCGGTTACAGGACTACCACCGAAATGAGCTGTAGAGTTTCAAATAGATCTTGTGCCAGGAGCTGAACCTCTAAGTAGACCACCTAGCAGGATGACACTGACCAAGATGAAGGAATTAAAGGCACAACTAGTGGATCTAGAAGGAAGGAATTTTATTAGACCAAGCAGTTCGCCTTGGGGAGCGGCCACGGTGTTCGCGAAGAAACCAGATGGGTCGTTGAAGATGTGTATCGACTATCATATGTTGAACGAGAGGACGATCAAGAATAAGTATCCTTTTCCGAGAATAGATGATCTATTTGATCATTAGTGTGGAGCCAGAGTGTTTTCCCAGTTGGATTTGGCGACAAGTTTCTATCAGTTAAGAGTGGCAGAGGACATATTCCTTTGACTACATTTCAGACAGGGTATGGTTTGTACGAGTGGTTAGTTATGCCATTCGAATTAACGAATGCACCTGCTTTCTTCGTAGATTTGATGAACCGAGTTTTCCGAGAATACTTTGATAGCTTCGTGTTAGTGTTTATAGATGACATTTTAGTGTACTCCAAGGATGAAAGCGAGCATGAAGATTATCTTAGAGTAGTGCTTGAGACGCTGAGGCAGCATCAGCAAAAGCAAAGTTTTCCAAGTGTCATTTTTGGAAGAAAGAGATTAAGTTTCTTGGTTACGTGGTTTCAGAGAAAGGGTTGTCAGTCGATCTAGATAAGATCGAAACTGTTAATAATTGAAAGAGACTAGAGACGGCGACTGAGATCAGAAGTTTTGTTTGGACTTGCTGGTTATTACTGGAGATTTATCAAGGATTTCTCGTGAATAGCAGCACCTTTGACTAAGTTAACTAGGAAAGAGGTGAAGTTTGTCTGGTCCGATAAATGTGAGGTAGCATTCCTTAAGTTAAAGCATTTGTTGACCAACGCACTTGTGTTAGTAGTTTCGGATGGAAACCAAGGGTTGGTGGTATATACTGATGCATGTGGGACTGGGTTAGGAGCTGTGTTGATGTAGAAGGGTAAAGTTATTGCCTACGCTTCACGATAGCTTAGACCGCATGAAGTAAGATATACTACTCATGATTTGGAGTTGGCTGCGGTGATCTTTGCATTGAAAATTTGGAGACATTATCTCCTAGGAGAGAGACTTGAGTTATACACAGACCATAAGTCATTAAGGCACTTATTATCTCAGAAGGAGTTGGATATGAGACAGCAGAGGTGGTTGGAGTTTTTGGTTGCTTATGACTTTTGTATAGAGTTTACTCCTGGGAAAGGAAATGAAGTAGTGGATGCTCTTAGCAGAAGACATCAGAATGTGGTGTTAGCTATGTTCGTAGAATGGAAGGATTTAGAAGCTTTGACTACTTGTAGTGTGCAGTTAAGATCCACTGCTAGTTCTAGTCAGAGCACGCCATGTTGTCCTGTTTGGAAATTCGACCAATGTTGATCGAAAGGATTGCTTCTAAGCAGAAAGAGGATCCAGTATTATCCGAGAGGATTAGAAGGCTTGAGGTTGGAACCGAGATCGACGATCTAAAAGATTTTAATCTTGACCAGAGAGGATGGTTGAGAAAGAAGTAAAGATTGTGTGTTCCGAATGTTAAGGACTTAAGGAAAGAAGTTCTTGGAGAATGTCATCGATTCAAGTTTATGATTAATTCTGGAGGGACAATGTAACATCCCCTATCTAGAGGCACAAAACTAAGTGCTACAGATGCTGCAATCATCTATAGTATTAGCTTCTGACGACAAAATACGGCTATGTTAATGGTATCTACAATATCAGAAGCACTTGAATATTAAACAAAACACAGATTTCAAAACAATTTTTCTTCATTACATTTAAAACAGATGTTCCATATTCTTAATACATAATCCTAATACGTTCCTAGGCACAGATAAAATATACTTAATACAAAATATGCTAAGAGCGGTATATGAAGATACCCCCTTGGATGATCAGAGTTATGTAGTCATAATGGAATACAATCACAGCGGAAACACAACAGAACATAAAACTGCAACTCCTAAATAGCTATCTGTTTGCCTCCTGCATGCCTCTGGCAGCTTTATTCGTCATCCTACTAAACCTGAAAAAGACCTTAACCCCTCAGCCTACTCAAATTAATTTTAAGCACCCGAGAGTTTAAGGGGAAAACATAAACTTTGAGTCAGACATAAAGCCTGGCGTGAATAATATTATACATCCCAGAATAATTATGTTAAGTGAGACCACGCCGCTTAGCGGAACGGGTTTCCCCTCACTAACATCCTTTTAAAACATATCTTTGCGAAACCTTTCATAAAACTATATACTGTGCTCCTGCATCCACAATGGTTAAATACTGTAAAGCAATATTTATGTAAACATACATAAGTATCAGGTAATAATGAACTATCTGTTCAAACACACAAGTTTTGTTTAGATAACTTTCAACCTTTGGCTGACTTGGGCCTACCAGACAATATAATCAAAATTAACCTAACACCTGTTAGATATTCTTCTTCTGAATTATCTATCCTTAACTATCTGTAAACATTTCCCATCTGGACGGTCTGTCCTTAACTATCTGTTAAAAACTTTACATCTGGATGGTCTGTCCCTAACTTAACCATCTCCCAAGTCTTCGCGATCCTAATGGTTTTTTGAACTCACCAATAACCTATTGTATACAAACATATATTCCTTTCGGTGTGTAACCATAATTTTAGTCTACCTGTGATAAAGAGCTACACACTGGAATTATGGACAACAATTAGCTGGGGCTATTAGCTAATGTATAAGGCACGACCCCATACTAGTCCCATCCGGTTTTCTAATATCTGAGTCATTTTCACTTAAGGATCCCCTCTCATAGTTTTCCTTGAAAACAATTTCAAAATGATTTAAAACCTTTAAATCAAACTTAAACAAGGAGAAGTATATAATTTATATGCTTTACTCAAAATCATATCATCAAGCCATATATATTTATATATATTCTTTACTTAATTCTTAGTTGATGAAAATGTTTAAACATTTGAAAGAACCTCTTTCTAAACCTTTGAAATCATCTCTTTCAAAACCAATAGCAGACCTTTCGAAATCATTCCTCAAACCTTTCGAAATCATACATCAAACCTTTCGAAACCATTCTCCAAACCTTTTGACCCATTGAAAAGCAAACCTTTCGAAAGCTATAAAACTTTGGACATCCTTCTTTAAAACCACTTTAAAACATTGCCTTAGAAAAACCTTGGAAAACCTTCCATTTAAACCTTTCGAACCCATTGAATTAAACCTTTTGAAATCATTCAACTAAAACCTTTCGAAACCATTCAATAAACCTTTCGATACCATTGAACTAAACCTTTTGAAAGCATTCAACTAAAACGTTTCGAACCCATTCAATAAACCTTTCGAAACCATTGAACTAAACCTTTCGAAATCATTCAACTAAAACCTTTTGAAACCATTCAATAAACCTTTCGAAACCATTGAACTAAACCTTTCGAAATCATTCAACTTAAACCTTTCGAAACCATTGGAAGCAACCTTTCGACTTTGTCGAAAGCTCTGCTTCGAAAGCTTTAAACGTATCCTTTAAAACAACTCTTTTGAAAGCTTGGGTTTTACTTCAATTTATAAAACAAGGGTAATGCTATGATAGGAATGAACAAAAACAAATAAGCTTTAGCTAATGTAATAAATATACCAATTGTTATTCCAAAAACTCATGTCATTTTATTTAATCCGAAAAATTCAGGAATAGATATATACGGAATAGAGAAATTCCACCCACCTAAGTAAAGAACTGTTATAAATAATGAAGAATAAGTCAAAAGCTTCCTTTCGAAAGCATGGAGAAGCGGCTAGTTTTCAAAACAAGTAAACCTTTTGCCTTTATCGCAAGGTTCAAAAAAAACATTTATAAAGCGGTAGTAACCATACGACCGTGTCGAAAGGTTTCAAAACAGAATAGTGTTAAACAACAGTAACCTTTCGACTATGTCGAAAGGTTTAAAACCTTTATATTTGACCTGATCGAAAGCAACCATGTCGAAAGCTCTTATTCTAAAGCACAGCAGGTGAAAGCTTTTGGTTTATAAAACAAACATACCCCAACCTCTTTGGCCATCAACCCTTCGACTTAGAACCCTTCGACTCTGCCCAATTCATTACGTACCAAGTAGCTTGATACCATATGCATTGGTTTGACCATGTCGAAAGCTTTGAACCTCTCGACCTTGTCGATAGGTCTGGGTTGGAAGGTTTACTGCCGTAAAGGCTGAAACATGTAAAAAATGTTATTTCTTTGTTTTTAACTTAAAAAGGAAATATTTTCAATTAATCTGCCTTTGTTTATCAAATTCTCAATGGTTAACAATTACTTTTCAAAAATGTGCTGCCACTATTTTTAAAATTAAATAATCACTTTATTTTACAAAATGCCCCTTCTCCTTAATAAAATATATAAAACATTTAAGTCTCATACCTTAAATAATTTTATATATTCATCAAAGAACTTAGGAAAAATCTGGAAAAATTCCATAAAATCTATTTTAATATGTTTTCCAACATATAAAAATTTCAAACCCAAATAATCATTATTTTAGCCGTTAATAATTTATAACCCAATAAACAATTTCCTGCACTAGAAAATTAATACAAAATCCATATTAATTCAAAAAATTATGAAAATCAAAACCCATTTCTAAAATATCATTTCTGACCTATATTTAAATTTTCAAGGCAATTGAATGTTATTAAATAGGGTTTTCATATCAAACATACGACAAAACTAACATGAACATATATAATTCATCAACAAGCATATATATATATATATATATATATAAGTTTAATCATCAAAACATGGAATATACTTGCAAAACATTTCAGATCTAGTCCTAAAACCGAAAACCAAAAGAAAATGGGATGTAGTAATTATTCACCTTAGCTTTGAGATTATAGATGTGAGAATTGATGTTGATTTAGTTGATCGTTTCCCTTCCCTTGAATCCTAGCTTTAATCTTCTTCTTGAGAATGATAATGGTGGCAGGCCTTAGTATTTTTAGTTTGAGTAAAATGAAATGAACGTGAGCATTCTATCTCATAAGGGTTTAGGGTATAAGCTCCATCTATTTCCCATATTGCCCTTCTCATATCCTAACACATTAGCTTAGGTTATTTCATTTTAGTTTGCACATTAACATGGCACGGCTACCCTTAGCTAATCAATCATCTTATTAATCTCTACATTATTTATTTAATTTACCCTATTAATTATTCTAATTAATGTTATAAAAATATGGGGTGTTACAGACTCCCCACCTTATAGAATTTCGTCCTCGAAATTACAATAAGGTACACAATAAAAAGATCAAAGGTAGAACATACCATCAAACAAATCAGGGTAAGAGTCTCTAATCCTGCTCTCCGTCTCCCAAGTACAGTCTCTAGCATCGTCACTCCACTGAACCTTTACTAACTTGATTGTCTTGTTCCTCAACTTCTTCTCATATCTAGCCACAATCTGAATCAGCTTTCTTACTATGGTCAAATCCGGTTCTACTACTAAATCCTCTAACACTATAGGTGCTATGGTAGTCTCCGAGTCTCTAACACATTTTCTAAGATGAGAAACATGGAAAACATCATGGACTTCAGCCAAACTACTCGGTAACTCTACTTTATAAGCGAGTTTCCCGATCCTCTCAACAATATGGAAAGGTTCAATGAATCTAGGTCCTAACTTCCTTGACTTCCCGAACCTTATCACACCCTTCATAGGTGAAACCTTAATGAACACATAGTCTCCGACAGAAAATTTCAAATATTTCCTTCTTCTATCAGCATAACTTTTCTGCCTAGATTAAGCTTCCTTCATCCTAACTCGGATCAACTCAATCTTCTCTGCAGCTTCCTTCACCAAATCCGGACCAAGAACCAATCTATCCCTGGTCTCCAACAACATACGGGAGACTTGCATGGTCTTCCATACAAAGCTTCAAACGGTGCCATCCCAATACTGGTCTGATAACTATTGTTATACGAGAACTCGACTAGATGAAGATGGTCCTCCAATGTCCCCCAAAATCCAATACACAAGCTCTTAACAAGTCCTCCAAGACTTTGTTAACTATTTTCGTTTGCCCATCAGCCTGTCGATGGTAAGCGATACTCATATTGAGCTTGGTTCCTAATGCTTCCTGTAGACTTTTCCAGAACACACTAGTAAACAAAGAATCTCTATCACCGACAATACTACTAGGAATCTCATGCAGTCTAACTACATTATTCATAAATATCTTCGCCAAAATGGGTGTCGTCCTAGTGGACTTTACCGGAATGAAATGGTCACACTTAGTCAATCTATCTACTACGACCCATATGCTTTCATTTCCTCTTCTAGGCCTTGGCAACCCATCAATAAAATCCATAAGGATGGAATCCCATTTCCACAACGGAACTTCTAACGGTTGAAGCAATCCACTAGGCTTCTGGTGTTCAGCCTTTGCCTGTTGGCAATTCAAGCACTGGTTAACACACAAACTAATGTCCTGTTTTATACCTTCCTAGAAGAAACTTCTCTTCATATCCTGATACATCTTCTTTCCTCCTGGATGGATAGCGAACTTTGAACGATGGCACTCATCCAAAACTTCCTTCCTCATGTCTCCTACATTCGAAACACACATCCTTGCTTTCTTCCTCAACCACCCGTTTTGGACAAGATTGAAATCCTTTAGGTAATCGCTCTCCTTTCCTTCCCTCAAACTTCTGATCTGTTCAGCCAAAACTGGACACTCCTTCTGTTTATAAGCTATCTTCTCAATCATTACTGGTCGAACTTCCAAACAAGACAATATAGCACTTCCTGCACTTGAACCTACCTCGGATCTAAACTGCACACTACAAGTTGATAATGCTTCCAAATCTTTCCACTCAGCAATCATAGCTAATACTGCATTCTGACGTTTCCGGCTAAGTGCATCCGCCACCTTGTTTCCTTTTCCGGGTGTGTATTCAATTCCAAAGTCATAAGCAACAATAAACTCCAACCATCTCTGCTGTCTTATGTTCAGCTTCTTCTGAGAGAACAAGTACTTCAACGACTTATGGTCGGTGTAAAGCTCAAATCGCTCTCCCAAAAGATAATGTCTCCACACCTTCAAAGGAAATATAATGGTAGCTAACTCCATGTCATGCGTTGGACACCTAACTTCATGTGGTCTGAGCCGTCTAGAAGCATAAGCAATCACTTTACCTCTTTGCATCAACACAGCTCCCAATCCAGTTCCAAATGCATCAGTATAAACAACCAAATCTTGATTCCCCTTCGGAACCACTAACATCGGTGCATGGGTCAATATGTGTTTCAAGCTTTGGAATGCTTCCTCACACTTATCAGTCCATACAAACTTCACATCTTTTCACGTAAGCTTAGTCATCGGTGGAGCTATCCGTGAATAATTCTTTATAAACCTCCGATAATATCCAGCCAATCCTAGAAAGCTCTTAATCTCGATCACCATCTCGGGTCTCTTCCAATTAATCACCGGCTCAATCTTAGTCGGATCTACAGACAACCCTTTCTCTGGGACAACATGACCAAGGAACTTCACTTCCTTTTTCCAAAAAGACACTTCGTAAACTTAGCCTTCAACTGATGCTCCCTCAACGTTTCATGCACAACTCTAAGATGAACTTCATGCTCCTTCTCATCCTTAGAGTATATCGAAATGTCATTTATAAAGACCAACACAAATCTATCCAAGTGCTCTCGGAAAATTCTATTCATTAGATCCACAATGAATACAGGCGCATTAGTTAGTCTGAACGACATAACTAACCATTCGTACGATCCATACCTTGTCCTAAACGCCGTCAAAGGTTTACTTTCCTCTGCCACTCTAAGCTGATGAAATCCCTTCACCAAATCCAACTGAGAGAATACCTTGGCTCCACTTAACTGATGGAACAAATCGTCAATTCTCGGCAATGGATATCGGTTCTTTATCGTCTTCTCATTCAACTTACGATAATCGATACATAGCCTCAACGATCCGTCCGGCTTCTTCGCAAACACTGCGGCAGCCCCTATGGTGAACTACTTGGTCGGATAAAACTTTTGCCTTCCAAATCCACCAACTCCACCTTCAACTCTCTCATCTTAGTGGGTGTCATTCTGCTCGGTGGCCTACTCACCGGCTCTGCTCCATGCACCAAATCAACCCGAAACTCTATGGCTCGTTTCGGTGGCAGTCCAACTATTGGCTCAAATACGTCAGCAAATTCTCTAACTACAAAGACTCAATGCAACTCATCCTCTAACTCCATAATACGCAATAAAGCATTCACTTCACAACTAGGGTTCTCTATGGTATAAACTATTCGTTCACTACAATCCGGGTGACTAAGTGATATTTTCCTATCATGGCAAAATATTCCAGCATCATATTTACTTAACCAATCCATCCCAAGGATAATCCCAAATCCCACAAAGTCAAACACATGAAAACAACAATCAAAAGTATGGCCCAGTAAATCAAACTCTAAATGGTCACACCTCATCCCAAGCGTTGCATACCCTCCTATCGGATTTGCAACCCTTAAGGAAGTAACTAAGTATGAGGTTTCTAGGTTAAGCCTACCTACCAAACATCGAGAAATAAAAGAATGAGATGCTCCAGTATCAAATAGAACGCTAACAGACATACCGTGAATCTACAGCGAGCCTCCCAAAATAGCCTTCCCTTTGTCCCGCACAACTGGCCTTGAGGTTGTGGACTCCAAAGCACAAACTTACCCACCCTTCTCTTGCAGGCTCTGGGCACTTGTTCTTGTGATGATCGAACTGATCACAATTAAAACATCTAACATTCTTCTTTCCACCAGCCTCTTTCCCTTTTCCTTTATTGGTTCGACACTCATTAGCATAGTGTCCCTTCTTGTCGCATTTGTAGCAAACCACTTTAGCCTTTCCTTTCTTCTATGCTCCCCCTTTCTTAGCATTCGTTTTCTGGAAAAACTTCCTGTTCTGGCACTGTCCCATCTGGGCCTCCTTCATCTTCTTCCTCAAGCAAGCCAACGCCTCTTCTTGCCTAAATGCCATTTCAACCACTACATCACTAGGATCTCTCAAATGCGGCAAAGTTGCACTTATCAACTTTGGCCTCAAGCTCTTATAAAATTTTCATTTCTCCTGATCACGTGTATACCAAAGCATACTTATATCGGGCCAATTCCTCAAACTTCCTCGCATACTACAAGATGGACATATCACCTTGTTCCAACTCTACAAACTTACCCACCAACGCCGACTGCGCCATTACAGACATAAATCTTTCTAAAAAACCTTTTCCTAAACTCCTCCCAAGTTATGGATTCCTCATCAACTCCAGCAGTAACAATATTCCACCGGAATAGAGCAGCTCCCTGCAGCTGCCTCGAAGCCCATCTCCTCTTCCGTGCATGATTCAATCCTAAGTCAGCAAAAATTCTCTCGCAATGCAGTAGCCAATTTTCCACCTCGATTGCATCTTCAGTACCAATAAACAGCTTCCAAGCCTGATGTAATCCCTACTCAAGTTAGCATACTGATTGACCATTGGAACTTTTGAACATCACCTCCAGCAGCATTACCTCCGACAACTCTGACTGCTATTCCAGCTTGCATCATGTTTACAAAGAAGTGATACATTGCTCCGATGTCATCTGGAGAATTCCTGCACCAGTAGTTTCAGCTTGTGCCAAACCGGGACCTCTCCTAGTATTTGGTCAGGCATTTCCATTAGTGGTGGTGCTATCTCCTCCAAGATTTACTCTGCCTCTTCTTCCCTCCATATCTGTATTCAAACCTCGTGAGATACAGATGAATAGCCTAACTAACATAGGAGTCTAGACAGATAGCGTATACTTATATATATAGCAAATACAAGTACGTTACTATAACGTTATCCCATACACGGATCTTAACTCTAATTTCTAAGGATTATGTTTTCAAAAATCATTTTTAGTTAAAGTATTTCATAAAACATGCTCTGATACCAAGTTGTAACATCCCCCATCTAGAGACCCAAACCTAAGCGCTACAGATGCTGCAGTCATCTATAGTATTAGCTTCCGACGACTAAATACGGCTATGTTAATGGCATCTATAATATCAGAAGCACTTGAATATGAAATAAAACACTGATTTCAAAACAACTTTTCTTTATTACATTTAAAACAGATGTTCCATATTCTTAATACATAATCCCAATACGTTCCCAAGCACAGATAAAATATACATAATACAAAATACGCCACGAGCGGTATATGAAGATACACCCTTGGATGATAAGAGTTATATAGTCATAATGGACTTTATACAAACACAGTGGAAATACAACAAAACATAAAACTACAACTCCTAAATAACTATCCATTTGCCTACTGCATGCCTCCGATAGCTTTATTCGCCATCCTACTAAACTTGAAAAAGACCTTAACCCCTCAGCCTACTCAAATTAATTTTGAGCACCCGAGAGCTTAAGGGGAAAACATAAACTTCGAGTCCGACATAAATTATGGTGTGAATAATATTATACATCCCGGAATAATTGTGTCAAGTGAGACCATGCCGCTTAGCGGAACGGGTTTCCCCTCACTAATATCCTTTTAAAACATATCTTTGCGAAACCTTTCATAAAACTATATACTATGCTCCTGCATCCGCAATGGTTAAATACTGTAAAGCAATCTTTATGTAAACATACATAAATATCAGGTAATAAGGAACTATCTTTTCAAACGCACAAGTTTTGTTTGGATAACATTTAACCTTTGGCTGACTCGGGCTTACCAGACAATATAATCAAAATTAACCTAACACATGTTAGATATTCTTCTTCTGGATTATCTATCCACTATCTGTTAAACATTTCCCATCTAGACGGCCTGTCCTTAACTATTTGTTAAATACTTCACTTCTGGACGGTCTGTCCCTAACTTAATCATCTCCCAGGTCTTCCCGATCCTAATGGCTTTTCGGGCTCACCAATAACCTATCTGTATAAAAACATATATTCCTTTCGGTGTGTAACCATAATTTTAGTCCACCTTTGATAAAGCCATACATGTTGGAAGTTTGGACAACAATTAGCTGGGGCTATTAGCTAATGTATAGGGCACAACCCCATACTAGTCCCATCTGGTTTTCTAATATCTGAGTCATTTTCACTTAAGGATCCCCTCCTATAGTTTTCGTTGAAAACAATTTCAAAATGATTTAAAACCTTTAAATCAAACTTAAACAAGGAGAAGTATATAATCTTTATTCTTTACTCAAAATCATATCATCATGCCATATATATATATATATATTCTTTACTTAATTCTTAGTTGATGAAAATGTTTAAACACTTGAAAGAACCTCTTTCTAAATCTTTGAAATCATCTCTTTCAAAACCAATATCAGACCTTTCGAAGTCATTCCTCAAACCTTTCAAAATCATACATCAAACATTTCGAAACCATTCTCTAAACCTTTCGAACCCATTGAAAAGTAAACCTTTCGAAAGCTATAAAACTTTGGACATCCTTCTTTAAAACCACTTTAAAACATTGCCTTAGAAAAACCTCGAAAAACCTTCCATTTAAACCTTTCGAATCCATTGAATTAAACCTTTCAAAATCATTCAACTAAAACCTTTCGAAACCAATCAATAAACCTTTTGAAACCATTGAACTAAACCTTTCGAAATCATTCAACTAAAACCTTTCGAAACCATTCAATAAACCTTTCGAAACCATTGTACTAAACCTTTCGAAATCATTCAACCAAAACTTTCGAAACCATTCAATAAACCTTTCGAAACCATTGAACTAAACCTTTCGAAATCATTCAACTTAAACCTTTCGAAACCATTGGAAGCAACCTTTCGACTTTGTTGAAAGCTCTACTTCAAAAGCTCTACTTCGAAAGCTTTGCTTTGAAAGCTCTACTTCGAAAGCTCTGCTTCGAAAGATTTAAACGTATCCTTTAAAACAACTCTTTCGAAAGCTTTGGGTTTTACTTTAATTTATAAAACAAGGGTAAATCACCTAAGTTGAAAGCTTCCTTTCGAAAGCATGTAGAAGCGACTAGTTTTTAAAATAAGTAAACCTTTCGCCTTTGTCGCAAGGTTCAAAACAAAACATTTATAAAGCGGCAATAACCCTTCAACTGTGTCTAAAGGTTTCAGAATAGTGTTAAAACAGCAGTAACCTTTCGACTATGTCGGAAGGTTTAAAACTTTTATATTTGACCTGATCAAAAGCAACCAAGTCGAAAGCTTTTATTCGAAAGCAAAGCCAGTGAAAGCTTTTGGTTTATAAAACAAACATACCCCCAACCTCTTTGGCCATCAACCCTTTGACTTAGAACCCTTCGACCCTGTCCAATTCATTACGTACCAAGTAGCTTGATACCATATGCATTGGTTTGACCTTGTCGAAAGCTTTGAACCTCTCGACCTTGTCGGAAGGTCTGGGTCGGAAGGTTTACTGCCGTAAAGGCTGAAACATGTAAAAAAATGTGATTTCTTTGTTTTTAACTTAAAAAGGAAATCTAGTCAACTAACCTGCCTTTGTTATTCAAATTCTCATTGGTTAACAATTACTTTTTAGAAATGTACTACCATTATTTTTAAAATTAAATAATCATTTTATTTTACAAAATGCCCCTTATCCTTAATTAAATATATATAAAACATTTAAGTCCCATACCTTAAATAATTCTATATATTCACCAAAACACTTAGGAAAAATATGGAAAAATTTCAAAAAATCTATTTTAAAATGTTTTCCAACATATAAAAATTTCAAACCCAAATAATCATTATTTTAGCCGTAAATAATTTATAACCCAATAAACAATTCCTTCACTAGAAATTTAATATAAAATCCATATTAATTAAGAAAATTATGAAAATCGAAACCCTTCTCTAAAATATCATTTTTTACTTATATTTAAATTTTCAAGGCATTTGGATGTCACCAAATAGGGTTTTCATATCAAACATACGACAAAACTAACATGAACATATATAATTCATCAACAAGCATATATATATATATATATATATATATATAACTTTAATCATCAAAACATGGCATATACTTGTAAAACATTTCGGATCTAGTCCTAAAACCGAAAACCAAAAGAAAATGGGATGTAGTAATTATTCACCTTAGCTTTGAGATTATAGATGTGAGAATTGATGTTGATTTAGTTGATCGTTTCCCTTCCCTTGAATCCTAGCTTTAATCTTCTTCTTGAGAATGATAATGGTGGTAGGCCTTAGTATTTTTATTTTGAGTAAAATGAAATGAACGTGAGCATTCTACCTCATAAGGGTTTAGGGTATAAGCTCCACCTATTTCCCATATTGCCATTCTTATATCCTAATAGATTAGCTTAGGTTATTTCATTTTAGTTTGCACATTAACATGGAACGGCTACCCTTAGCTAATCAATTATCAACTTATTAATCTCCACATTATTTATTTGATTTACCCAATTAATTATTCTAATTTATGTTATAAAAATATGGGGTGTTACAGACCAAGATGTATCAAGTTATGAAGATGGGCTTCTATTGGGAAGGTATGAAGAGGGATGTTAGCTTGCGAGTTGGGTAGTATGCAAACTGTTAACAAGTGAAGGCCGAACATCAGAAACCGAGTGGGTTTCTTCAACCTTTGGAGATTCCAGTTTGGAAATGGGATTCGATATCCATGGATTTTATAGACGGGTTGCCAAGGTCAAATAGGGGAAATGAAAGTATATGGGTCATAGTGGACAGATTGACCAAGAGTGCCCATTTCATTCCAGTCAAGTCAACCAGGACGACACCTATTTTGGCTAAGTTGTTCGTAAAGAATATAGTTAGACTGCATGGGATTCCTAGTAGTATAGTTAGTGACAAAGATGCTTTGTTCACTAGTGAATTCAGGAAGAGTCTACAGGATGTGTTAGGCACTAAGCTCAAGATGAGTACTGCGTATCACCCTCAAACGGATGGGTAGAAAGTGAGAGTCAATAAGGTACTTGAAGATTTACTAAGAGCTTGTGTATTGGACTTTGGTGGATTTTGGGAAGATCACTTACACTTAATGGAGTTTTCCTATAATAATAGTTATCAGACTAGTATAGGAATGACGCCTTTTGAAGCTTTGTATGGAAGGCCATGCAAATCACCAGCATGTTGGTTGGAGATTGGAGATAGATTAGTCTTAGGTCCAGATCTGGTTAGAGAGGCGATAGAGAAGAATGAGTTAATCCGAGAAAGGATGAAGGAAGCTCAGTCTAGCAAGAAGAGTTATGCAGATAACAGGCGTAAAGACATAGAATTCTCAGTTAGAGATAAGGTTTTCATTAAAGTATCACTGATGAAAGGTGTGGTATGATTTGGAAAGTCAGGGAAGTTGGCACCAAGATATGTTGGTCCATTCCAGATTATAGAGAGGATTGGAAAGCTCGCATTACAGAATAGAGTTGCCAAGCAGTATGGCAGGTGTCCATAATGTGTTTCATGTGTCTCATCTTCGCAAGTATGTGTATGATCTAGAGACTATTATTCCTCCGACAGGGTTGGAAGATATGATAGTAGAGACAATTTTGACTTTTGTTAAACAACCAGTTCGGGTTGTAGCGAGAGATGAGAAAAGATTGAGGGACAAGACAGTCAAGTTGGTGAAAGTTCAGTGGAGCGACAACAAGAACCTGTACTTGGGAGACAGAAGACATGATTAGAGATACTTATCCTAATCTTCTTTGAGGGTATGCCTATATTAGATTTATATAGATAGTTGCTAGTCAGGTAGGCTAGTATGGTTGTTAGGAGTTGTTATAGATGATTGCTATGTTTAGTATTTAGTCCTTACTGAATTTCGAAGACGAAATTCTTTAAGGAGGGGAGCCTGTAACGCCTCTAATTTTTGATAACATTATTTAGGAAATTTAATTAGATAAATTAAATAGAATAATATAAAAATTAGAGTGATAAGGGGATTGAGATTTGAAAATAAATTAAGGGCCGTGCTTAATTATTTAAATGGGCTTAAGAATGGCTTATAGGCTAATTAATTTACATAAGGGCTTATTAGGAAATAGCCGCATCTTATTACCACAAGCCTTATAACCCAAGTTTCATTCTTTCTTACGTTAATTTTTCATTTTCACAAAACATAAAATGCAAACATAAGAGGAGCCAGCCATTACTAGGAGAAATGAGGAGAAAATTAAATCTAAAGCTAAGGAAATAAAGCAAGGGGATTAATCTCAATCAAATCTCAAAGTCCTTATCATAACCAATGTGAATAATAATCTAAATCATCTCTATTTTGTTTTATGATCATTTTTTTCGAGTTTAAGATTAAATCCATTAATATGATGATTTATGATTTATGATATGCTTGGATTTGAACATGTTGGATTCAAATAAAATAATATGATAATTATTTTACATGGTTTTAAGGGTAAAAAGGATTACAATTATTTTCGTATGCCATGGGAAAATTTTATGTTATGTGAAATATAGTTTTGGAGATGGGTTTTGGTTCTTATAATTTTCCAAGCTATGGAAAATTTACTATGAATTTTCAAAGGAAAATATGTATAATTGGGTTTAGAAATTTATTTCGATTATTTTATGATTAATTTGGGTCTGGAATTTTTATATGTTACATAACATATTGAAAGTGAATTTCTGTAATTTTTGAGCATTTTTTCTAAGTAATTTACTATGCAAATAAAATTATTTTAGATGAAGGACTTAATTATTTTCTTAGTTTTTCTTAATGGAAGGGCTTATTTATTAAATTAATCCATGTTTAGGTTTGAAATTATGCAGCAGTTATTTTTGTAAAGAATTTGAAAAGTTATGGTAATTAATCAAATGATCACAAATAGGCAGGTTAGTTATAAAGTATTTGCTTTAATTGGCATTAAATCAGTCTTTACCCAGAAAAGTGGGTTCCGCCTCTTTCAGAAGCACCTTTCGACTCTGTGCTTCCGCTTCGAACCAGTCGAAACCAACCATTTGCCAAAACCAATACACAAGGTATCACAAGTATTGTACGTAGTGGATTGGAGAAATGCGGAAGGCATGGCGTCAAAACCTTTGCTTCCGATGGGGTCGAAACCTTTGTTTACATTCAGATGATAAGCGCCTGCCTTGTTTTACTAAAAGCTTTCAAAGGAGTCAAAACATATGCTTTTGAAAGGGTTTTCTAAATAGCTTTCGAAGAGGGTTGCTATCTTTTATTTTAAAGGATAAGTTTTCGAATGAGTTCCTCTATTTATAGAACAATGATTTCAAAAAGGGTGGTTTCGACCAAGTCGAGACCCTCCTGCCGTTCCTTTGGCCTTTCGAATGTATTGAAGTCATAAATGCTTTCGATAGGTAGCTTTTGTTTTAAAGTTGTACTAAGACACTTCCTAAAAGCTTTCAAATGGGTTCAAGGGTTTCAAAGACAATGGCTTCGAAAGGGGGTTTCGATGCCATCCTTCAATGTTTTACTTAAATGATTTGAGCTTTCGAATGGATGGTTCCAAAGATATCGACTTTTCCCCAAACAATTTTATATAAGGATTAATTGTTTTGAAAGGGGTACTTTTGTATGTATTCACTTTGACCTAAATGATATTTTAAGGAAAAACCCAATGGTTTCGAAAGAGATGTTCTAAAGTGTTTCGAAAGGTTTATGTTGGTGTTCTGAAAAGAAGATTTGAATGCTTTCAAAAGGAAGTTTTAAAATGGTTTTGAAAGTAAGGTTTTAAGGTTTCGAAAGCCTTAGTTTTCAAGACAAATAACCCAATCTCATTTTAAAGGAAAACCATGGCATAATAAAAGAGTTTTGAAAGGATTTTAAGTATGGAGTTTTTGAAGAAGTTTTCCTTGAATAATAGATTAAAGGGATTAACTAAGTTTTATATAAAATGATTTCAAGGATATTAAACCAAAGGTGTTGGTATTATTATGTTATTATGTTTACTTCTTCATATATATATATATATTCACATTATAATGGACCCATAACTGTATTTTGGGGAAGGGCAGAATAACCAGCTAGGTTGACCCAGTAGTGAATATAAATTAGGTTAACTTCCAAATGAGTAGAATTGCATCCAGGAGGTCAGATAAACCAGAATGTAGGATGCCAGATTATTGACTAAAGAAGTTGTCAAGTAGATAGGTTCATGGTAAACCCATAAAAACTATGTTTAGGAAAAGTTATTGGCAGGGGCCACTAGGTTCATAGTAAACCCATGAAAACTATGATTAGATTGAGTTATTGGTGGGGCCAATAGGTTTGTAGTGAACCCATGAAAACTATATCCGGATTAAGTTATTGATTGAAGTCAATAGGTTCATAGTCAACCCATAAAAACTATGATAAGAGGGAAGTTATTGGGGATACCAATAGGTTCAGGGAGAACCCATGAAACAGTAAAGTTATTGGCAGGGGCCAATAGGTTCTTAATGATCCCATAAAAACTATGAAACTGGATAGACAGTCCATAAGTATTAAACAGATTATTAGTCAGCCCATGAAAGCTATTAGGTTAATATTAACCCTAGAAACTATAAAATGAGACAGCTAGTCAAAAATGAATGGGGATAGGAAATTCAGAAATTGATTACTTTTTGCATATCATCATATTATTTTATATTGCAATGTTTTAACCATAGTGGATGCAGGAGCACAGTATATGGTTTTATAAAGTTTTAGGATACTAGTGAGGGGAAAACTCATTCTACTAAGCGACGTGGTCTCACTAGATATCTAAATGGTTTGAGATAGATTATTATTTATACCAGGCTTTATGTCTGACTCGAAGTTTATGTTTTCCCCTTAAACTCTCGGGTGCTCAATTGATTTTGAGTAGTTTGAGAGTTGAGGTTTTCAGGTACCTCTTTAGACGAATAAGCTTCCGGAGACATGCAGGAGGCATGATACCTATTTAGAGTTCTTTTCTATTTAGATTCCGCTGTGTTTTGTTGTAAAAGCAATGATGTTTAATTGCCTAGTTATATACTCTGATCATCCAAAGGGGCATCTTCATATGTCACTCTTGGCGTATATTGTAATAATTATGTTGTCTCTGAACGCGGTTCTCGCATTGGGATTATGTAATGAATTTGAAATGCTTTGAAATAGAATGAGGAAGTTGTTTGTTGATTTTAAGATTTTTCCATATCCATGTGTTTATGTTACATCAATATATCTAACATTACCGTATTTGGTCGCCGAAGATTAATAACTATGGACGACTGCAGCATCCGTAGCCGTTAGTTTTGGGCCTCCAAGTGGGGGATGTTACAGGTTACATATTAATAGTTATTAAACAACCGTGGAATGATTTACTCGATGGTTAATATAACTAAGGTCAAACATAAAATATCGATGTGACAATTTTTGCGCAATTCTTTTGACTTGAGAATACTGTCGATCTTTAATATGAAAGCTCCGCTTTGATTATAGTCAAATCATGACACGACGTCCATCAAGTGATGTTCAAGATGATTTAAACAGAATTATTTAGATTCAATGTTCAAATTGTATAAAGGGAAAACTACACACCGTTCAACATTAAAATTCCACCTTGAATGTTGAATCTAAATAATTCCATTTGAAAGAGATTTGAGCAAATTAATTTAAATGACACAAGACCAAAGTATGTGGTTGTATATACAATTTGTTAGATCTTGTATTTACCTTTATATATGTTATTATTTTAGAATAAAAAGGAATTACAACTTTTTTTGACTAAGTATGTGTCTAATTTTTAAATCTCCACACACACACACATATCTGTATGTGTGTATTTGTAATATGATTAATTTTTTTAATATGTATGTTAAATGAAATACATATTTGTATGTATATTTAATAAGCATAAAATTATATATATATATATAAATGAAATTGTTTTGTACACATATACCCAAGTAAATATCTGTTTTGTTTATAGGTAATTAAAGGTGAAAAGGAAACAAATTATTTAAGATTAAGATGTGGAAGATTTTTTTGATTTGAAAAGACAAGAGAGTAATAAAAGGAAGGAGAAAGATCTCTTTATAGATTCTCTTATATTACTTTCTTAAATCCTAATTAATTTCATTAAACCTCCACTCTTTCCTCTTCCTATTAATTACTTATTTGAACTTATGCTACTTGAATGCAATTAAACCTTTGATTAGTCAAAAAAAAATTATTTTATATATATACACTCTTAATTGATTCTCTTTTATTACTTTCTTAAATCCTTATTATTTCATTAAACCTCCACTCTTTCCTCTTCATATTAATTGCCTATTCAAACCTAATTGATTGCTACTTGAATATAAATAAATCTTTGATTAGAAAAATAACTTTATAAGATTATATATATATATATATATATATGAGGAGCGCTTCGTGCCACCCCTGTTTGGGAGCACCCCAATTCCCCAATTTCAGCCACAAGTTTCAATTTAAATAATTGGATGAGTGGAGAGAAACTTAGTGGGAAGAGAGAGAAGCAGAAATATGGGGTGGATATGAGGAGGTTATAGGGGTGTTGCACTGTTTGGGGTGCAACTGAACGCTCTTCTATATATATACATACACACACACACACATATATATAAACATAAGCAAAACTATATATATTTTATATTTGAAATCATTTATATTTGTATTTATAAATATAACTATTTTATAATGTCACATATATATAAAAGGCAACACATATATATGGAGGGGCTAATATGCCCGTTGTGGTGTAAATTCCAACACTTAAATATGGACATGTTAAACCATGTACACTGTTTATGTTGCACGTGCATGTACATACACATTTATATATGATACACATGGTTATATTATGTAACATAAATATAACACCAAAACAAAACTTTATTTACAAATAAAATAAAATAAAGATTTTATTTAAAAGAAAATTTAGATAAAGTCTAAATGAATTTAGATTTCATAGGCCCAACAAAGATCCAATAAAGGAAATTTTTTGAAGTTTACCCTTTAACCCCGCTGCAGGTTGGCTAAGTTCCAATAATGGGATCAAAGCCTAATAGTCTTGTTAGCACAAAAAATGGCACAAACACCCCTGAAGTAAGTGGATCTAGACGTAGCATATGAAGGAAAAGAAGAACAAGCAACACTTTTTATAGTGGTTCAACAAATACTCTAGCATACATCCACTTTAATCTTTGCTATTCATTGATTCTCTCTAAAATACAATGATTATCACTCAAATCCAACCACAGTCTAGTTGATCTTGGATTTGGGAGTGTTTGGAGTATTTGCGGAAGAAGAAGATAGAAGAGAAATAAAGAGCCAAAAAGTCTTTTTTTAGTTGCCACAGGGTCCATATTTATAAGAAAATCATCTAGCAAAACCGAAGACCTATGAAATATCAAGTCCAAATCCTGATCTGAGTTTGTTGGAGTGTAACGAGCCGGATTTTTCGACGTTTGATTTGGAATAGTTAAATGGTTTTAAATATTTAAAATTGAATTATAGATTAATTTTTGAGTGTGAAAGATTGGTTTTTATTTAATAAAATAGATTCAAAATTTAAATATAGTGATTTATTGAATAATTTAATTATTGAATTTTATAATTGAATATCGGGTAAATTATTTTATCTTGGGTTTTAAGCTTGTTAAAAACAATTTAAAGGCTTGTAAAATTTATATTGATAAGAATAAAGATAATAATATTTCTTAAATTGAATTTAAAGGTGATTTGTTCAGTTTTAAAAATATATCGTTTAAATTGACATTTAAAAATAGCCTTCGAGACACAGTCTCGAAATTCGACGAAACTAGTTCCATTGGATCCGTAATATTGTATTATTATCGGATTTCAAATTTCGTAGCTTTTGGAGTTATCGTTTAGCCATACGAGATATAAACGTGTTGAATTTAATATCGAAAATTTAATATAATAATTGGGTCCAAAAAGCTATCTTCTCCATACGATTGAATTAGGACTCGGAACCTTTTCCATTGCGTTCGGAATAGGGGTATAACATTATAAACACCTAGCGGCACGCCTCGATAGGGGTTCGAGATTTTAAGTTATGTAAAACGAGACATTTTGAATTTAATCAATATATTTATATATATATTCCAGTCAAAAACCTGTCCTTTCTCTACAACCGAGGACTCTGACCTAACCTATTAGAACACACAAACTTATTCAAACACGCTAGCTTTCTCGTTTTAGAAACCCGAGTCTCGTTTTTTTCCACTTTCTTTAAATCGATTTAAAAACTCAGAGAAGAAAAAAATTCGAACCCTGTTCGATTAAAAAAAAGGAATGGAAAATCACGAATCCCCTTCAATTTCTTTTGCAGTTCGATTCTCAATCGAAATCGAATAATCATTTCAAAACATCGTA
Source organism: Allium fistulosum (assembly GCA_030737815.1). Lineage (NCBI taxonomy): Eukaryota > Viridiplantae > Streptophyta > Magnoliopsida > Asparagales > Amaryllidaceae > Allium > Allium fistulosum. The sequence continues at coordinate 152,909,062 of CM060908.1, read as the reverse complement.
TAAATTGGAAGCTTGCCTTTCCTCCCGTGTTCGCGCTCTAGCTTGCGACGTGAGTTTGGAAACCAAGGACCTTGGCCGGAGTTCGAGCATTCAAAAGGGTGGAGGAAAGTTTATTGTCGCGTGGGGCGCAGCGCTTGGAAGCGTGACAGCATGGAGTTAGCGATTTGTGGCGAAGGGTAGATGCGCGAGCAGCCTAGGAGCGGCAGTGGAGATTGAAGCACGCGAGTGAACACTGAGGCCAATGATTTTGCAGTGAATGGTGGTTAGTTATTTAGCGCGTACGAGGAAAAGGAGGTCAGAGCGATTGCGAACAGGAGAAAGGATGCGAGGTCGAGTTTGCGTTCGAAGCCTACTTCAAGACGTGCGCGTTGAGGATCTGGAAATTGAGCAGACAAGAGGGAGAGGTATATTCTGTAATTAATTTCAATTATATGATAGTTAATTTAATTAAGGATTAATAATGAAAGTGATTAAGTTATTTAATTAACTTGTTTAATTACTTTAGTATAAATCCAAATTCTAAAAAAAAAGAGATACAGTAAGGAATTCGGCCCTTGATTTAAGATTTGTTTAAGCTAGTTTTATTTTAATTTCTCGAATGGTGAATAATAATCATAATAATAATAATGATTGTTAACTTATAAAAATTCGTTAATTATTCATACGAGGTTTAAATCGTGAAAACAAGCTGAGTTGGAACGGATTGCAAAGTGAAAATCAATGGTGAGAATTTCTCACTCATTTGGATTACCATTTTTAAATTTAAATGTTTAAATTTAAAATTATTGGATGCTGGATTAAGTTGATAAATTATAATTGTCTGTTGGATGTTATAATATACATATAGTAGTATATATATTAGTATTGGAGTGATATTCCCGCACATTATAGCGAATGAGACCCTATGTGTAACGATACGGATTTTCGCGTTCGAAAATCGACATCCATACTTTACATCGTACTCGAATGCCGTAGATTCGATCGTTCAAATCCGAGTCGCCGGAGCTGATAACAACATTAAGTAAACAACACAGCGGAATAAAGAGAAATAAATGATATCATATACAACTCCAATGAATACAATATCCAGTATGATATACAACAATGATATCAATATGATACAACAATATCAGAGATAACAAAAATGATACAAGAAATAGCAGCGGAAAAGAAAAGATTACATCAGCAGCGGATAGAATGTCACCAATAGAAGCTCCAAGATAAGCAACGTCAGTCCATGAACTCCAAGAACTGAACTAGCTCCAGATAGTCTACTAAACCTGAATATCTGAAAAACCCAACTCTAGACTGCCCGTGTGGAAAATAGTGGGCACCCAGAGTTTAGGAAGGGAACAATAAACTCCGGATCAGTCATGGGACTGGTGTGAGCAACAAAAACAGTTTATCTTTAATACAAGCACAAAAGGCTTTTAAACATTGAAATCCGCAATGTTTTTCGAAAATGAAACTACCATAAGACCTTCCACCACACACACAATGCAATCGCAGAATTGGAGGAGATTTCTTCTTATGATAGTCAAAAATGCTTACTATGCAAAATCATTCGATATTATTATCATTAGTGCATAGTGTCGAAAACATTTCGAAAATATAATATTAATCTTAGCCAGCATACAACATTTCATCGTATGCCTACTATAGCTACTACGTTCAATAGCAGGTTACCGCCACATTCCATAGCAGGTAATACAACTAAAACCGTACAGGGTTCGTATTGTTTCTTTGGATTTCCAACAAATGGTCAAGCAAAGGAACTTCCTTATACCGAAATAGAAACGGCTCTGGAAAGACGCCCCGGATCCTAACCGGATCTCTGCAAACAAAAGGCCGACGCTACCTCACGCTGTACAGCTGTAACTAGGTAACTAACACACTGACGCTACCTCACGCTGTACAGCTGTAACTAGGTAACTAACACACGAGTCATGTCATCCCCCGGTCGTTACCGACCTTTATCCGCGGGGCCCCTCAACCAACAAAGCAACATCACAAAGTGATAAATGTATAGTGTCCACACGAGTTAAGTATCTGGGCTCCATACCATGATACCACCCTTTATCCAGAAGGAAATGACATACCCTAGGGGCGCTACCCCTACAAACCTTTGTCGCAACATTCCTGTTTCGACCATTACCGGGTTGTGAGGCTCGACGAAGTCTCGTTCACAAAGCCACGCTTTGATCAATCAAATGATCAGCAGCACTTCGCATGCCACATTACCAAATTGGGAATGTATCACTAGTAACCATCAACTACATAACCTCTGAGCTCGTACGTCTCAGAGAAGGGTGTTAAGCTAAGAGAATAAATTCTCCGCCACCAACAGAAATGTATTTGATAGAAACCAGCTTTACATCTCAAAGTGTAACGTCAGACACACATCCATACAAGTCTGTTCCGGGTTCGAACAGAACCGAAGGCACTTCCAAAGAAGCCCTTGCAATCCGGGTATTCACAATCCTGATCGGACTTCCCATCACTTAGGGAAATCTCTATACTGTAGCTACTCAGTGCAGAGACAATCGATAGGTCATCCTATCGCTCTCGCAAATACCCGGTCTTCACCACCGGTCTTCAAATGCTATCCATATCGTCGTATCACTATTTAGAATGGGTTATATGACACAAAGGTCCTCTCCCGGCTAAACCGAATAACGAGCGCAATTAAAAATCATATGGATACTGGGGTCTCAGTTAAATCACAGCTTAAAGCTTAAAACTTTTCATTCGAATGGTAAAACAAATTACCATTTCCAATCTTTTAAACAAAAAGATTCAATTCACAAAGTTCACCCCATTCACAAAGATCCATTCATAGATTTCAAAACAATTTCCATTTTAATTGAATAACTCGTTAAATCTTTAAATCAAGATTTAACTTATAGCTTTCAAAACTCATTTCCAAAGATTCATTCATAGTCTTCCAAAACAATTCCATTTCAAGTTGGATTAACTCACCCGGTCTTTGAATCAAAGACTCATTTCATAGCTTTCAAAACATTTCAATTCCATTTCAAACTTGAAATTCTTTCAACACAATTTGGAAGTTCATTACTTTTGTGAAAGCTTTTACTATTTGAAAACAAATAGTTTCATTTCATAAAAATCCAGTTATATTTACGCGAGTTAAAACCCTTGAATTAAATTCAAATTCCCAAATCAATACATTTAAAATGGTTTAACCCATATATAACTTGTACAGCATCTTTAGTCCCTAGTTTCAAATCATAGAATTCAATTTCAAACTCGAATTCAAATTTAAATCAGATTATTTAAATTTTCAAAACTCGATTAAGTTATTCAAAATAACCTTTATCTTTAAAATTCCATTTCAAAAGCTTTTCGCTTTAAACCCAAATTTCCAATTTCAAAATCAATTGAAACTAAAATTTCAATTTCAAAAACATTAAATTTACATCATCTGTGACTTAACCGATTTCCACGTGAAATCCATATTTGTGTGTGTAAGAGTGTGGTCCAGGGGTTTTACACAATAGTGCAACATCAATCATCACAGATATATCGATAAGCGGTATAATCGATAACGCTTATCTTCATTCACAGATTCATAGATAAAATAAATTTATCAGTCACAAAATTCATCATTACAATTCGATGTGGGTTTCGGATAACCAACTGGAATCCGACTCCCTGTCGCATCGAAATTCAAGTGCCGTTTTATGGGTCAAGGGTTTTCATATTCACATAGCAATATATCACAGAAATAGAAATCACAGCTAAGTAAATTATAGATCACAGCATAAATCAGGGTGTATCACAAAGCATCATATATCAGGGATATCAAACAATTCATATCATTCAACAGAATCCAAATATCCATAAATTGGATAAATTTAATTATCTGATGGGTTTAAATCACTTTTATTTCTATGAATGATTCGCTAGTTATGGTAAATTAACAATCAATTAATTACAAAATATTTAATAAATTATCCTTTAATTAATCATTAATTAATTCTTCATTAATAATTAATCCTTAATTTATTATCTTTAATAAATTACAATGACTAATAAATTACTCCTTATTTTATGATTATTGTCTTAATAGATTACACTGGTTAATTTATCACACTATCCTTCAATCGATTTCTTTGCTTAATCACTTGATTAAATCAACTTTTATCATTATCTATTTAATAATCCTTGATTTACAAATAAATTATTCCTCAAATAAATTTATCTTTAAACCTTAATTAATGATTTTAAACCTTTAATTACTTATTTAATTAACCCAAATCATTAATTAATTAGATAAATAAATTATCCATTTTAATCAACTTAAGACAAATCTCATTCTTATTACTGATTTATTATCACTTATAAATATGTTGACAATTCATATTCAATTCACTTTTAAATTCTTTTCAAATTTAAAGGTTTAAAACGAATAACCTTTTGTTTTGAAATACACTTAAATATTTAACACTTAAGTTATTAAACAAATTTAAATTTTTAAACTTTATTTCTAAACTAAGTTTCAACCCGAACCTAAATACATATTTAAAGCTAAGTGTAACATCCCAGATTTTGGCTGCTAGATTTTTGGACATTTAATTCGTTTTAAATGTTAATGTGGATTCTTAATTGATATTGAAATGAATGGATTCGGGTTCAATCAATGAAATAAGTTATAAATTTTAATTATAGCAATTTTGGTTGAATTTGATTAATGAAAATAATAATAATTTAATATTCGAAATTGGGATAAAAGGTGAATTTGGGGTAAATGATTATAAAAATGGTGTTTACATGTATTTTTAAGTTCAATTGGTTATAAATAATATTGTTGGATTTTTAGATGAATTTAAAAGTCGATAAGTTAATATTTGGGATTTTATATTAATTTAATAATGAATTTAATATTATTAAAATGCAATTTAATCAGATTTTGGTCTAGAATGAGCCAGAATGATTTTTAATGTGTTTATAAATTTTATATGATTTATTGTTAAGTTATTAAAATTTTAAAAGTGAAAATTTTAAGCGTTTCTGATAATTTCAGAAAATCGCCTGATTTAATAGACGGGTTAAAATAGCCTTCCGGGGCACAGTCTCGGAATTCGACGAAACCAGTTTCATTGGATCCGTAATAGTTAGTTATTATCGGATTTCAATTTTCGTAGCAATCGGAGTTGTCGTGTGACCGTGGCAACTCGAAACGCATCGAAATCGATTTAACCTATTAAAATTTAAATTGATCGTTTAATTCCGTAACTCGTGCATACGATCAAATTATCTTACGAAACCTGTTCCATTATGTCTGGAACGCGGAAAAACCCTAGAAATGCCTGCTGGTACGTGAGAATTGAGGGTCGTTTGCGTTAATGGTTAAATTGAGATATTTTATTAATAAAATAATATTAAACCATATAATATATTCACGTTATTTTCTCAAAACCCTAGCAATCACGTTCAGCCGCCTCCAACATATCAATGGCCGAAGCTTGTTTTCGTTTCCATCCAATTTGCTCTCGATCTATTGATTTTTAGGGGAAACTCCCAACTGGAATGTCGTAGAGGGCGAGGGGATCTATAGATCCAACGGTCGATATCGTCACAGGCGCGGCGAGGAGGGAGAAATGGAGGCGCGTTCTGGTGCCGTTCGTGGGCGTTTTCTGGTGAGTAGGGGAGGCCGAGTTCCATGAAATCTGGGGCGAGCGAAGAGGATGTGGAGGGCGACGTAGGGGTGGTGCTCGATCGACCTCGAGTTGACCGGAGAGGGTGCGATTTCCAACCCTAATTTGCTTGGATGGGTTCGGCCTTGTTTGGTTTCGCGTGAGGAAGAAGAGTGATGGGAACGGCCGTGTTTCCTGATGCAGATCAACGGTCACGATTGAGGGTAGATGGTTTTTGTTTAAAATAAATTGTTTTTAAATTACAATTCAAACTTTATAAAACCGTAACTCGCTCGTACGTTATCAGATTGAGATGAAACTGGAACCGTTGGAATCGTAGAGAGACGTACTTCGCAATGGTGCAGTTCCGGAGTCATTCCGGGCGAGTAGAAATTTGGGTTAAATCGGACATCGTCCGGTTTAATTTAAATTTCGAACGCTCGCCGAACTCAAGGTGAGTTTTTCTCACTCACATCTGGATGCTAGACATTATAAATAGTTGATATTTAAATATCTGTGTGGATGGCTGAATATAATTGTTATTATCTGTCTGGATTGATATTTATATTGTGATGTGCTAATATTTGTGGATGCAGGGAGAAACAGGTTGGAGGGATCCAACTGGATTCCTCACAATTGTAGCAATTATTTATAATTGTTAGTGAATACCTGTTTATATGTTGTGATTGATAAATCTGGAATTTAAATTGTGTTGTGAAATTGTTGTATAAATCATAATTACAGAATTTAATTTATAAATGGACAAAATTGGGTTTTTACGAAATAAGTAAATTGTTAAATTAAGAATTTTGAAAAATAGAATTTGAAATCTGGTTTGGAATGGGAAATGAAAAATTGGTAAAATTGGGATTTAATATTGTGGGAAAATTTATCAATCGATAAATATGAAATATAAATTTTCTGGAGATTAAATTTATGAAATTATAAATTGTTTAAAATAACGGTGTTTATTTTAATAACGACTAATGTTATCCGGAAATTAAAAATATGTTAAAATGGAGTTTCCGACTATAAATAAACAAGTTAAAATGAAAAACAGAATGTTTGAAATGCCGTATTTCATTGGAATGTAACTAAGTGAATTGGAAATTTGGCTTCCATTGAAAATTCACCAAAATGTTTAAACTATATTTAAAAATGAATTTCCAGAAATGAGAAATTGTGATTTAACTTCGGAGGAAGTTATAGAAGTATGGAATTGGAAATTTATGTTGAAATCATAAATTGACTTGAAATAAATCAGTGGATTTATATGAAAGAGTACTTTGAAATGTTTGAAATGGGAAAGTGTTCCCTGGGAAAAACCAAGTAAATGTTTATAAAAAGATTTTATTTAACTAAAGGTTAAGTTTAAATCGTTTAAAAAGTATTTTTAAGAAATCGTTATTTTTAAAGAAATAATTAATAACTTTTAATACCGTAAATAATTTGGGAGTATATTATTAATTATTTTTACAAATGGATTTATTTAAAAGTTGGTTTTAGCCTAAGCTGTTAAAATTAGCATTTTTCTTCTTATAACGCTATTTTGAATTTAGTTAAACTAAAACCCTTATCTCTAAATCAAAGTTTATGTGTTAATAACTAGTTTTCTTCATATATTTTAAATTTATATATTTTGAGTAAATAAATAGAAGTAATTTTCATATTTTAAAGTATATTTCAGTATACAATATTTTTAACTGTTTTAAATGCAAATTGTTTTATACTTGGTTATTCCCGATGGGAATAAAGGGTAAAAGATTTACCTTGTAAAGGAAGAGTTTGGAAAATTGTTTTCAAATGAGTTTTGAAATGTGAAAATATATCTTTGAAAGATATTAGAAGAAAATAAATAATATGGAGATTATTTATTGTGTGATGGATGTGTATGGATGTTTGTGAACATTAATTGATAGTTAAATCACCGACTATCAATATTGGCCAAATGCGCTGATCGTTTCGAAGAGACCGGGATCGAGTTTCCGTATACCGGGATTCTAGGTCTGGAGACTCGAAAACCACTTTGATCCGGTTTGTACGTTTCGCGAAAACGATTTCGGAGTCGAAGATGGAGCAGTGAAGTGCAAGGGCTAGTCGCTACTAATCCTGAGGATATTTCCAAAATGGATGTAGTAGGAGTAGTGCCTTCGGTTCCGTTCGGACCCGGGACGGACTTGTATGGACGAATGCTTTCGTGACATCGTCAGGTGGACGATGGGCATTCAAAGTGAAATGTGCTATAAAGGTATCGTTTAGCCTCAAGCCTCATCAACCGGGAATGACTGAAAATCAGGGGTTATGCAGCAAGGCTTCGTGGGTAGCCCCCACTTGAGAGTAAGGTCATCCCTGTCTAGATGTCCCTTTTATTTCGGCTTAGTGGTGCGGTTGCTGATCACAACCGTGGGGTGATTTTACTTGGAATTATCCAGTAAGGGATGATTCCGGCCTTGTGTTGCAGGGGAGCGGGCGTACTCCTCGGTACTGTGATCTAGGCCACGTACTGTGACAGGTGGTACCCCAGTGCCTAGTCATTCGTTGGAAATCCATTCTCCCTACGAGCCTGTACGGTTTTGATTGTGCCCAACTATTGTTGAAATGTGAGATGCAAGCATTTCAGCTAGATTCTATTTTACTTTCTATAGACACTATTATAATATCAGAGGATTTTAATATAAAAGTGTTTTAGCTATCGTAAGGTAAAAACCCGACATGTTTATTTGTGGCGTGGTCTTACGAGATGCTTTTGTTTTTAAAGAATTTTGAAACTTTAATAATCAATTGGGTGTATTTATGATGCGCTGGTATTCCAGACTGACTCGGGTGTTATTTTATTATAATGCTCGGGTCAGACCGAGTATTTTACAGGATAGGTTGCTATGGAGCTCAGGAGAGGAGCTGGAGTTCGAGACGTATTTCTCGTACTTGTATTATTCCGCTGCTGTGATTGTTGTATTGACTGATTGACTGGATATTGATGATTGTATTGATATACTCTGATGATGATGTATTGTATATAAACAGATATAGTTTTGATTTGTGTAAAGATCTGTTCTATATATTATATTTTATCCGCTGCGACTGTGAGGTTCTGATTTTGTTTAGTTCTTTCTTCTTCTATCTACTTTCTTATTCTTCTACAATCTGTCTTTTTCGGCATTCGATCGTCGACATATTATACTGTTGAGTATTTTGTGTCGATTTTCGAGGGTCGAGAAGGGCGGGTCGTGACAGTTGGTATCAGAGCTTAGATTGGCGACAACCTAGGCTTTGGTGGGAAAATTACTCATTTTTAAATAGAGTCGGAAGTACTCTATAATGAGTTGAGTGTAATAATAGCTATGAGAGCGTACTTGTTAGTGGATATAAAATTGTTTTTGTACTGTGTTGACTTATCGGTTGAGCGTTTATGAATTCTGGTCGGTACGGGAAGTACAACCGTATCGATAGGGGTTTCTAAACTCTTAAACAAGATAAACCGACATAGTATTGTTTTTAAAGTGGGTAAATGAAATAATTTTACCCAAAATTGTATTTTGATATAAAAAGAAATAATTTTCTAAATTATTATATGTATTGGATGCTTGTTTGGTTGTTTCTTCTATAATCAAATAAGAAATTAAAATATGATTTAAAATTTGAAATGATTTCTAAGCAAATAAGAATTTAAAATATTAAAATGGTTTATAACCAAATGAAATTAACTAAATATGGTTTAAATAAGAAGAAGTGAAATTGAAATTTGATTTAAACCGGAATTTTTACCCCGGAAATTTTTGAAAGGGATTTCAAATGAATTTAAACAAAGGTTTGGAAAATTTAGAAACCTTGGGAATGTTGAAATGTTTTCCAAAGGTTTTGAAGTTAATGATGGAGCATATCTTGGAAAATATTTTCGAATGGAAATTGATTTGAGGTGAATTTTGGAAGTGGAAAGCACTGAACTCACTGCAATCGCTGGAAAATAATCCTGATGATGCTGGCCACATCATTAGAATTCATTTTCGAGTTTCTAAAGTGATGGATTGCTATCAAAATAGTTGGGTATGACATTGTTTGGACTTGTTTGGGAAACCAGTGATTTTGGAATTTTCAAAGGAAAATTGTTTGGTAAAAGCAGTTTGTTTTGGAATTTGGTATTTGATTGGATATCAAATGGGAATATGTTGATTTTTATTTCAAATTGGTTTTGAAATAAATCCGGGTAAATTGAATTCTGGAAATTCTATTTTAAAATAAAAATGTGAAAGTTGAAATGATTCAACTATATAACTTATAAGGGAAAGTTGATTTAAAGAAGAATTGAGTATATATGGAATGTAAATTTACTTTGAATAAATGAAGGTGAATGGAATATATCTGGATTTAACTTATGATAAGTTAAATAAAATTAAGAATTTGAATTTGAATTAAATCTAAATGAATTGGAATTAAATGGAAGTTGAGATAACGGTGAAATGTAAATGCTTATGATTGTACAAATGAATTCATATTCTTAAGTTATTAAGTGTTAAAATTTGACATTGCGATTATAAAAATGTGGATTGGTTTGAATGAGCAATATAAACTTACAAGTAAATAAGTTGGAGAACTTGAGAATGGAAGATTTTATTTTAACTCAAGTAAAATGGAATTATAATCACAAATGGAAATAATAAATGGAATGGTGGATTCGAACTTAGTTTTAAATGGAATGCAAAGTAAGGTGAAACAATTATAAAATATAAAAGAGGTAAGTGAACTGAAGTTAGTAAATAAGTTGAACTTGGATATGGAGAATTAAGATTAAATTGAATTTGGTTTAACTTCGACTAAGATAGAATTAAGCTGAATATTAAAATTTCTGTTGTGTTATGAATAAGAATGAATGTAATTAAATTCTTATTTAAAGTAGTAAAGGAAATGGTTTAAATTCAGGTGGGCTAAATAAAATTTAGATGAACTTGAATAAATTCTGGAAAGGAATTGAATTGAAAATACATATATAATTTAATTAACCTTGAATTAAAATGGGATAAGAATTGAGTTTAATGGAAATTTAATTCAGTTGAGATGATGTTGAATGGAGTAAATGTTTACTCAACTAAATCCAAAATGATTGTTTCGAAATAAATCTTGTGTAAGCTAAATTAAATGGAATTTGTATTGCAATAAATAGGATTTTGGTAGTTGGTCAAAGTTTGAAAGGTAAATAAAATCCAGTTTTGGGATGGAATTTAAGTTTGGCAATAAATGTTGGAAGTGAGAATGAATAATGGAATTAGCTTATAATAGTGGTGGTTTGAATTGTAAGTAAATTCAAATGAGAGAAATAACTTAAATGGTCTCTTTGTTAATAAAATAAATTGGTACATGGATTGGATAAATAAACGAAGAGCATTAAACTTTGTACATGAATTGAAATTGGTTGAATGAGAATCAGATGGAAATAAAATTAAATAGATAATGGTAATATTGTGAAACTACTTAAGCAAATTGAAAGAAACAAATGATTGTGGATGAGCTTTATTAAGAAATTTGAATGGAATTTGTTGGATAATAAAATTGAATTGAAAGTGAAATGATATTCATTAATTATTGTGGTAAATTAAGAATGTATGAGTTGAATATAACCCAGGATCGAATGATATTAATATAAACTTGAATTTGGTTAATGGAAATAAAGATGTAAGGAAAATGTAATTTAACAATTACATTGGAAAGAGAAAATATTTGGTTTGTGAACCTTGTAATGGAATAAAATTTATATGAATCCAAGTTGGAAATAATTTTAAATGGTGATAAGCTTAAGTGGCAATTGTTTTGCTTGAATGACATGGAAATTTGCATGTATTTGCAATTGAGTGTTTAAAAGCAATTGGAATTGAATTGTGAATAAATTGATATGAATGGGAACCCATTTCAAAGGATTTTGTATATGAATGCAAGTGAATTGGTTAAGAATAGCAAATGAAATTGATTTTAAATCCATAGGAATGAATTGATCTTTTTATGAGTAATGTTTGCATATGAATGAAAATGGATCATAAAAGAAATGCAAATGCTTCAAATTGAAAATAAGAATGGGTTGGTAAATCAAATTGGGAATGTAAGTTAAAATAAAGGAAATGTAAGTATATCAAATTTAAGAATAAGAATTTGATTGTGAATCAATTTGTAATTGAATTGAAGTAAATTGATGCAAGTGATACGCATGTAATCAAACTGATGTAAATATGAATTGAGAATATTAAACTTGAATGCAAGTCATTCAAGAGAAAAAGAATGAAGTTTGGACTTGAATAAGAAATTGGAAAGGTGATTTTAATCTTTGAATTGTTGGTAAATATGGTTAATATTGTTAAACTATGAAGTTTGGGTTTGTAAAGAGGCTTTAAAATGATGTCGGAATTGTGAAATTGATAATTAAGGTGGTTAACATTGTTACATTATGAAATTGCTTGGTTTGGTTATGAAATGGTTAGGTTTGGCTTGCATTTACATGGGAAATGTTGTTAAAATGCTCATATTGGGAAACTGATGAGTTTGTTGAGTCTAGTACAGGTGCGGGAGGCGTTCGAGAGAGTTGGAGCGCGTATATGCGTTATATTAGCCGCTCGCTATTAAAATTTGCTTAAAAGGTACGCCTACGCAAATATAATTGGGAAAATGATATATATATTGTGATATATTTTGGTTTCCGGCCATGCGAGCCGATGTATATATATTTGTGTATCCTGCGATATCGCAGAAGCTCCTCCGTACAAAGGAGACTCCGCCAAAATTTTCCAGAAATTTTGGGAGTTAGAAATTTTTGGGGTTTTTTGGGAAAATTTATTAATAAGTAAAGTTATTTTGAAAGCGAGTGTTAAGATAAAGGCTTTAGAGTAAATAAAGCAAATGGTTTTTGAAATGGAGCTGAAACTTTTTGGAAAGTGAATATAAGCTTTTAACTAAGCAAATTGGGAAGTAAATAGGTTGGAGAGTATTTTCTACCTTAGCAAATTTCAGGGACGAAATTTTTATAAGGGGGGAGGAATGTAACATCCCAGATTTTGGCTGCTAGATTTTTGGACATTTAATTCGTTTTAAATGTTAATGTGGATTCTTAATTGATATTGAAATGAATGGATTCGGGTTCAATCAATGAAATAAGTTATAAATTTTAATTATAGCAATTTTGGTTGAATTTGATTAATGAAAATAATAATAATTTAATATTCAAAATTGGGATAAAAGGTGAATTTGGGGTAAATGATTATAAAAATGGTGTTTACATGTATTTTTAAGTTCAATTGGTTATAAATAATATTGTTGGATTTTTAGATGAATTTAAAAGTCGATAAGTTAATATTTGGGATTTTATATTAATTTAATAATGAATTTAATATTATTAAAATGCAATTTAATCAGATTTTGGTCTAGAATGAGCCAGAATGATTTTTAATGTGTTTATAAATTTTATATGATTTATTGTTAAGTTATTAAAATTTTAAAAGTGAAAATTTTAAGCGTTTCTGATAATTTCAGAAAATCGCCTGATTTAATAGACGGGTTAAAATAGCCTTCCGGGGCACAGTCTCGGAATTCGACGAAACCAGTTTCATTGGATCCGTAATAGTTAGTTATTATCGGATTTCAATTTTCGTAGCAATCGGAGTTGTCGTGTGACCGTGGCAACTCGAAACGCATCGAAATCGATTTAACCTATTAAAATTTAAATTGATCGTTTAATTCCGTAACTCGTGCATACGATCAAATTATCTTACGAAACCTGTTCCATTGTTTCTGGAACGCGGAAAAACCCTAGGAATGCCTGCTGGTACGTGAGAATTGAGGGTCGTTTGCGTTAATGGTTAAATTGAGATATTTTATTAATAAAATAATATTAAACCATATAATATATTCACGTTATTTTCTCAAAACCCTAGCAATCACGTTCAGCCGCCTCCAACATATCAATGGCCGAAGCTTGTTTTCGTTTCCATCCAATTTGCTCTCGATCTATTGATTTTTAGGGGAAACTCCCAACTGGAATGTCGTAGAGGGCGAGGGGATCTATAGATCCAACGGTCGATATCGTCACAGGCGCGGCGAGGAGGGAGAAATGGAGGCGCGTTCTGGTGCCGTTCGTGGGCGTTTTCTGGTGAGTAGGGGAGGCCGAATTCCATGAAATCTGGGGCGAGCGAAGAGGATGTGGAGGGCGACGTAGGGGTGGTGCTCGATCGACCTCGAGTTGACCGGAGAGGGTGCGATTTCCAACCCTAATTTGCTTGGATGGGTTCGGCCTTGTTTGGTTTCGCGTGAGGAAGAAGAGTGATGGGAACGGCCGTGTTTCCTGATGCAGATCAACGGTCACGATTGAGGGTAGATGGTTTTTGTTTAAAATAAATTGTTTTTAAATTACAATTCAAACTTTATAAAACCGTAACTCGCTCGTACGTTATCAGATTGAGATGAAACTGGAACCGTTGGAATCGCAGAGAGACGTACTTCGCAATGGTGCAGTTCCGGAGTCATTCCGGGCGAGTAGAAATTTGGGTTAAATCGGACATCGTCCGGTTTAATTTAAATTTCGAACGCTCGCCGAACTCAAGGTGAGTTTTTCTCACTCACATCTGGATGCTAGACATTATAAATAGTTGATATTTAAATATCTGTGTGGATGGCTGAATATAATTGTTATTATCTGTCTGGATTGATATTTATATTGTGATGTGCTAATATTTGTGGATGCAGGGAGAAACAGGTTGGAGGGATCCAACTGGATTCCTCACAATTGTAGCAATTATTTATAATTGTTAGTGAATACCTGTTTATATGTTGTGATTGATAAATCTGGAAATTTAATTGTGTTGTGAAATTGTTGTATAAATCATAATTACAGAATTTAATTTATAAATGGACAAAATTGGGTTTTTACGAAATAAGTAAATTGTTAAATTAAGAATTTTGAAAAATAGAATTTGAAATCTGGTTTGGAATGGGAAATGAAAAATTGGTAAAATTGGGATTTAATATTGTGGGAAAATTTATCAATCGATAAATATGAAATATAAATTTTCTGGAGATTAAATTTATGAAATTATAAATTGTTTAAAATAACGGTGTTTATTTTAATAACGACTAATGTTATCCGGAAATTAAAAATATGTTAAAATGGAGTTTCCGACTATAAATAAACAAGTTAAAATGAAAAACAGAATGTTTGAAATGCCGTATTTCATTGGAATGTAACTAAGTGAATTGGAAATTTGGCTTCCATTGAAAATTCACCAAAATGTTTAAACTATATTTAAAAATGAATTTCCAGAAATGAGAAATTGTGATTTAACTTCGGAGGAAGTTATAGAAGTATGGAATTGGAAATTTATGTTGAAATCATAAATTGACTTGAAATAAATCAGTGGATTTATATGAAAGAGTACTTTGAAATGTTTGAAATGGGAAAGTGTTCCCTGGGAAAAACCAAGTAAATGTTTATAAAAAGATTTTATTTAACTAAAGGTTAAGTTTAAATCGTTTAAAAAGTATTTTTAAGAAATCGTTATTTTTAAAGAAATAATTAATAACTTTTAATACCGTAAATAATTTGGGAGTATATTATTAATTATTTTTACAAATGGATTTATTTAAAAGTTGGTTTTAGCCTAAGCTGTTAAAATTAGCATTTTTCTTCTTATAACGCTATTTTGAATTTAGTTAAACTAAAACCCTTATCTCTAAATCAAAGTTTATGTGTTAATAACTAGTTTTCTTCATATATTTTAAATTTATATATTTTGAGTAAATAAATAGAAGTAATTTTCATATTTTAAAGTATATTTCAGTATACAATATTTTTAACTGTTTTAAATGCAAATTGTTTTATACTTGGTTATTCCCGATGGGAATAAAGGGTAAAAGATTTACCTTGTAAAGGAAGAGTTTGGAAAATTGTTTTCAAATGAGTTTTGAAATGTGAAAATATATCTTTGAAAGATATTAGAAGAAAATAAATAATATGGAGATTATTTATTGTGTGATGGATGTGTATGGATGTTTGTGAACATTAATTGATAGTTAAATCACCGACTATCAATATTGGCCAAATGCGCTGATCGTTTCGAAGAGACCGGGATCGAGTTTCCGTATACCGGGATTCTAGGTCTGGAGACTCGAAAACCACTTCGATCCGGTTTGTACGTTTCGCGAAAACGATTTCGGAGTCGAAGATGGAGCAGTGAAGTGCAAGGGCTAGTCGCTACTAATCCTGAGGATATTTCCAAAATGGATGTAGTAGGAGTAGTGCCTTCGGTTCCGTTCGGACCCGGGACGGACTTGTATGGACGAATGCTTTCGTGACATCGTCAGGTGGACGATGGGCATTCAAAGTGAAATGTGCTATAAAGGTATCGTTTAGCCTCAAGCCTCATCAACCGGGAATGACTGAAAATCAGGGGTTATGCAGCAAGGCTTCGTGGGTAGCCCCCACTTGAGAGTAAGGTCATCCCTGTCTAGATGTCCCTTTTATTTCGGCTTAGTGGTGCGGTTGCTGATCACAACCGTGGGGTGATTTTACTTGGAATTATCCAGTAAGGGATGATTCCGGCCTTGTGTTGCAGGGGAGCGGGCGTACTCCTCGGTACTGTGATCTAGGCCACGTACTGTGACAGGTGGTACCCCAGTGCCTAGTCATTCGTTGGAAATCCATTCTCCCTACGAGCCTGTACGGTTTTGATTGTGCCCAACTATTGTTGAAATGTGAGATGCAAGCATTTCAGCTAGATTCTATTTTACTTTCTATAGACACTATTATAATATCAGAGGATTTTAATATAAAAGTGTTTTAGCTATCGTAAGGTAAAAACCCGACATGTTTATTTGTGGCGTGGTCTTACGAGATGCTTTTGTTTTTAAAGAATTTTGAAACTTTAATAATCAATTGGGTGTATTTATGATGCGCTGGTATTCCAGACTGACTCGGGTGTTATTTTATTATAATGCTCGGGTCAGACCGAGTATTTTACAGGATAGGTTGCTATGGAGCTCAGGAGAGGAGCTGGAGTTCGAGACGTATTTCTCGTACTTGTATTATTCCGCTGCTGTGATTGTTGTATTGACTGATTGACTGGATATTGATGATTGTATTGATATACTCTGATGATGATGTATTGTATATAAACAGATATAGTTTTGATTTGTGTAAAGATCTGTTCTATATATTATATTTTATCCGCTGCGACTGTGAGGTTCTGATTTTGTTTAGTTCTTTCTTCTTCTATCTACTTTCTTATTCTTCTACAATCTGTCTTTTCCGGCATTCGATCGTCGACATATTATACTGTTGAGTATTTTGTGTCGATTTTCGAGGGTCGAGAAGGGCGGGTCGTGACACTAAGTTTATAAATTCAGTTCAAAACTTGCTTTAACTTTGCTCCAATCTTTCCTTTACAAATCAAGTTCTAATTTTAAATTCAATTTCCTTTTCAAATCTACTTAATTACTTACATAACTCCAAATTATTAAACTTTATTTATTTTCAACTAAGTTTTAACTGGACTAGGATTTCTATTTATCTTTGATTCAAAACTTATTTTAAACTTTGATCTGTGATTTAAAACTAAATTTTCAAAACAACAGGACAGTTCGTTTTAAACTTGCACAAATATTTTGACCCGAGCCAACACTCCCTTTACTTCGAGTTTAGACCCGAGCGAAACTTCTTCTTCCCCAACCTCGACAAATCCAGGTACGCGACGACACACGTGCACGTGCACGAGTCATCTGACCAACTCCGGTCGATGCTCCGACCACCACCAGATCCAGAACCTCCTCCTCAAACGTTCCAACCACCCAGAATTTTCGAATCCCACCCAGATCAAATTTCGAGCTTACGAACCAGATCAGAAATGAACGAATCGTCTTCAATGGCTTCGCCTGATCCCCTTTGCCCAGCGATCATTCCGCGACTTCAACCAAGACTGCCCCACTGCCCTACGCTTCTTCTCCCCTTGGACCGATCGCCGATAGACCACCCACGACCACGAATTTCTACCCCAAACTCCAATGAGTCAAACCGCGACTTAAACCCTAAAATGCTCTCGAATACGAAATCTAGATTTTTAAAAATCCAACTTGCATTTTTCTGGTGATGTCGAGCCCTCCACCTAGCTGCGACGACGATCACGAGGCTTACGATCGTCTTGGTTGCCGGAATTTGACAAAAGTTTGATTTTCTGATCATCTTAGAAATCTCAACAAAAACTTAATGAGAAATCACTATCTTTGTTTTAAAAATCCTATTTTTAAGTAAGTATTCAAGTTATATAATTGAATTTGTAAATTGTTATATTCGAATTTAATCAACATTTGGATTTTTCTCTGTAAAAAACCAATTTTTCACATACTATATATTCTTATTCTTCTTGGAACTATTTTTAAATAATGACTGATACTTAACCAAACATATTTGCTTTTGAAACCAAGGCCTAACAGATATCAAGTAAGTAGATATTGGTTTTTTTTATCAATCTAAATGCTCTGAAATAAAGAACAGGAGAGTTTTTCACATAAACAGGTCTGTGCACTTCCAACTCTAAATTTTTACTCAGAGGATCCATATATATATATATAAACAACTTAGTCACAGATATAACTATACACAAGCAACTGCTTTATACGTTAAACATTTAAGAAAATGAGTTACTCACCTTGGTAAAAAGAAACGAAGAAGTCAGATTTTTAAAAGAAGGTTTGCTCACTTAAAAAGAAAGAACAGAGCTTTATCTTTGCTGAACCAGGTTTTGTTTTTGAAAGCTGGAGCTTTTGATCTCTAGTTTGTTTGAGATGATGTTTCTATTTCACATTTTTTTTGTTTCTCAGTTTCGAATGAACGAATGAATGAGGTTGATATACATAGAAGAAAGTTTACAGTATATATTTTCTTGTACAAATTGATAAAATTTGGTTGTACAAAATGTAAGCAGGGATATTTCTTTGTTTGTAGGCTGATGAGAAGAGAATTTGGGTGCTGCATTTATTATGTTGTACCCTTATGTTCCTCATTTTATTTACAGCAAATCAATTTGCTTTGTACTTAGATTTTTTCTCTCTTATTTCCTTGTCTTGCATTTGTCTCGGCTGACATGGTACAATGTAGTGTGCTTACTATGCTTTGTTTTGTTTATTTACTTACTTATATATATGTTTATTTGTGTGGTCTGGTTTGGTTTCATTTGCAAATGAATGTTGTCCCTAACATGTTATTTGATTATTTATAGTGTATTGGTTTTAAATTTTACAAAGCTATAAAAGTTCAACTTATGTATATTTTATTTCTATGTTTACTTATCACTAAAAATCTTATATGCCTATATGTACATTTTTATTTATTATTTTTAAAGTAAACTACACATTTAACAATTTGAAATGGTTTATATAGAATATATTAGAATCCGGGGAAACTCGCTCCATTTTATTGATTTATTTTACTATTTTTATCCAAAAATTTATTTAATTATTAACTTAAATTAAATAAAAATCTAGGGTCGTTACACTATGCGCCCCACATAATAACGGATGACCCTATACCGTGATATCCCCCTCGAAGTGGGATTGGTATTTTTATTGTTGTCTAACATCTGTGGATGCAGAGTAACAGGTTGGAGGGATCTAAATGGATTCCTAAAATATATTAGTATTTTTCACATATTTATAAAATGCTGGATTATTGTGTGTTGTGAATTTTTAATTGATATAATGGCAGGGAAATTAATTTTGGGATATTAAATACCATAAGTATTATTTTAAATTTTCAGGAATTAAAAAGAGATTTTTAATATAAAAATTTGTCTATCAAAATTTGGATTATTTAAAAGAGATTGGTTTAAATAAAAATGGTTAATTTTTGATCGTATTAAATAATGCGGAAAAATATTTTAAATAGAGGTTTTAAAATAAAATTATATAAAAGAATTTTTAAAGACTGGATTTAAAGGTGATATTCGGGAAAAAAAGGTTGAAATCGATATTGAAAATAGATTAGCAAAAATAAATGGAATTTTCAAAGGAAATGAATTTATAAAATGGAATTTATAAATGAGATTATTTTTAGTGGAACTCAAAAAGAGTTATAAAAATTTATAAATGGAGTTTATAAATAAAAGTGAAGTGATATTGGATGATAAGTTTGGAATATAAATTTATGGGAAGAATCTATATTGGAATATGGGAATAGGGTGAGAAAAAATAACAGATACTATTTTTAAAGTGAGATGGTTAAGGAAAAACGGAGTAGAAGCAATGTGATTGATATCGAGAGGAAGTTATAAATTAAAATTGGTTATTGAGATTTTATAAATATATTTTTAATTTTAAGAAGAGAATTTGTTTTAAAAGGAAAATTTTATTTATTTTAAAACTATGAAATTTTAAGCTAGTTGAGATTGAAATACTTTGGTAAGTAGATTTCAAATATTAAGTATTTATTTTTAATAAATTCTAATTTTTAAAAATCAGCTTGGACGAATTATTTGTTTAACTAAAGATGAGTTATTAATGTTATAAAAGTGTTTTCGATATTTTAAATAGTTACCTGAATATAATTTTAAAAACAAATTATTAATCTTTTAAATACTTATTATACATATATAGAGTTTTAAAGAAATTGAAAAAAATTATTTGATAAATTCTCTCAAGATTCGAAAAGGGTTTATAAAAAGATATGATTTGAGGAGAGGAAATTTATTTGTGTTTCCGGGGGTTTTGGAAATAAGTTACGAAATAATTCTCTGGAACGTTAATATTGGAAGGATTTTGGAAAATAAGACTGGAAATATTTTCCTAATATAGAAATAGAAATTTGGAATATTTTTAAGTGCTGAAGTGTTGAAAATGTCCTATTATGGACTTAAGTATTTGAAAAATTGTTTTCAAATGTTGGAAGGAATTGATATATCTTTTAAAGATAATTTGAAGACAAATATTTTGGGAAAATTTATAATAAGGCCAGATAATTGCTTATGGATGTTTTATTGATAGTTAAATAACTGACTATCAATATTGGCCAAATTCGTTAATCATTTCGAAGAGACCAGGATCATATTTAATTATCCGAAAATGACTTCGATCCGTTTTGAATGTAACAAATGAATGCCGTGAAGATGATGTAGATGGTGATTCGGTTTGTCCAGACCCAGGACAACTTGTATGGACGAATGCTATCAGAACATCGTTATTGGAAGACGATGAGCATTCTAAGTGAATGTGTTCTTTAAATGGTAATCGTAGCCTCGAGCCTCATCAACCGGGAATGACTAAAACATGGGAGATGCAGCAAGGCTAAGTGGGCCGCACCCAAGTAGGGTAAGGTTACCCCTATCTAGAGTCCCTTTTATTTTCGGCCGTGTGGCGGTTGCTAATCCCAACCGCGGGGTAACCTTATTCGGACTATCCAAGTTAGGGGTAGTCCGGTCTTGTGTTGTAGGGGAACGGGAGTGGTCCTCGGTACATTGTTCTAGAGGTGTACTGTGACGGGCGGTATCCCAGTAGCCCAGTCATACGATAGAATCCATTCTCCAATAAGCGCCGTACGGTTTCGATTATGCCCAACTATGCTGGAACGTGAGATGCAAGCATTTCAGCTATTTTCTATTTACTTTCTATAGACACTAATATAATATCAGACGGATTTGATAAAAATATTTTTGGTTATCATAAGGTAAAAACCCGTTGTGTTTATTTGTGACGTGGTCTTACGAGATACCTTTGTTTTCAAAGGATTTTGAAAAAGTTAATGGTTCAAATTGAGTGTGTTTTCTCACGCTGGTTTTCCAGAGTGACTCGTGTGTTATTTTATTATAATGCTCGGTTAGACCGAGCATTACAGATTCAGGATAGGATGCTATAGAGCTCAGGGAACGAGTTGGATGGCAAGGCGTACTTATGTACTTGATTATTATTCCGCTGTGTAAGGACAAGTTATTAAACTGTCCAGATTTAATGTATTAGATTGTTCTACTATGATAATGGTATGTATATTAACAGTATAGTTCTTGTATTTAAAATAAGTTATTATATGTTATATTTTGTTCCGCTGCGATTGTGAGATTCTATGATGTTCTGTTTCTTTCCTTCTATCTTCTCTTATTCACCCCTAATGAACTGGTATTTTCGGCACTCGGCTGCTCGGCATTTTATACGATAGACGTATTAATGTCGATTTTCGTGGGTCGAAAATTCCGTTCATGACACTTGGTATCAGAGCAGAAGGTCAAGCGAGAACCCTGGCTCTGGTGTGGATTACTCATTAAAGATAGAGTCAGTAATACTCTAGAATGAGTTTGAGCGTATTAATAGATAAGAGAACGTATTTGTTAGTGAATATAAATTGTTTTATATTGTGTTGACTTATCGGTTGAGTGACATATAAATTCTGATCAAGTAGTAGGGCGCTACTAATTCGATAGGAGTTTCTAAACACTTGAACGCGATAAACTGGCATAGTATGGTTTTGAAGTGGGTAAATGAAATAATTTTACCCAAGTTACATTTTATATAAAAGAAATAATTTTCTAAAATTATTATGGTATAATTGGACTGTTTGGATGATAATATTATAATCAAAACAATATTAGAAATAGTTTATATAACCAAATGGAGATTGTATAAGTATGGATTGTACAATTGAATAAAAAACTAAGATTCAATTAAAACCAGAGTTTGAAATTATTAAATCCCGAAGATTTTTGGTAAAGTTTTCCAAAGTGTTTGAAAATATATAATAGTAATATTGTTTTGAAGATAAATAATAGTATTATTATTATTATTTTGAATAGAAAAATGTTTTAAATGGATTTTTGGAAGTGAAAATAGCACTGAAATCACTTCGGTCGTTGGAAAATAATCCCGGTGATGACTGCAGCATCATTAGTATTCATTTTCGAGTTTCTAAGTGACAAATTGCTACCGTAATTGATTTGTTCGGATTTACTAGGAAGAACAAGTTTGTTTTGAAAAATTCTGAAGGGAATTGGTTTTAGATAAAAACCAGGATTGGTTTAAAATTAAAAAGTATGATTTGCGATATTTGTGATTTCAAAAATGATTTGAAATAAAAACCGGGTGTTTGAATTCTGAAATCCTTATTTAAATAATTTGGAGATCATCAGAAGATAAGTTATGAACTTATAAATGGTGAATAATTTTGAAGAAAAATACGGGGATTGAATTTTGGAATTAAAATTAAAAGTGAAAGTAAAAATGAAATTTAACTTAGAATAGGTTGAATAAATTAAATTTTTGAAATTTAATTGATAGTGATTTGAATGGGATAAATTAGTGAGGTAAACTAGTTAAATGGGTTAAATTGGGATGTGAATGAATTGAATTGAATTTAACTTAAACTAAATGAAATTGAGTTGAATCTGGATTTAGTTGAAATGAAGTTGAATTGAGTTGTAGATGATATTAAATGAAATTGAATTCTTACTTAAATAAATTAAAGAAAATGGTATGAAGTTGAATTTAGAGTAAGTTAAGTTAAATAAAAATAAAAAATTGAAACGAATTGAATAAAAATATACTTGGTTAAATAAAAATATATAATCCCGAGTTAAAATAGAATGTGAATATATTCGAGTATAAAATTGATGAGAAGTGGAAGATAAGTTGTGTGACTTATAAAAAAGTTAAAAATTGAAATAGAAAAAACCGAAATAAAATTGTTTGACATTTTGGTGAAGGGAATAAAAATCCAAACTCGAGTTATAAAATAAAATTGAACTCAAGTAAAATAGTTGAAGTGATTTTTGAAATAAGAATCAAATATTGATTTAAAAATTAGAAGTGAGCTAATTAGCTAAATAAATTAGTTGATTGAGTGTGTTAATGGAATTTAACTTGGTTAAATATAATTGGAAGTGTGGTCGAATAACATAAAATTCGATTAAAATAGAAATGGTTTGAGTCACAAATAAATCCAATTTGAATTTGAATAAATTAATTATGGCCTTGGATATTATTTTAAATAAATTCAACCTTGAAATTAAAATTGAAGTAAATTGATTGAATTAATTAGTAAATGGATGAAATTGATTGAATAAAAATCAAATTATAATGAAATGGAATTTGTTGAAAATAGAGATGAACTTAAGTGGTTGGTGGACATGATTAAAAATACAAGTCATTATAGAAGCTTGGCTTCGGTAAATTTGTGAGACGGCTATTAAATAAAATAGCATGAAATGTTTCGAGCTAAATAAATGGATTTGAAAACAATGAATGTGGGTATAAATGGAATGTAATTGTATTGGTTGCGAACAAATTAAAAAGGGAATGGAATTAAATATGACTTGAGTTGGAATCAAATTAAAATAGTTATAAACTGAAATGGATATTTTATTAAACGATTGCCGCCGAATTTGCATAGAAAAATTAGTCGTTTAACGTAAATGGAAGTAAATAAAATTTTATAAATTAATAGAAGTGAATAAATTGATTTTTAATCAATTTGGAGTGAATATTAATTTGTTTAGTACAAATGTGAATTGAATGTGAGCAAATTGGGTTGTAAATCATTTCAGATTGAATGAAATGATGTATGGATTGATTGAAAGTAATAAAATGAATGTCAGAACCTTATAATTGCTTATAGCACATGTTTAACGTGACTGGTTATTGGAATTCATGTGTTGTAATTGTTTAAATAAATGAAATGTAACAGCCCGCATCTCACTTAACGTAGATACTGTCCCCAACTTAGTCACCTCCGCCTCATGGGCCAAGCCAAGGTATGGGGTTTTGTTCCTCAAAAGGCCTCGACGTTGTTATGAGGTGAAGGCTTTGGTATATAAGCACCCACTTCATAGTGTTTTTCGGCGATGTGGGACTATTATTCCCATTTTGAAGGGGTGTTACATGAAATGTTATTAAATTTCATGTTTTTGTACTTAGGGGTTTAAATTGAGTAAGTATAAGTACCCAGAGGGATTGTTTGGCTAGATTGGGGTTACGTATTCGCATATGAAGTAAATGCTTGCTTAGTAATGCTTAAAAAACGCTAAATAAGGTACGTTTTCGGATTAAATATCGCAAATTATAAAATATTGATATATATATTTTTGTTTTTCGACCGTGTGGGTCGATGTATATATATTTATATCTCTTGTCATATTGCAAAAGGCTCTCCGAACAAAGGAGATTCTGCCAAATTTTTTTGGAAATTTAGGGTGTTAGAAAATTTTTGGAAATTTTGAAAAGATTTTTGTTAACAGAAACTGGATTTTGGATTTGTAATCGGAATAAAGGAATTTTGAATTAGAAATTGAGAAAACATTGTTTGAGTGAAAACTAAGTGATTACGGAAGTGGAATGTCAAGTTAGCTAAGTGGGTTTTGGATAAGTTAATGGGTTTGGAGCATTCTTCTGCCTTAGCAATTTCGGGGACGAAATTCTTTTAAGGGCGGAGGAATGTAACGAGCCGGATTTCTCGACGTTTGATTTGGAATAGTTAAATGGTTTAAAATATTTAATATTGAATTATAGATTGATTTTTGAGTGTGAAAGATTGGGTTTTATTTAATAAAATAGATTCAGAATTTAAATATAGCGATTTATTAGATAATTTAATTATTGAATTTTATAATTGAGTATCGAGTAAATTATTTTATCTTGGGTTTTAAGCTTGTTAAAAATAATTTAAAGGCTTGTAAAATTTATATTGATAAGAATGAAGATAATAAAAGTTTTTAAATTGAATTTAAAGGTGATTTGTTCAGTTTTAAAAATATATCGTTTAAATTGACATTTAAAAATAGCCTTCCAAGACACAGTCTCGGAATTCGACGAAACCAATTCCATTGAATCCGTAATATTGTATTATTATCGGATTTCAAATTTCGTAGCTTTTGGAGTTATCATATAGCTGTACGAGATATAAACGCGTTGAAATTAATATCGAAAATTTAATATAATAATTGGGTCCAAAAAGCTATCTTCTCCATACGATCGAATTAGGACTCGGAACCTTTTCCATTGCTTTCGGAATAGGGGTATAACATTATATACGCCTAGCGACGTGCCTCGATAGCGAGATTTTAAGTTACGTAAAACGAGACATTTTGAATTTAATTAATATATTTATATATATATTCCAGTCAAAAACCCGTCCTTTCTCTACAACCGAGGACTCTGACCTAACCTATTAGAACACGCAAACTTATTCAAACACGCTACCTTTCTCGTTTTAAAAACTCGAGCCTCATTTTTTTCCACTATCTTTAAATCGATTAAAAAAATCAGAGAAGAAAAAAATTCGAACCCTATTCGATTAAAAAAATGGAAAATCACGAATCCCCTTCAATTTCTTTTGCAGTTCGATTCTCAATCGAAATCAAACAATCATTTCTAAACATCGTATAAATTGGAAGCTTGCCTTTCCTTCTATGTTCGTGCTCTAGCTTGCGACGTGAGTTTGGAAACCGAGGACCTTGGCCGGAGTTCAAGCATTCGAAAGGGTGGAGGAAAGTTTATCATCGCGTGGGGCACAACGCTTAGAAGCGCGATAGCGTAGAGTTAGCGATTTGTAGTGAAGGGGAGATGCGCGAGCAGCCTAGGAGCGGCAACGAAGATTGAAGCACGCAAGCGAGCACTGAGGAAAACGATTTTGCAGTGAAGGGTGGTTAGTGATTTAGTGTGTACGAGGAAAAGGAGGTCAGAGTGATTTCTAACAGAAGAAAGGATGCGAGATCGAGTCTCTGTTCGAAGTCTGCTTCGAGACGTGCGCGTTGAGGATCTGGAAATTGAGCAGACAGAGGGAGAGGTATATTCTGTAATTAATTTCAATTATATGATAGTTAATTTAATTAAGGATTAATAATGAAAGTGATTAAGTTATTTAATTAACTTGTTTAATTATTTTAGTATAAATCCAAATTCTAAAAAAAGATACAGTAAGGAATTCAGCCCTTGATTTAAGATTTGTTTAAGCTAGTTTTATTTTAATTTCTCGAATGGTGAATAATAATAATAATAATGATTGTTAACTTATAAAAATTCGTTAATTATTCATACGAGGTTCAAATCGTGATAACAAGCTGAGTTGGAACGAATTGCAAAGTGAAAATCAAAGGTGAGAATTTCTCAATAATGGGATTACCGTTTTTAAATTTAAATGTTTAAATTTAAAATTATTGGATGCTGGATTAAGTTGATAAATTATAATTGACTGTTGGATGTTATAATATACATATAGTAGTATATATATTAGTATTGGAGTGATATTCCCGCACATTATAGTGGATGAGACCCTATGCGCCCCGCATAATAGCGGATGACCCTATATACCGCGATATCACACTCGAAGTGGGATTTGTATTTTTATTGTTGTCTAATATCTGTGGATGCAGATAAACAGGTTGGAGGGGTCCAATTTGATTCCTCAAATATATTAGTATTTTTCACATATATATAAAATGCTGGATTATTGTGTGTTGTGAATTTTTAAATGATATAATGGCAGGGAAATTAATTTTGGGATATTAAATACCATAAGTATTATTTTAAATTTTCAGGAATTAAAAGGAGATTTTTAATATAAAAATTTGTCTATCAAAATTTGTCTTATTTAAAAGAGATTGGTTTAAATAAAAATGGTGAATTTTTGATCGTATTAAATAATGCAGAAAAATATTTTAAATAGAGGGTTTAAAATAAAATTATATAAAAGAATTTTTAAAGACTGGATTTAAAGATGATTTTCGGGAAAAAAAGGTTGAAATCGATATTGAAAAAAGATTGGCAAAAATAAATGGAATTTTCAAAGGAATTGAATTTATAAAATGGAATTTATAAATGAGATTATTTTTAGTGAAACTCAAAAAGAGTTATAAAAATTTATAAACGGAGTTTATAAATAAAAGGGAAGTGATATTGGATGATAAGTTTGGAATATAAATTTATGGGAAGAATTGATATTGGAATATGGGAATAGGGTGAGAAAAAATAGCAGAAACTATTTTTGAAGTGAGATGGTTAAGGAAAACCGGAATAGAAGCAATGTGATTGAAATCGAGAGGAAGTTATAAATTAAAATTGGTTATTGAGATTTTAAAAATATATTTTTAATTTTAAGAGGTGAATTTGTTTTAAAAGGAAAATTTTATTTATTTTAAAACTATGAAATTTTAAGCTAGTTGAGATTGATATACTTTGGTAAGTAGATTTCAAATATTAAGTATTTATTTTTAATAAATTCTAATTTTTAAAAGTCAGTTTGGAAAAATTATTTGTTTAACTAAAGATGAGTTATTAATGTTATAAAAGTGTTTTTGATATTTTAAATAGTTATGTGAAGATATTTTTAAAAATAATTTATTAATATTTTAAATACTTATTATATATATATAGAGTTTTAAAGAAATTGAAAAAAATTATTTGATAAATTCTCTCGAGATTCGAAAAGGGTTTATAAAAGCATACGATTTGAAGAAAGGAAATTTATTTGTGTTTCCGGGGGTTTTGGAAATAAGTTATGAAATAATTCTCTGGAACGTTAATATTGGAAGGATTTTGGAAAATAAGATTGGAAATATTTTCCTAAGTATAGAAATAGAAATTTGGAATATTTCAAGTGTTGAAGTGTTGAAAATATCCTGTTACGGACTTAAGTATTTGAAAAATTGTTTTCAAATGTCGGAAGGAATTGATATATCTTTTAAAAATAATTTGAAGACAAATATTTTGGGAAAATTTATAATAAGGCCAGATGATTGCTTATGGATGATTTATTGATAGTTAAATAACCGACTATCCAAATTCGTTAATCGTTTTGAAGAGACCGGGATCAGATTTAATTATCCGAAAACCACTTCGATCCGTTTTGAACGTAATGAATGAATGCCGTGAAGATGATGCTGACGGTGATTCGGTTTGTCTAGATCCAGGACAACTTGTATGGACGAATGCTATCAGAACATCGTCATTGGAGGACGATGAGCATTTTAAGTGAATGTGTTCTTTAAAAGGTAATCGTAGCCTCAAGCCTCATCAACCGGGAATGACTAAAACAGGGGAGATGCAGCAAGGCTAAGTGGGCCGCACCCAAGTAGCTAAGGTTACCCCTATCTAGAGTCCCTTTTATTTTCGGCTATGTGGCGGTTGCTGATCCCAACCCCGGGGTAATCTTATTCGGACTATCCAGGTTATGGGTAGTCCGGTCTTGTGTTGCAGGGGATCGGGAGTGGTCCTCGGTACATTGTTCTAGAGGTATACTGTGATGGGCGGTACCCCAGTAGCCCAGTCATTCGATGGAATCCATTCTCCAATAAGCGTCGTACGGTTTTGATTGTGCCCAACTATGCTAGAACGTGAGATGTAAGCTTTTCAGCTATTTTCTATTTACTTTCTATAGACACTATTATAATATCAGACGGATTTGATAAAAATGCTTTTGGTTATCGTAAGGTAAAAACCCGTTGTGTTTATTTGTGATGTGGTCTTACGAGATACCTTTGTTTTCAAAGGATTTTTAAAAAGTTAATGGTTCAAATTGAGTGTGTTTTCTCATGGTGGTTTTCCAAACTGACTCGGGTGTTATTTTATTATAATGCTGGGTCAGACCGAGCATTACAGATTCAGGGTATGATGTGATGGAGCTCAGGGATCGAGCTGGATGGTAAGGCGTACTTCCATACTTGATTATTATTCCACTGTGTAAGGACAAGTTATTAAACTGTCCAGATTTGATGTATTAGATTTTTGTACTCTGATAGTGGTATGTATATTAAGAGTACAGTTCTTGTATTTAAAATCTGTTATTATATATTATATTTTGTTCCGCTGTGATTGTGTCTGTGATGTTCTGTTTCTTTCCTTCTATCTTCTCTTCTTCACCCCTAATGAACTGGTATTTCCGGCACTAGGCCGCTCGGCATTTTATACGATGGACGTACTAATGTCGATTTTCGAGGGTCGAAAATTTTGTTCGTGACAAGGAATGAGTAACCGGGCCCAATTACCAATAAAAACCATTCGATACTGGGTGGTTTTGATCAGTACCAATCGGTTTTTCGTAAGGAAAACCTCCTCTCCTTCTTCCCATTGGCCTCATGTCCCTGATGGGTTGTGTTTTGAACACTTTTCCTTAGAGATTGAGTTTTTACAAAGGATTTCTGATACCACTTGTACTTGGTTGCCTTCAGTCAGAAAGTCCTTAGAGTTTTCTTCTATTCCTTAAGGAAAGCACCCAATGAGAATCACTCAAGCCAAAGCTCCATATACAAGAGTTTTGGAGGACCCACGTTCAGAAAAAAGTGGTTTGTACAGAGTGGTAGTGCTTAGTACCAAGTGGTTCACCTTGCTCCAATTCCTTTAAAGCTTCTTTAGTTACTTCATATCATCATTCTAGATAGTTCTAATCATGTTAGAGTGAATCATGTCGGTGAAAATCATGAGCTTCGGGTTGGGGTTGACCTAACTTGGTGTCCAAACCGAGTGGTTTGTGTGTTTGCTTCAGGCTTTGCTTGGAGTCATCCAAATGTTGAAGTGCTTCATGTCCTACCTAAGAGTTTTGTGTGTCCGAACCGAGAGTAATCATAACTCAGTATCAAGCTCTAACTTACAACTCGTTACCAAGTTGACTCAGGTCAAACCGAGTCTGACTCGGGTTTGACTTGATCTGACTTCAAGTCACATTGTCTTGCCTTGCTATTTTTCAACTTGGGTATTCTTTCATTTTCCCTAGGTTCAGCTCGGGTTCAACTCGGGTCTACCTGGAGCACTGAGTTAAAAATCTCAAGTCAACTTTTTTCGCTCAATTTTTGATATTCCCTTTTTCTTACCTTTTTATGATATTTCCAAAATCCTTGGGTCATTTCTTCGTCGTTTGTTCGTCTAATTCGCTCGTTTACATCTGTTCAAAGACTATGGAAAATTTGGATATAACACATGTACCTTCAAAGTATGCCTTATGAATGCAAGGTGTGCTTTGCTTAAGAACAAGTTTTTGCAGTGGTCGACTTATGGTAATCAAGCTTTCCAGCTATCCATCGATTTAAGCTGTGGTGAATCATCCGATTTCTTTGGATTCTCCTGCAAATTCATGGTCATTCCAGATCGTCATAGCTAAGGACTCTGGTCCTTGCTTAAGTGTTGGTCATAAATCATAATTAGTCTGTTTTCATCCGGAGTTATCATATCATATATCAAATCATCCTATGTTCATTTGCCATTTATCTATTTTAGTCCAATTACAAGGCGTTCGAATCCTAAGGTCAAATCAACGTCTACTCTAGGGTCCGATCTCATCAGATCGTTTATCATTCGAACTAGGGTTCAATCTCTCCAGATCGTTTATCATCCAAACCAGGGTTTAATCTCTCCAGATCGTTTATCATCCAAACTAGTGTTTGGTCTCTTCAGATCATTTAACATCTAATTTAGGGTACGATCTTCTAGATCATTGAACATCAATCTAGGGTCCGATCTCTCCGGATCCTTGCTGAATCCAATCCGCTCGCTCTCTGGCATGGAGACTCAACGTCCAAGCAAGTCCATCCACTTACTCTTCGGTAAGAGGACTTACTTTCCTGTACAAGTCCATCCACTTGCTCTCAAACAAGGGAACTTTCACCTTATGGTTATCGCCCTATCTCTTCGGACAGGACAACCAAGTTCAATCAATATCAGTAATCACGTTTAAGTGGTTTTCAAAATTCAACTATTCAAATCAAAGCAATCAAGAAGACATCCTAAACATTCATCTCAGACATCCAACTTAGAGCGTGCCTATAAACCAATTGAGGTCTCGAACACATGTAAGCGGTCTAAGGTTATCATTGTCTTATCTATTCAAAATGGAAAGTAAAACATGGGAAATGAACCTAACTCATGTCCATCTCGATCATGGGATTACCAATCTCAACCCAGATCTTTGGTCGTGTCTTGATGCATTCACCGCATATGGTGGCTTCTACTGCTACACCATTGTAGTTTTGTTCCATACGTACAACTGTAGCTGGTTTATCCGAACCAACTCTTCCATCAAATGGCGAAAGTGTTTGTACTCGTTCATTTCATGTTCATCCATCTAATGGAAAATGCAAATCTTTCAGACATTTTCTCCTGGTTTGTCGGCTCTAGCTTAGCTAGCTTCCGGTAGGGGATCTTACCTTTAGTATCTAAGTAAATCCTCTCTGGGGTTTTCATTAAGTCTATGTAAGAAGCAAATTTTGATCCCTCCTCTGTCGCTTTGGTCCTTCGAATTCGTCCTTGGCTTTTCACTTTCCCTTGTCTCCAACATATCCTACTCCAAATGGTCCTCCATCTTTTACAATATTTACTCCGACATTCTCAACTTTATTGTCCTCCTGACGCAAGTATCTCTCAACCTCATGATAGTTTATTTAGAGCATACCATGAGCATGCCATATAGTAATGGCGACAATTCTGTAATTTATTGTAAATTAATAAACTCTATGATAAATTCTCCATCGCAACAAAGGTGTTTTACTTTCTGTTATATTCTTTTTATAATACGTTACAAATAATTAAATGCTTAATTCAAATATATCTAATAGAAAGTCCATAAATGGTGTGTTTGTGATAGTAATTACCAATAGTTGTAATCGTGAGTACTGTATCACAATATTATAAAACACATCATTTTAAATGTTCCTAATCAAGATGCATCGAGACTGGATATCGATATATCCATTAAGACTAGAGTATGTAATGCTCTCCAAATATTGGGCAGTGTATTACTCATGACTACTGAGGGTACTTAGGGGTTACGTACTGATAGTTATTGGATAACTGTGGAATGACTCATTCGATAGTTTTTTATTGGTTAATAAAACTAAGGTTAAACAGAAAATATCGATGTGACTGATTTACACAGTTCTTTCGACTTGAGAATACTATCGATCTTCAATATGAAAGCTCCGCTTTGATTATAGTCAAATCATGGAACAATGTCCATCGAGTGACTATAATTGGGTCGAGTGGAAGTATTGGAAGTGAAGCACTATTCAAGGGAGCACTCGTCTCTTTAGTTATATGGGGTTAGTATCATGGTCAACTCAAGTCAACTAAAAGTCAAAATCTATGGACAAAATAGTTCGTTTAATAATAATGGTTATTATTAAACCAAGGACTTTGTGTTTAGACTACAGAGTTGAATATGGAAAATATTGGAATTTTGACCATTACCAAATGACATAAGCCCAAAGTGATTTAGTTTTGATAAAGCGAATTGGTGTAAATAATAGTCACAACCAGGTAACGCTTAATAAAGTAAAATTGGATTTTACTGAAACCAAATAAGTGATAAATTTGGCTAAAATGTCATACTACCTGCTAAGTGATTTGTGAACGATAATATTCGAATAGTTTGATATTAATCGCTGACCGAATTTACACCTGACGAGTCACAAACCGAAACGATGAGTTCTCCTTTAACCAAATTACTTAAATTAATCTATAATTGTTATAAATTAATTATGAAATATTAATTAAAAAATTTGATTATGATTTAATAAATAAATATTATTAAACATATATAATAGTTACAAATATATCAATCAATATACGATATTGATAAGCGATTAAATTGGATTTAATTGCATAATATTTTATTTGGGCTTAAATGGGTTTAAGGCCCATCATAGGGGATGATATTTCGGTAGCAACAAGGGGTATAGGTGACTCATATTTTGGTAGGAGGGGCTTGATTTTGGATGGCTGAGATTAAAGGAGAATGCGTAAAAGAGGAGATTCATACTTCTCTCCTTTCTATCCACTATATAAGCATATGATTAAGAATGATTGGAGCCCCCAACACAAGTATTTGCTGGCTAAAAATTCCACTCCCCACTCCATCTTTCTAGAGTTCAAATCAAGTTAGCTGTTATCCAATAGTTAGTGGTCAACGGTTCAAGAACTATCACTCTTTTGGATTAGAAATAGTTCAAGAGGAAGATATCATCATTTCAAGGTGTACTTCAAGGCATTGGAAGTGAGGTATATTTCTAATCATAATTTAATTATTTATACTTAATTATAATGTATTATTAGATATATATTATCTATTGCTAGTTAGGTAACGATTCTGATATATAAATGATATTGTTGCAAAATTGTTTGGTTATATGTATGTGCATACAATTTTTTTTTATCAAAAAAACGTTAGGTCAGTACGGCTTTGTAATTAAAAAAGCATTTTTTTATTTTATTGAATTAATATATATTATTTAACTAGATATATACAGTTTATTTTTAATTATAACATCATACGTTAATCAAATATGATCATATAATTTTATATGTAAAGAATTGAGGTTATGATAATTTTTGGCATTAATAAAATATTTATTTTATATTTTATTTTAATTTAAATATTATTTAATTTAATTTATTGCACAAACTATTTATATTAATTCAAGTATATTACAAAAATTATATTTTATATTCTACAAAATAATATTAGAAGCAAGGAAACTCTCTGCAAAAAATAAAAAAACATTTATTATATTTTGAAAATAAATTTCAAATTACAACCGAAAATAGAATTTTTTTTAAATTACTTTATATTGAAAACAATCTTTTTGAAATGACCATGCCTCTACACCATGAAGTTCAAAATGCAAATGACACTTCAGGCATTGATGCAGCTGCTCAAGTCAGTCAAGAGGCCTTTGATACAGACATGCACACTGATATGCACACTTCTCCTCTCAAAAATCTTCCTCCTACTATTATCAATTCATCATCTACCTCCCCATATAATTCAGTGCCCCTTCCTAATCAACTTTTTCCTGATATTGACAACTTCTCTCCTCTAACAATCGATCTAACTCCTTCTCTCAAAGATATTAACCATGCTTCCTCTTCAAAAACAAATAAAAGAGGTAGACAAAAGAAAGTTCACTCTCCCCAATAACATGCTATTGATCGAGACAATGGTAATCAATTCTCTTTATCTTAAACAATGGTTCCCTCTCTTCAATCTGCTGTCCCAAATGTCACTATCTCTGGAGTGTGTACCAGAGCATCAACCAGTAAGCAATGATGGTTGACAGACTAGGGTATTGGAATATAAGGGGTGCAAACTCTCTTGCAAAACAATTAGAAATAAAAAAAATCTCATCTCATCTCAAAATCTTCACTTTATGGCAATTGCTAAAACTAAATAGAATCATTCAACCACTGCAAAAGCTGCTGCCTGTATTAAACCATATTGGAATTATATACATAATTTATCTCATGCTCCTTTTGGTAGACTTATGCTTATGTGGAATCCTAATATGTTCTCCATTTCCCCTATCACTATCCATAGGCAGTTTATTCACTCTGAAGTAACCCATCTTCCTTCCTCTTCTTCATTCTTTTTTACTATTGTTTATGCTGAAAACAGTACTGCTCATAGACAAAAACTTCTTGATATCCTTCCTACATTACACCCTCATAATAGTCCTTGGATTTGCATGGGGGATTGGAACTGCATGCAAAATTCATATGACAATTGTGGTGGTTCTCCTCTAACATTTTCACAAACTAGACCTCTTAATAATGCGATCTTTGTCTCTAGATTATTACCTGTATCTGCATCTGGCTGCACGTATACTTGGAATAATAATAGTAGATCTGGTAACATAACCTTATGGAAGCTTGATAGATCATACCATAATCTTCCATCAGTTTTGAAATGGCCATCTCTTTCTACAATTATTCTCCCTCCTTCTTTATTTGATCTCTCTCCATTGATTCTTGATTGGGGAAAGGATGCTGTAAAAAGACATGCCTCATTTTCATTTTTTAATAATTGGGCTGATTATCCTCAATATTTAAATACTATTGTTGACCGTTGGAAAATTCATGTATTTGGTAACCCAATGTTTATTTTGCAGGCAAAGTTAAGGCATCTTAAAGGTAAACTTAGAGTTTGGGTTAAAGCTAATTTTGGTACTGGGAATTGCATATCATCATCTATAAGGGGGAAACTTGAGCAACTTCAAAGAGAATTTCTTCTCAATCCTTTCAATGGTAACTTGGCCGATCAGGAGATTTCTTTAAAGCTTAATCTATCTAAGGCCCTAGTTGAGGAGTTCAAAATGAATAAAAAAATCTAAGGCTAAATGGCAACTGTATGGGGATAGGAACTCCAAAACTTTTCATGATTCTCTCAAGATCAAACATGCCTTTGAAAATGTTACTGTTATTACTGACAAATATGGTTTATCTTATACTTCTCCTGAATTTATTCAACTAGGTTTTCTGGATTATTTTCAGAACCTTCTGGCAAACCAATCCACCCCAAACATATCCAATCTTTGACGACCCAACTTTCTACAACCAGAAAGTCGCATCATCTTTAAGAAAGAAAGGGATAGAAAAGAGAAAAGATAAAGAAGAAAGAAGAAACAACATCAGAATCTCAACAGCGGAACAAATAAATTATATTAATCACATAAATATTACATAATATACAACATCAATCAGAGTTACACAGATAATACATCACATACTAGACAGTTATAAACACCTGTCTAGTTAATACAACTCGATACAACTCAAAAACAACACAGAGATACCAACACAGCGGAACACTATATATATCTACAACACTGAAGCCTCTTGCTCCATTGCTCCTCCACAAATCACCTGAACATTTGAAAACAGAGACAGAGCCCCTTTTATTTTGATTTTGAAAAAGCTTGAAACTTTAAAACTTGAATTGCTGAAGCTTGTTCTTGGAAACTTGCAAATTGAAATCACTTTGAATGCTGAGATGTTCTAGCTTTCAAAACATAATTGAAGTTGCTTCTTTGTTTTGAAACTGCAGTTGCATGCTAATGAAACCTTTTTATTTTGATCTCCATTATTGTTTTGAGTTGAAAATAAGCTTCATTTGAAATATACTTTCTACTATGCTAAGTTTTTCTTGTAAATGAAAATAAAATAGAGAAGATTGATATATAGAATATGTTCACAGGTTATATTATTAGACTGGTACAAGATTCTCTTAATTTGGTCAGAGATTTTCTTTGATCAATGGAGGCTGAAATGATCTATATGGATGTACTAAAGATGTTATCATTTAATGTCAATGTCCCTTATGTCTACAAACTTATACTTTATTTCATTTCGTATGTACTTATATAACATTGTATATTTTGTTTTATATCTACTTCAAGTGTACATACTCATTTCCTGTACAAGCATGAAGACATATTTTTATCCCTACTTATGTCCTACAACCTTGCATTAGTCTTATCTTTGTGATATAGGTAGATTTCTATATTTAACAAGATGTTTAGAATTTACCTACTTGTATTTTCTTTCTTCAGTCCTATACTTGATATCTATTTCTACTACTAACTTAAATACTTATTTTTATTTATCGTTTATTTTTATGAATTTCTTTTTAGAGAAAATAAAACAAAGCTATGTATATATATACAAATAAAAGCTTATACAAATATCTTTTAAAATCCAAACATTTTAAATATTTTCCCCCTTTTAATTTCAAGACTTTTAAATTCAAAATAGATCCTAGAATCAAATATTTAAAATCAAGTTATATATCTACATATATGATAACGTATTGATTTGAAAATAGCACTTCTATTTTAAAAATCTATTTATATATATATATATATAACAATACATTAATAATGTTATTTGAAAATAATAATTTGTCAAATTTAAATAATTTATAAAAGAGATTATAACTTCCTATTTTTTTATTAAATGAATTAATATCTCATATTCATTAAACAACATTTTAAAACCAACCTTTTTAATTAATCTTAAACTTAAGCTAAGATATAATTTAAATCAATTAAACATTTATCTTAAAAATTTTAAAACTATATATTTTAAATTAAAACATAATTCCCAAATTACCAAAATATATTAGAATTTGAAAACAAAATTCATTTATTTATTAGATTCAAACCAATGATTTATGTTTATAATATATACAAATATATACATATTATAAATAGAAAACAATTTATTAGCTTTTAAAAGATAAATTATCAGTTAAATATTTATTTAAAAGAAGATTATTAAATCAATTCAAATCTTATTAACAAATATTATCAAATCAATTTAATTTTTAAATGCAGATTAATAAATTGATATTGCCAAAAATTCTGGGATGTCACATTCCTCCCCCCTTAAAAGAATTTCGTCCCCGAGATTTAAAACAAAGGTAATTTAATAATCTAATTAAGGATTTAATTTTAAAAACACAAGCATATATTAATCATATGCTAACAACCATAGCAACCAACTCATCCAATTCAAACAAATCTAACTATCCAGATAAAAACAGGATAGAACTATCTAGAGTTTCCCAAGTATAAACACCGGGATACTCGCTCTACAGAACCCAAACAAAACTATACTACTAAGCTACAGAGCTCCTACTCGTTTAGATCTACAAAACTAGACAGGATATCAGACTATAGACAAGTCTGACTCAACAATCAAACCTCTAGAACTGCTGGTTCCAAAACCAGAGATGGATCATACACGTACTCCCTCAGAGATACGTGCAACACATCGAATCCCAGTTATCCAAACTGACAATTCACTCC
Organism: Allium fistulosum; assembly: GCA_030737815.1. Lineage (NCBI taxonomy): Eukaryota > Viridiplantae > Streptophyta > Magnoliopsida > Asparagales > Amaryllidaceae > Allium > Allium fistulosum. Next base: position 152,870,847 of record CM060908.1, on the reverse strand, counting down.
AGAAGACCAAACACTTATCCTCACAAACACAGAAAAGATCCAAGATACCTCGGAGCTGGCTTCCCAATCTTACCAAACTTAAAGCTCCTTCGATCTGAGAAAACTTACTCAAAACCAAATCTCCAACTTCGAAATCCAAATCCCTCCGTCTCTTATCCACCAAACTCTTCTGACGATCCAAGGCTGCCTCCATCCCTACTGATCAGCTCAACCTCCGCTGATGCCTCACAAACAACTCATCAAAAAGATCCACTCACAATCAATCCAAGAACACAGACTCTACTTCCCAAACATCAGAAGACTGAACTTACTTTTTCTCTTCGAAAAGATAAAACAGATGCACTCCCAAACTGCTTCCGCTGCACAACTCTGATCTGAGTAGATGAAAATGCTGATGATACACACGAGCACAAACTGGACAACACATCCCAGAAATATGGTTCAACAAATCCATAAAGAGAAAACTCAGAAATCCGAAAGATCTCTGACAAACCAAGAGAACACTCCAAAATCACAAGTCACTTTTGCGATCAACCCAATCTAATATCCAAAGAAAACAGTTCTCTCTTTACCAATCAGAACATCTTAAGCCTATCTAGCCAATCCATCGAAGAAATGGGTCCACACTGCTGCTTCTGAACTTCACCTCTAGAAAACTGCTGACAGATGACCTCCTTGCCTGCACACAGAACAAATCTGAACTACGACGCTGCCACTGACGCCAAAGACTTCCTAATCCAAACTCCTCGAGAAACTCAGGCCTCAAAGCCAAACACAAACACCCAGCTGAACTCAGCCTCAACACCGATGCAGACACACTTCCTTAAACTTGCTCCAAAGAAACATCTTCGAAGACATCCATAGTCACTGTTTCTCATCACACAGCTACTAATTCCTAAGGTATCAAGATACCATCACTATCTTCTGCTAAACCGTCAGAATCCAAATTATACTCATCCAAACTTGCACTTCAAAAATGGACTTTGAACCTTAACCGATTTCCTTCAGAAATTGGTGAATCCTTACACCACAACAAAAATTCACTCGAGACGGTATTGTGTCTACAGTCTCGGTAGATACAGTTCCAACCTCAACAAACTCCAACCATTAGTAGTCGTGCTACACACACCACTACCCTATCTACCTTTATAACTTATATTGGAAAACCCGAATAGGTAACCCAACAGATAGGTAGAAATATATATATATATATATATATATATATATATTTATATCCAAAATTACAAATACGCTCTCTCAAGATTGACACCACTCCAGAGTCTTGGTATTCACTCAACCTAGCGCTCTGATACCAAGTTTGACGACCCAACTTTCTACAACTAGAAAGTCGCATCATCTTTAAGAAAGAAACGGATAGAAAAGAGAAAAATAAAGAAGAAAGAAGAAACAACATCAGAATCTCAACAGCGGAATGAATAAATTATATTAATCACATAAATATTACATAATATACAACATTAATCAGAGTGACACAGATAATACATCACATACTAGACAGTTATAAACACCTGTCTAGTTAATACAACTCGATACAACTCAAAAACAACACAGAGATACCAACACAGCGGAACACTATATATATCTACAACGCTGAAGCCTCCTGCTCCATTGCTCCTCCACAAATCGTCAAAGCTAACCTGAATCCCTTGGCTACTCGTAAAAATTTGAGTACTCGAGAGTTTAAGAAAAACAGAAATAAACTCCGGGTCAGACATGGGTCTGGTATGAGTAACAGGTTAAAGTTGCTTAACTTTGAAAAGCCTTTGAAAACAAAAGGTATCACGTAAGACTTCCCACACATAAACATGGAAAAGTTTTTACCTTACTCTAACCAAACATTTGATAGGAAATTCTATGATATTATAATAGGTCTAGGGTTTTCAAGTAAATAAAATCATAGCTGAAATTGTTACATCTATTAAATTCCAGCATACTGGCCAACATGTGGGTAATACAATCAAATCCGATGGCACTTATTGGAGATTGGATTCCAAACAATGGCAGGGCTACTGGGGTACCGCCCGTCACAGTATGTGGCCTAGATCACCATACCGAGGACCCACCCTAAGTCCCCTGCAACACAAGGCCGGAACCATCCCTTACTGGACAGTCCCAAAGAAGACAACCCCGCAGTCGGTGCGCAATTCCATCTGCCCACTAAGCCGAATAAAAAGGGACCTCTAGACAGGGGTATATCTCACTCTCAGTGGGTGCTACCCACGAAGCCTTGCTGCACCTCCCCTGTTTTAGCCATTCCCAGTTGATGAGGCTTGAGGCTACGATTTACCTTTATAGAACACATCTATCTTAGAATGCTCATCGTCCACTTGACGATGTTCTGAAAGCATTCAATCCATACAAGTTCGTTCCTGGTTCGAACGAAACCGAAGGCATTGTCTCGTTACACTCATTTTGGAATCACCCTCAGAGTTAACGACAATAACTCTTGCACTCTGAATCTTCATCTTCACTTGAGATTCACGACCTATCGTTAATTTGGATCGATGTGGTTTTCGGATATCCAAATCTGGAAACCCGATCCCGGTCTCATCGAAATCCAAACCTTATCTTTTAAGGCCAAGTTGTTTTAAAGTTAAAACAATTCATTTCATTATCCATATACACACAAATAGATAATTCACAATATCACAGATAGATAATTCACAATATCATCATAAATAGATAATCCATATTATCATCACACTTCAACCAAAGCATCCATATCATATAGCATTACTTATCTCATATCTGAGATTTTAAACTATTCAAGGAAATCAATATCATCCATCAATACATAAGCAAGGATTCATAAACACACCATTTATAATTAATTTAAAATGAATTAAATTAATTACTTCATCTCTAATTAATTTAAAGTAAATTAAATTAATTACTTCATCATTATAAATCTTGCTTACATAACCATTAATTAATTTCAAATCAATTAATTAATCATTCTCTAATTTCCATCTTAATTTATCATCCTTGATTTACTTATCCTTTAATTACATTCAAGTAATTATCCTTTAATTAATTTCACAAATTAATTATCCATAACCAAATACAGTAATTAATCTTTAATTACTCTATTAATTAATTAACTATAATTAATTACATTAATCCTAAATTAATTACATTAATTAATTACTCAAAATTACTTATTATTGATTAATTAATCTTAATGAATCAACCCTTAATTACATCATTAATTATATAATTTAATGATCCCTAATTACATTTTAATTAATTATTCCATTTAAATTAATTACATTAAGTAATAAATCTTTAATTTAACCATAATTATTAATCACTCTTGATTAATTCCATCTAGTAATTAACTACCCTTAATTACTTCATTTAATAAATTAATTATCCCTTAATTAATTATCTCAATTAATCCCTTGATTAATTTCGCAAAGTAATTTAATCCAAATTACTTCCATTATTAAATCCTCTTTAATTAATTACATATAGCAATTACCATTAATTACTTCATTAAGTAATTACACTTCATTAATTACATTTAAGTAATTATACTTATCAAATCATCCAATGATTAATTTAAATTAATTAAACTTAATTAATTAACTTAAACAAATCAAATTAACCTCAATTAATTATATTAAGTAATTAATTCCTCTAATTACTTCATTTAAGTAATTATACTTAAAAATTTTCACAAATGTTTATCTTTAATTAATTAATCTAATTGATTATTAATATTTATCACATTAATTAATTATTTAACAAATCTTAAGTTAATGACCCTCATTAACTATTAACAATTCTTAATTTCTTCCATTAAGAAATTTAAACTTAGATTTAATCACTATTAATTACAAATTAATTAATCTTAATAACCAATTAATTAACCACTAATTATTTAATTAATTTAATTTTAAACTGTAACTAAATTAATCTTAAATTACTTGATTAATTAATTCCTAATCATTAATTAACATCCAATCTTTATCCATTTAATTATCCTATTAATTTAATGAATTAAATTCTAATTAATTTTAAGATAAAACTTTATTCATATTAATGATTTAATTATCATTAATAAAGAATTCAAAACAATTTACTTTTAAATTTACTTTAAATTCAAGATTTAGAATAAATACCAATTTAACTTAAACAAAGTTTAAAAACCAATTTTAAAACTTTTAAAATCACAAGTTAAAGAAGTATTTATCTTTAAAAGAAGTTTAAAAGAAATTAAACCAAATTAAATTCAAGTTCTTTTAAATTACCCTTAACCACTTAACATTTAAAATTGTTAAAAGAATTTAAATTTTAAAAACTTTATTTTATTTTAAAAACTAGGATACAATTTAAATTTGAATCCAGATTAAAACTTTTGATTTAAACTTTGTTTAAATCCTTATCTTCAATTTTTAAAATCATTTAAACTTTGTCAAACAGGTTTAAACAAAACCTGTAACACCCAAAAATGACTCATGCCACCCTCAATCTGCTTCGAGTCCAACCCCAACCAGACTTCGAGCAAAACTACCAATCTACTCGAGAAGAACTCGAGCATCTCTCTGCTAAAAACCCACTTCACCAGACCATGGAAGTGCACGTTCACATGCACAGAGGTTCCATCCAACTCCGATCAACGTCGAAGCTTTACTCATGTCGACGATCATCCTCCGATCAAACTTCAACTGGCAGAACTCCCCTATCAACTCGAAATCAAAAACGAGTAGTCAAACCCAAATCTGGAACCAAAGACTAAACTTGGAAACTGCCTCGCCTTTGCAACCTCGACCATCAGAAGGTCTGAAACTCCGGCTACCTCTTCGTCAACGCTCCAACTAGCATCCCCCAAAATCTCGTTGAACTCGATCACTCCTACAAGCCGTGGTGATCGATTCACTCCTCCTAGATAAAACTAGGGTTCCAGCCTTCAAACCACAACCACCACCCTCCGATCATTCGTGCATCATCATTGGAAACTACAATCTCCCAGATCACAGAGATCACTAGAAAACCCCAAATTTCCCTTTTTTGGTCAAACCAGAAATGTACTCAAATCCCATTTCTAAAAATCGTAATTTTAGTTTCAGAAATCACGTTTTAGTTTTAGTATTTGATTCAGATTCCTGAATCAAAGAATCAGGGTAATTGATTTTTAACTTATTTTAAATTTTCTGTGTTGTTTAGTATTTCCAGAGGCAATACAAAATTGTTTTCACTTAAACAAATTTTTAAACTTAAATCTATGATATAACAAACACAATTTGTTCAAGACTTAAGTTCTAACAAAGATTGGATCAAGAGCAAGTGAATTTTGATTAGAATTTAAACCTGGAAACTATAAAACAGATAGTGCTCAGATAAACAGACATGCAATCATACATCCATATGTACTCAGCAGTATTTCATTTATATATACATACAATACGTATTCATTTCAGAAAACTTGCAGGCAACCAAATAATTCAAAAAAAACTTAAGCCTTTTTAAAGTAATGTTACTCACCTGAACATTTGAAAACAGAGACAGAGCCCCTTTTATTTTGATTTTGAAAAAGCTTGAAACTTTAAAACTTGAATTGCTGAAGCTTGTTACTGGAAACTTGAAAATTGAAATCACTTTGAATGCTGAGATGTTCTAGCTTTCAAAACAGAATTGAAGTTGCTTCTTTGTTTTGAAACTGCAGTTGCATGCTATTGAAACCTTTTTATTTTGATCTCCATTTTTGTTTTGAGTTGAAAATAAGCTTCATTTGAAATATACTTTCTAGTATGCTAAGTTTTTCTTGTAAACGAAAATAAAATAGAGAAGATTGATATATAGAATATGTTCACAGGTTATATTATTAGACTGGTACAAGATTCTCTTAATTTGGTCAGAGATTTTCTTTGATCAATGGAGGTTGAAATGATCTATATGGATGTACTTAAGATGTTAGCATTTAATGTCAATGTCCCTTATGTCTACAAACTTATACTTTTTTTCATTTCGTATGTACTTATATAACATTGTATATTTTTTTTATATCTACTTCAAGTGTACATACTCATTTCTTGTACAAGCATGAAGACATATTTTTATCCCTACTTATGTCCTACAGCCTTGCATTAGTCTTATCTTTGTGATATAGGTAGATTTCTATATTTAACAAGATGTTTAGAATTTACCTACTTGTATTTTCTTTCTTCAGTCCTATACTTGATATCTATTTCTACTACTAACTTAAATACTTATTTTTATTTATCGTTTATTTTTATGAATTTCTTTTTAGAGAAAATAAAACAAAGCTATGTATATATATACAAATAAAAGCTTATACAAATATCTTTTAAAATCCAAACATTTTAAATATTTTCCCCCTTTTAATTTCAAGACTTTTAAATTCAAAATAGATCCTAGAATCAAATATTTAAAATCAAGTTATATATCTACATATATGATAACGTATTGATTTGAAAATAGCACTTCTATTTTAAAAATCTATTTATATTTATATATATAACAATTCATTAATAATGTTATTTGAAAATAATAATTTGTCAAATTTAAATAATTTATAAAAGAGATTATAACTTCCTATTTTTTTATTAAATGAATTAATATCTCATATTTATTAAACAACATTTTAAAACCAACCTTTTTAATTAATCTTAAACTTAAGCTAAGATATAATTTAAATCAATTAAACATTTATCTTAAACATTTTAAAACTTTATATTTTAAATTAAAACATAATTCTTAAATTACCAAAATAAATTAGAATTTGAAAACAAAATTCATTTATTTATTAGATTCAAACCAAAGATTTCTATTTATAATATATACAAATATATACATATTATAAATAGAAAACAATTTATTAGCTTTTAAAAGATAAATTATCAGTTAAATATTTACTTAAAAGAAGATTATTAAATCAATTCAAATCTTATTAACAAATATTATCAAATCAATTTAATTTTTAAATGCAGATTATTAAATTGATATTGCCAAAAATTCCGGGATGTCACACAATCAGTTATATTCTCAATCCCTATTTCCAACCATCTCTAAAACCACAAGGCAGCTTTGATAAGGGTAATAACTGCAGTTGAAATCAAAGAGGCAATTTTCAGTATGAATTCTTCTAGCTCTCCTGGACCAGATGGGTTTAATGAACATTTCTATAAAACTTTATGGGACATAATTGGTGGGAATGCTATTAAAGCCATCCTTAACTTTTTCAAGCATAACAAGTTAATTTATGGAATTAATGACACTAGACTTGCACTCATCCTTAAACTAATCAGCCATCTTCTGTTAGTCAATTCAGGCCCATTGCATGTTGTAATGTCATTTACAAGTGCATAACAAAGATTATGGCAGCTAGGATGAAAGATGTTTTGGCCTCCGTAATCTCTACTAATCAAGTTGCTTTTTTGTCCTCAAGAGACATCATAGACAATGTTCTTTTGTCCAATGATCTACCGAGAGGCTACAACAGGAAGCATTTATCCCCTAGATGTGTATTAAAATTAGATATTCAGAAAGCTTATGATACTATTCAATGGAAAGCTATAATCTATGTTCTTCATAGAATGAATTTTCCTATCCCTTTCCTTGCTGGGTATTCACCTATATCTCCTTAGTTAATTATTCACTTAGCTTCAATGGCAACACTTTTGGCTACTTTAAAGCAACCCAGGGAATAAGACAAGGTGATCCTATTTCACCTTACTTATTTATATGTGTTATGGAGCTGTTCACTGTCTTAACTAAAAATGCAATGCTCCTCAACCTGGTGGACTTTCATCCATCTTGTAAAAATATGGAAATTTCTGCCCTTCTTTTTGCCGATGACCTCATGTTTTTCACTAGGCCTAATGAAAAATCAATTGCTGGTGTGTTGAATATCCTAGATGCTTGTAAAATCAAAAATAGACTGTCTATTAACTATTCCAAGTCCAAAATATTGATTGCTGGTCATTCTGATCGTGATATGGAGGCAGTTTATTCTTTATCAGGCCTCACTCCTTTTGAAAATAATGAATTATACCTTGGTGGCCCAACTTGTTCTTCTAGAATCAGAACTAGTCAATGTCTACAACTGTTTGAGAAAATTATTGCTAAAATTTCTTCTTGGCAAGGGCACAACTTCTCCATGGCTGGTAGACTTATTTTTGTTAAATCTATAGCCACTTCTATATGCCTATATAATGCAAGGATTTACATCCTTCCTTCTAAACTCATTAATATGATTAACTTGACATGAAATCATTTTCTTTGGCAAGGAAATCCTTTCTCCAAAAATCTGATCCCAGTTGCTTTTAGAAAATTCTACTGCCCATATGTGAATGGTGGGTTGGGAATTCTGAATATTAAGAAATGGAATCAAGCTTCTCTATCTTCTCGGATTGATAAACTTCTAAGAAATAATGATGACTTATGGGCTAACTGGACAAGGAAAAATTTGATCAAGGGGCTTAATTTTTGGACAATGCAAATTCCAGCAGATTGTAGTTGGATGTGGAGGAATTTACTTAGATTTAGATCAGTTATTCTGCCCATCTTTCAAAGCTGCATGAGGAACATGAAAGATTTATCTTTCTGGCATGGTCCCTGGTCCTCTTAGGGGATTATTCTTCATGATATGCTCAACCACAACCTTAGAGTTTTGACTGGTATTAATGACAAGGCTAAGGTAATTCATTTTTGGACTGATGGTTATATCAACCTTCATTATTCAAGCTCTGCCTTTGTTAGACAGTTGTGGAAAGATACAAAATAAGCAACTGTGACATTTCCTACTCTTCTTGGTCTGTGAAAGCTCATGCAATTGCCACTGTATACAACTTCTTAATTGAGTCTGAAAATTTGAGTTATTTCCCTTGGCATTCTCGTATACGGTCTTCTGCAATAGCTCTTAAAGAAAATATTTTGATGTGGAAGGTGTTCTCTAATGGTCTTCATACTCTTGATAAACTTAAGTCTATAGGGCTCGTTTATATATCATCTTGTTTGATGTGTGGCACTGAAGAAGAGAGTAATCCACGTTTATTTTTTCATGTCAGTACACATTCTTTGTCTAGAAAAGCATGTTAAGTATTATGCAGATGCATAGACCCAGTTTGAACTCTAGTGTGGAATGGTTTTATATATTTCAAGCAACAAGATGGAAAAATGCTGCTGCGACTAGGGTGCTTAGGGTTTTAAAGAAATTTTTGTATGTTGTTTGGACGGAAAGGAACAACCGAGTGTTAGAATTGCCTCTTCTAAACACTCATTGGTCCTATCATTGTCCAAACAATTCATGATATAGCTTTTGAGTATATAGTTTGATGTTTTGAATCATGTTTTGTTAAGATGGTATGCCATCTTTGTTTGTATTTCAATTTCAATAATATATGGTAGGGGCCATTAAACCCCACTGGCTTTGCCAAAAATAAAAAATTGTATAAAAAATTTTCAAAACACAAAATATCATTTAGGATTTACTGGAAATTTAAAATTCAAAATAAAGTTTTGAAATTATAATTAATATTTTAATAATTTTCGAATGAATATTTAAATAAAATATATTATAAAATTAAAAAATAAATAAATTATATTTACAAAGCCGCGCGCAAGACCTGGTCTTTTATAATTATCAACATATTTTTGAGTAATTTTTTTTTGAAAATTGGTAAATTTTATCAGGACATCTTAGCCCAAAATGATCGACCCAAACAGCCATAAGGACGAAAAGGTAAAGTACATACAAACTAAAACATTCCTTCTATATATTTCACATTTACAATTTCAGATCCAAAATGAAGAAAAAGTAAACTTTCTTCACTCTCCTTCATGGTAGCCAGTAGCTCGTTCAACATGTACTTTGGGTTCCCGCCTTTCCCTGCGTCCAGTCCATTACTTCAAAGAGGACTTCTGCTTCTACCCTTTTCCTAGTAAGTATCCTTCCACTAATGTTTTTCGCTATAATTTTCATGTTTGCAATTTGCTAGGTTACTAACTTCAACCATGCTTTGCTTTTTACGTTTGAATAATCTTTGATTATGCTCTCTCCAAATGCTCCAAATAGCCATTGTTAGAGTGATGCCATATGTTAACGGTAAAAAGTGAACGCTAACACCCGGTGTGTGTAATAAACTTGTGAAAGCACCACCCGTTGGTACGGGAACAGAATATGAGCTGAAAATAGCAGAAAAAGCAGTAAATGAACAACAGATTTATAGTGGTTCGGCCCGTAATTGAGCCTACATCCACTTTATAGTCTTTTATTGCTGATTCGGTTACAATTTGATACAATATCTTTCTAAAAACGATACAACTTGATCATGAAAACATTCTTGACTACTAGCTCGATCTTTGATGATGAAACTCGACGAATCCGTGTTGGATGTTAGGAGCTCTTCTCGAAGATTGTTGTAGTGTCTCGAATGCTTGAAGATCTTTGATTGTTGAGTGAGAGGAGGCTTTGACAGCGTAACGGCGCTTGGAGAAATGAATGGCCAAAAGTCCCCTCCATGTTGGAAGTGATGGGGTATTTATAGAAGCTGATCTGGACTTAGGAAATTTCTCTAAGTCTTTAAGTCGTCGCCGACTTAGTATAGGTCGCTGCCGGTTTATGATAGGTCGCTGCCGGTTTATGATAGGTCGCTGCCGGTTTATCAGTTCCAACACTTCCCTAGTAGTTCACCTCCTCTTCTGGTTTTACGTTTAAGTCCTAAGTCGCTGAAGACTTAAGGTAAGTCGGTGACGAGGTAAAGGTGCATAAGGTTAGATCGGCGACGAGCTAAGGGATTGGGTTGTTCTGGGCCCATCCTGTGGCTGTCTTTGACAAGTATTAAGTCGTAGCCGACTTATCAGACCTTAACTCGTAAGGCCTTAACTCGCAGCCTTTAAGTCGTAAACCTACTAAGTCGTAACTCGTTAGGTCAGAACCTCCTTAAGTCGGAGCATTTCATAACTCGGAATCTTCCTTAGGTCGTAACCTTTAGTTCGCAGTACTACTAGGTCGTGGAGTCTTTAGGTCGCAAGCTTCCTTAGGTCGCGACTTCCCTTAGGTCGTGACATTCCTGTAGCCTTAGGTCGCTGGGCAAGTTAAGTCATAAGTCGTTAAACTTCTTAACTCGTAGGTCGTTGAGTCAGACCATTCCTTAGGTCGGAGCCTGTTGAGTCGTAGGTCATCTAACTGTTAACTCGTTAAGTCTGCAAGTTCCCATAGGTCGGCAATCTGTTAACCCGGCAGGCCTTGCTAACTTACAATTTGCTAGGTCGGTAGGCTTCTTTAAGTCGGCAAGCACCTTAACTCGGCTCCTGCTAGGTCGTGAGTCGAAAAGGGGGTTAACATTTGCCCCTCGAAGTATATGCCTAAACCATAGGTCGTATGCTTCGATTCTCTTAACTCGCTTCTTGGTAAGTGTGTTAGATCGCGACCGACTTAAGATGAGTCGTAGGTCGGACATGTCGATTCAAATTTCACTGTCCCAGATTATAAATAGCTTAAGTCGCCCCTTCTCTTCCTTCACCTTTTCTTCTTCTCGAATCAGCCATTGACGCAATTTAGAGCTTTCAGAGATAAACTCCAATCATCCAATCGCCGATCATCTTCCTGTTAAACTTCGTAAGTCGATCTGGTCATCGTTCACCCATGCTCACTGTCGAATCGATAACTCCCCAATTTTTGACTTCCATTTGTGTTTAGATGCTGCGATTCATTATGCATAACTCTTTGACTGTTCTGCAATCGCCATCGACCATGTTGTAGTTGTGATAGGGCAGTAATACATCGGATTCGCAGCAAATTTGATTCGATTTGAATTGGCTCCTTGGGTGATCCAACGATGTGATGGAATGAGGATCGTTGTCGACTGTGAGGCTATTGGGTTAACGGGTTAAGAGTTAGGGAGGAAAATTGGTTGAGGTATTGGCTCGGTTACGACTTAAGGATTTCATGCGATCCAGTGATTTTCATGATTTAAGTCGGAACCGACTTAGCAGTTTCATGTGACCTAGGTTTTGAGTCGCTTCCGAGTTAGGACTTAGAGAATTTCTGGCTGCCTCGAACTAGTTTTTTGCTTCTTCATCCGTCCTAAGACTCAGGGACTGCTGACTTTGACCCATAGGGACTTCCTTAGGTCGTCACCGAGTTAGCACTTAAGCTTTCGGCCACTCAACAGATGATTTTTGAACTGTGCCTGGACTTCGAACTATTGAACTATGAACCGTGTTGCATGCATTTTACATATTGCTTCAATTTTGCAAACTAACAATCCTGCTTAATACAACATTCAGAGAATACTGGGACGAATATACTATCACCGACTGCCCACATCGAATGACAGATTAGTTGGTAACGAGAAAGTTAAATTAAATGAATATGAGCGAGATGTTGTACAATAACCAATTCAAGTGAAGTATTAAAACAAAACCATAATAGTCAAATGAAACTGACTTGTCTGTATTAACACTGCACTTGATCATTGACAAGTTCTGAAATTCTGTAATCGATTGATTGTCAATTAATTTAATTCCAGTTATGCTTGTTCTTTATTTTTCATTAGTTTTTTGCACAACACTTCACACTTTTAGGGAACGTGCACCTTCACATTTGAACATTCAACTGATTGTGTAGAATGTCTTCTCCACAAGAAGGAACAGAGCAAGCTGAAGATGTATTTCCAGTTGCTATCCCGCTGAACGATCCTCTAGAGAGGACTCCTACTACTTTGAGCCATAAAGCCTTTCGTCAACTATGCATCCCGTTCGGCATTGCTGAAGCTGACGCTTTGCTTCCCGAAATAAATGATACTGCTGACAGGCCGCCCCGTGGCTTTGTCGCAGTTAACCGCCAAATGTGCTCGAGCGGAGCTATCCCCCCATTCAATGACTGCATTCGGGAACTTCTTCTCCAACTATCTATTTCCCCTTTTCAGTTACATCCCAATGGCTACGCCATCTTGCTGGGACTATGCGTGCTTTTTAGGAGAACGCTGGGCCGCTTTCCTACCTTCGGAGAAATTCGCTATCTTTGTACTTTTACCAAAAATAAAGATCATCCCTCCATCATAGTTGTAAGGAGTGCGAGAAATCGTAAGCTGATCACCGGCCTCCCTGAAAGTGTTCATAGTTTCCTAAGCCCGTTCTTCTATGTTCGTTGTCCCCCGGGATTTTATGCCATTTGGAGAGTGGGTGTAACAGCCCTAGATTTTTGTATATATTTTATTTGACTTTATTATATTTTAAAAACTATTTTAAACTTGTTTTATTTCAAACATTTCATTTTTAAATATAAATGTTGATTATTATGTAACTTTTAATTTCAAACTGGTATAAATTGAACATTTCCTGAAAAAAGGGATTTCTGGTCAAACTGGTCAAACTTTGACTTTTAAAACTTCAAATATAAATTGTTTAAAATCTTAAATTTTATCTTTTATTATGAAAATAGACTTAATAACATGAATACTGCTTTTTGTTTCGTTGTAAACGGAATTAAATTGTAAAAGTTATGTACATTTCAATTTTGAGTATAATTTGTTTTATTTTGCAATTTTGCCTATTTTAAATTTTATAAATCATATTTTCTTTGTCATATTTTATTTTAAAATGTGTTAATATGTTATTTTATGTATATTTTTGTCTTTTAATATATTTGAAGTGATAATAAAACTTTTCCAAAATTTATTGCATTTATTAAAGACTAGTTTCTATTTTTCTACTATATTCTCCATTTAAATTTTATTTAATTAAAATTTATTTATTTATTTTTGTGAATGCATTTTTATTTTATGTTCTTATCTTTATTTATAAATATTTTTCCAAGTCCATACAATTTTCCCTAAGTTTATTTCATTTATTTTCAAATTTTCTAGACTAGTTTTCATTTTGTACTATTTTCTTATTTTAATCATATATAATTAATATTTATTTATTTATATTTTGTATATTTGTTACATTTTCGAATTGAAACTGAATTTTTAATTATTTTCAGTTATTTAAACTTATTAAAAAGAAATAAAAGTGATTTGAAAGGTTTGTGGCTTTTTATTTCCTAAGGCCTTTTGAATTCCCACCTTTTCACATTTCAACATTACTTTTCATTCAATTGGCCTTAACTCCTCATTCTTTCAGCTGCATATCTCATTTTGCAATTCATGTGAAAACATCACTTTCTCATTCCTCATTCACATATGTTTTCAGATCTGAAGAAAAAGAATTGTAATGTCTTCCTCTTTTCTATTCTTTTTCACCTTCTTTTATTGATTTTCCTTTGTAAATTGCCTTGAAATCTTCATGCTTTGCTCGGCCCATAGCCTCACCATCACCACCATCGACCACCATCCCTTCCTCCCCACTAAATCCACGGCCAAACCATCATTCTCCACTGACATGAAAGTGCCATGGCCTCCCCTTGAGCAAAACTCCACAAAAACATTGAAAACTCTACAATTATCGCCTACCCGAGCCATGTATGCAACCTTCCCTTCATTTACACCACCACCACCACCATAGGCTGCCACCACCACCTTTTCCAGACCTCCCCACACCACTCCAACCTCTTTCCAGACCTGAGCTTGACTGGCCAAGCATATAACCCCATGACCGAGCCCTTTTGGTTGCCAAAAACCATGTTTTAGCCTAAACCCCTTCACATCCCTGTGTTGTAACTTCCTCCATCATGTTCTACCTTGTAGCCTTACCTTTTCCAGACCCATACCTAATCCAAACCAAGTACAAACCTGACCTAATTGATCCCCTAGGCCATGCAAACAAGTAGAGAAAGCAAGGTAAAAAGTTTCGTATTCAAACTGCTTTTTGTTTCAAAGTTATTCAAATTCAATCGTATTGATTTTTAACTATTATTTTGGTTTTGTTTTTGGGTTGTAACACAAGATCTATAACTTGGATCTCGCTCTCCACTCTCAAGTCATTCCCGTGTTGTCGTGCCTTCGTAGTGTCAGTATTGTGTGCTTTTGTGGCTATCTCCTGTAACGACCCAGAATTTTGACCAAATTAAATTGAGAATATTTAATCAATTTTAAATATTTGAACGATAATTTAATTTGAATCCCGAATAAAACTTTGAAATTTGCGGTTAAATTACAGAATTTAATCGATTGAATGATGAATAAAAATTTGGAATCTTCAATTTAAAGCCGAAGAAAAATATTTCGAAAGCTTTTAAAATTCGTATTGATATTACTGAAGATAACAGAAGCTTCAGAATCGAATTTAAGAGTAAATTGTTCAGTTTGAAATTTAATCGTTCGAACCGATATTTAAAAATAGTCAAATTTCAAACAGTCTTGGAATTCGACGAAACCAGTTCCATTGGGTCCGGAATGTTGTATTATTGCCGGATTTCAATTTTCGTATTTTTCGGAATTGTTTTGTGATCGTACGGTTAGAGAACGCGTTGAAATTTAATCGGATTCAAATTTAAATTTAAATTTATATTTGTCAACATCACCACACGTTATCTCCTGTAAAACCGCCTACAATCACGAAGAATATCGTGCAAATCCATACCTCGTTCATTTTTAAATATCTCGTCCCCCTCACCTATTCAAAACAATGGCAGACGAAACAAAATCACGAAGTAGCCTCGTCTTTTCTTTCTCAAACCAAACCGACAGTCTCAAACAAACGAAAGAAAATCAAATTCCCATTTTTAGTTCGAAAAATGGCTGCCCTCGTTTTAATTCAATTCGAGTTCGATCGTGCTCGCGACTTCGAAGAGGGGGCGACTCGCGATAGAAGGAGGCTCGCGTGCGCTGTCACCACGCGATGCAAGGAAGAGTATCGCAGGGGATTGCGATGATGGCCAGGGACGGCAGCAGGCGTTCGAAGATCTGGAGGCTCGCGAGAATTCGCGATTGGGGTTCGCGGCGACCTAGCTCGCGAGTTTGACTCGATGGTTGGGGGGTTTCGTGGCGCGCGCGTGCGTACGCGAGAGAGGGGGGACCGTGGACATTGACGGCGACGAGGGTGATGCGAGTGGAGGCGCGATTTCGCGAGATCGTGGGAGGAAATCTGGTAGTGTTGATTTTGGGTTGAATTCGACAGTAAGGTATACAAAAGATTATTCTTTGATTTTAAATTTTTAATATGCATATAAATTTTTACAGTAAAGAAAAATAATTTATTTAAGGAAATTGATAATAACAGTAAAAGGAATTTCTGTTTTGCATTTACAATAGGAAAAATATATATATATGTCAAAAGTTGTTTACAGTAAAAGAAAAATTATTTACGTAAAGTTTTAAATTTATAAAACAGAGAAAAGTTTTGATTTTTGAAACAGTAAGGATAATTAAATTGTTGATAAGTGATTAAGTTTAAAGTAGGAAATTTAGTTTTAGAGTAAATTTTTAGTTTAACAAATTTTATTAAAAGAAATTGATTTAAAGATATTAATTTAAAGTAAAATTATTAGTTAGAATTTAAACCTATTAAATGGGAATTAATTGATAAATTAGTTCAAATTAAAATTGTTAAACAATTTAATCCATTGAAAAGAAACTGATTGTCGATAATTTCGATTTTTAACAAATTATCAAATGAAAACTTATTTTTTTCGATTTGTTCGAATATTAATAAAATTGTATAATTGTTTATACCAGGTTAAAAATCGAGAAAACGAAACTGAAATGGAAACGGATTGCTAATAAAAGCTAAGGTGAGATTTTATCACTCGAAGAAAAAATTTAATATTGCAGTTATTTATTGACTGTTTGATTGCTATGTTGATTGTGATATTAGATATTTTAGGATATATCTATATATATAGCAGTATATACATATTGGCATATGTATATATTGGATTGATGATTTCCCGCCTCGTATAGCGGATGAGACCCTATTGCGCCGTTAGTAAGCGGATTTATAAAAACCCATATACCGCGATAATTCCGTACTGGAGCGGAATTGGTATTGTGCTAACGTCTTTGGATGCAGGGAAACAGGTTGGAGGGATCCAACTGGATTCCTCACCCGTAGTTATTTATTTACAAGATTGATGTATATTCTGTTATCATATATTGATATATGATGTTGATGTTGTGATTGACTAATTGATGCGTTGCATCATTGGATTCAATTTTTGAAGTTTTAAAATAATGATTTTAACTTTAAAAGAGATTTTTAAAAGTGATTTTTTGTAAGTATACGTTATTAAATTTTCGAATAAATTTACAAACGTTAAAATTATTAAAGTTATAAAAGTTAAGATTTTGGGTGAAATATAACCCAGAGATGATTTTTTTGAAATAAACAGTTAAGTAATTTATAAAATAGCTTAAATGTGGATTTTCGAATTATTAAGAAACGATGGGTATAAAAGATGTACAAAAATTGATATTTATCAATTAAAATTATTGGAATTTTAAACGAGTTTTATAAGTGTTAAATTTGTAAAGATGTGAAACTTATAAAATTATAAGTTGTAAAGATAGGAAATTTATAGGATTATAAATTGTGAAGATTTGAAGTTTATGGATTTATAAAAATTGAAGTTTTATAGATTTATAAAGTATGAAGTTATAAATGAATGGAATTGTAGAATAAAAGATTATAAGAAGGTTACTTGGAAATTGGATTTTGCCTTTAAATGGAATATCTATCGAATTGATTTATAAAGAAGATTTATAAATCAAAGTGGTTATAAAATAAAGATAGGAAGAGAATTTATAAAATGTTGTTTTATAAACTCGAGATCAATTGAATTTGATAAATTAAATATAGGAGATTATCAAAGAAAATATATTCGCAATTTTGGATAGCGAATTTTTATTGAAATGAACATGTGTAGAAATGATTGAAATGGGGTTAAGTAAATTATATTCACGATTTTGGACAGTGAATATATTGTTAAGTAAAATGGATTCATTTTTGAAGAAGTAATATTTTAAAAATGAAGTTAAACATTTTAAAGGTGTTTTAAAATGTGTTATGAATCGAAAGCATAGATTTCAACATTTATTGTTGAAATAGACGTTTTCGAGAAATTTAAGGAAATGGTGGACTATAACACTGTTGTTATAGTAAATGATTTCCGAAAGGAAATGGTTTGATGTAGTATTGGGATTTATATACCTATCTTAAAATCCGAATCCCTATACTAGTGATTTTTGAGTCGTCGTAACGATGTTTTACGTAACATTCGTTTTGACTCAAATAAAGGTGTTAAAAGAATATTTTCCTTAAAAGAATGAAATATATACTTAATTTGATTTAAGTATATTGAATATTTTCAAATGTTGAGAATAAATAGATTTGTGAATTACTTATTATTTAATAAGTATGGAAATACTTTTCCAATATGAAATGAACTGTTTTGAGAAATTATCTTTGAAAAGATAAATTGAAATTGAATATTGAAAACGATTTGAAAATCGTATATCAGTAGATATTTTTGAAATATAAATTCACTTTGGAATTTATAAAAGAAATGGAAATTCGTTTTAAAGAAAATAAACGTTGGTTTATTTTTGAAGTGTGGAAATTTTTATATCTAGTGAAGATATTTTTGAAGATGAAATAATTTGGAAAATTATTTGGAATCTGATGATGTTGCGCATCTTTATTGATAGTTAAATAACCGACTATCAATAATTACCTTTAGATAGGTATTTGTTGTGGATTGGATGAATTTGAATGCCACACTTATTTTTAAATAATCGCTCACTATTCGGGTTAACCGGGAAAGGACCATGGGGTCGTATAACCCATTCCGAATATGTGATACGTCGTTTTAAATCGAATTTGAAGACCGGTGTTGAAGACCGGATATTTTTGAAAACGGAAGGATTACCGTCGAGTTACTCTACATCGACTGATCTTCGATTTAGAGGTTTTATCACCCTTAGTGACGGGAAGTCCTGACGTGATTGAAAATTATCCGGATGTGCAAGGGCTTCGTGAGAAGTGCCTTCGGTTCTGTTCGATCCCGGAACAGACTTATATGGATTGTGTGTCTGACGTTACAATTTGAGATATTGAGCTGATTTCTTTCAAATACATTTCTGTTGGTGGCGGAGAATTTATTCTTTTAGCTTAACACCCTTCTCTGAGACGTACGAGCTCAGAGGTTATGTAGTTGAAATTTATCAGCGATATATCCCAATTTGGTAACGTGGCATACTGAGTGTTGCTGTGAAATGATCAGTGTTTGATCATTTGTGATATGATCATTTGTTTGATCTTATATCTTTGTGATCATAGGTTGATCATTTTGTTTGACCCGAAGCAGGGCTTTTTGTAGAAAGCGTAGCTTTGTGGACGAGACTTCGTCGAGCCTCACACCCCGGAAATGGTCGAAACAGGAAGGATGCAGCAAGGTTCTAGGGAGTAGCGCCCCTTAGTGTATGTCATTCCTTCTGGATAAAGGTGGTATCATGGTATGGAGCCCAGATACTTAACCTCTGTGGTTACTGCATTATTTTTTCTATGTGGTTTGTTGCGAATCGGGGATCCTCGGGAAGATCGGTGACGATCGGGGGATGGCATACGCGTGTCAGTAGTTACCTATTTTTGCAGAGGTAACCCGGCCTTGTGTTGGCAGAGATCTAACCGTAACGTTAGATTCTCGGGTCGTCTATTCCAGGGACGTACCCATCGTGGATAGGAAGTTCCTTAGCCTGACCATTTGTTGGAAATCCAAAGAAACAATACGATCTTGTACGGTTTTAGTTGTAGAACCTATCATTCACTTATGGTGGTCACCACTGTTTGGATGGTAGCTATAGTAGGCATAAGTGCGGAATGCCTATGCTGGCTAAGATTAATATTATACTTTCGAAATGTTTTCTACACTATGCACTAATAATAATATCAAAATGATTTGATTTTGCGTATCAAGCATCTTTGACTATCATAAGAAGAAATCTCCTCCAATTCTGCGTTTGCATTGTGTGTGTGGTGGGAGGTCTTATGGTAGTTTCATTTTCCAAAAGCATTGCGAATTGACTTTAAAATTATCCTGTTGTTTATTTTTAAAGTATAACTGTTTTACGATCTCACACCAGTCACCATGACTGACTCGGAGTTTATTGTTTCCCTTCTAAACTCTGGGTGCCCACCAATTTCCACACGGGCAGTCTAGAGTTAGATTATTAGGTTATCTGGATATTCTGGAGCTTTGGAGATAAGCTGGATGGCGAGACGTAGTATTTGTATCTGATAGTATTTATTCCGCTGTGTATTCTGTATGAGGACAAGTTATATAACTGTCCATTGTTGTACTGAGTTGTATATTGACTCTGATGATTGATGTATATATAAACTGATATAGCTCTTTGTTTTAAAAGACTAGTGTTTAATTATTATATATTGTTCCGCTGCGATGTGTAAGATTCTGATATTGTCTCTGTTCTGTATCTGTTGTTGTTTCTTTCTTCTCTTTTTCTTCTATCTTCTATCTTTTCTTCTATTTCTTTTTCTAAAACCCTCACTATTGGAGTTTCCGGCACTCGATTGCTCGACAGTCGATAAAGTGAGTATCGATGTCGAATTTTCGAAAGTCGAAAATCCCGGTCTTGACAAGTGGTATCAGAGCATATGGTTAAGCGACAACCCTGCTCTGTTGGGTGTTACTCATTAGAGATAGAGTCAGTAGTACTCTAGAATGAGTTGAGTGTAATAATAGATATGAGCGCGTATTTGTTATTTGAATATGAAATTGTTTTATATTGTGTTGACTTATCGGTTGATTGTTTATAGATTCTGGTCGGTGCAGTCTAGCTAACTGTAATCGATAGGGGTTTCTAAACTCTAAACAAGGTAAACTGACACAGTATTGATTTTAAAATAGGGTAAATGAAATAATTTTGCCCAAAACTATTTTTGTATAGAAACGAATTGATTTTCTATGAATTACTATAGTATATGGTTGCATGGTTGTTAGAAGTGATAATATTAATCCATCATCATTGAAATTGAATAAGAAATTAAAAATCGTAACTCCAAAGTTAAGAAATTAATTCACATATAAATGAAATTTAAGAATGTAAATTATAAATGTGAATTGTAATTTAAAACGGAATTCCAGAGAAGTTTTTGGAAATGTTTTGAAAGGAACTTGAAAATTTTGGAGATTTGGAAAGTTAAATCATTTTTGGAGTTGAAAATGAATTTCAAAGGTTTTGAAAGGTATTTTGGAAAGATAAAAGCTCTAAACTCTTTTCGGTCGCTGGAAAATAATTCCGATGATGATCGCGACATCACCGGTGTTCATTTTCGGGTTTCCAAAAGAGAAATTGCTGCCAAATTATTTTAAGAGGAAGTTGTTTGAAAAGTTGGGTTTTGTTTTGAAAGTTCAAAGGATGATTTGACTTGTTTTCAAAATGGTTTTGAAAAAGTTGAAAAAGACTCTGGAATACTATAAAGAATATTTACGGAATATTATTGAATTGATAACTTATACGAATAGAAATTGTTAATGTGAAATATGAAATTGTGATTGGAATTAAAATTCATTAACAAGTGAAATCTATAAATGTGAATTGAAAGTATAAGGAAACGAATTCATATATATAAATAAAATGAAAGATATGAAGTGTAAATGTGATTTATAAATAAAAATGGAATTCCAGATAGAAATTGGAAAAAAATTAAAATTCATTAATGAAATGAATTTGTAATATGAATATATCAGTGATTATAAATCGAAATGTAAATAAGTTGATAACTTATAAATATTTGCAAATTTGAACGAGATGAGATTAAATTGAAAATGAAAGAATTTGAGAATGAATAAATAAATTTGCAATTGCAAGTACAAGAAAATGAAGTTGAATGTTAAAATTCATTTTGAATTTGTCAGTAAATGAAACTGGAGTTAAAACTGAATATTGAAACGAATTTGAATTGTGTGAAATAAAATAAAGTTTTGAGATTAGTTTGAAGTGAACAAAAGAAATCCGATAAAAATTCAATATTTCAGAATTGAAAGTGAATTTAATCCAAATTAGATTGGAATTGTGAATTGAATTCAAATGAGATTTAAATGTAAAATGGAATGGATATAAATATGTAACTAGATATTATGGCTAGTAGGATATACAGGTATAAAGGAATTGGATTTGACTTTCAAAGATGAATTTGAATTTGCTCGAAAAGGTACGTATTTGAATTATAATATGAGTTTTTGATGATTTCTCTCTAGCCGCTTGGCTTTTTCTTTTTCTTTTTGAAATCTGAGAGTCCGTAGGGACGTTTTGTAGTAGTGCCGTATTAGCCGCGCAAAGGAGACGCTGGCGAAATTTTTCAGAAATTTAGGGCGTTAGAAAATTTTTGAGAAATTTTGAAAGTTTGAATTTGAAATTTGAATTTAAATTTGAATTGAAGTAAAGCAATGTTGTTTGAAACCTATAATTGAAGTTGGAAAGATAGTAGGAATGATAACGAATCTCTAGTAGAGAGATTTGTTTTGGAAATTTGATAAACTATTAGATGTTGAAAAATAGTAGACGAGTTAAGGACCATTTTTTTTTCCTAACTTGTAATTTCGAGGACGAAATTCTTTTAAGGGGGGAAATCTGTAACGACCCAGAATTTTGACCAAATTAAATTGAGAATATTTAATCAATTTTAAATATTTGAACGATAATTTAATTTGAATCCCGAATAAAACTTTTAAATTTGCGGTTAAATTACAGAATTTAATCGATTGAATGCTGAATAAAAATTTGGAATCTTCAATTTAAAGCCGAAGAAAAATATTTCGAAAGCTTTTAAAATTCGTATTGATATTACTGAAGATAACAGAAGCTTCAGAATCGAATTTAAGAGTAAATTGTTCAGTTTGAAATTTAATCGTTCGAACCGATATTTAAAAATAGTCAAATTTCAAACAGTCTCGGAATTCGACGAAACCAGTTCCATTGGGTCCGGAATGTTGTATTATTGCCGGATTTCAATTTTCGTATTTTTCGGAATTGTTTTGTGATCGTACGGTTAGAGAACGCGTTGAAATTTAATCGGATTCAAATTTAAATTTAAATTTATATTTGTCAACATCACCACACGTTATCTCCTGTAAAACCGCCTACAATCACGAAGAATATCGTGCAAATCCATACCTCGTTCATTTTTAAATATCTCGTCCCCCTCACCTATTCAAAACAATGGCAGACGAAACAAAATCACGAAGTAGCCTCGTCTTTTCTTTCTCAAACCAAACCGACAGTCTCAAACAAACGAAAGAAAATCAAATTCCCATTTTTAGTTCGAAAAATGGCTGCCCTCGTTTTAATTCAATTCGAGTTCGATCGTGCTCGCGACTTCGAAGAGGGGGCGACTCGCGATAGAAGGAGGCTCGCGTGCGCTGTCACCACGCGATGCAAGGAAGAGTATCGCAGGGGATTGCGATGATGGCCAGGGACGGCAGCAGGCGTTCGAAGATCTGGAGGCTCGCGAGAATTCGCGATTGGGGTTCGCGGCGACCTAGCTCGCGAGTTTGACTCGATGGTTGGGGGGTTTCGTGGCGCGCGCGTGCGTACGCGAGAGAGGGGGGACCGTGGACATTGACGGCGACGAGGGTGATGCGAGTGGAGGCGCGATTTCGCGAGATCGTGGGAGGAAATCTGGTAGTGTTGATTTTGGGTTGAATTCGACAGTAAGGTATACAAAAGATTATTCTTTGATTTTAAATTTTTAATATGCATATAAATTTTTACAGTAAAGAAAAATAATTTATTTAAGGAAATTGATAATAACAGTAAAAGGAATTTCTGTTTTGCATTTACAATAGGAAAAATATATATATATGTCAAAAGTTGTTTACAGTAAAAGAAAAATTATTTACATAAAGTTTTAAATTTATAAAACAGAGAAAAGTTTTGATTTTTGAAACAGTAAGGATAATTAAATTGTTGATAAGTGATTAAGTTTAAAGTAGGAAATTTAGTTTTAGAGTAAATTTTTAGTTTAACAAATTTTATTAAAAGAAATTGATTTAAAGATATTAATTTAAAGTAAAATTATTAGTTAGAATTTAAACCTATTAAATGGGAATTAATTGATAAATTAGTTCAAATTAAAATTGTTAAACAATTTAATCCATTGAAAAGAAACTGATTGTCGATAATTTCGATTTTTAACAAATTATCAAATGAAAACTTATTTTTTTCGATTTGTTCGAATATTAATAAAATTGTATAATTGTTTATACCAGGTTAAAAATCGAGAA